>OY728165.1:1967436069-1968099819 GCA_963277665.1 Viscum album | reverse complement strand
GTGGATCGGATGGGTTTTGTCCCTGTTCCACTTAGAATATGGATAACGACAACTCTAACTAAACTATTTGGATGATGATTGGGGACCACTAGGTTATGGGTATGTTCCCTACTAGTGGCTCGTGCACGAGAACGAATTTTTCTATGGTTACTCTACACCGAGGTACGAGGTACATAGGGCCCGAGACAACCTAGTGCTTAGGGGTGTTCCTGATTTTAATGCTCATAGGATTTGTGGTATATACCCTTGTTGTGGGTTGTTTTTGGCAATATATTACAGTATCTCAAATGTCTATTAAATGTGCTAACATTCTGAAATTCTCGGATTGAAAACTATTTTCATTTGAAAGTTGCATTTCTTTGAATTTTAACACTGTTTCACCTTGTGTATTAAAATTGCTTGTTTTGTTCACATTGTATTGCATACTCTTTGGAATCAACTGGTGGTATCCTATTGGGCTTAGGATCACACCCTACTTACACCCCTTGGGTGTAAGTAGACCTGCTCATGCTTGACTCAGGTAAAGGGAAGGCTAAGGGTGATGGCGGTTCGGGATGTTAGTCCCCATCGTTAGGGCGGAGTTGCGGGGACGGCTTGCGGGTGATGATCCCCTTGTCATGTGGAGTCCATGGGGATGTCTTTATGTTGTCATTATTTTTTTTAGACCACTTGTAGTGTCTTTAAACTTATGTATTCAGATCTGGTTTTGTTAAGAATTGTTTAGCATGAAAATTTCAGATTTTAATAATTGATTGTTTTTTTATGATTTATGCTGTCATACTCGGGTAAATCGTTCCCAAACCAGATTTGTTTGATACCCGGGAACTTGTGCCAGCCCGTGGGGATAGGGAACGCCCTTCGGGCCTTGCCACGGGCCGGGTTTGGTGCCGTTAATGGTGGCGACCAGATCCGGTTCGTGACAGACTGTCGCGTCACACAGAGGCGCTCCCCCTCATGGCATGATGAGGTACTCCTCCTGTCAAGTATCGTGGGTCTACCGCATCACCAAGGTGCTCCCCAATGTTGGTCTGTCACGTCACCAAGGCACTCCCCACTGGGACAGCCGAGTCACTCTGAGTCGAAATGGTCAGAAGTCGTCCAGTCTCATCTAGCTAATAGGTTCCCGCACAATGCCCGCTCATCTCTGGGAGGATCCGCTCCACATGCTACTATTTGATACTCCAACTACCACAAAGTCCCACGAAGAAGTATCTCAAGGGTCTTCCACGTCATAGGGATCTCAACGTAATAAACAGCACATCAATCAAATGCTCGGTCTGTGAGTTATTAGCCTTTTAGTCTCGGGGGCCTAGTTAGATTCGTGCTCGATCCAACCTGACCAATCCCCATATCAATCCAAAACTATGTGGAATATACTCAAAGGAATTGTCTCTCTCCAAGATTCCCAATGCCACTGATGGTTCATCAAACGGATGTCTGGTGCCAAAGATATGGACAAAAGAAAGTAAAAGGGCTCGTAGGGGGCTTGGGGCCGGTCCGACCCGGTCGGACCAACCCGGCCCAACCTAACATGGGCTGACCCTTCTTGGGTTGACCCAGCATTACCTGTTGGGTCTGGTCCAGCTTGAAGTGCGGCCCAGCCCGTTGGGTCGGCACGGCCCGCTGGGTCCGGCCCGACCGGCCGCGAGGGTGCGAGGTCGCGGCGCAGTTCGAAGGGTCGGCGGGCGGCACGATCATGGGTAGCTCGGAGGGCCTCGGGTGGCATGAGCCGGGTTGGCTCGGAGGGTTGGTGGGTGGCGCAAGATGGGGTGTCTTACAGGTCCGCGGCGAGGGCGGTTTGGCCAGGGCACAGGGCTGGTTCGACCGGGAGGTCAGAGCACTACGGGGGCACGGGGCCGGTTCGGCCGAGAGGCCGGAGCGCCGTAGTGGCATGGGGTCGGTCCGGATGGGAGTCTAGAATGCCACAGGGCGTCTTGGCTAGGTTGCGAAGCCAAGGAGTGTGTCCGGTTTGGCCATGAGGCCGGTGCGTCGTGGGTGGCTCGGACGAAGCGTGGAGCCGGGGCACATGGCCGGTTTGGCCAGGAGACCGGAATGCCGCGGGGTGGCTTGGACAGGGCGCAGAGCCGTGGCACACAGCCAGTTTGACTGAAAGACCAGAACTTCACGGGGGCGGCGTGGGTCACGGAGGCCGCGAGGGGCAATGACGTTGCCTTCGTCACCTTCGTCGCCTTCTTTGCCCTCCTCCATTTCAAAGAGTACACCAAAGAAGAACGGTGGAGGGGTCGGGCCATGTTTGTTTGACCCTCTCCCTCCGCATTTAGAGAGATAGAAAGTTGTTCACAAAGAATGAAGAATTAATGTGTATGGAAGATATTTTAAAACATCATTTCCCACAACACTCATTAATCTCAATTCCCAAATCCCACAAAAACAATTAGAAGGGGATAACATTGGAAGTGATAATCAATAAACCCCTACATTGTTCACTTGATGTCGTTGGCATAAGAAGGTAGTACGGTCGTCTATTCACCATAGATGAGGATGTCCCATGTCGGAAGAAGTCCTGAGGAACAAGGCCGAAGGAGGAAGGTGTTCTTCATTGGCGGAGCGTTCTTTGTTAGAGAGCATTCTCCCAAGTTCCTCCTCTCCCCAATTCCTTCAAAAAAAGTTCTTAGCCCAAAATAATAGATTATGAGTTCTATTATATTTGTTGGAATAAATTCAAATATTTTAATTAATTAATTGATGTGTTGGATCAATTAATTAAAAGGAAGGGTTGGAAAGATTAATTAAGGAGGGTTGGCACAATTACGTAGGAGGAGTTGAAGAGGCTCTCCCTCTTTTATTGTGGGAGTTAAGAGGTTTAGGACTCGAGTGGTCCCCACAACCATAACCTCTCATGGGAGGTTAGGTTTGGTTGGTCCCCACCACCATAACCTCTCGTGAGTGGTTAAGCTCTGGTGGTCCCCACACCTCAACTTCCACTTGGAGGTTTTGACAAACAAAATAAAATAAAACGAGTAAGTATTTTATTTTATTATTTCCACGATAAAACTCAAAAATTATCTTTTACCCTCGACCAACTATCGTTGAGGTGAAAGTCTTCTTCAGCGAACACCGGCACTGCGAGTTCAACGGTGCCCTCAGATTTCAATTCCAAGCACCGGCTTAAAAGTTAGAAAAACCTACTCACACTTTTTCTGAACGTACCTGAACAAAAGTTCAGAAAATCATTCCGGGCACTCCGGGCCTCGGAATCACACGCTGTCAATTTTTGCAGACTCGTAAAATTCAAATTTATTTTAAAAACATTAAATTAGAATTTCGGGTCTTTACATGGGGTGACACATAGTATTGTTTTAGGCATGACTCATGCTTCGCTTCATGCTTCTAGTAGGGATTATATAATATTCTTAGTACATAGGTTTTACTAAGTATAGAATTCCACCCATAGAGAGATAGAAGTAAGAAACATATTATATAGGTTCTGGAGAATTTTCTTTGGTCATGTGTCCTAGACTTCGTTGGGTCTTGGGTTAAGCACCTAGATCATGTGGATTTATCCAATATCAATATTTATTAGGAAACTATTCGAATAGAATCATATAAGGATATTTATGGTAGGCCATGTAGATCACATCTATACTAGATAGAGGTAGGTGGGTAAGATTTGTTGGGATCGAGTACTTACAGGATATGTTGAAGCAAAATTTTCTAATTTAGAAGCATAAGGATGTAGATTAGAGTAGGTAGAAGTTGTATGTAGATAAACATTAATTACCCCTTGAATTTATATATGGTGATCAAGTATTCATTTGGGTATCACGTGGATTGGGTTACCAGTGGATATAGAGATTAGTAATGTTGGTGCGAAGGTTTGTTTGATCATTTGATGTTGTGGAGGGAATCAGACTAGTGGTGTTCTAATTGGATATTACATAGAGGTATATTTCTATTCATGATGTTTTTCATGTGTCGCAGCTTCAACGTTTTCACTCAAACCAATATCATGTGATCAATATGGATAATGTTGATCTTGAGACTGATGTGTCATTTTATGATCATATGATACATGATTTGGATCGCAATGAGAAAGTGTTGTGGGGAATGACCATACTTATAGTTTGTGTATTGTGGAAACATGGTCTTGTTCAGGAGGAAACATGGAAGAGAGAAGTAGATATTTGAGCTCAATGGTCTGATCATTTTGACTCAGAATCTTATAGATTCTTGGGAGTATATATCAAGGAATAGCTATTATAAGGTGAGGAGATTTTGTGATTTTGACCATTTCTAGATCTTTATCATTATAGTTTTCAAGTATTCATTTTTTTGAGTAATTTTTGTTTTAATTTAATCATGGGTGTGTTTGGGTAAAATTTGGACAATTTTGGAAGGATGGAATGTGCACGGTTGGTGCACAATTTTCCCAAACAGTGCACCCAACCCAGCATACTATGTGAACCCTAGACAGAGAGGGATTTCATGGTTAGGGAATGGCTTTTCAAGCTATGTTCCCCTTCCTAGGAAGTTGTGCATGTAGTTTTAATTAACCCGAAAATTAGATTTTAAATTCAAGAACCCCCCCCCCAGATTTCACCCCAATTTGACCCAACTCATTCTTAACCTATTCCTCTCATTATTGTAGTTTACCATATGAATTCCTAGGGATTCAGACCTCCATTATTGGTAATTTAATGTCCAGATTGAATATCATCACCTCTCTCGACAAGAGAATCTCATCCCATTTGGTTTCTCACCTTTCTCCCATCATTCTCTCATTTATTAAAGTGTTATTTTCCAATGTTTCTTTGTATATAGATCTAGGTTTAATGGATATTTATTCATTTGATCTTGGATATAGGTTTAGAATCTAGATCACATTCTTCATTGTGATTGGGGTGGTTCTGCTTCAATTAGGGATTTTTGTTGGCGAGGTTTGTTAATGATTTTGAGGTAGTTGTTCTATTATTCAAATACCAATGTCATTATTTCAATTACATGTATGTAATTATAGAATTTATATTAAAATTTTATCAATTTAATTTCATAGAATGATTTAATTAATTTGGATAGTTAATTAATTAATGTATTGAGGAATTGATTGAATAATGGGTTTATGGAATTGGTTAATAAATTTGTTCATGTAATTATTCAATTTGTGAAACTGGATTATTTAATTGGTTAATTAATTATTAGGATATTGGGATTGTGACATTGAAGAAAATTGGGATTTTTGTAATTGGTTAATTGTTGGTATTATGGAATAATTGAATTGGATTAATTAAGTTTTAATTAATTAATGGCATGGTTTGATTATGCAATTATTGAATTCAATTAATTAATTTTTGATTTAATTAATGTATATTTTTTAATTTATATAAGTGTTCAAAATGGATTTATTAGTTATTGGATTAATTAATCAAAGTATGTGGTTATGAAATTGTTTAATTGGATTAATTAATTTTTGAAGTAATTAATGGAATAATGTGATTAGGGATTTTTGGATAGGATTAATTAATTTTTGAATAAATTAATGGAACGATATGATTATGATATTGGTGAATTGGATTAATTAATTGGTGAATTAATTAATTTGATATTGTGACACATGTGAAATTATGATACATGTGATTTTCTTGATATATGAGTGTGGGACATGGTCTGTTACATCATAATATTATAGTGAAAAATTGATATACGTGTTTGGAACATGGTCAACTACATTAAAAGACTATAGTGATAAATGAGTTTGGGACTTGGTATATTGCACAAAAAGCCCAATTTTGTGACTGTTTGATAATGGGTGTGGTGCATGGTCTACATCATCAAAAAACAACTTTTGTAATTGTGTGATAAGTGAGTTTGGGACATGTAATACTACTTCAAAAGCCCATGTGGTGCTAGTCATGGTGATCTAGACCCAATATGCCGGCATTATACCATGATTCCAATTAGTCGTGATGTGAATTGAAGAGAAAGAGATAATGAAATATCTTGTGCAATAATGAATTGTAAATTGATTATGTGATATCGTTCATATATCGGCATGTTCTGAAGTAGGTATTAACAGTTCAAGTGTCCTTGGGAACCCGAGAGTTATGTGGTTAAATAAGGATTAGTTGAATATATGTAAACTTTTTTACCTTATTGCTTCTATTTATTCTTTATATAACTACATGCACTACTATTGATTGTATATTGTTTTAGACACCATTGGTGGTGTCATACTAGAGTTTTTTTTACATTTTATGAAAAAATTAAATAACTATAGGTTATAAATTTTTTGTAAACATATGTGAAAAGGGTGCATCTGGGATACAACCTTTTAGAAAAAAATATTTCAAATATATATTTTTTTATATTTAAAAAAATATATATTTTTGTATATTTTAATATATATATATATATATATATATAATGTTTATTTTATTTTGTTCATAATTACATTGATTAATTATTTAAAAGTGAAAATGTTATGTTTTTAAGAAATAAATTTTTTGATGTTTAGATTAGATTTTTTGTATTATATTTATGATTTTTATTTATTTTAAATTATGTTTTATATGTTGATTCAGGTTGTAAAATATCATGTAGATTGTATTTATATTTTATTTGTTATTTCATTTTAATTTCACCTACATGAAACATAACAGTGTTTGAAGTTGGTGGCTTTGAATTTTTAAAAATATTAAAATAGAAATACAATGTAACAATAATTTATCACACTTAATGAACATATAAAATTAAATTTAAAAAGGAAAGTATTTAATAAAAAATTTATTGAAAATTCATTTTAATGGAATAATAAAAATTTTATTTCAAAATTTACATTTAGTGGATGTTTTAAATTTTATTTAGAATGTAGTAAATCGTCCTGTAAATTTTGTGGATGTATTTTTTAATGTGTAAATATCATGTTTTTAATCAATAATATGTGTGCCATGTAAATTAATTTTTTTTGGAAATATTGATGAAGTTAAATATATTTTCAAAAAAAATTTATATGTTTATGTTATTTTTTTTATTTTTATTAGATTTTTTTATACATAATATTTTATAATATTTTAAAGTTTCTTTTTTGAAATTTAATTCATTTTCTTATGTTTCAAGTAGTTGGTTTTTAATGTTTATAAAAATAAAAAACACATGTAAAATAAAAATGAAAAGTAAAATACAATTTAAATGAATACATTTTTGTTTCAAATCCTTTTTTTTAATAGAAAACATATACATGAATGAGAATAGTAACTCTATATGGTGAGGTTATATCCCATATTCTAGTATGTGAATGGGATACCTGTATCGAGATTTTTGACCTATGTGCTAGGGTGGAGTAATATGTTCTATAGAGGGATGATCTGCGGGTGTTGTAACATCATCTGTCTGATGCTCTTCCTTTGTGTCAATTGGAGGAGGTGTTAGATAGATGTGATCCTACAGACCTGAACCTTCTCTCACTATGTGAGTAGAATGACATCCCATCATCACATGTAGGAACCATACAGTATGTGAAGGGTTGTGCATGATAGCCAGAGGCATGGGAAATGACCCCTAATAGAAACTCATATCAACTATACCCAATGAAAACTGTGGATATCCTGAAACCACAAATGGATCTCATGACTTTTGATTCACATCCCCAATTAGACAAGGATGGACTAATGGAGGTCCAACCTATTCCTTTGGAACATGTGGTGCCTCATTTACATCATGAAGAGGTTTACGCCGTTGGCATCATGGCTCACCCACAACAGCAGCTACTAGAGGAGGTTCTTGAGAAATAGCCTACACTCACTAGGCAGGAACACCTTCTCTGAAGATCGATGATAATATCTTGTAAAACATGATAATCTGGCATCATTGCCTCTACTACAGCATGGATTACTACTAGGATAGAAACCTCCTTCTCCTCTAGATTAAACATGAAGATAACCATTTGTAGTTGAGTATGTTGTAAAGAGAATAAAAATGAAATATAAAATAGTACAATAAACAAAATAATGAAAATTTATTGACTAAAAATATCTTGAATCCATTTATAGTGTGGAGTAAGATATAGTATATAATTCAATGTATACAATGACGGATACTTGAGTTGCTCTAATAGATGGAATCGTGTTGTATACATGCCCTCGATATGAAATAAAGCTCATTTATCCCATAGGTCGAGGTACTTGGCATGTCATCAGCACCAGTCTACATCCTTCCTCCATGCCAGCTTCACAAAATGAAGTGTTGGTGACTGTCTTAGTGGAAATATGATATGTTGAACATAGACAAACTAGCACATCACTCTATCAGGCTAGTTTCACTCAATATTATGAAATTGAATGAGAGGTACAACATCCATTTCATTATGAAGTATAATATCTTAGTATGTGGGAAACTGGTCTAATAAATCCCAGTATAGAAAATATGTAATATGAATTGACATGTGTGATTTTTCAAAAATGTTTATTATTTAAAAAATGATGATATTGTGAAAGTTGTTAGTCAATGAAAGATTGCACAGACTCACAAATGTGGGTTTTAGACTATCCAACATGAGATGGTATGCACCCAAATTTTTTCTTGGATACCCGATGAAGTGGTGTGCCTCACTCCACATATAAAATAAAACATTGAAAGTGATAAATAAAAATAAATTTAATTTAATCAATCATACTAGCAACATAAATCAATAGAGATGAGTAATCATAACATCATCTACATGGATCATCACACAACACATATATATGAAGATCCGGACTTGAAGCAATAGGGAAGAGGGGAGGGATGCACTCTCATTCCCACATCTCAAGAAGGTTGGAGCATCTCTTGAGATTAGTGCGATTAGAGTGGCATTCTAGGCATATGTCTATCTATGTGTATGAAAATAATTCTGATCCTTAATAGTATCTCTTGATCTAAAAAAAATCCTCCGGTAGGTCTAGATACATCATGTGTACATGTATACTTGAGTGACCAGTACACAATGTCCCTCCAATGATTTTTATGATATATGCATGACCATGACCCATGAAAGTCCTCTCATCAACATTTTGAGGTAAGAAGGAAAAAGGATGCAAGGTATTAAGAACGCGCCTCACGCGCTGGGAGGTTTTCAAATATTTTCTACCGTTGTCGTGCCGGCGGGCCGCGCCCCGGTGGAGTGCTCATCTCAGGCGACCTTCGACCCTGGAGTTCCAGTCTTGGCTGTGCCTCAGCACTCTCTAGAGCTTCCTGGATCCCCTCCTTGTCCTCGTCTTCTCGAGAGGTCATTCCGAGATGCATTGTGCAGGGCGTCCAGCGGTTCTCTGCGGCGTTGCTTTCCGCCTGTGAGTTCGGTTGATCCGGTGGTGTCGCGGGATGGGCCCTGTGTTTCGTTGGAGGTTCCCCAAGTTGTGTTTTCGGAGGCGGTGGTTTGCCTTAAGTGGACCCTTGTGGCCCGCTTTGGTGTTGTGAAGCCGTCTCTGCCGATCTTCAATCGCTTTGTGGAGTCGTGGGGTCTGTCCGGGGTGGTGAGGATCTCTTCGATCCATCGCTTTTCCTTCTGTCTGGTATTGGAGTCGGAGGCAGATTTTATTTTGGTGTGGTGCAAAGCTCCTAGAGCATTTGGTCGATGGCGGTTTAGTTTGGGTAAGGAATGCTCCCGAGCTGCGGTTTGGGTTGGTCTTCTCGTCCTCCCTCTCCCTTTCCAAAACGGCGCGCTTCTAAAGGCCATTGGTTACTTTCTTGGGGGTTTTCCTCTGTGCAGATGATCTCACCCTCTCCTGTGCGAATTTTTTCGTACCGAGGATTTGTGTGGAGCTAGATCTTTGCCGAGATGGTGGTGTTTCAACTGGAGGCTCCAGCTTTGGTTCCCTAGGCCTTGTCTCCTCTGGTTCTTTCTATGATCCGGTGTAAGAGCATGTTGGATTTAGGTCCTTAGACTATCTGGCTGAGGCTTTTCCGCTTGGCGGCTTGGTTGTTAAGTCCTCAGAAGCTGTTCGAGGCAGGAAAGTTATGGGTTAGTCTCCATTCTACCCTCCTGCCCCCCAAGGATGTCCGGGTGCTTCTCCTGCCCCCTCCGGAGTTCCTTTCTGATGATTCTAAGGAAATGGTGGTGGAGGATTGTGCGTCTTCGCCTCCCCTTCTGAGTGCTGCTGGTTTGGAGGGTGGTTTTAGCCCAGTCCAGGCTGGTCTAGAGTGGCCTGTTTCTAGTGGTTTGGGTAGGAAAAATCCTACCTCCTTTTCTCCTTCTAAGATGAGCGTGGGATGCTTGTTAAGGCCTTATCTCCGCTGTCGGCCCTAGTATCTATTTCTCCAATTCAGAGTCCTAGAGTGAGTACACAGGTGATATTGAGACTTCTCATGGAGGGCTCCTCCTCCCATAGCAACAAGGCCGAGACATCGGGGGGTCAAATCCGAGCTTCGTCTAGCTTAATGTTATCTCTGCTTATTTGGAACGCCCGCAGCCTGGGAGCTCGGGTAAAGTTCGACTTCATTTCTTCGAAAGTTAATAAAAACAAGCTTGACATTGTGGTAGTCTTGGAGCACAAATAAAAAGTGGATAGAATGAAGGATTATTGCTACAAGGTAAAGATGCATGATTTCCTGCATGCTCACCCGACGAACCACCATATATGGATTTTTTGGAATAGGGGGGTTTCGTGAATTTGATTAAGTCCGGAGATCAATTCATTACTATGAAAGTCCTAAAAGGCTCGGAGGGGTTCTTTGTTTCTTTTGTCTACAGGAGCTGCGATGCTCATGTCCGAAAGCGGCTTTGGCAAGAGCTTGGTTCTTTCGATGCAAAGGACCTCCCGTGGCTTTTGGCAGGGGACTTCAATGTTGTCTTGGACCCCAAAGAGAGGAAGGGAAGGGGAGATTTCATGTGTCAAGATAGCTTGGATTTCCCCCGGTTCGCAGCGAGCATGGGTCTCCTTGATATGGGATTCTCTGGAGATCGCTATACGTGGTGCAACAATCAGCGAGGAGGCAGGCGCTGCTGGAGCCGCATTGATCGCTGTTTGGCTAATAGCAATTCCATTAACTCATTTCCAAATGCCAAGGTAAAACATCTAGTTCGTGGGATATCTGATCATTCTCCGCTGCATGTTTCTTTGCTTCTTTGTCAGGATACACAGAAGCACTTTAAGTTCAACCATTAGTGGGCTCGTATTTCTGGATACCAGAGTGTGGTCCGTGAGCTGTGGGAAGAACCGACCCAAGGGTATTCTTGGGTGGCCCTTCACAATAAGCTACGGAGGTTAAAGCCGGGGTTTCATGAATGGTTCATGTCCTTACCGCCATTTGATCAGAACCTGGAGGAGATGAAATAGATCATTGTTGACCTTGAATCTCAGTTGGTGGAAGAATGGAGTGATACAGTGTTAGAGGAGTTGTCGGGCAGGAAGGATTTCTGGGCGGAGCAGCTTCTTAGACATGAGCGATTGGCAAGGGATCGCTCCAGGGTGAAATGGATAAAGGAGGGCGACAGTAACACTGCATTTTTTCACGCCTGTATCAGAAAAATGAAATGGTTGATTCAGCCCAATATTTTACTTGAGGATGGATCATATACGAATGATAGGAATACGGTGGGTAGCATAGAGATCTCATTCTTCAAGGACCTCCTTGTTGGTCCTAACCCAAGGATGCCCAGAGGATACCCATGCGGTAATGCTAATATCTGGGAGGCAATGCCTCTCTCTGTGTCTACCCAAGATAATGAGGACCTGGAGGGGATCCCGAATGAGGAGGAGATCTATATGGATATGATGCATCTGGATCCCGAGAGTGCACCAGGTCCAGACAGTTTTCATGGATCTTTTTATAGGGGGAATGGGATGTGGTTAAGGGAGACATCATTGGAGATATCCAAGACTACTTCCGTGGAGGGAGCCTCCCTCGAGCTGCGTCTGCTACTTCCCTTGTTCTCATACCAAAGTTCAAGGACCCCTCTTCCCTCTCGCATTACAGTCCAGTTAGCTTATGTGATTTTCCGTATAAAATCCTAGCATGCTTGATTAACCAGAGGCTGTCAAGATGCTTACCCCGGTGGATTTCGATCAAGCAGCACGGGTTCATTAGGGGTCGCTTCATTCAAGGATCTATTGCTTTGGAACAGGAGGTGATCTGGGACATCAACCTCAAAACTCACAACTCCAATTTAGCTATCAAATTGGATATGAAAAAGGCATACGACATGATCAAATGGAGATTTATTAAAAGAGTGCTTTTTACTTTGGGTTTCTCGTCAAGGTCAGTTGATCTTCTCTTCCGCTGCTTCAGCTCTTCCTGGATGACTCTATCATTTCTAGGTAAGTCTCAGAGATTCTTCAATGCCACTAGAGGCCTCCGACAGGGGGACCTGCTCTCCATGAGTTTGTTCATTTTAGCACTGGATGCTCTCAGCCACCTCTTGAACCAAGGTCTATCCTCCGGAGATGTCCTCCCTTACAGGAGGAAGCAGAACCTCCCTATGATTTCACACGTCATGTTCGCTGACGATACTATCATATTTTTCAATGGTGGAAGGTGTTCAGTCCGTGGTCTCAAGGAAATCCTCGATGAGTATTGCTTTTCGAGTGGCCATGTGATTAGTAATTCTAAAAGTAAAATTTTCTTGAATTCCAAGTGTACTCCCTGCCGCGTCGTCTCCCATTGTAGTCGAATGGACATGCAACGTGGGTCCTTCCCCATGGAATATCTGGGCATGGCTATTTCTTTAGAAAAGATGCGGGTTTGTGATTTCGACTATGTGGTTAATCAGATTACTAGTCGAATCCTTAACTAGAAGAATTGTTATTTATCTTTTAGGGGTCGCATTGCTCTTGTGAATAGCGTCTTGTCTGCCATACCTATTCATGTTGTGGCCTCCACCAATGTCCCACAAGGTGTCATCAATACCATTGACAAGGTTCTAAGAAGTTTTATTTGGGATGCCCTGTCTGAGGGGAAATGTCATTAGGCCTCGTGGGGTAGGATGGCGAAACCAGTTCACGAGGGTGGGATCAACGTTAGGAGCCTCCAGAGTACTCTCCACTGCATGAAGGACAAGTTTGAATGGGAAGTTATAGAGGAGGGCACGTTGGGGGGTAAGTCAATGGCTCATATCAGAGGGGGTACTGAGGAGGCAGTTCGAGGGAATGCTTCCCCACTCTATGTGGAACTTTTCCCTATCATCCAGGTCCTCCATGTCACACCCTAGCTTCGGAATACCCAGAGTCGGTGCCATACAGAGGATCGAATTCGGTTCGGGCTCTGAGAAACCAGCTACTTCTGAAAATCGTTTTCTACTAAAACCCTTTACCTGAAAATTTTTAATCAAAAACGTAGGGTGAGCATACGAATGCCCAGTAAGGGGGTTGTTTTTTAAAATAAACCAATATAACTTTTGAAAACATTCTTTAAACCATTTCACCAAAACAAACTTCTTAAATAAAAACTGTAACACAAGTACACATCATAAAAGAACTCAATTTAAAAAACATGCTAACAGAATTACAAGGATACATGATTTGAATCTAGGCATGCTGAATAAAATAAATCTTATACATGTGTGACATGAGAATATGTAAGCACAAATTAAACAGTTAAGAGTAATGAATAAACAGAGTTGCACATAAAATAATAAGTTCAATTTCATACACCGAATACTAAATCACTGAGTGTTAAACGTATGTCATGCCATAAATATACAGGACATTCTGAAACATATTGTCAAGGCATTGGCCAAGATGTCTAATGATTGGAGGCCTCGACCGAAAATCCATAAGCTCATTATGTAACGACCAAAAGTTTTTCAATGGAAATTCCCTTCTTATATTTATGTCATAAAATCACATGAAAGCACAATACAATGAACAAATAAGTGATAAGTTACCTTTAAACATAATTTTGTCACTTCTGTGTTTGGAAGTTTGAAAATCTGGTATACACGGTTGTGTTCAAGATGTTTTTTGGAGTCTGATAAGGAAAAAATAATTTTTGGTGAATAGTAACCTACCCTAATGAATAGTAACATACCCTTATGAATAGTGATTTACCCTAATGAATAGTAACCTTACCTTTGATAGTATAAAAATAATATTCAAGTTTGAAGTACAATATACCTATATTTTAGAATGAGTTAATGCATGTTTTAAATCTGGTTTTCGATAATAAATTATGATTTTAATTAAATATTAAATTAATCATATTTAGAAAATTATTTTTGAAAAATGGACTTCATTTTTTGATTCTACACATCGAAAAATTTTAGGGTGAATTTTTTAGATTTATCTTAAATACTTGAATTTTTAATGAATAGTAAAATACGGTAATTTACCGTATATATACATTATAAGCTAAATAGACTATTCCTAGCATCATGGTTGATGTCACCACCATTGGTTCAAATTCACATGACCCATTTACTATTCTTGGTCAAGGAATACTTACTATTCTTTGTCTTGTGAAGAAATAATAAATTAAGGATTATAATATCATTAAATTTGTCCTCTCCTCCACTATAAAAACCCCCCTCCACTCCATCTTCTCTTCACTCCTCTCAAGCTCCAAGACTTCTCTAAATTCTGCCCAAATCTCTCCCCAAGGTCATTCCCCATGTCCAAAATCTCTCAGCCTACTCAAAATACCAAAACCTCTTCCCTTAAGAGGTTCTCAAAGGAGGAAGTCTCAAGAGGTAAATTTCTCTTCCCAAATTTCTTCCGTTCTTTTAAGTTCCTTTTAATTTCTTTCCTCGCCTCCCTTCACCATAATAGTATGATAAATACAGTAGCATAAATTTACTGAAATTTATTCATTCTAGTATTAAATTTAATTATCTTCTCTCCTTTCCCCACCCTTTTATTTGAAAGAAATGAAAGCACCATTTGAGATGTGCTAATTTAGCACATTCAAGGACAATGATTTGCCAATTTTTTTTATTATCTTTAATTATGGTCATGAAACCATTTGTGTTATGGTTGAACCAGATTATTATATATGTAATATATCCTATTTTTGGTTCTGTAATCTTTTGGTACAAATGTAATTAAGTTATAATGAAAACACATTCTTTGTAACCAAATCCACCGATTAACAAAAACAGTTATCACTAAGGTTATATATATAATAATTTGACATCACTTTAATTAACCTAATTAAAATTAAAACCATGTAATCTTCTGGATATGAACTAAAGAATGTAACTTCAATTTTAGACAACCACTTTCATCTTTCATATAATCCAAACTTGGATATAAGTGAACCGATCTTTTAAAGCCAAGTAAACAAACAAGCCCGAACAATGAAATTGAACCTTTTAACTAATAAAAAAGGATTTGAATGAGATAAAAAGGGTTATAATAAATCAATTACATATAGAAGAGTTTCTGGACTTATGAATTAATAATCCTAATTTTTTTATTCAGGTCATTAATAACAAGTGGAGAACACCACTGGTTTTGAGGTAAGGGATCCTCTCCTTTTCTCTCTTAATCAAGATTGTCCTCTATACTATGCCTTTATATGTGTACTAGAAAATGATGAGGTATGTTTAAGAACCTCCCCATACGTACTTCTGGATTTATATGTGATGAGAAACCCCATTTCTCTCTCATCAATCCCTCTTGGTCACACCCGACATAATGCCTATAAAAGCGTAACGAATTCTACCCGAACCTTCTTTGTTCTTTCAGGTTGCCTTATCTTTATTTAAAATTGGTGTTATCTTATCTATCTATGTGAGTCTTATGAATTATGGTTAGCTGTACAAGATTATTATATCAAGACCCTTTCATCACCTTCTTTTGGGGATATATATGATTTTGAAAGATTCCCTCCATAGAACTTTCTGATAAGCCAACCTGTTTTAAGGGGACTTCCCAAATTTTTTACCCAAATTTCAAGTGCACTCTATCCTATGTTTTAAAACACCATTGTTTTTATAAAATCATAAATTTTATTATTAAAACCTTCTTGGTTCAATTCTGGTTTTATATAAAAGAATTTCCTCTTTTCTATTTGAAAAGCTCTAGAGTGTTTTCCTTAAAACCACACAAAAATGTTTTAATGCTAATGATTCTGAAATACATTTTTGTTATATGTTGTCACTTATATTTGACACCACTCACCATGTTATATGCCTATTTTACCGTATGAATGTCCATGTATGTTCTAATCCCTTCCTTTCATGGACACTTTCGTGATATTCCCATTGGATATGTTTTATGTCATGATTGTGGTACCCAATTCTTTCCATGGGTAACCTTATGTTTATGTATGGTTGATCATGTATGATTATTTATGTGGCAAGATTATTTATGTGGAAAGAATATTCATGAACATTTTGAGATGGGTGTGCCTAGATAACACTCTAATGCCTTGGGTAAGGATAAGTCTCATGATATGCGATGTGAAATGGGATTGGCGGTTAGCCTTGACCCGTACTGAAATGGGAAACGGGATTGGCGGTTAGCTTTGACCTGTACTAAAGATATGATTTATGATTCTTCCACATTTATATGATTCCATGTTTATATGATCCCATGCTTATATTAAATGATTTTATAAGTTTCGTGCTTTAGATATCATTATGTCATGCATCTTAACTCATGTACTTGTGATGAATCCTTATGTTCATTTCCTTACTGGGCATTTTTAGCTCATCCCTTTGTTCATGTGTTCCCCAGGGTACCCTATGCAGATGTAAGAGCTCAAATGAAGTTAGAAGCTCTTTATGGAGATTAAATAAAAAAGTTTTTTTAGTCCCATGTTTTATGTTATATGTACCTAGTCTTCCAAGACACTAGACTTAACGATCCTTGTCTTGTACTCTGATGATTAATTATGCTTAAAATCATGAAATGTTATATGTAATAGGCTCGGGTCGCAATACTTTAACCAAATATTCTACTAGATGAATATTTTTCTGGTTAATTAAATTACATAATCATAATGAGGGAAGTTCATATGTTGGACCGTGTCAAGGCCTCGTGCTAAGACCTAGGGGGATAACTGTAACCGGACCCCAACCCAGAGAGCCTCTATAATCGGACTCCAACCCAGAGTGCCACTAATAACCGGACACTAACCTGGAGTGCCTCTGTAACCGAACACCAACTCGGAGGGTCTGTTGTAACTGAACCCCAACCCGGAGGGCTTACTTTTACCGATCCCCACCCCGGAACATACTAGGTCCAATGCATTCATCATATCACTAAATCAAAGTGTGCCTAACACTTTGATTTATTAATTACTTATCATTACCAGTACACCTATTACTTGGTTTCATAATTCACATTATTCAAAGTGTCCCATACCACCTTGAATAATTAAATTTTATTTCTCACTACCTAAGGTGTCCCATACTACTTTGGATAATTTAGTTCTTAGTTCATTATCATGGTATGTTATATGCATGCATGATGATAAATAATATGGACAAGGAAACCATTATAAAATTGGTCTATAAATACATGACATGACAGATAACATTGCAAATATGGAATATTTAATCAAAATCAGGCATGGTTTAGTAAACAATCTATGTACACAGGATAATTACTAAAGCACATAAAATGGTAGGGTTTGCCACAAGAGGTGTTAAATGATAACTCTTTAAAATTCCAATAAATGTAAATGAAACACTTAAAGAAAATACTTGACATTAATTATTGTGATAAACATGAATTTGAACTTGCAATTTAACCATAACCAGATTAACCACTAATAATCACTGCAACAGGATTAATATCAAATAATAAATGGTTACTACATGATAACATGAACCCATAAATTCTTAGTCCTTTACTTTAAAACAGGTCGAAGCACATTCTTTTAAAATATGAATTACATCGAGGGTATATGTTAGAATAACTTCTCTAATTAAGTAAGTTCATTGGTGTATACTAAAACATATATAGGATTGGAAAACCTTACATGTGTCAAAACATCAACTAATTCCTACTAATTATACTTGAAAACCGGTTTTTGGAAATTAAACTAATACATACATTTATACATAACCATATATACACAAAGTGTATATATGGATTTTTACACAAAATAAACAAAGTCCATTAAAATTCCTTAAGATTAAAACACCTCTAAACAATAACCATTTATTAGATTGTCACTAAAACCATATAAGATTTATTATTCACGTGCCCCTATACACATAAGTATATAAATAACTATTGTATTATTCTATAACAAAATTATACTTAAATCCAAAACATAGTTCGCATCTAAAATATTATTTAAGGGTTAGTATTAAAGTCTTGAAAATCATAAATGACTGTATTGGAAAAGTACATGAGCCTTAGCCCAGTTGGTAAGGACTTCGCAAGTGCATCCGGGAGACCTGTGATCAAATCTAGTAGGAGACATTATTTTCTGAGGCACTGTAGCAGTACTGTAGCAGGTAATGTAGCAGGTATTGTAGCGTGAACTGTAGCGGGAACTATAGAAAGTACTGTTTGGCACTGTAGCAGCTGGGAATATGCCCCCGTTTGGGATTTTGGGCCACCGATTTGGTCCCCAAGTCCTTTAAGGCCTTCGGGCCACCCAGGCCTTCGAGTCAGTAAGCCCTTCGGGCCACTTTAAGTGAAGATGCAAACCAGATGACCTAAGAAGAACAAGCTCTACAAAGAGGATCAGCAAGGAGCTTTCACCACAGCAGAAGCTAAACGGATTGCAAGAATGAGAGAGTTTGGCACCTGTCATGGGGATAAGCCTGTGCATGCACGGGAATGCCTAGCTGAAGAGCCATGCGAAGGTGTAGAGCTGATTTCACGATGAAGAAGCTGGGGAGGAGCAGTTGCAAGTAGTTAGCCTGGGTAGTATTTAATGTTTGAAGCCTATGGGAAAAGGAATTCTCTAAGGACTACGAGCCATGTAATACTTACACCTAAAGGCTTTGTTAGGGTTCCACCTCACCCCTTGAAAGGTGGATTATCAAAATCAATAAAAATGAAGTCCTTCTTGCCATTTGATGGATGGATCGTATTGGAAAACATATATATATATATATATAATTGTATACGAAGTTTATGAAAAGGGTTTTTAGCATGATAAAACATATTTAATTCAACCTTTATAAACATACATTCCTAATAAAACATACTCAATAATTTGGAGGTCTGGAAAACAGTTTGGATTTGGATTGTATATATGAATATGCAAATACACCTGAATATACATGTGTTATATAATGGGTTTTGCTTAATTGTAAACCTTTCAAAACTAAACTTACATAAATTACTTGAGTACATAAATCATGAACAACCTCTTTGGAAGCCTTTAAAAAAGGATTTGAGGTGTACATATATATACACGTTTTGAAATTATATATATATATATGTTGGAACCATGGTCTTTTATGCATTATTTGGAGTATGGTTTGTGTTTGTTTTCAATCATCAATGGAAGTTCGGATCATGTACCAGCAAAGAGATCATACCGTTCAAGCAGACAATAGTATTGAAGGTGGCACCGTTTTCCAGTGTTTGCCAAATTTTTGGGGTCCAAAATCTGGAAGTTTCTGAGCATCACGAAAGGTGGATTTTAATGAAGATAATAATTAAATATGGTAAAGGCATGAATTTCACGAAGACAGTATGCATGGTTTGGAAATCCCGAAGACCAGAAGAATGGAGGCGGTGAGTCTTCGCGACTACGTCAAAGCTTCGTGAACGGCAGAGTTGAAGCGCATCGCGGCGGTGAAGGGCTTTGCGAGGGAGCTTCGTGGCGAAGGCGCGATGAAATGATGACGGTAATACTCCGCGATTACGACGAGCTCTGCGAACGGAAAATTGTCATAGTGCTTCGCGATTTTGAGAGAATTTCGGCGGGAACTTCGGAGCTTCGCGATATGAGCTGACATGGCGCTGACTTCGCACAGAAGGGTCGAGGGTTGGTGGAATCGCCTATAAATAGAGGCGGATCCCCTCAAGAGAATTTCAGAGAAATTCCTTTTCTCTCGGTTCGCAAAGGTCTCTCGCGAAGGCAGTGTGCTTCGCGAAAGAGGAGCTTCGCAGCGGCTATTCTAGCTCCGCGAAAGTTGTGCATCCCGCGTTGGCTCAGTGAGATTTGCGAAGAGGCAGGAGCTCCGCGATAGCCAAGCATTTCGAAGGCTGGAGCATCGCGAGAGTGCTTCGCAAGAGTGCTTCGCGATTGAGCATCGCGAAAAGGCAGGGACTCCACAAAGGCTTGTTTGAGCTTTGCAAAATTGGGAGCCTTGCGAAGTAGGGTACTTTGTGAAGGCCTTTTCCAAAGGTTGTTTTCCCAGTGGACAAGGGAAAAGGGGGTATTCATCAGTGGTTGGAATTTGGACTTTAACAAAGCATTAACTCAGGACTCTGATGCAAGTAAAGTCTCATGCTGAACAGGAGACAATGAACTTCATGTCTATCTATTGAAGAGACCTTCACGTCTATAAACTGAGTGTGACTTCACCAACAGTAGTGAGCCAGGGGGAGTCAACGGGAGTGACCCGAGGGAAGCAGTGATCTTTCCCTGAACCTTTGTAAAGGTAGTGAGCCTGGGACAGAGTGACTGTGCCCAAAATTTTGTATTCTCCAGCTAGTGAAGCATAGTGGATTTTGGTACGACTGACAACTTGTCGGCGTATGCTCCTTGGACGTAGCCCTTAGTGGTGAACCAAGCAAAAAGGGTTGTGCCTTCTCTATGAATGTGCATGTTTGGTTTCTGATCATTTTCATCATGCAGGTTCAACAAGTTCCTACCAACGTGGGAACAAGATCCATCACATTAGAAGAAAAGGTTGTCACCCTGATTCACCCCTCCCCTCTCAGGGTGTCCCGGGGTCCTTCAAGTGGTATCAAAGGGTAAAGGTTGCTGGTGTTGAATCTGACCTTTTTCGTCATGGAAAACGCGGTCAATGTCAGGGGAGTCCCTCCCTTCGATGGAAGCAATTTCTAGATCTGGAAGAACAGAATGAGATCTCATCTAAGATCTCTTGGAATGGAAGTTCTCTTTTCTACTGTGCAAGGAATACAAGTCACTGATCCAACAGGCCTAGCTATGACTAAAACAAACAGGAAACTTCTGGATGCAGATGCTAAAGCACAGAATGCACTCACTGCAGCCCTTTCTGATCAGATCTACCTAAAGGTGATGAATTGCACCTCAGCAAAATCCATTTGGGATAAACTTGAGAATATTTATGAAGGAGATATCAATGTGAAGGAGGCGAAACTACAAGTGCTGCACAATTAGTTTGATGATCTGAAGATGCATCCAGACGAGAATGCAGACTCTTTCTTCAATTGAATTACTGAAGTAGTTGGAGCAATTTGGGGTCTAGGAGAAGAAATCAAAGACATTGATATTGTAAAGAAAATTTTGAGAATACTTCCACCTCTGTATAATGCGAAGGTGTCAGCCCTTGAGGAAAGAGATCTTTCCAAACTTTCTCTGGATGATCTACTGAGCAGCTTGGTAGCATATGAAATGAGAGTCAAACCAGAAGATGCTACGACTCGGGTGAGCAAGGAAATGGCATTCAAGGCCATGGATAAACTGAAAATATCAAAGGATAGTTGCGGTGAAGATGATGAGGAAAAAGAAATTATTTCTCTCATTGCAAAGAAGTTCCAGAAGGGGAAAGGGAAATTCAAAGGGAAGTTACCTCTCGCGTGTTTCCATTGTGGAAAAGTTGGGCACATTGCCTCTCAGTGCTTAAAAATGATCAATGATGAAGACAGTGAGGATGAAAACCTCAAGAAGCCTCAGAGAAGGTTCTTCAAAAAGGGAGACTTCAAATCTGGTAAGAAAATGCAAAGGAAGAGTTTTTTCTGTGAAGAGGAAGAAGATGATAATGAATTCTGTGACAAAGAAGAACCAGAATTCAAAACAGGGATCCATGCTTCTATGATGGCCACTGTTGAAAAGTCAGAAGATACTGATGGAGAAAAACAACTGAGAACTTGTGTAGATCCTGAGATGCAACTTAAGGATGCGGTTAGTAAGCTTAAGATTAAATGTAAGAGCTGCAACAAGTGGAAATCAATTGTAGAAGAATCAACTGAATACGTTGATCAACTTGAAGCTGAAATTGAACGACTGAAAGAATTTGTGAAGGTACAATCTGAAATAATTGAAAGCAATGATGATGTAGTAGATCTGAAGCTGAGAATTGAAGAGCAGGCAAAGGTCATCAATGACCTCACCTCCAAACTGGATGAAAAATCCAAGACTGCTGATGGTCTTGAGGAGGAAGTAGTTACTCTAAGGAGTAAACTGGAGACTGAATCAGTTCCAAAATAATTGATGAAGAAAATATAGTTTGGAAGATTCTCAGATGCAGAATTACTAGCAAGAGCCAAGTGTGGTTCAGATGGGGTTGGAAAAATCTTGAGTGATCAAAGACCCGCTTGCATGGGAAAGAGTGGAATTGGCTATGAGGCTGAGACATCAACAGCTGGAAGTGAAAAGATCCAAAAGAAAGATAATATTAAAGTTGAACATGTTGAAACGTTACCTAGAGTGCCGAAAAAGTAACCCTCAATCCAAACTAAAAGGAGACCTGAAAATTTTCCTCAAACAATCAGAAATGATAGACAGTCTTAATATTCTCCCAAGGAAGAAGGTATGAGGAGAAATTCAAGTGAGAAGACATTTCCTCTCATGAAGTGTCAGTTCTGTGGCTATCTGGGCCATACCATGTCTTATTGTGAAGAGGCAAGAAGCTATCTGAACGGAGAAGATATAGAAGCTCAACAAAGGAGAACAATTTCATATCCTAATTCTTATAGAAGAAATAATTTCTACGGATATTGTTTTTTTTGTTCTAACTTTGGTCATAATGCCGCTAATTGCAGGCAGAGAAGGGACATGGACACCTCATACCGAAGTTCAAGACAAGTCAAGTCTCGTCAGCAAGACAGTGTTGCTCTTTCAAACAGGTTTTCACCTCTCAAAGAATACTTTGACTATGAAGAACCTGGGTATGCAGAAGAGATAATTGAAAGGCCATCAGTTCTTTATACTCGATCTAATTTCTCATGGAAGGAAAGGAAGAAGATTGAGAAATCCAACCTTGCAGAGGTGGCCCTCAAAGCTACAAAGAACAACAGTACCTAGATTCTGGATAGTGGTTGTTCATCTCATATGACAGGTAATGCCGGCCTACTAACAAATATCACAAGGAATGTCAATGGTACGGTAAGATTTGGTAATGATGGGGCTTTGAAAATCAAAGGGAGTGGAAGTACCGAATTAGCTAATGGATAACTAAAGAAGACTGAAGTCATTTACGTAGATGGCATACGTTATAATCTCATCAGCGTGAGTCCACTCTGTGACTCAGGACTTATAGTTACGTTTAATCAGAAAGGCTGCACTATCAAGGGAAAGACTGGAAATTCACTTATGAAGGGATGCAGAACAGAAGGCAACTTGTATCAGGTTGATAGTGAAGAAAATGTATGTTACATGACTGTTGAAGAAGAAAACAATTTGTGGCATCGGAGACTGGGACACATCAATCAACAAGATATGGAGAAAATATCTAAATTTAGAATTGTTATGGACATTCCCAACCTGAAGCGTGAGCGTGAAAAATCTTGTGATGCTTGTATTCGTGGGAAGCTAGTCTGCAGTTCATATCGGCCAAAGAAGAAAAGGGCGTCTCACCTTCTTGATCTGATTCATACAGATGTTTGT
Organism: Viscum album; assembly: GCA_963277665.1. Taxonomy (NCBI): domain Eukaryota; kingdom Viridiplantae; phylum Streptophyta; class Magnoliopsida; order Santalales; family Viscaceae; genus Viscum; species Viscum album. Next base: position 1,968,076,218 of record OY728165.1, on the reverse strand, counting down.
GGGCCAGTAAATGTTTCCGTAACTCATGGATAAAGTTACTTTGTCCTTTTCATAGATGATTACAGTAGAATGGCATGTGTGATGGTCATTCACAGAAAACGACAAGTCCTTGACTGCATGAAAACATATCGGTGAATCGCCGAGAATGATACTGGATGAACAATCAAAGTGTTGCGATCTGACAATGGAGGAGAATACACGTCCATTGAATTTGAGAATTATCTGGAGAATCGTGGGATACAACATGAGGTAGCTGCTGTGAGAACTCCACAACAAAATGGAGTTGTTGAACGTAGGAATCAACAGGGGAACAACATGGCACGAACTATGATGATTGAGAGTCGTATTCCATGACATTACTGGAAAGAGGCTTTTCAAGCTGTAGTGTACATTCAGAATCGAACAGGACTTTATATGGGTGAGACGAAGACACCATATGAATTGTGGCATGGACGTAAGCCTTCTCTAAAATACTTTCGTGTCTTTGGAAGTAAATGCTTCATCAGGAACAAAGAAGGAAATCAAGGGAAATATGGCGACAATGCAGATGAAGGAATTTTCCTCGGTTACTCAATGAACAGCAAAGCCTACAAATGTTTCAACATGCATTTGGGAAGGATTGTGGAAAGCAGTGATGTTAAGATAATTGAAGAGAAAACCACAAATGCTTCAAGGAAGTCATATGCTGATGTGATAGAAAGTCAGGAAGAATGTGAACGTGAAGAAAATACAAATGCAGAAATAGAGGAAGCTATTCAAAACACTCAGCAGTCACATCATGATGTTGACTCAGAAGAAGAATCTGAAGAAGAAACTATGGCTGAAGAGAATACTACTGAACCTCGCAGGAGAAATCGAAGAGCTGAGATTGATCCATCCAACATAATTGGGGACAGGAGTGCACCCACTCAAACAAGGAGGATGAGGAATACCATGCAATCTGTATTTCTATCAGTTTTAGAGCCATCCTCATTCGAAGAAGCTGCAAAAGATAAATCTTGGGTGAAAGCCATGAATGATGAATTAGATCAGATTGACAAGAATCAGACATGGGATCTTGTCCAGAGACCCGAAGGTCACAATGTGATTGGTACCAAATGGATCTTCAAAAATAAGTTTGATGAGCATGGAAGTGTCATCAGAAACAAGGCACGACTGGTATGTAAAGGATACTCCCAGATTGACGACATTGATGTTGAAGAAACCTTTGCTCCAGTGGCTAGACTGGAGTCAATCAGGCTTTTCCTTTCCATGGCACTCCAAAGAGGATATAAAGTATATTAAATGGATGTAAAGACAGCATTCTTGAATGGTGTACTCGAAGAAGAAGTCTACATTGAACAACCAGTGGGCTTTGTTTTGGGTACTGATGAAACAAAGGTCTGCAAACTGAAGAAAGCTCTATACGGTTTGAAGCAGGCTCCACGGTCGTGGTACTCACAGCTGGATTCATATCTCAAGAAGTTGGAATTGAAAAGAGGATGAGTTTATCACAATCTCTATGTGAAGAATTATCTAAAAGATCAATTCATGGTTCTTGTCTACGTTGATGATATCATATTTGGTGGCAGCAGGCAGAAATTAGTGGATGAATTTTCCAACCACATGAAATCAGAATTTGAAATGTTTATGATTGGGGAGCTCACATATTTCTTGGGGCTGCAAGTGATTCAAAAGAAGGAATATACTTTCATTTCTCAGGAAAAATATGCAAGAGAGCTACTGAAGAAGTTCAATATGCAAGACTCCAAACCAATGTGAACTCCGATTGCAGTTGGAACTAAACTTGGAAAGCATGAGGATGGGAACTCTGTTGATCCCACCATGTACAGGAGGATCATTGGAAGCCTACTGTACCTGACAGCGACAAGTCCAGATATTGTCTTTGCAACATGCCTTGTGGCCCGCTTTCAGAGTAATCCAAAGGAGGAACATATGGAAGCAGTAGAAAGAATCATGAGATACATTCAAGGTACACATAACTTCGGGTTATTTTTTTGCTGTAGGAAGGGATAGTGAATTATTAGCGTTTTCTGATGCTGACTGGGCTGGTGATGTAGTAGACAGAAAGTCCACTAGTTGTGGAGCTTTCTATATTGGGCAGAAATGTGTTGGCTGGTTGAGCAAGAAACAAGAAAGTACTTCTCTTTGTACTGCTGAAGCTGAGTATATCTCCACCACAAAGGCATGCACTCAACTACTATGGATGAAGTAGCAATTAACTGATATTGGCAATGAGGTGAAGCAACCAATGGTGATTTACTATGACAATAAGAGCGCAATTGATCTTATGAAGAATCCTGTTCAGCATTCTCATACAGAACACATTGAAATCAGGTATCACTTTATCAAAGAGAAAGTTGAGCAAAGCGTGATTATATTGGATCATGTGAGAACAGATGAGCAAGTGGCTGATATCCTGAAAAAGCCACTGTCAACGGCTGTGTTTGAGAAGCATCGGTTGAACCTTGGTGTTCGGCCACCTCCCAGTGCATAAGGAGATTACGGAATTCCCCTCTCTCTGTTTGTTATAACTGTTTTAATCTGTTTATGGTCGTGATGCAGGTTTATGGGGGAGATACTATCCAGGGGGAGTATGGTTTGAGCTGAACATGAAAAATTTACTAGTCTTTGGATTTATTGTCAATGGGGGAGAAAGGAGAATAGCATAAATTCAGGAAACTTCTGTGATGAGAAGAATGAGAAGGAAAACAGTGGAACCCAATTCAAGCCTCCTCTCTTGTTTTCTACACCGAGCATTGCTCACATATACTTAGAGTGTTGGCTGAGTTGATTCCTGCATTTTTGGTTTTCACATAGATGGAGATCTATTGAATTTATCTTCTGATTGCTAACAAACCCAAAGGGGGAGATTGTTGGAACCATGGTCTTCTATGCATTATTTGGAGTATGGTTTGTGATTTTTTTCAATCATCAATGGAAGTTCAGATCGTGTACCAGCAAAGAGATCATACCGTTCAAGCAGACAACAGTATTGAAGGTGGCGCCGTTTTCCAGTGTTTGCCAAATTTTTGGGGTCCAAAATCTGAAAGTTGCTGAGCATCGCGAAAGGCGGATTTCCATGAAGATAATAATTAAATTTGGCAAAGGCATGAATTTCGCGAAGAGAGGATGCATGGTTTGGAAATCGCGAAGACCCGAAGAATGGAGGTGGTGAGTCTTCACGACTACGTCAAAGCTTCGCGAACGGCAGAGTTGAAGCACATCGCGGCGGTGAAGGGATTTGCGAGGGAGCTTCGTGGAGAAGGCGTGATGGAATGATGACGGTAATACTCCGCGATTATGACGAGCTCCGCGAATGGAAAATTGTCGTAGTGCTTCGCGATTTTGAGAGAATTTCGGCGGAAACTTCGGAGCTTCGCGATTTGAGATGACGTGGCACTGACTTCGCGCGAAAGGGTCGAGGGTCGGTGGAATCGCCTATAAATAGAGGTGGACCCCCTCGAGAGAAGCAGAGAGAGAATTTCAGAGAAAGTCCTTTTCTCTCGGTTCGCAAAGGCCTCTCGCAAAGGCAGTGTGCTTCATGAAAGAGGAGCTTCACGGTGGCTATTCTAGCTCCACGAAAGTTGTGCGTCCCGCGTTGGCTCAATGAGCTTCGCGAAGAGGTAGGAGCTCCGCAATAGCCAAGCATTGCGAAGGTTGGAGCATTGCAAGAGTGCTTCGTGATTGAGCTTCGTGAAAAGGCAGGGACTCCGCAAAGGCTTGTTTGAGATTTGCAAAATTGGGAGCCTTGCGAAATAGGGTAATTTGTGAAGGCCTTTTCCAAAGGTTGTTTTCCCAGTGGACAAGGGAAAAGGGGGTATTCATCAGTGGTTGGAATTTGGACTTTAACAAAGTATTAACTCAGGACTCTGATGCAAGCAAAGTCTCATGCTGAACAGGAGACAATGAACTTCATGTCTATCTATTGAAGAGACCTTCACATCTATAAACTGAGTGTGACTTTACCAATGGTAGTGAGCCTGGGGGAGTCAATGGGAGTGACCCGAGGGAAGTAGTGAGCTTTCCCTAAACCTTTGTAAAGGCAGTGATCTTGGGACAAAGTGACTGTGCCCGAACTTTTCTATTCTCCAGCTAGTGAAGCATAGTGGATTTTGGTACGACCGACAACTTGTCGGCGTATGCTCCTTGGACGTAGCCCTTAGTGGTGAACCAAGTAAAAAGGGTTGTGCCTTCTCTGTGGATGTGCATTTTTTCTTTCTGATCATTTTCATTATACAGGTTCAACAAGTTCCTACCAACATGGGAACAAGATCCATCACATTAGAAGAAAAAGTTGTCACCCTGATTCACCCCTCCCCTCTCAGGGTGTCCCGGGGTCCTTCAATATATATACAGAATGTATAATAAAGGTTGTAATATAGAAACTGAATAAAATCAATCCCTTATACCATTTAAAGAATACCATTTCTAACCTAGAAACCCTATTTTAAAATAGGAAGAGGAACGATTCCAGTACTAGAAAAATCTATATATATATACATATAGTATAACCGATTATACAAAGTGTGTGTATATTTGGTTTTTCATTAAAAAAAAGTGGAAATATCCTCTTATAAAACATAAGATTATAAAATTAATTAAATATCCATGACAAATATTTAACCCTTACTGAGATAGAGGAGGAGAGTCTGGTTGGAAGAGATCAGGAAGCATGCTGAAGATCCACAGAAACTTGAGAGAGAGACCGAGAGGAGAAAAAAATGAACCCATGGGGTTCATACACATGGAAGTAACTTTAAAAAACCAAGAGGTCTCAGCTCGTGCTCCACAAAGGGTCCCTTCACTTGACTACCGAGGGTGCAATCGAGACTTCAAGTAGGTGAGAAAACAATAAAACCAACATATATATATATATATATTATATAACCTTACCCGAGGTGGAGCTTGGGAGGATAAGCTTCAAGGAATTCGAGGGGAGTATGTCCATGGAAAGGTGAGGCTAAAGGAATTATTAAATGGTCACGGACATTGGGTGTAGTGGAGAGGGAGCGGTGGTGATGGAGACAGCTGCTGGTTCAGCTTCCGGAGGAAGAAGATGACGCGGGAGGAAGGAGAAAAGGAAGGATGACTAGGATCATTCGATGCTGGATCAGATGGATGCAAAAGGGCGGGAGTCGATTGAGTATTTAAAAAGAAAAGAACAGCTCGGATTGTGTCTCGAGAGAGATCGACGGTCACGGGTGAAGTAGGGCGATCGTGTGTCTTCGATCACGCGAACGGCTCAGATCGAGCATTAGATGCGGCGGATGGCTCAGATCGCGCGTCACTGAAAATCCATTGTCCCACATCGAAACTAACTAATTTTCGAGCGTGGCTTATAAACCAAATCGCTCCCACCTCATCCTGATGACACAAACACACACACCACGGGGACTTATACATGGGCCCCTACGGGCCTTTTGTAACGACCCGAGAAACCGTGTTTTGAGTAATGACAAGTTTGTTTTACAATGCCACCCGTTAAGTGAACAAACAATCATCATATAAGATAATAATAAAAAAAATAGAGAAAACACATCAAAATGAATGAAAGGCCCTTTTATTCAAATGAGTAACATTTCGGTGGCTATAACTCACAGCAAGCGAACAAGAAGTTAAGCTAACCAAAACTCCCAATTAAAAACCCTATTACAATTATAGGGAGATCGATTAAAACCACCAGGACCCCAAGAAGGTGGTAAGGGTCTTTGGTATCCATCAGAATAAACATAAGGATGGTCAAAGCCACCGCAGCCGTACTGAGCACTAACGGAATAACACGAACCATCTCCTCTTTTTCTCCTTCAGTCACATTGAGTGAGGGATACCCCGAGACCAGACTTTTTATAAGAACACTAATTTGACCATTGGAACCTAACGGTTATAGATATAACCATTAGATCCCCCATGATTCTCCTATCCACTAATGTTTTATTTTGGACCGTTGAAGAAAAGACTTGTTTACCCCCGAAAGGTTCGAAAAGTTAATTGTGTAATTTGCTTAAAGAATGACATCAATAATAGTATAATTAATTTATTTCTTATTTTCCCAAAAGGTGAATTATATTTTGTATTTCAAAATGGTGAGAATTAATATTATTTTTTTCCCATAATTTACTATACATGTTCTTAACTTGAGCAATTAAACTTTTATTTTTTAATTATATTGAATCTGATGGGTTTTTACTTTGTCTAAGAAAATATGTACTCAAACTCTTGAGTTATATATATATATTGCATAAAACCTTAAATTAAATGTATTATATTTATCTCTAAATTAAATATAAGTAATATTATTAATGCGAATGTTTATAATTTGAAATAACATTTTTGAAAACTATGTCAAATTATGATTTCATTTACTTATCTGTTTCATAATGATAATATTTATATCAACGCACTCTTATGTGTGATTTTGAAAATAATTATAAATGTAGTTATGTTTAATGTTTAATTGTATTAATAATATTAATCTTTAATTAAGGAAATTAAGATAATTAGTTAATAAAGGAATATAAATAAATAAAAAATATATATGTTTTGATAAGGGTGAATTAATTAATATAATTTTGTATTAAATAAACCATTGACTATCTTAAAATAATAAAAATTAGACCAATAATTGAATATTATTAATAAAAACAATGTTATAATAAGATAATAGAAAATAATATTAATAAAATAACTTTTTTTAACAGAAGACCCGCGTTTCCTTTTTTTAAGTGCCACATCAAGCCGAAGCCGTTCGATCCAGTATCTCCATCTCAGCCGTTCGTTTATTTAAAAGCTGCACCGCATCTTAGCCATTCGATCAACTTCCTTATAATCTAAGCCTTCCACCGTTTTTTCCAGTTTCCTTCTTCCCCACGTCTCGCGTCTCCTTTCTTCTTCCTTCGCCTCGTTGAACCAGTAGGGTAGGTCTCGTTTTCTTCTCTAGGCCGGTGAGTGGACCCTTTTTTATCCCTCTTTTCCACAGAGTCGGCACTGACTCGACCTCGTTTACCCCATCGGTATCTCCATGCAAGGAGAGAACCTGTACTTAAGCTTCGGTTTGCACTGAAGGCAGGGAGAGTTTTGCATCTGAGCTTCTTAGATCTTTCTGACCACCGGTCCCACGTCACTGCTTCGTCTTCCTCTCCTCCTCTCCGAGCAAAGGTAAGGGACAAGTTTTTTTTGGTTTTGTTTAAGATTCAGTATATATATATATGTGTTTGTTATATATATATATATTCTATGTATATACACTCGGTGCATACCCAGGCCTTGAGGATCTCCCTTCCAGCATGGAGAACCAAATAGGAGTAAGGGAAACTCCTCTGCTTCATTTCGTTCAGTTTCAATAAGCTATACATATTTATATACACTTTTTATATAAATATGTATAGATATATACAAGACTATATGAACCTATTTATACCCGTTTTTCCTCTTCTTAGGATCGAACCTGAGTAGGGGAGGTCTTCTTATTTAATTTTTCATCTGCTTCAGTGAATATACACGGTCATATATATGTATATACACTTCATGCATATGTGTGTACATATATATTTGTATTCATACATATACATATGATGATACATGCATATGTACACCTTTCTTTCACATGTTTATAACCTTGGTTTTATTTCGCCTATGAAAATGGAGTTTTCGGGTAATTGTATGAACAGATACAATCATGCAAGTGTATAGAGCATATTGATATATATGTACATGTGATTATATCGATGTATATATACATCAATGTTCATAGGGGATGAACTTGGTTCTTTTGTTCTGTAATTTATTACAATATAGCATGATGATTAAAATTTTATTTTCCCAAAAAGAATATTATTTCAAGAAAAGTACCAAAACTATTATGTACATGTTTATATGTATGATGAAGTTGAAGGTTTAGTTTGATATCAAAATAATTCCTTCGAAATTTTCATTTATCACCATTCTTGATAAATCAAGATTTTGTTTTGTGAAGATGGGTAGTGTAAATTCCTTAAATGTTTACAAGTGTATATGTATGTATTCATATATATATGTACTCATGTTTATGGATCGACCATGTTGCATGCAAGACTGATTTTATGCCAATAAGGGTTTTATGAAAATTATGTTCACATTGTTTTTTTATGTAAAAGAACCCCATTCAGTTTTACCAAACATTAATTTTGTTAAATGTATAACATGAGAAACATTATTGAGTATGGTTTAATTTGGTAAACCCATGCACATATGTATACGAACCTAAATATATATATATAGGTATATATATAACCTTGTATCAATATGTTATCTTCAAATACAAGTTCTTCTTATGGTGTTTGCAAACTTTTCAAAGGAAAGGTCATGTTATTTAAAGTGAAAATGAGTTTTTACACAACCATATATATATATTCATGCAGTTTGCTTACATATATACATGACTTCCCAAGATGGACCTAATTGAACACTTTGTATCCCTAACTGTATGTATATTCACACACTTTTAAATAAACATCCACAATACTCATTTATCAGCATGTGTATTAGTTATGAATGACCTTGTTTTAGCTTGGTATTATGATGCTTTAGAATTTTAAAGTGTTTATGTTCATTTCCTTAAAAACCATGTTTTTAATTGTTAAGATAATTTCTTATGTGTACGGATTTTTAGCATGGATGTCTTAGTTTTATTAATGATTGAACTGCCTTCAAGTTATGAATATGTATGTGAAAAGTGGATTTGATTAAGAATGTATGAATGAAACCCTATGAATGAAAGACCATGTCAAGATATGTGAGGGATGTATTGGACTTAAATGTGACGGGTGCGCCTGGAATTATATAACGCAATATGAATGATGTGACGGGTGCGCCCAGAATTATACAGCGCTCCAATGCATTGGGTAAAGTATGAGTCTCATGAGATGTTATGTGTGACGATCTTGGTAGTTAGCCTTGGCTTGTGCTACCATGGAAACGGGATTGGAGGTTAGCCTTGACCCGTTAAGTATGTTTTACGGTCTTGACGCAAGGTCTTGAAAAAGTCCGGCATTATACATTCCCTCTGCATGTGATGATAAATGGTCAACCGGGGGTTAGTTAAACTAACAAGACATCCCCTAGTTGAAAATTACCTTGACAATGAGAATGAAATTATGTGATAAGATCTGTAATTCATGTGTTAAGATGTTAAAAGAACTTTATGTGCCCACGAATCATGTTATGAATGTTTTTCCCTGCTTACTCACAGATTTCTTTTAGAACTAAAGTAACCTTGGTTGAATATTATGCATTATCTATTCTACATGTGTTGTGCTCTCTGATCATTTTTACTTTAAAGTTTATTTTAAGTACGTACTTCTTCTCTGTGAAAGTGGTTTTCAAAAATGTTGGATTTCATGTTTTTAAGAAAAGATAATGCTTTGTTTTTAGCGAAGTGTTTTATTCTCTTCAAAAGTACTGCTTTGAGAAAGAGTTTTCTTAAAACGTTTTTAAAACCCCTTACTGGGCATATTTTCTCACCCTAAGTTTTTGTTTTAAATTTTTTAGGCATGGTTTTTACTAATGAAGTTTATCAGAAGCAGCTAGTTTCCCAGAATCCTGAGCCTCGCGATCTTCTGTAGTAATGGGACATGATATCTAATTTTTAAATGATGTAATGAAATGTTAGTATATCATGTCTCATAGGAACCCTGGGATCGGGGTCGCTACACCTTTGGCCCACCCTCACGCACCCCGTGATGCGGTCCTTATACACGGGCCCGCGTGCGACCTGGCCCAGGTTATGCTCGGGCCAACTCACAGGTACCATGCACTATGCGTTCAAAAAACCCAATACCCTTGGGGTCTGGTCTTGGCCTTGAGGGCTTGGCTCTCAGGGCTGCCCTCGGCTGGCTGGTCCAATAATAATTTTTTATTAATAAATTTTGATTAAACAACTTGAAAAACATGTTTAAAACAGTGAGTGTAAGTTTAAACAGTAGGACTTTATTAATTTAAAGGATGAAACATTAATAACTATGGTTTGAAATTATATAAGCTATTATAAATAATAAGAACTTATAATTTTTAAAATCTAAAATCTAATTACTATAAAAAAATTCACTAATTGATACAAAAGTCTTTTAAAAGGCAAATTAAAATACATAGCTTTAATGATTTAGTAAAATATACTTTTCATTAACATTAAAGGTATATTATTATCAAATACCTTTTAAGCATGAATTCCAAAACATTTAGAAGGTGTTTATAATACTATGTTTTGAACCATAAAGATAGACTTTAGGATTTTGTAAAAACAACTAGGTTCATAAATAAAAGTATTCTTTTATTTTAAAACTTTGACATTTATAGATATAATTTAAAACATAAAATAAAATTATAAAATCATTATTAAAAACAATGTTTTTATATAAAAAAATATACTTCATTAATTTAAAGAAAAACCCAACGGTCAAGAGGTTCAAAGACTCCAATAGCTATATAAAAAGGTAACGGTCAGATTGGTGCCCTATAAAACCAAGACTTGGGGTGTCTTAAGCTTAAGGTGATTGAAGAAGAAGAAGAAGGAGAAGATGGTTCAAGTCATCCCTTTAGTTCTTAGTGTGGTTGCGGTGGCTTCGGCCATTCTTATATTCGTTATGATGGATACCAAGGACCTCTGTCGTCTTCTCGGGGTTCTCATTATTTTGAGTGGCCTTCTTGTAATCTTAATAGGGTTTTTAATTGGTTTCGTTGGTTAGATTATTTTCCCTTGTTAAACTCAGTTTGTTATAAACACTACGATGTTCTTATTTGAATAAAACTCCGTGTGTCTGTTTCATGTGCTTTACTCCATTGCATCCTATTATTATTTATGAGAAATAAGTTTCATTCGATTAATAGACAATATAAATTATATAAGTTACCATTATTTGAAACACAAGTCTTTGGGGAATTACATTATTCCACCTACAAAGAATTGCGTCCTCGTAATTCTAAAATGCTCATACACAAACCACAGTAACACTAGACACACATCACTCTCGATGTCCCTTTACTAGGAACACCACTAATGGTAGGGTGCTGACGACCTGAGGTAGATCCCTAAGGTAGCATTCGGCTTCTCGATTTCCCTGGCCCAGACACACTGAGAGCTTGGGTCAAAACTATTCCTAAAGCACTCATCCTTCCATAAAGAGTCACGAGAGGTGTGGAGGTCAGATATTTTAGAGTGGACTAAGTCCCTATAAGTCCCACGCACCACGTCGTTCTTGAAGATATTGATTTCATAGAGTTCTCCGTACATACTAAAACTCATGACCTGAAATAGGTAGGTCACTCGATGGTCACTATCCAAAGCAGCTTCTAGAAATTTATCGACAGCTCGGTAGTTATCAGCCAAAGTAAAACATAGAAAAAGAGCTTCATGAAACTTCCCTATTTTACTATATGTTGCAAATTGTTCAATTTCTATGCGGTAAAAGACAAGATTGATTCCTTAGTAAAGATGGAGAATGTTTGGGCAGTTCAACACCCGATGGAGTTTTTTACAAGACAATCGAATGTTTTTGAATGTCTCCTAGTCCCATGGAAATGACCTGGCCACTATGATTTCCACTATCTCTGTTGGGAGAGACATAAGGCGTGATTCAATAGCCATCTGAAAATTTAAGTAAACTACTACTTAGAAACACATAAACAAATTTTCAGTATTGTTCTAATATTATCGGATGTCTCCGAAAAAAAAATCATACTTATTAGTGTTTAAAGAAAATTTTCTTGTTTTAAGTTTTGGTTTTCCAGAGTTAACTAAAATGAATCCTTTGATACCAATTGTCACGCCCAAGCTTCCGAATACCCGGAGCCGGTGGCATGGAAAGGATCGAATTCAGTTCGGGCTCTGAGAAACTAGCTACATCTGAAAATCTTCTTCTACTAAAACCCTTTACCTGAAAAATGTTAATCAAAAACATAGGGTGAGCATACGAATGCCCAGTAAGGGGGTTCTTTGTTAAAATAAACCATTATAACTTTTTAAAACATTATTTAAACCATTTCACCAAAATAATATTCTTAAATAAAATTTGTAACACAAGTGCACATCATAAAATTGCTCAATTTAAAAACATGATAATAGAATTTCAAGGATACATGATTCGAATCTAGGCATGTTGAATAAAATAAATCATATACATGTGTGACATGAGAATATGTAAGCACAAATTAAACATCTAAGAGTAATGAATAAAAATAGTTGCGCATAAAATAATAAGTTCAATTTCATACACTGAATACTAAATCACTGAGTGCTAAACGTATGTCATGCCATAAATATACAGGACATTCTGAAACATATTGTCAAGGCGTTGGCCAAGACGTCTAATGATTTAAGGCCTCTTCCAAAAATCCATAAGATCTTTAACCAAATATTCTACTAGATGAATATTTTTCTGGTTAATTGAATTAAATATTCATAATGAGGGAAGTGCATATGTCGGACCATGTCAAGGCCTCGTGCCAAGACCTAGGGGGATAACTGTAACCGGACCCCAACCCGGAGAGCCTCTATAACTGGACTCCAACCCGGAGTGCCTCTAATAACCAGACACCAACCCGGAGTGCCTCTGTAACCGGACACCAACCTGGAGGGTCTTCTGTAACCAGACCCCAACCTGGAGGGCTTACTTTTACCGGTACCCACCCCGGAACATATTCGGTCCAATTCATTCCTCATATCTCTAAATCAAAGTGCACATACAACTTTGATTTATTAATTAATTATCATTACTAGTACACCTATTACTTGGTTTCATAATTCACATTATTCAAAGTGTCCCATACCACCTTGAATAATTAAATTTTATTTCTCACTACTCAAGGTGTCACATACCACTTTTGGTAATTTAGTTCTTAGTCCATTATCATGGTATGTCATATGAATACATGATGATAAATAATATGGACAAGGAAACCATTATACAATTGGTATAAAAATACATTACATGACGGATAATATTGAAAATATGGAATAATTAATCAAAAAGAGACATGGTTTAGTAAACAATCTATGTACGCAGGATAATTACTAAAGCACATTAAATGGTAGGGTTTTCCACAAGAGTTGTTAAATGATAACTCTTTAGAATTACAATACATGTAAATGAAACACCTAACTAAAATACTGACATTAATTATTGTGATAAACATGACTTTGAACTTGAAATTTAACCATAACCCGATTAACCACTAATAATCACTACAGCAGGATTAACATCAAATAATAAATGGTTACTACATGATAACATGAACCCATAAATTCTTAGTCCTTTACTTTAAAACAGGTCGAAGCACATTCTTTTAAAATATGAATTACATTTAGGGTACATGTTAGAATAACTTCTCTAATTAAGCAAGTTCATTGGTGTATACTAAAAAACATATAGTCTTGGAAAACCTTAAATGTGTCAAAACATCAACTAAGTCCTACTAATTATACTTGAAAACAAGGTTTTGGAAATTAAAATAATACATACATTTATACATAACCATATATACACAAAGTGTATATATGGGTTTTTACACAAAATAAACAAAGTCCATTAAAATTCCTTAAGATTAAAACACCTCTAAACAATAACCATTTATTATATTGTCACCAAAACCATATAAGATTTATTATTCATGTACCCCTATGCACATAAGTATATATAAAAAACTATGGTATTATTCTATAACAAAGTTATACTTAAATCAAAAACGTAGTTCACATCTAAAATATTATTTAAGGATTAGTATTCAAGTCCTGAAAATCATAAATGATTCTATTGTAAGACATATATATATATATATATATATACATATATATACAAGTGTATAAGAAGTTTATGAAAATGGGTTTTAGCATGATAGAACAGATTTAATTCAACCTTTATAAACATACATTCCTAATAAAACATACTCAATCATTTGGAGGTCTGGAAAACAGTTTGGATTTGGATTGTATATATGAATATGCTAATACACCCGAATATTCATGTCATATATAATGGGTTTTCCTTAAATGGAAACCTTTAAAACTAAACTTACATAAATTACTTGAGTACAAAAATCATGAACAACCTCCTTGGAAGCCATTAAAAAAGGATTTGAGGTGTACATATATATACACGTTTTGAAATTATATATATATATATATATATATATACAGAATGTATAATACAGGTTGTAATATGGAAAGAGAATAAAATGAATCCCTTATTCCATTTAAAGAATACCATTTCTAACCCAGAACCTGTATTTTAAAAGAGGAAGATGAACGATTTGAGTACTGAAAAATCTATATATATATATACATATAGTCTAACCAATTATACAAAGTGTGTGTGTATTTGGTTTTTCATTAAATAAAAGTGGAAATATCCCCTTAAAACATAAGATTGTAAAATTAAGTAAATTTCTAAGACAAATATTTAACCTGTACTGAGGTGGAGGAGGAGAGTCGGATTGGAAGAGATCAGGAAGCTTGTTGAAGATCCCCAGAAACTTGAGAGAGAGACCAAGAGGAGAAAGGAAATGAACCCATGGGGTTCATACGCATGGAAGGAACTTTAGAAAAACCAATAGGTCTTGGCTCGAGATCCATAGGGGGTCCCTTAACTTTACTACCGAGGGTGAAATCGAGACTTCGAGTTTGGGAGAAAACAATAAAACAAATGTATATATATATATTTTATATAACCTTACCCGAGGAGGAGCTCGGGAGGATAAGATTTGAGGCGTTATAGGGGAGTAGGTCCATGGAAAGGTCGGGCTAAAGCGACTCTTAGAGGGTCACAGGCGTTAGGTGTAGTGGAGAGGGAGTGGTGGTGACGGAGACAGCCGCTGGTTCGGCTTGCGGAGGAAGAAGAAGACACAGGGTGAAGGAGAAAAGGACGGATGGCCAGGATCATTCGATGCTGGATCAGATGGCTGTAAAAGGGCGGGATTCGATCAAGCATTTAAAAAGAAAATAATCGCTCGTATTAGGTCTCATGGGATATCGACGGTCACGGGCAAAGCGAGGCGATCATGTGGCTTCAATCATGCGAACGACTCAGATCGAGCATGAGATGCGGTGGATGGCTCAGATCACGCGTCACCGAAAATTCATCGTCCCACATCGAAACAAACTGAGTTTTGAATGCAGTTTATAATCCAAAGTTCTCCTACCTCATCCTGATGACAAAAACACACACACCATGGGGCCTTATACACGGGCCCCTATGGGCCTTTGGCCCACCCTCACGCACCACGTGATGCGGGCCTTATACACAGGCCCGCGCGTGACCTAGCCTAGGCTATGCTCATGCTAACTCATAGGTACCATGCACTATGCATTCAAAACGCCCAATACCCATGGGGTCTGGTCTTGTCCTTGAGGGCTTGGATCTTAGGGCTTCCCTCGACTGGCTGGGCCTCTAATAATTTTTTATTAAAAACATTTGATTAAACAACTTGAAAAATAGAGAGCATAAGTTTAAATAGTAGGTCTTTATTAATTTAAAAGATGAAACATTAATAACTATGGTTTGACATTATATAAGCTATTATAAATACTATGAACTTATAATTTTTAAAATCTAAAAGCTATTTATTATAAAATAATTCACTAATTGATACACAACTCTTTTAAAAGGAAAATTAAAATACATAGCTTTAAATATTTAGTAAAATATAATTTTGATTAACATTAAAGGTATATTATTATCAAATACCTTTTAAGCATGACTTCCATAACATTTAGAAGGTGTTTATAATACTATGTTTTGAACCATAAAAACAAACTTTAGGATATTGTAAAAACAACTAGGTTCATAAATAAAAGTATTCTTTTATTTTAAAACTATTACAATTAAATATATAATTTAAAACATAAAATAAAATTATAAAATCATTATAGAAAACCAAGTTTTTATAAAAAAAATATACTTCATTAATTTAAAGAAAACCCCAACGGTGAAGAGGTTCAAAGACTCTAATAGCTATATAAAAAGGTAACGGTCAGATTGTTTCCCAATAAAACCAAGACTGGGGGTGTCTTATGCTTAAGGTGATTGAAGAATAAGAAGAAGGAGAAGATGGTTCAATTCAACCCTTTAGTGATTAGTGTGGTTGCGGTGGCTTTAGCCATTCTTATGTTCATTATGATGGATACCAAGGACCCCTATCATCTTTTCGGGGTTCTCATTGTATTAAGTGGACTTCCTGTAATCTTAATATGGTTTTTAATTGGTTTCTTTGGTTAGATTAATTTCCCTTGTTAAACTTAGTTTGTTGTAAACACTATGGTGTTCTTATTTGAATAAAACTCTTTGTGTATGTTTCATGTGCTTTACTCCATTGCATCCTATTATTATTTATAAGAAATAAGTTTCATTCGATTAATAGACAAAATAAATTATATAAGTTACCATTATGTGATACACAAGTCTTTAGGGCATTACACTCCAGCAGAACTCCCATTAGATTGTTGGCAAAGGCAACTTCTTTTTCTAGTTTCATAACTGGGGGGTTCCGTGATTGGCTTCTCTGGTTGTCCTGCTCCAATGATTTCCTTGAAGGAGGCCCAGAGCTATCCCAGGTTTACAAAGGCTTTTTTGAATAAGGATAAGCAGGTTCTTCTGGATTCCATTGAGTTTAATTCTAAGCCAGATAGGTGTGTCATTAGACCATCTTCCTCAGGTTCGTTCAGTACGAGGGATTTCCATAGGTTGTCTCCCATTCAAGACCATCATGATAATTTGCAGGATGTGGTGTGGTGCAAGAGTATTCTAGCTAAACATAATTTACTTACATTCCGCATCAATAATTCAGCTACTGAAATAGATGATAATGTCAAGAAGTCGGGCATTAGTTTTTCCTCGTGATGTCATTGCTGTATTTCCAGGAATGAGGAGAGTACCAGTCACCTGTTCTTCGAAGGGGAATGGGCTCGTGAGGTGTGGGCGTTCTTTGGTTGATGAATTGCTTTCCCTTTTTCTGATCAGAGGGATGTGCAATTTTTAGAGAGGTGTTTTCATGGTGCATAGGAATCTGGTATCGAACGGAAGGTTAGGTCGGTGATCCTCAGTGCATGATGTTAGTGCTTGTGGAAAGGCTGAAACTAGGCTAGGTACGAAGGGGTCCTTCATCGGTGAGGTCGATCATTGCGAGGACCTGTTTTCTACTGGTGGACTTGGTTTGGCTTATCCAAGGGTGGCAGGACACTCTATCCTTGCACTTTCTGTAGTCCAGTATTCCCTTTCCTCAACCCCCTCTTTTCAGTTCTCCAGGAAGATGGGTGTGTTGGCAGCCTCTTGATCATGGTTACAAGTTGAACACCGATGGGTATTATTTGCGTGGAATAATGAGAGGAGGGGTGGTTAGTGGGGTTGGAGGAATTTGTTCCTTGGTTTCTCTTCGTCCTACGGCATTGAAAACTCTATCATGGCTGAGGCCAAATCCATGCTCACCGGGACCTCCCTTTGTATTCAGCAAAATTTAGTTATCTCTCAGGTGGAGACAGACTCTTTGATTCTTCATGACTCCATGCATGGTAAAGTCTCCACCCCATGGTCCATCTCCTATATTGTCCAACAATGTAGAACCCTCCTCTATAACATCCAGGTTACCCATACGTGGCACAAAGTAAATCAGGTTGCAGATTACCTTACTACTTTGGTTGATCAAATCTCTATCCACACTTGTATCATGGACCCCATCAGCTTTAGGCCTGAGGGAGTAAATTTGATTAGAGGTGATTCTCACGACTTGCATTATTTTATGCCCCCATGAATTTGGTTTTTCTTGGTGTTTCTCCCCCCCTCCTTTTAATAAAAAATTTGATTTGGAGGAACATTTTCAGGTAACTATGCAATGTGCATATCAAGCTACCTCATGGATATCAACCCTCCCAATATAGCATCATCATCAGAAAAAAAAAATTAAATCCTACAAATACTTGTACAAGATCTATCCAGTCTCCAAGGTTGGGTCCTATAACTACATCCCCCAGATTGGAAGACTGATAAGGACTTCCACATCCTCATGGTTGATGGTCATCTCTCCCTCTGGCAAGTTGAATGTGTGTATCTCTAGTAATTATCTCTCGATGAGGGCAGCAAGTAGGTGATTTTCAATGAATTTAAATTCTTGATACCACAATTCCGTAGAATACAATAGGAAATAGGTGTGGTATAATGGTAACCTGGTGGTGAAGTTCATGATAATGGTTTTCTTGACCTACACTGATATTTCAAACCTCAAGGCTCGCTAGAACGTCACATGAAACATGCCTATACTGCTCAGTTAGTATCATAATGACCTCTATCTATATATATAAGATGAAATAATTATTAATTGTAAAATGTAGTTACAAAATTTTGGTAAGAAAAATGTTATGACTAATATAATGTAAGACATGACATTTGTAAGATATGGTTTTATATATTTATATATATATAGACATTTTCTCTTCGTTATCTAAAATGTTATTAGAAAATAAGTCACAGAATGTTTTTGAAAGTGAGGTAAAAATAATAGAAAACATAAAATAAATTTATTTATCCTTGATAAAATGAAAAATATGATCATATAAAGTTAAATTGATAATAAAAACTCATAAAAATAACACATGAATGCTTTAAAACAGTAATGAGATACCTTGGAATTTTTCAAGAGAACAAAGATTAAATGAGATGTCCATGAATTCATAAGTGAATTAAAATCCATCTTATTTTCAAGTGGTATCCTAATAACATATTTGGAAGGGATATACTTAACTTTTGAATTTTAAAAATATTTAGGCCTTCAAATGACATCTTCACCATATAGAGAGGCTTTTCATTGTAAGGGAGAAATCTTTTGAAATTTCCAAAGTTAAGTTCATATCTTTGGAATATTTTATTAAAATATCACTTAAAAGTAAGATAGATTTTTCTTCACTTCTGAAGTTAAGATCATCTCATCCAAACTCTATTATGTTTGAAAATTGCCAATATATTTCATATCGGTAGTAAAAAATTAATGTGTTATTTAATGGGTTTGTTATTATAAATTCCACTTCATATGATCATAATTTTCATTTTATCAAGGAAAAATGAATTGATTTGATGGTTTCTCTTATTTTTACCTCAATTTCCAAAATATTCGGTGACTTATTTTCTAAATACCTTTTAGATAAAGAAGAGAGAATTTTTTTTATGACACAAAAAAACCTTAGTTTGACTTTATCTAATAAGTTATATTTGAAATGGTGTGCTTTGTAATTTATGAATGATTTTTCATTTGATCATATGTTTCATGATTATTTTCTCACATTTTTGCTTCCTAGTTTAGAAATAGATAGTTTTGTTATGCTTTCATGTCACCTCACATGTAATTTTCATATTCCATGTAATGATAATATGAAAGGATTGTTTTTATTTGATAGTAAACGTATTCTAAAATGATAGAAATGTCTATAAAATGAAGGCTTTTATATTAATAGAATGTAATTAATAATATGGAAACATGATATTGGAGACAATGCATCATTGTGGATGAGATCGTGAAGTTGATCCAGTAATGTTAGGGAAACATTTAATATTATGAAATTATTTATGACATATATTGAATCATAAACATTTCCACTGTTATTAAGGATAATCCATCTCATTTTGTATCATGATGGAATGTGGTATCCCTTGTTGATGTAACATGTTGCTATTATGTATCAATATAGGTAGGTATTTGGCCATTGGGAAAAATTAATAATCCCAAATAGGCATCCATAAGACAAAATAATTATTAGAAATGGTGTCCAGTAGGTACACTATGTCAACATGTGATTTACATGATATGTTCATAGAGGCACATGTTGTGATGGCAAGTGTACATAGAACCTACAATTCCTGGTAATTTCCATATTGAAATTTCCTCGCTTCCTATAATACCACCATTTTTTTGAACATTGCTATTTTCATTAGGTTATAGAAACTCTTAAACATCAAATCGAGAGTCTTCTTGGTAGAAAAGGCACACTCGATAACTAGAAGATTTTTCAATGTTTTTTTCTATCTCTCATTGAAAGTGTATTTCAATTTTTAACCTCTAATGAATCTTTTCTGAGGATATTTCTTGTCTATCAATGATGTAATTCACAAAATAATAAAATTTCTTCTAAATTAGGTTAGTAATATTTAAGTTTTAAATCCCCTTTAATACACCATTGGTGCACTCCATAATGTTTTTGGTCATGTTTCTATAACATTCCCCCCATTATATGCTAATTTCATTTTTTTCTTTTGGAATATGCATCATATAATCATTAAATTATTGATTAAACTTGAAGATTTGTTTGAAAAGTTCTTCAAAACATCATTGATCCATATCATATTCTATATATAAGTGATCATATTTCACATAAATTAATTTTATCTTCATGTTGAAATAATAAAAAATAACAAAATCATTACATGCCAAGCCTCGTTATTTCCTTCTTTACAGGTTCATTATGGAATTTTTTCTCATGTGGCTAGAAATGGGTCTATTAGAGTATCGATGTTGTGAATTTGGGGGGTCTCCATGTATTAGGATCTATATTGACTGCATCATTGATTTCTCGATGCCAATTAGATATCAAATAGACACCCTGAATACTGCGAAAATAGTTCCTGATACATACCAAAAACCAAATCCATGATTTATAGACTTCCTTTTCCAAAATAGAGAATGAAACTGGAAGAGGTGAATTGTTTTCATATTGGGTTTCCTAAATCAAAAATATTCCCTTTTCTTTTTTATATAGTAATGTTCCATAAATCTATATAAACTATTTGTTGAGATGAAATGCATAAATATAGAGGATGAATGCCCTGAACAACCTATGAAATAGAACATGATATGGATAATGTCAGTTATCTTTAGTCACATTTTCATTCATATGAATATAGAATACAAGTTGGTCTTTGTGTCTAATTTTATCTATAAATTTTGGAAACACCTGATACGAGTCATCCCAATCGCCATAGACCATCACAATTGCCTTCTATTTCACCATCCAAGACTTATTTTAGGAAATATTATACCCAAAAGATTGTTTTGTACTCTGTTTTACAAGTTCTATAGGAACATATTGGTAGGTTAAAATCATCTTGATTAAAATATATAACACAAATTCATTATCCAATGAGGTATGATCTTATGTCAGGTTTGGCTGAACATAGGCATGAGTTGTCACAATCTTCAAATTTCTCACACCTCCAATTGAAATTTTTGGAATCTCAATGAAATATAATCTACAATCATCCACATATTTATCACATAGTATGATATATTTCATACTAATAGATTCCTAAAATAAATATCTACAGTTCCTCTCAATATGAAATCTTTTTTGTATGTTTTTTAATGAATCATTAGTTGTAAAATCCCTTATAAAATATAATTTTTTGTCCATATCACTAAACATATCCACTATAACTCTAGAAAAATCAGTTGTATGTGTGAGAATATTACAGTTGAATTTGGGAAAATGTTAAATTGCTTTCAACCAATATTTAAAGAATGTTGGATGATTTATTATGGGTTTAGGCTTCTGTATAACTACTACATTTCTAGAAACATCCTCCCCAACTTTTGATTCTCCCTCATCATCATCACTTTTGTCTCTATATATTCTATCATTATAAAATTACTCAACAAAAGTTGAATTTATATGTATATCTAACATATCAGCTAGTTTACCCTCTTCAACATCATAGGGAATTACCTCAATCTCTTGGGATGGAACTTCTTCGACCACTCTTATAAGTCTGTGTCTTCATAAAATTGGATGTAGTTGTTTTATAGTATAAACCTCATCATATAACTCCATCATGGTACCATATAAAAACTAGGAATATAAATTTTTTTCTGGGACTTAGTGCTCATCAGTAGCCAATGGACATGATATATGAAATAGTATAGGAAAAAATTGAAAATTTCTATATGTCATAGACTTGATCTCTTGATTAGGTCCTATATTTTAG
The DNA here is from genome assembly GCA_963277665.1 of Viscum album. NCBI lineage: Eukaryota > Viridiplantae > Streptophyta > Magnoliopsida > Santalales > Viscaceae > Viscum > Viscum album. Next base: position 1,968,054,232 of record OY728165.1, on the reverse strand, counting down.
AAACCATTATTTATTTCTTGAAGTTAACTTATAGATACACAATCATCAATATTAATCCTTATTGTTGGTTGTGTACTATAAGAAACTTCCTTCTCAGTTTTAATAACCTCCCTATAGTAGTTGAATTAGGAAAAAAGGATTCCCTATGTGAAATTTTTTTATCAATATTATGATAGTGTAAATACTATTGATAGTGGGGGTTGACCATATAATCATTATTATACTGCAATTTTAAAATGCCTTTTTATATCCTAAAATAAACACTAATGTTTTTTATTACAATTTTGATTCTTCTTAAATGTATGTTCAATAGTTTATAAATAAAATATAAATCATCTTAATCATATCCCTTCAAAGTTTCGTACCAATTGTGCAGAAAAGAACATTGTCATGCACTAGTTCCCAATTGAGTCGAGCTCAATGTGGGGTTTTTTGGTTTTACCCATAGGTAAATATTTTCCATATCCACATCTACTTATAGTATTCATATAGGGATTTTATTTCTTATAATACCCCATAATCATTATGATACCAAAATTTTAGAGCATTATCTTATATATTAAAATATGAAACTAACATTTTGCAGTTTAATATTTAACTGTCCTAAAGGTATATTCAATGGTTTATAAAGATAATGTGACTCATCTAAAACATAGCCATTGAGATTAAGAAACTAGGCATGTGATAAGTTATGAATAATCTAAATAATTAGACTAACAAATTATGTATGTAGTAAAGCCTCTTTATTATCCAATTTTTCATCTTTTATCTTATGTTAATTCTATGTTAATTTGATTTCAGTCAATATATAATCATCAATTAATCATTATATAATCAAAATTTAATCATTAGTTAATAAATCTCTAATCATTAGTTAATTACTAGTTAATCCAAATTTAATCATTAGTTAATCATTAGTTAATAAATATTTAATCATTAGTTAATCAATCATTAGTCATTAGTTGATCATTAGTTAATCATTTGTTAATCAATATTTAATCCTTAGTTAATCAATTTTTAATAATTATTTAATCATTAGTTAATAAATATTTAATCATTAATTAATCAACATTTAATCAATAATCAATCATTAATTAATCATTATTTAATCATTTGTTAATAATTAGTTACAAATTACTTAATCAATATTTAATCATTAGTTAATCAATCATTGATCATTAGTTAATCATTTTTTAATCAATAGTCTATCATTAGTTAATCACTAGTAATTCATCATTTAATCATTAGATAATCAATATTTAATCATTATTTAATCATTAATTAATCATATTTAATCATTTGTTTAATCATTAGTTAATCAGTAGTTAGTCACTAGGTAATCAAATTTTAATGATTAGTTATTCATCACTTAATCATTACCTAATCATTACTTAATCATTATATATTAATTAGTATATTATTCTTAAATAATTATTTAATCATTCTATAATCATTATTTAATCATTACTTAATCATTATTTAATCATTAGTTAATCATTACTTAATATATATTGAATAATTAATAAATCAAGATTTAATCATTAGTTAATCATTATTTAATCATTATTTAATCATTAGTTAATAATTAGTTACTAATTAATTAATCATTTGTTAATACATATTTATTCATTAATTAATCATTATTTATAATTTAATCATTAGTTAATCATTACTTAATCAATGGTTAATCTTTGTTTAATAATTATACAATCTTTAATGACTCATTAGTTAATCATTAGTTGATCAATAATTAATCATTAGTTGATTATTCTTTAATCATTATTTAATCATTACTTATTTCTTATTTAATCATTACTTAATAATTTATTAATAATTATTTAATCATTAGTTAATCATTATTTAATCATTAGTAAATTATTATTAGAAAATCATTTTATAATCATTCTTTAGTACTAATTTATTCATTAGTTAATCTATACATAATCATTACTAATATTAACTATTATTTCTAAACTATATCTGACTAGCTAAACTGGTTAATAATTAACATGTTTAAAACAATCAAAAAAATATAATAAATAAATAAATAACTTTAAAATAAGAAATAATAAGTACCTATAAATGATGATTCAAAAAAATTGGCCCTCCTTTGAGGCCACCAGCACCACCACGAACAAAGGAAGAACCACAAGATATTTTTGTAGAGAGGGAGGGAGTGGAAGTAAGAGATATCAATAGAAATTGAAGTGAGGGGTTCCCATTTATAGGCACTTTATGGAAATGAAAAGTGTCATCAAGGAAACCTCCTTTCTGTTAACTTTATATGAAAGGAGGCTACTCACATTCCACCTTTTCTACACCATCGATCTATGTTTACTCCAAGTGAGGGTGTCATTGGTTATGCCACCATTAAATTTACTGTAAAGTCGACAAGGCCTCTACCTCCTTTCCCCATTATCTTTTGAAAAAATTTAAACTAGGAATGTTTAAAAAAATCATAAAATTTATAAAAAAATAATCCTACTGAGTTTTACTCACACCATACCCAGGCTACCTTATCAGTACCTGAATAGATTTTGTAGTTGAAGGGCAGGTTAAGTGTAAGGGCCCCATGTTAGAATGATGATATGGGATAGTGCATGGATGAGGGATCCAGACTTACTGTTGATACCCTCTTTAGAGTTCTTAGTGTCTTTATTTATTTTGGGATTTCTATATTGACAATTGACACATACATTACATTACATATTCTCTATTTAGTTTTGGATATTGTATATTCAATTTTTTTTCATCATGTGATATTGGTTTGGTTTGATTATTGGTTATATAATCTGGTTATTCTTGTTTTATTTATACTATGATATTACTCTAATAAATAGGGTACAAAGTTCCCATTATCGATATTAGACCCTTGCTGCTAGTCAGCAACCTCTTCCATATGGGGAGGCATGCTTGATGTCACATAGAAAACTGGCTCGGGACTCTAGTGTGTGGCACCTAGGTCAGGATGTTACAGTTGATATGGTATTGAATGAATTGTTTGTGAGCATGTTTATATTTTTTTGTGTTAAGTTTTTATTTATTGTTATTTAATCTATATTTTATCAAGGATAACCCTTTTTTAAATTATAATAGTATTGGTCAAGATATATTTTTATTGAATAATCTACAAACATGTGCATTTATTATTTCTGTACATGTTATTTGGGATGCGTAGTATGATTTATAAGACCTAAGAGTGTGATGAGAACACAATTACATAACTCATTATTATAAGGCCCCAGCCTTAAACCTTACTTAATCTTGAGTTATTACAAGATTACACGTTGAGGATCTTTTCGGGTTTAGAGTTTTAGAGAATTAGATCATAAGACTTTCATTACATTCCACATATAAACAAAGTGGTTACATAAAGATAGTATTCTTCATTCCCATCAATGGAAACACATTTAAAATAAAACATGGATTATTTCTTAACACATCCTTGACTCTATCATCTTATCATGTACCTTTCCCTTGACCTGTGAAAAACATTTCAAAAACTTGGGATGAGCATAAAAACTCAGTATGGGTTATAAAAAAAATAACATGGAAAGGAAACATGAGTTCATATATACATAAGAATGAAATCATACTTTACCCATAAAACATAGGCACTTTAACATACCTCATAAAAACATGAATAAATCATATAAATCATAAGACATAAAGGTAACTTGAGGCATTCATAACATTCTTACGTAGGGAGTAACCCTCTTGGTTACGTTTGGAATACCCATCACAGTATATTCCCTAAAATCTCTTCGGAGAAACCTTAACGTTTCACTCCTTCGCGTTACCCAATGCATTGGAGAGCTATAACGGGCTCACCCGCCCTTAGTTTATCACGGAACCACCCGTCTTCATAATAATGCCCAAGAACCATAACATAAACGTATCACATAAAACATGCATAAAGGAAACATAACATTTCCACCATTCAATCACAAGATATCAATACCACACATTGATATAAAAATATTATGAAAACCATTTTCAATACCAAAATAAAAGAAAAGTACAACATGGTATTTATTTTTCTTTTAAAAAGAAGGAATGGCTTGTAGAGGAAGCCGAAACTCAAATAACGGTTACGACGACGGAGAAGTCGTTGTCGCCGCATACGTACGACAAAAACATTCCCTTTTGTCGTTTAGTAAACGCTTCGTATAAAAAATATTCCTTTTGAATAAATGTAAAAGTCAAAGGGGTTTATACACCGTATACAAGAAAGTTGTGTATAAAACAAAATATGCCTCAATGAAAGGAGATTGAGACGAAGTCCCATACAAAGATAATTTTTAAAATAAAATAGATACATTATGTGTATTCACTATAAGTACACATAAATAAAGTACAAATGCAAGATACGACATAATAATATAATGACATAATTTGAAAGTAGGAGATTAACCCCAAGAATGGAAATTGGGTTAAGAAGTTCCCATACCTCGTATCTGACTTGACCCGACCGTTCTTTAAACTCCTGAATAATAAACTTTAGTTAATCTCTACTTGATTATGAATCTTTTCCAAGTTCATTATTCCTTTTATACCATGTTATGAACATCATGAAATCATTTAAGTTAATAATGTTCATTTTGTCGGTATTTGGTTCTTAAGTCAAAAATAGACTTCTTACACTTACATGTTGTTAATTTGGTCAATGTTTCATTATATCCAGAATGGTATTCATGATGTAGATATCATATATGTCATATATATCCAGTACATTCATGTATTTAAAATATTACATAATCATTTAGAGGTAATAAATGAAATGCACCGTTCATGGAGACGGTAAGCCGTACGTACGCATGAACGCTACTTTCATTTCTTTGTCATATTAATGGAATTAAAACTAAATGAGAGGTATGTATATTATAATTCCAGAATTATATTCATCATTTAGATATATCATTAATTATATATATCCATTATATACATGTACTTTTAATAATAAATTACATTTGGGGATAAGAAATGAAATGCACCGTTCATGGAGACGGTAGTCCGTACGTACGCATGAACGCTACTTTCATTTCTATCTCATACTTTAATGGAAATAAATGATAATGATATATAGGTATATTATAATTCCAGTATAACATCATATATAATAACTTTAAATCCATCCTTTACACGTCCCACATATGGCATTAACGAATCACATCACTTTGAGGGGGCGGTAGTCCGCACTTCCTTAAGTGAAGATATCGCGTATACCCATAATGGAAGCCATAAAGGTAAGACACAAATGAAAAATACAGAAGCATAAGTAAAACATAAACATATTACATATCATATATAAAAATAGTGACATCATAATGGCCACCTTTGAAGGTGTTAAATGAGTATTGAACAATCATCGTTTCGGGAGGCAGAATTTCGCCATCCACGGAAACCGTATGTTCTTTAACCATTTGATGTAGTTGTGTGAGAGTGTAGCTCAAATAAATCTTATAACAACATCCTAGTATATTGAAGATACTGGTGTTGTTACAAAAGAAGTAAATAAAAAGAGTTTAGGGGGTTGGAGAAGAAAAATAAAACAAATGAACATGAGAGAATGAAATACCTTAAAAAGTGTAACTTCTTTTGGTTTGAGCCTAAAGGCTTCCTTTGAAAGGATTCTGCCCAAAGGGAATCCTCTAGGATGAGGAGAGGGATGTGGAGAGAGCAAATGGGCAGGGGTTGGCCGAGCCAAAGGCTTGAAGAGTGTGTGAAATAAGGTGGAGGTGGGGGCCTTTTATAAGAGGAGAGGAGGGGCACTTTTGGAAAGTAAAGAAATATAACTTTGTTTGAAAATGTGTTTCGGTTTTAAAAGGTCCCACATTGATAGAATTCGTGGATAAGGTGATAAGGATTCGAAATCCACTCATCCAATTGTTTTTGGCCATGTGTAGGTTTTATATTTTACATTATCTTTCCATTTTATTTTAATCGTTAAATAATGATGTCATCACTGCATCATTATTATGTCGTAAATAATTTAATTTATTTAATGTCTAAAAATTATAAAAAAAATACTATGATATAGGAAATCTTTTTAGCATTCCAATGACTATTTATAATCAAAATTTGGGCTTGTATAACCCCACTTAAAAATTGTTTTCGCAAAACATATTATGTTTGTGTCACTTTCACTTTAACATTAAATAAAAATATATTATTGTCATTTTCCAACTAAAGTGGATACATGGGGTCCCCAAGTTAGGCCATGGCTTGTCTTGGTCGGCCATGACACAACCAATGAGGTTGGGACATGTTTCTAGGTCATTTTATATTATTAAAGTATTATTTATACCATAAACTACACTAATTACCACTAATCGCGATTAAAAACTTAATAAGTTACTATTCACCAAAAAAATTATTATAATCTCATTGAACCACATTTTACTTCTTAATGACAACCATGTATGTCGGATTTTCAAAATTCAATACACATTAGTGGTAAACTTTCATTTAACTGAAAAATCAGTTTGCTTGATTACCACTTAGTGGTTTCACTATTCATCAAAAATTGAAGTTTTTCAGAAAATTACCAAAAATTCACCCTAAGCTATATTTGACATTCTGAATTCAAAAATGAAGTCTATTTTACAAAATTCAAATCATATAAGTCACATTAATTAATTTAATAATTAATTCCCGTTGCCAGAGCAAATAGTGTGTTTTTACAAAACAATAAGTATCAAAAGATTGACACCAGTTTAAGTCTAATTTCAAATCGAAATTGATTCCAATGACCACCATTGGATAAAATGGTAAAAATATATTCTAATTTCACTTTAAAACCAATTCAAAAGATAATCTAATCATATAAATAAATTAGATCAAAAAGAGGTTTTGAATTAAAATGCAACATTTTACACTATTCATAAAAAAAAATGAACTTTATCAGAAAGGTACCACAAATTTACACAAAGTAAATTTTGATGTCCCGATTCTAAAGAAGAGTTATATTTGGTCCAATAGAAAGTATAAGAGTGATCAAAACTATATTTAATGACGGTTCACCATTAAAAGGTGATAAGTGAACCTTTAGTGAAAATTAGAGTATAAAAGCCTAAAATTGAACTCTTTCCGTATTTTAAGCCTTTATCTTTTATTGGGTAAATGTAAAAACATCTAAAAACATATCTATTCATATTTTAGTTATTTCTATTCATTCCCGCCAGTACAACGGCTACTTGTTAACTAATATTTAAAATAATATTATTATATTACTAGTGTGCTACGTAAGTTTCAAAGAAACTCATCGTTGTGTATCGGGTACGCTATCGAACATAGCAACCCCTTTTAATTAAAATTCATATTTAATTCTCAAATATTAATAAATATGAAAATTATTTATTCTTTAATTACCTGGGATGTTACATCCTTCCCCCCTTTTGGGAATTGCGTCCTCGCAATTTTATTCACTTATCAAAATAAGTGGGGGTATTTATCCCTCATAGCATTTTCAGATTCCCATGTTGCCTCTTCAATCATGTGGTTTTTCCACAAAACCTTTACCTGGTGAATCACCTTATTCCGTAACACTTGCTCCCTGTGGTCAAGAATCTGGACCGGTTGTTCCTCATAAGATAGGTTCTCTTCCAGCTGAACTACCTCTGGACTCAAAACATGAGATGGATCTGGCATATTCTTTCTCAACATCGAAACGTGAAAAACATTGTGTACCTCGAAAGATAGATCCTTCCTCTGGTTATCTGCATAACTCTTCTGCCTACTCTGAGCTATTCTCATGTGTTTCTGAATCAACTGAACTTTTTCTGCCATCTCTTCTACCAATTCTGGTCCCATCAACTTTCTTTCACCCACTTCATCCCAGAAAGCTGGAGTTCGACACCGCTTCCCATATAATGCCTGAAATGGTGCCATCTGTATACTCGAATGGAAACTATTATTATATGAAAACTCAACCAAAGAAAGATGTTGGTCCCAACTTCCCTGATAATCCATAGAACAAGCTCGTAGCATATCCTCCAATGTCTGAATTGTTCGTTCTGACTGCCCATCTGATTGAGGATGAAAAGCTGTACTAAAATTTAATTCAGTACCCAACGACTTCTGAAGGCCTTTCCAAAAGTTAGAGGTAAACCTGGGATCACGATCTGATACAATGGAGAGAGGAACTCCATGTAACCTGACTATCTCCTTAAGATACAAACGGGAAATTTGATCTAGATAGAAAGTATCTCGTATAGAAAGGAAATGAGCAGATTTAGTCAAGCGATCAACAATAACCCAAATTGCATTATTACCTCGAGATGTCTTTGGTAATCCAACAACAAAGTCCATGGATATATTCTACCATTACCACTCTGGCACTGGTAAAGGCTGAAGCATCCCTTTCGGTAACTGCCGCTCTGCTTTAACCCGCTGACAAGTCAAACACTTCACAGTAAAATCAGCAATATCTCTTTTCATTCCATCCCACCAGTAATACTCCCGCAGATCTCTATACATCTTAGTACTGCCCGGATGAACTGAAAACGGAGAACTATGAGCTTCACATAACAACTCTCTCTTCAACTGTGAATCACAAGGCACACATAACCTCTTCACAAACCTCAAAACACAAACACAAACTTATCCAAGAACTCATGGAAAATTTTATTCATAAGGTCCATGAATACAGTAGGTGCATTTGTTAACCCCAAAGGCATAACTACAAATTCATAATGGCCATATCTCGTACGGAATGCGGTCTTCGGAACATCTGCTTCTTTTACTTTCAACTGATGGTACCCCGACCTCAAGTCAATCTTCGAAAAATACTGAGCTCCCTGGAGCTGACACCACTTCATTCGATGGCCCAACATCTGCTGAAGTAGTTGCAAAGGATTTCACCACCCCTTTCTGCTTGTAGTCTAACTGCTTCCCATCACTCAAGCTCCTTGTCGGACACTCGTTTGCATAGTGACCCATCTCATTGCACTTATAACACTTCACTAACTGTAAATCAAATTTGTTCTTACCTTCAGCTTGATCCTTTTCAGTGCAATCACGAGCCTTATGTCCCATCTTACCACATCGGTAGCACTTCCCAGAATTCAGAAGACATTCCCCAGCATGCCTTTTTCCACATTTATCACAAACTGGAAACTTAGTTTTCTTACCATCAGACTTTTTTGAAGAATTCTTACCTTTCTCCTGCCACCTCGGTCTCTTCTTCTGCTGGTTGTTATAGAAAACTTGGTCATCGGAAAACTCCATTTCCACCTTCTCAGCAAATCGAACAAGCTTTTCATAACTTTTAAACTCACGAGAAGCTAGTTCCCTTCAATATTTTGGCTTTAATCCTGAGTAAAAACGATTGATTTTACTATCAAGGTCCCGGATAAAATTTGGAGCATACCTTGCCAATCGAGTGAACCTTTCTTCATAGGCAGCCACTGAGTCTTCCTCTTGCCTCAATTCCAAGAATTGCTTTTCCATCCTAAGTCGAACAGCCTTAGGAAAATACTTCTCAAGAAACATACCTTTGAATTCATCCCAGTCAAGAGCATCAATCTCATCGGCATCCCTGATATTTTTAACCATAGACCACCACTGATCTGCTTCACCCTCCAAACGGTAAATAGCAAGACTAACCTTTTGATTGTCTGAACACCCCATGACATCAAAAATCTTCTCCAGTGCTTTAATCCACCCTTCAGCTTGCACAGGGTCAGATGATCCTCTGAATGATGGGGGATGTTGCCTCATGAAATGTTCCACCATTGACATGTTCCTATGCGGTTGATCTGGCTGATCTCGTGCATGGATACCACCACCATTTATAGCCTGAGTCAACTGTGCCATCACTGCAACAAACTGTTCAGTTCCGATTCCAACCATCTCAGGTTGCTGATTTGGAAGGTTGTCTTCCTCCTGATGTCGTCCCAACATAGCTGCTTTGTTTCCCCTACGGAAAACCATTCTGAACATGGAAATATCTTAGGCGAAGCAACATGGTAATCCGTAAATGCTATATCATTTCAATCATATTATAATTTAACACTTTTCTAACTCCTAAAGTTGTCTAAACTGACCTTTGATACCAACTATAAGGCCCCAGCCTTAAACCTTACTTAATCTTGAGTTATTACAAGATTACACGTTGAGGATCTTTTCGGGTTTAGAGTTTTAGAGAATTAGATCATAAGACTTGCATTACATTCCACATATAAACAAAGTGGTTACATAAAGATAGTATTCTTCATTCCCATCAATGGAAACACATTTAAAATAAAACATGGATTATTTCTTAACACATCCTTGACTCTATCATCTTATCATGTACCTTTCCCTTGACCTGTGAAAAACATTTCAAAAACTTGGGATGAGCATAAAAACTCAGTATGGGTTATAAAAAAAATAACATGGAAAGGAAACATGAGTTCATATATACATAAGAATGAAATCATACTTTACCCATAAAACATAGGCACTTTAACATACCTCATAAAAACATGAATAAATCATATAAATCATAAGACATAAAGGTAACTTGAGGCATTCATAACATTCTTACGTAGGGAGTAACCCTCTTGGTTACGTTTGGAATACCCATCACAGTATATTCCCTAAAATCTCTTCGGAGAAACCTTAACGTTTCACTCCTTCGCGTTACCCAATGCATTGGAGAGCTATAACGGGCTCACCCGCCCTTAGTTTATCACGGAACCACCCGTCTTCATAATAATGCCCAAGAACCATAACATAAACGTATCACATAAAACATGCATAAAGGAAACATAACATTTCCACCATTCAATCACAAGATATCAATACCACACATTGATATAAAAATATTATGAAAACCATTTTCAATACCAAAATAAAAGAAAAGTACAACATGGTATTTATTTTTCTTTTAAAAAGAAGGAATGGCTTGTAGAGGAAGCCGAAACTCAAATAACGGTTACGACGACGGAGAAGTCGTTGTTGCCGCATACGTACGACAAAAACATTCCCTTTTGTCGTTTAGTAAACGCTTCGTATAAAAAATATTCCTTTTGAATAAATGTAAAAGTCAAAGGGGTTTATACACCGTATACAAGAAAGTTGTGTATAAAACAAAATATGCCTCAATGAAAGGAGATTGAGACGAAGTCCCATACAAAGATAATTTTTAAAATAAAATAGATACATTATGTGTATTCACTATAAGTACACATAAATAAAGTACAAATGCAAGATACGACATAATAATATAATGACATAATTTGAAAGTAGGAGATTAACCCCAAGAATGGAAATTGGGTTAAGAAGTTCCCATACCTCGTATCTGACTTGACCCGACCGTTCTTTAAACTCCTGAATAATAAACTTTAGTTAATCTCTACTTGATTATGAATCTTTTCCAAGTTCATTATTCCTTTTATACCATGTTATGAACATCATGAAATCATTTAAGTTAATAATGTTCATTTTGTCGGTATTTGGTTCTTAAGTCAAAAATAGACTTCTTACACTTACATGTTGTTAATTTGGTCAATGTTTCATTATATCCAGAATGGTATTCATGATGTAGATATCATATATGTCATATATATCCAGTACATTCATGTATTTAAAATATTACATAATCATTTAGAGGTAAGAAATGAAATGCACCGTTCATGGAGACGGTAAGCCGTACGTACGCATGAACGCTACTTTCATTTCTTTGTCATATTAATGGAATTAAAACTAAATGAGAGGTATGTATATTATAATTCCAGAATTATATTCATCATTTAGATATATCATTAATTATATATATCCATTATATACATGTACTTTTAATAATAAATTACATTTGGGGATAAGAAATGAAATGCACCGTTCATGGAGACGGTAGTCCGTACGTACGCATGAACGCTACTTTCATTTCTATCTCATACTTTAATGGAAATAAATGATAATGATATATAGGTATATTATAATTCCAGTATAACATCATATATAATAACTTTAAATCCATCCTTTACACGTCCCACATATGGCATTAACGAATCACATCACTTTGAGGGGGCGGTAGTCCGCACTTCCTTAAGTGAAGATATCGCGTATACCCATAATGGAAGCCATAAAGGTAAGACACAAATGAAAAATACAGAAGCATAAGTAAAACATAAACATATTACATATCATATATAAAAATAGTGACATCATAATGGCCACCTTTGAAGGTGTTAAATGAGTATTGAACAATCATCGTTTCGGGAGGCAGAATTTCGCCATCCACGGAAACCGTATGTTCTTTAACCATTTGATGTAGTTGTGTGAGAGTGTAGCTCCAAATAAATCTTATAAAAACATCCTAGTATATTGAAGATACTGGTGTTGTTACAAAAGAAGTAAATAAAAAGAGTTTAGGGGGTTGGAGAAGAAAAATAAAACAAATGAACATGAGAGAATGAAATACCTTAAAAAGTGTAACTTCTTTTGGTTTGAGCCTAAAGGCTTCCTTTGAAAGGATTCTGCCCAAAGGGAATCCTCTAGGATGAGGAGAGGGATGTGGAGAGAGCAAATGGGCAGGGGTTGGCCGAGCCAAAGGCTTGAAGAGTGTGTGAAATAAGGTGGAGGTGGGGGCCTTTTATAAGAGGAGAGGAGGGGCACTTTTGGAAAGTAAAGAAATATAACTTTGTTTGAAAATGTGTTTCGGTTTTAAAAGGTCCCACATTGATAGAATTCGTGGATAAGGTGATAAGGATTCGAAATCCACTCATCCAATTGGTTTTGGCCATGTGTAGGTTTTAGATTTTACATTATCTTTCCATTTTATTTTAATCGTTAAATAATGATGTCATCACTGCATCATTATTATGTCGTAAATAATTTAATTTATTTAATGTCTAAAAATTATAAAAAAAATACTATGATATAGGAAATCTTTTTAGCATTCCAATGACTATTTATAATCAAAATTTGGGCTTGTATAACCCCACTTAAAAATTGTTTTCGCAAAACATATTATGTTTGTGTCACTTTCACTTTAACATTAAATAAAAATATATTATTGTCATTTTCCAACTAAAGTGGATACATGGGGTCCCCAAGTTAGGCCATGGCTTGTCTTGGTCGGCCATGACACAACCAATGAGGTTGGGACATGTGTCTAGGTCATTTTATATTATTAAAGTATTATTTATACCATAAACTACACTAATTACCACTAATCGCGATTAAAAACTTAATAAGTTACTATTCACCAAAAAAATTATTATAATCTCATTGAACCACATTTTACTTCTTAATGACAACCATGTATGTCGGATTTTCAAAATTCAATACACATTAGTGGTAAACTTTCATTTAACTGAAAAATCAGTTTGCTTGATTACCACTTAGTGGTTTCACTATTCATCAAAAATTGAAGTTTTTCAGAAAATTACCAAAAATTCACCCTAAGCTATATTTGACATTCTGAATTCAAAAATGAAGTCTATTTTACAAAATTCAAATCATATAAGTCACATTAATTAATTTAATAATTAATTCCCGTTGCCAGAGCAAATAGTGTGTTTTTACAAAACAATAAGTATCAAAAGATTGACACCAGTTTAAGTCTAATTTCAAATCGAAATTGATTCCAATGACCACCATTGGATAAAATGGTAAAAATATATTCTAATTTCACTTTAAAACCAATTCAAAAGATAATCTAATCATATAAATAAATTAGATCAAAAAGAGGTTTTGAATTAAAATGCAACATTTTACACTATTCATAAAAAAAAATGAACTTTATCAGAAAGGTACCACAAATTTACACAAAGTAAATTTTGATGTCCCGATTCTAAAGAAGAGTTATATTTGGTCCAATAGAAAGTATAAGAGTGATCAAAACTATATTTAATGACGGTTCACCATTAAAAGGTGATAAGTGAACCTTTAGTGAAAATTAGAGTATAAAAGCCTAAAATTGAACTCTTTCCGTATTTTAAGCCTTTATCTTTTATTGGGTAAATGTAAAAACATCTAAAAACATATCTATTCATATTTTAGTTATTTCTATTCATTCCCGCCAGTACAACGGCTACTTGTTAACTAATATTTAAAATAATATTATTATATTACTAGTGTGCTACGTAAGTTTCAAAGAAACTCATCGTTGTGTATCGGGTACGCTATCGAACATAGCAACCCCTTTTAATTAAAATTCATATTTAATTCTCAAATATTAATAAATATGAAAATTATTTATTCTTTAATTACCTGGGATGTTACAATTATACCCATTTATCTATACCTTTGTATAGGATATAATATTTCCCTCACTAGCTAAGTCTGATTTCATTTCTCGAGGGATGGTTCACTATGAACATGACTTCCTTTTCACATATAAACTCATATTTTTTGGTTTATATGTGTACATGTTTAATAAATTATTGTTCTTTATGTCCCTCCCCCCCTTAGTGATGGCTCAATATTTTCACCTTAGATTAAATAAAGTAGAATGGAATTAGAATATCATGTATATATATTTCTATTTATGAGATTTATGTATCTAGAATACTTTCAATAATATTTTCTCTCTATAGTAAATTAGTAAATTTATTTTTTAAACAAATTAATTTTAAATATATATGAATCTTTATATTCATCTCTCTCATACACCTGGGATTCTTCCATCTATTTAAAAATCATAGGGGTTACCTACTATGTATTATATTCATATACCCTACTTGTGAACTTGAATGGACATGTAGATTTTATGTTATATTTTGAGGGAAACTATAGGTCATATATGTACTAGTAGAATATTCGAATTTTTAATATATCTCCATATCATTGATAATTATTAACAAGATCCACTTAGTGATAGTGTTGGTGATTGAAGATCATGTTTTAAAAACATCATTTTATATTACTATGATATTTCATTATTTAGAATTTTCTATTTAGGTGTAAATTGACTATTTTTTGATAAATTATCACATTAATAAAATTAATTATTCAATCTTATTTTTATAATTATTTTTTTCATCAATCAGTGTCCTAGTGGTAAAATCATTACTCAGATAATTAATTGTATCCCACAATGCTAGACACCATTCCCTAGGGATTGGGGAACTTCCTTAGGGATATCTTATTGCCTAATCTAATGTTTTTTTGTCGATTGGGTCGTGGACACTGCATGGTATCATAATGCATCCTACACGTTCTCTTTATCCTTACAAATTATTATCTAAAACATATAAAACCCATCATTAATATAAACATTTCATAAAAATTATATACATAATTTTATAATTAATGGGAATAACTAACATGTAGAAATTATGATATTAACACTACAAATTTGATTTTCATGATTTTTCAAATTTTGATAATCAATATGTTGGTGTATAGTGTTTTTTTAGATTAAAAAACGTTTTTAACAATATATTCATTTAATTAGTGACTATTATAATGAGTTATGATAGTCATATCATATAAAATGTTATGAATCTAATAGTTTACTTAATTTATCATAGTGTTTGGTGAATATATTTCATAATCTTCAATAGATGGTAGTGTAGTTTATATCTAGTTGTTAAAATATATTTCTAATTATCTTATGTTGGTTTTACTATAAAAAGAATTTATTTATATACCTTTACTTATAATTTTATCCTACTATATTCTATGTTGATTTTGGTGGATAAAAGATATCATTAGAGGAATTAACCCCTTGGATAACTCCGATAAACCTAGGTCAAATCACTATTTCTTTTTAGATTCAATATAGTTATTTTGGTATGGTTTATTTCATGGTACTTTTGTTTTAGTTTATTCACTAATATCTCATTGATATTATGCGTAAATTTTCTTTTTTCATTAACTACTTTTAGGAATTGAGATATCCTATAAAATCCTTTAATTTATATATTATAAGAAAAACCAATAATATTAATTACCTTTATATTAAGTAATGAGATTGTGAATTCTTATGTGGGGACCCATGTGTATTTTTTTTGTCTACATTTATTGGGTATTTGTAATATATAAACTACTCACATTAAATTTTTTATTGAATATATGTTTGAGTAAAGGAATAGATATCAATAAAAATTACACCTTCACAATAATACTTCAGTGTTTGATGGTGATCTCTAAAGATTAGAAAATGAGCATATAGTTTTATAACACGTAATGATCCCCTGAATCCCATATAATTCAATGAAAATAGTTAATATTTAAATTATTCATATAATGAATATATAAAGAAATCATCAAATTATTAAATGAAGATAATTTAATATATTTAATATTTTATAATATTTAACCATTTTTTAATGAAATTTACTTTTCTAAAAAAATAAGTATTTGAATACATAAATAATTTTGGATACCCTGTTATATATCTTTGTGTGTGTGTTTTTCACATATTACACATAACATTATGATAAATTTAATGTTTATTAAGAGGGATATATTTTATAAACAATTTACCATTATGGAGAGTGAAATTTAATTATTTGATGAACTTGTACAAAAAGATGTCTCTAACTCATTGATATTTAACATTATATTATACAAGAATACATTTTGTCCCATTATAAGAATGGTACCATAAGAGGGGGTGAATTAGGCAGTTTCAATTAAAATTTCACTCTCCAAGGACCTTGTTTTATATTTAGTTAAAACCCAGTTCTCTCTTTTTAAAAAATATGAATATGAATAAAATAATGGAAGACAAGTTATTTTTATCCATACCATAATCACCGGTCTATATAAATGTTGTATTCACTCAGTGATTTGTAAATCTACCAAAATTTACTATATATTAATGTCTTGTTTTATACATAAATGTCAAGTAACTATCCCACTAGATTTAAAACCCAAACAAGAATGTTAGCATACTAATATCTTCACTAAAAATAACTCATTATTATTTTATGTAAATTATATGATCTTAACAAATTGAAAACATAATTTTACACAATAATAGGGATTTAAATAGTCTCTATATACATCAATATGACTTTTTACATGAATATCAATCAAGGATTAACACTTGGAGTACTCTCTCGTTAATTTATCTCTCACATTCTAATAATAATTCATCTATAATTCTCTAATCATCTATATATCATACTTCCCAATAAGGGATTATGTTTTAATATATACATAAAAAAATATCATTGTTTCATTTTTATAATTTTATTTCATATATTTTGTGTGTTATGGGAGAACTCGTCAATTTTTTTTAATTTAATTTAGAAACATCCCTTATGATTAAAAATTCATCCCTATAAATATATGAATTTTGGATCGATGTATTAATAAATCATTAAACTATTACATAGTAATAGTCATACCCATGAAGTGAATCCCTTTGTTGATGAATTTGAATCAAAACCCCCTAGATTTCATATATTATTATCCTATATTTATACCCAATTTAATATTATATTCCTTAATATCTAAACACTGTTATAATATGGTGTTGAGAAAACTATGCAATACCCAATTTTAGATACTTATCTAGATAAAAAAATTATAATAAGTCCAATAGTATATAATTATATTACTCCATATAATGATAAGATAAAATGATTTTTTAGACTCCCATGGTCAAGATAATTTTTTTATAAATGCATATCAAAACCACGAGCACATAAACACCTTTCTCAATGGTTGGTTTTCCTATTTTCAGCCCCACAACAAATAACACATCCTCTATTTACTGTCTATATCTCATTTATATTCACAATATAATACTTGATAATCTAACACAGGGTCCCCTACAACATAACACAAGTTTCCATCCATTTGTCATGATATATAGGTGAATAATGGGGAATCCATCACCTCTCTAGTGATTTTCTTCAACCGTGGTCATCACGACAATGTAAATATCACTAAACATTGGTGCGATTTTAGTATTTACACCAATCATCAATTAAAGTCACCTAAGACTTTCAATATGGTTTCTTTGAAAATTACTAAGTGTTAAAATATATCATTAAAATGAGTTTTCTCGTTATTTTTAAACAAACACAACTATAAAAATAATTGAAATGGTTTTTAAAAATAAATTATTTATATTGTTAAGGTGGATTTTTTTGCATTTATTTTTTTGTCAAATTTTGTTTCCTTATAGTGATTTATACCATCTTGAACATCTCCAATGGGTTATTTTGTTCAAGCCTCACCTGTTAAAAATCATCATTGACCTTTTTGTATTGAAAACCATAGTATTTTTACATCATTCACAATCTATAAATGGTGTAATTTATAAAAAATTACTCTATGAATTGATGATTCTCTTATTATACATAAATTAAATCAGGTTATTGACATCATTAATATATGTCACTTTCAATAAACACCTTATAATTAATTTTTTACCATTTATTGGGATAATATAAATCATAATACCCAATTTGTTTTTTGGGAAATGGACATTTATTAACTAATTACGCTTATTAATTCCTATAAATACTTCACAAACTATTCCTTAAAAATATACAATGGTTTTATCTCATCCAAAACATTTTTATTTTTATCTTGTAATATTTTCCCAATATTTCATGTTTGATATTGTATTGATGTTTACTGAGGACTGTGATCCAAGTTAATTTTATTTATATTTATAATATTTATTTTTATGTATAAAAAATATTACTTATATTAGTAATGATAAACATATTAATATAATTCTAGTTTTTCCTCTAAGGGAAAAAATATTTTTTTTATCATGTAAACTCTCATAACATAGATTATAGTATTATATTTAATATTTTGGAAAATAATTTTTTATAGTTATTTGTCTGACACAACAAAAAAAATTCATTATCAATTATGGATCTTAGTAATTTTATATTTTTTTTAAACAAATTTTTTGTTGATTTTGTTTTAATGATAATGTTTTAATGGATGTTAAACTAATTATAATCTTATAAAATTTCTTCCATTTATTGAATACTTAGTTTTACTAATATAGTGTTCTTATGATTTATGGTCAACCATTTTGAAGGATGATAAGGGTTGGAGGATATAGAGTCCTAAATTTTCTTTTTTAGGAGTTCTTGAGAATATAAAGGAAAAAATATCAGTTAGAGGAATCTATCATAATTTTAACAAAAACATCATCCCATAAATTAATTTTTAGTTTTTAAAATTTTTTAAAAAATAATATCCCTTAATAGTTTTTATTTAAATGTAATCTATGATAAAAAAAAGTATGTTTCATTTTTAAGTGAACTCAATATAAATGATAGACAAACCACCTAAAATATTTTATTAGAATAATTAACTTTTTAAATCATTTTTAAAACTCTATGATAATTTTTTATAAGCCTAAATGTATTCTCTCATCATATAGATCATGGGGATTCCTTTATAAAGAATAATTAGGATTCATTGGTGTCATTTTTTACATAATGTTTTATTTTGAAATATGTCATCATGGAAGAGAAAAAATTATTTCCACTAAAATCAATCTCGGAAGAAAACATGTTAAACTATAAAAATATTTTTTTATAAATAAAAATAAAATTGTTCAAATAAGTAAAAAAAATGTTCATTTTCAATTTTCAAAAAATATATTTATACAAAATGTTAAATTTTCATGTCACATGTTATATATGTCAAAAAATTATCTAAAATATCTATTTAAAATAATTTTAAATCTATATTATAAAAAATTAATTATAAATCAATGAATAAAAAAATTGAAAATAGGTCTGAAAGATTTTCATCTTAGAAATTATCTCTCTTTTTTAGTTAAAATATTATTTAGATTTGGGCTACGGTGTAAAAGGAAAATTTTTATATTGTATCGAGATAAATGTATGAGTAATTATGAGTATCTGTAGTAAAATTAATGGATGAATAAAATATTCATATATGTTATAGAATTTGTTTTAGTTACTATGCACACCTTCCAACCAGTTATTTATGACTTACAAAAAATAGTTTATAACCTATTAAATTTTTTCCCAACCAATGAATATATATTATATATATTTCAATTTAATTTTTTTTAAAACAATTAGAAGTAGTGAAATCCAATATTTTTAATATTTTTAATAAAATTATTACATAATGGATGTATTATATGATCAATGATATGATTTGGAGATCCCCAAGAGGGAAACTACCAACCTATACAACCTATAAATATTGATTCATGAAATTTATGAGGTTATAAAAGTATTAAGGACAAATTTTACTTTCTTTTTAGCCAATATAAGGTGGTTCATAACACACATGACTTCTATTAGTTGGTGTAAGAAATGTATGATGTCATGATATACAAAACAAACCTATATTATAAGTTTTATAAACCATGTTACTTGGTGAACAATGTACGTTACATTTACTAGGCGGGTTACAACCTAAAGATGTTTTATTACCCTAATTTACAATTTTTATTTTAAAATGTTATTAATTACAATCAATGACTTAGAATCGTGAGGATATATCATGAATAGGTCATTATAAAAATTTAAAATTAGATTGGTTTTATACTTAGTTCATTTAATATTTTTTTAATATACTATTAGCTATATGGTATAAAATTGATGATTAGTTTCTTAATTATATGGATCATAATTGTATGATGTTTTTAGTGGTATGATTTTTTTGTTAATTACAATATCATTTTTTATGAATTTATTTTGATATCCACATCTTATTAGGTTTGAAAATGTTTTTTTATTAATTTTGGTAGAGGGGCATTTTAATTTCATTTTCAAGTGTTATAGAAGATATTTAATTATAAAAGTTTGTTATTGGTGGAGGTTTTTTATCAATTTGTAGATGGAAATGGTATTTGGGTGTGATTTATATCATTGCATATTTTATTATTTTCTAATTCACCCTTTATATGGATATGGAAAATATTTATATCAATATATAAAACAAAAATATATGGTGTTAGAACATGTGATTACAATATATGAGGGATTTATATGTAGGTGAAGTGACAATGTGATGAACATTATTGGTCATCTATTAGATTACCCCCAAAAAAACATGTCACCTTCATTTATGTACAACATAATTAGTCTATTTTCATAAAGAACATGTTATGAAATTGAATTAATTGTTAAAGGGTTTATAAATTATTGTTAGTGGGTTATGGATTATTCACCCCACCCACCAATCATAATATATATATATATGTACACAGATATATATATATATATTATTTTGAAAATGTATATTATTGGTATATATATGTTCCTCTATGATTAATGGACTATTTTTGGATTGTAACAATTTTCTTAGGATCTAGATATTTTCACACATACGTAGTTTTTACAAATGAAAATTTTATACAAGTTATATAAATTAATTCTACTAATTGAGGAGATAGAATACCCACACATATAAAATAATAGGAAATTGTTTTCTTATATTAATGTATTTTATAATTATTATACATTTGGAATCGTTTTACACCAATATGTTCCTTTATATCATTATAATTGTTAGGGTAAATGTTTTTCAAAGATTAATTTTCAGTTTTAAGATAAAATATCTAATTTTCATAGGGGATTTTAAATATGTAATTATTTTTATTGGTTACTATATTAAATTTTGTATGTTTCATGTCAACCATGTATACCTTGATATGATTATTATTATATTATTTTTTCTTTTATTCACATGTATATACAATGGTTTTTGTTTCATTAGTTATCCATGGATAATATAGAGATTTTATTTGAAAATTACACTTATTGGATGGTTTTCATACCATTGATATTAGAATATATAGAGAGGAACTCCAAGAATTATCAACTATCCTTGATGGTTTGAGTCATATAAGAGTGGAATCAAATATAGTTTAAAGTTTACAATATAGTTTTAGGTTATGATATGGATTAATTTTTGGGGATTTATTTGGGATAATATGGAATTGTGTTATTTGAATCTAGTATAGTTGGTACACCATGAAATACGGTTATGTTAATAAAAGGACCTTGCGATATTTTTTGTAATGAAATTTATTTTCCATTACCAATTTCTATGGTTTTTAGGTACTTTATATTATGTAATCTTATATGTATGGTATGATGAACCATAAAGATTCATATAATTCGTCATTCCATATGTGTACTAAATTTTGTATGATAGTCTTCATTGGGATTAAAATTTGTTACTTTTCCTGAATCATTTGTTTATATAAGATATCTATTAATAAGTATCATTTATTTATAGTGGTGGTTTTCCAATATTTCATTTGAGACTCACATCATGGATAACCAATATTTCATTAATTTCATTAATTTTCCATTTTCCTATATTATGTTTCAATTATTTTTAATTGTTGAAAATTATAAAGGCGAGAATGTAGAGGGATAAATTTTTCAATTTTATCAGTTGATAAAACAATAAAAGAATTTTCATAATTTTAAATCATGATATAAAAAGATAATTTTTACCTTTAATAAGATACATAAATTAAATTTAAATCAATTTTTTGTTCTTAAAATTATGAGTATACTAAAAGGTGTAAGTTTCATATTGGTTCAGGAAATATATATTTTGAACTCTTATAAATATATTAGTCATGAAATTGAAAATCTAGTTAATTCAGTATAAGAATGTATGATACATCAATAATACTATTTTTTAATAATTTAATATAATTTTAAGAGTTGTATCATCATAATTATTGTACATATCAGATTGATGGAATATATTTCCATTAGTACAACTCTATAATATTAAAACTATATTTAAGAATTATATCATCTTGTATCATCATGATTATAATGCATATAATTTTTTGGGATATTTTATATAAATTCATCTATTTAGATTTGAAAGGTCTAAAATTTAAATTTTATAATATATGTGCATAAATATTTAATTAAAAAGTGGTTAATTTTTTTACAATTTTAATTTTATTTTATTTTCACAAAAATTCATATCATCAAATTCAATAATCATGATATTTATAAAAACAATTTTTATAAGTAATTGAATCATATAAACCCATAGTGGAATTTCATTATAATTATATTTACAACAATCTCATAATTAGGTTTTGATTATTTTTCTACCAATAATATCTTGTTATTTATAGTTCTATTATCATGAATATTTCTTATATGATGTAAAATGTGATGTTTTAAATTTACTCATAATGATGAATTTTTTCCTATTAAAAAATTTGGTAGTAAATAGTATAGTTAATTGACTTTATATTAAAATTATATGATAAAAATAATAATTATAATAACAAAAATATTTATAGAGTTTTGAATTGATGTGATTTTAATCAACTCTTACCATATTTTCTACAATATCAAGAAGTGTGTATATTCAATATTTAAAATCATGAATTTTTAATTGGGTTCCTAATCTAATAAAAAATTAATTTTTTTTTATAGGAACAACTAAAAATACCTTATTTTTTGGGTGGAAGAAATTTTTAAGACATACCTATTTGGGGAGGTATAACCAATTAATAGAAATAATTATTTTGTAAGGAAAATTATATACCAAAACTAAATATTTTAACATAGTATAAGTTAAATCGGAATAGTTACATATGATCAATGAAATTGATGAATTGAAATTGAATATGTGTTAATAATTATTTACCCATGTTTAGTTTATAATTCACATCATATATCAATAATCAATCATTAATTTGATATATATCATTTCCATTTCTTATTTTTTTTCATTTATATCTAAATTAATTACAATGGTTATCCATTTTTGTGTTTCTAAATAATGAATTTATTATATGTATATAACAAATAATGATCATTGATTTTATAAAAATAAAATATTTATTGTATAATTAAGATAAATATATTATATTTCATTTCTAACTTGTATGGACTTATATTCATGTTGTTGTGTTGGGATTTCTTATATAGTGTCAACATTATTATGATACTTTACATTATGTTTTGGTACTGTTTTGTATATTAGGAAAATATCAACATCCACTTATTGGTATAATAGTAATATTATTAGGTTTTTTACCCTATAATCATGAAATAATTTTATGGCATTTTTAAAGAGTAATGATAAAATAACAATTAAAAGGTAGTGTGCATGGAATTATTTTAACAACATTCTAGGTAATGATGTATATAGTATCATTATTATAATGTTTTTGGGAATTAATATTCATTATATTATTAGATCTTGACAAACCAAAATATTTTAGGGTTTTTGATGAAATATTTAAAATATATCATAAAGAAAATAGAAATATCTAAATAATTATGGTTACACAAATTTCATAAGAATTATTAAATTAAAAATTTGATAATGTAAAAAAATGGAGTATTTAATTGATATATTTTCATGAGTAGTGAAATTTTCCAAAGTAATTTATTACTTTGGAGGTGTTATATATAACAATATTTTCGTAAGGTTCAATGTGTAATTAATTTGCCTCATAATAATTCTGTATCTAAATGATATTAAAATGACTATGAACATTAATAAATATATATATATATATATATATATATATATATTTCACACTAAAAAAAGGTAAATGAATCGTTGGATATAATAGTAGAAATCCACTATGAATAATTTTCAGACTCACTTTTGAAATTAATATAAGTTTTTTACTGGGTTGGTTTTTTTTTGAATAACCTATAGTTTCTAATAAAAATATTAATAGCTTCTCTCTCTTATAATTTTGATTCATCATATACCAACATTACAAAGGTATATCGTAATTGGGAATTTAATAGTGAGTCCTTGTAAGTTCACTTTGGTTAAGAGGATGGGAGGTTCGACTCACGACACCCTTTTTGGTAGTTTATTTCCTACTTCGAGCTTCTCTTATAGATTTAAGGTATATTCATGAAACCTTTTCAAATTATGGTGTATAAAAAGTTAACCTTGAGCTAAATATCTGATCAATACCATGTGTTTATGAATATATATATATATATATATATATATATATATGAGTTTCCCCATCACTATCATACTAATTTCTATTGATATGGACAAAATCCAGAGTTGGGTAATCTAGGGTCTCTTTAAATCTAGAAAGAAAGTAAGATTTTATATTATTGGTATGTGATAATGAAACGGTCTTCTTAAATATCAATTATAAGAGAATTAAATCCATATAGTTAAATAAAACATAATAGGACACATCATACCTTTTAGGATCATCAAAACAATGACCATAATTATGCCTTTTTAGGTCTTATATCCATGAACAATTCATTGAGTTTTAAATTCAAGAAAAGTGTAATACTAGGAAGAAGATTACTAGAAATTTTTTTTGTTAGACATAAGTTTGAGAGACCAATTTAAATTCATATTTTATGATAGTAATTAAACAATATAATGTATGGTTTGGGAATACAGAAAATAGGATTCCTAGATATGGTTGTATCCCCCCTACCAATTGGTAACTATACATGGAAGGCGGATATGAGAGTTTGGGTCTAACCCCTAGTATGAGGATAACATATGGAAACCAGGAGGACTATATCGACATAAGGTGAGTTTAAGTCCATGAGTTGTATCTCAACTCAATGTATCTATGGTAAAAAAACAAGAATTTTATCTCAAATCAAGGTATCTTGGTAAAGTATATTATCTCATGATTTTCATGTAAGAGAGTTTTAGACTTAAACCTATTAAAATTACATAGGGTAAAGGTATAATTGAATATATTAGGATTGAGACTCAAATAAGTATCATTAATATCCTTGTTATCATGATTTATAAAACATTATCTTTTTATTTTATAGTTTGAGGTGGAATGAAAGGATCAGTTCTTAAATTTTAATTTCATAATTTGAGGTTATTTTCATGATGTTTTATATCTTAAGACTATGAAATTAACGTTGGTGATGGAGAAAAGAGTATTTAGTAATGATTTAACATTGGGTTTCCCTAGAAATTTATCATATCTGTTAGATTCTTGGAAGGATAAGGTATTGGTGGGGATTACACCTAATAGGATTTTCTTATAATAGTGTCCACCCTCAATCCCTATTAGTAACTACATGGGGAAGGGATAATTGAATTATTATAACTTTTATATAGTATGATACCTATATATGTGTAGGGGCACCCAATTGGGATTCCTTGGAGAACAGGGTATCCCCTGTAAGGGTTCCTAGTTGTGAGACCTAGGAAAATAGGCTCATCTTAGTAGGGGGTCCCATGTGTGAACCCTAAGGGTATTGGTTTTAACAAATTGGGAAAACCAAGTGTGAATCCTTAATGAATGGGTTCTTCCTTGTAGTGGGAACATAGAAATGGGACTTGGGAGAATGGGTTCTCCCAAGTCCGGGAACCCAGTTATGAGATCTAGTAGAATGTAGTTACCCTATTAAGGGACTTGGGAGAGGTTTCACCATATTTAAGGGACCTAAGAAAATGTTTACCATAGAAAGGTGTTTTGAGAAAATGGTTTACCAAGTTTTAATTATTTATGGTTTATTAGAGCATGTGGCGCTAAAATATATGATCACCAGGATGACTTGGATGCATATAACCCTTGGACGGGGCCTTTAAATAACTATGGTAAATGTATATATCACCTCACATTGTCTTCTAGGATCTGGTATTTGTGTCAAATATTATAGGTGGATGGTTATTCTTATAGGCTGAGGGGGACCTGGTCGTACACACAAATTCATAAAGAGATAGTACATAGTCCTGGGTGTAGGGACTAGGGTGTATGGTACCTGAGCAAGAAGACCTAAGCGATTAGACCTGGGTATGAAATAAAAATTTATTAAAACTAAATCTAACTTAAAAAACCATAATTTTTTATCCATAAGTCTCTTATAGCACCATAACTATTTAACTAAATTATTTTTAAATAAAATACTCCCCTAGTTTCCAAGTTCTACAAAAGACCCTCAGAAATGGGATTTTGAGATTCGATGAACTTTTTTTCAACATTTGTAAAATACATGGCCTATTCGCAATGGGAGATTATCACAACCACATCACCAGACTAAGAATATAGTGTGAAGGATCTCTATTCCATGGTGTGTGAGTAGTCTTGTGGTAGATGTAAATCCAATTTGTCTCTTCTTAGAGAATGGGTATATTTAATTATGCATAAATACAAGTTCTCTTATCTATGTGATCACTATATATTGGATTCTATGGTACTGTGTGGGCACATATTCTTCATTTCCAACATTTAAAAAGCCTATAAAGGTTAACCATGACCAAATATTGGTGGTGAATGATTTAAAAAACAAAATGAAAAGTTTTAATATTCACATAACTCATTATTTTAAAAATTTATGCATAAATATTTTAAATTACCTACCATTATATATATATATATATGATACATAATTAAATTATTTTTTATTTTAATTTTGAATAAAGATATTGGATTATAAAGTTATACCGTAACTAAATGGTATTCAATTCATAAGAAAAGAAAAATATTTTATTATTTCCTAGTATAATTAGATTAGTTAAATAGATTATTATAACTAATAAAAATAGAATAGGGTAGTAAAAAATTAAATATAATTACTTAATGTTAGAAATATAATAGTTGATGGTTGTATATGAATATCATACAATAGAGAGTCATCATAATAAGAAAATAATATTATACATGTAAAAGGTATATTATAGATTAATTATATAATCATAAGATAAATCAATGTGAATAAATTTCATGACCCCCTCTCACTAGTACCCATATTAGGATAATCATTAAGTTATAAGTGACCCTTGAATTCCACCTATGATAGGAAATGGTTGGTTACTTTAATCAAGGGCATATAATGCTTACAAATGTGAGATATTACCCACAATTTATCATATGAAAGAAAAATTTATTCACCATTAAACTCAAAAAATATAAATAATTAAACTATCATGAAACATAAAGGACTTATAGAATTTGAAGGGGGGTGGCGGACGAGAGCGAGCAGCGGGAGGCGCCCATCGATGGTAGATTCTAGGGTTTTGGTGCAGCGATGGTGATCCCTCATTTCCTTGACTTCAATCGTGTTGATTTGCGACGGGTTGGTGAACATGATGCGGTCCTAGGTGACGAGGTAGCAGCGACTTCTCGCAACTCGGCACTTCTTCCACCTGGTGTGCGTGCACCGCCTCACGGTGTACCCACTGCCGGCGAGGTGGATCCTCGAAGATCAAAGGATGGCCGGTTGTTTGCACTTGCGTCGGCCGTGATATCGGCTGGGGATGATCGGGAGCTTTTGTCGGCTGCTCGGGATCTGGTTAGGGTTGTTCGAGAGTTTGGAGCTGACCGGGATCTGGTTGCTCCTCTGGATCCGATTGGGGCTGCTCGTGATCTGGATGGGGCTGATCGGGTTCAGTCTAGAGCTGCTCGGAATTACCCTCATCCGGCTGGGGGTGCTGTGAAGGGTGATTGTGTTACATGGGTGACCTGCAATCCCTCTGAACAGCGGGTGACTTCCACGTTTATGAACTATGGAAATTTATAGAATGGATTGTCCATTGTGCATGGGCATCGATCCTTTTTGGATGTTATGAAGGCTTCCACATTGGTGAAAAAGAATGAGGATCCAAGGAGGATTCTCCAAAAAGGGCTCAGTGGCCCATGTTGAGGCCAACCCCAGTGTAATTGCTGAAAGATTGGCATTAGGTGAGAATTCTTTGATCGCTCACATTGTTCTTCCTAAAGGTGTGCTTCCCTGGAAATGTGAAGATCTATTTCGTAAGATTTCTATTTTATGGGGTTTTGACAACTGGAAATGTGTCTCCATTGGGAGGGGATTCTTTCACTGCTTGTTTCCATCGGCTGACGTGAATCTTAAAGCTTGGAATTTTGGGTCCATGTTTTTAAGGTCGGGATGGATTCATCTGCATGAATTGTCACTTGACTTTAATGTCTACAATTCTAATAATGTCTTCGCCCAGGTATGGGTGCATATTCATGGGCTTAATTGGGTTCTTTGGCATCTAGAGATCTTGCATGATATCAAAACGGCGATTGGAACACCCATCCGTATTAATAAGGAGATGAAAGATGTCAGGTATGGGCACTTTGCTATAATGATGGTGGAAGTCAATCTTATATCCACTCTCATTGAAACGGTAACACTTTCTATTCCCTCTGATCAAATTCTTATTGATGTTGAATATGAAAACAAACCTCTTTTCTGCACTAAGTGCATGGCTGTGGGGAATTATTTGGAGTTGTACCGCAAAAACATTATATGTAAGGAGTGTGGGATGTGAGGGAACTCCTCCAATATTTTTCGACTTGAGGTGAATTTGAAGGATTTTCCCCCTCCTGAGCTTGCCACCAGGGACAGTGACCCTCCTCCAGAGTCAGATCCTCGTGATCTGTCAATTCATACGAATAGAAAAGAATTGATAATTGATGCTTCTCCACCTCGATCTTTTAATCCTCTTAAAGCTCATGAGCCTGTTAATGTTGAGATTCTGAGCCCCTCTCCAGCCTTAACGGTGAATGTTCTTACACAACAGAATTTCCAGATAGAACTTTCTTCCTTTGCTAAATGGGGGAACATCTCTGATGCACCAAAGGAAAGGGCGGAGGATTCCACTCCTGGATTTGGGGAACTGATCCTCTATAAGTGGGGAGACACTCAGGATGAGGCCAAGGAAAGAGAAATGGACATGAGTATAGTTTCATACAGTGAAATTGTTCGAGGAGAAAATAAAAGGATCTCTGACAGTGAGGGTGTTAGGACTGACCCAGTTAGAAGGAAACCAAGGAAAGACTACTCTGCAGTTCTGAGGATAGTGACCACTAGGTCATCTTCTAAGAAGGATACCGAGAAGTTATATATGGAGCAATGGAAAAAAATGAAGGATTATAAGAAGCTACTCAAAAAATATGAGACTCAATCAAAATGGAAATCGGCTGATGTTGACGACATGACCAGGTACGAGTGTGATGACTATGACTATTATGACTTGTAAACTCTCTATTTTTTCCTATCTGCGGCCACTACACTTTTCTTTTTATTAATAAATTTGTTGGTCCAAGATTTCTTGGATATGACCTTTTGGGTAAAGGACTTATAAAGTAGTTATAAATGAAAATACCATGAGTAATTCATATAATGAGATCATAAAAAATAGATTTTGAGAAACCAACATGAGCTAATAACACTCTCCTCGATCACCAACCAACTCTTATAAACATGAAAATCATATTTTGATATATATATATATATATATGGGTGACCATACATGTATACTCCATAGGAGACTTATCGAAACCTCTTATAAAAATATAGAAGATTGGTGATAATTTCATGTGAGTAACTAGAGAAATCATCTTTTTACCTAAATCTGGAAATAATACCCCACTCTCACAAAATATATCTTACCATGTTATACATATAAATATGTAAAGTAATATCATAGTTATATATATAATAAGGTACCCCATAATAGTGGTTTTTCTCTCACTCACCTCTCCATATAGCTAGAGATCTAATTCCATCAACCAGCAAATACAAACGGATTAGGCCCTTCCCCATAATTTAGGGAAGGTTTTGGATTTTACTTATAGAAATCATGATTCCATATATTTATTAATGACCAATAATAACCCATGAATCCTCTTGTTTTTCATGCGCATCTTGGGTTTACTAAAGGTTCATTTAATTTTCAATTGTCACCTGATAGTTTCATTCCCATCTCTATTGTTTATAAACACTTATTATTAAAATGGATTATCTTTTTCTTCAAGATACATACAATAAATAATGTGGTTTAGAAATAGTACCATCATATGCCTCTTGGATCACTACCATATTTTAATATATATTGAAGTTAAAGGTAAATTCATTAAAGTTTGGCCCAATGCCCAAGACCTCCAAAATTGACATGTGTTTTCTAATTTTGATATATTTTTTATTTCTATTGTGAATGGGATTCGCCCATTTTCATTGTCTGAATGTAGTCTTCATGTATTCCCCTCTAATTTTAGATCCATTTCATTCTTATATTATTGGGAAATAGTTTTGGATAATATCTATTCCTATATTGGTGAACTAATACCCCATTTCACATTATTTCTCCATGTGTGTATGTTAAAGTTGATCTTTGAAAACAAGTGCCTGAATTTGTCTGGCAAGAAATCAATGGAGAATCCGATTATAGGAAAAAGTAAATCCACAAATCATGGATATATTATTATATGATTTTTTAATCCCCAAGGAAAAGGATATTTTCTATCTTTATATGAATGATAATATTGATGGTTCTTTAGTTCATACTCTCTTGAGGATTATATATTCTTGTTACCTATTTTACATTGGATAGACCATTGTTTAACAGTTCCTCCATAATTAATATTGTACATCCATAGAAAATATGATATCCACATTATCATCACATATTTCACATCCATACACACACACACCATGTCCACATCATCATCAGAAACCTATATACACATACAAAAATTAAGATATATATGAGAAAATGTAACTATACATTATACCATATGTCATTACAACCTATTTTTAGGTATAAATATATAACCATAATAAATTTCAATCAAATAAAAGTATATTCAATAACTTTAAGCTACTAAATCCAACAAAAAACATTTTGTAATAAATAAGTTCTTTTTTAAAATTAATATGGGTGCAAACATTGCATTATAATCTACAATATCCTAAATATGCCTACATTACATGACATGACTATAAGAAAGATAAGAGTCATGTGAGCTATCATCCATCTATAACTATAATAAAATAAAAGTTGGGAACAAATCTTGACCCTAAGTCCAACTTGTGCATCAACTACCCCTACTAAAACGGGTGGAAGAATGTAAGAAGTAATATAGTATTCTGATAGTATTGAACACGCACAATCTAAGGGAAACTAGCTTACCCTAGACTCTAACTGGACCAAATGTCCCATATAATATCTTGAATAACATCTATATACTAAGAAAATTCAATACTTATTGAAGGATACAAACATAAAAGTTCATTATTATTTTTTCAGTAATTTAACATCTATCATTCTCTTTTTAAGATCCCTTCTACAATATAGATTAACATTTACATTAACTATAAAACCCAAGGTTATTTTATAGTCATAATTTCAAAACCATATTTACAAACCATTGTCTTCGACCATTTACTGAATCTAATACATGGTTTCAATTTGGCATACCATTAGACACATCAATACCCATACCCATTAGTTAATTATAATTCTTTATAAAATTATAATCCCCGGTATTTTAATACTCATAAAATCAAATATCAAGAGAGAGATATTCACAAAGGAAACTAATAAACTAAAACATATGGAAATAAGTATATTATTTATGTATAAAGGAAAAATATATCATCCCAGAAAGGATCCCACTATTAGCTAGTCATCTTGAGTTCATCCCCAAAATCATTCCTCATTATCCTTACCAACCCATTATCACCAATATCTATCCACTATATCAACTAGTAAAATTCACATCCTTTTCCTTTAAAACCTACACTACTAAAAAAATCTTTTAACAGAACTATAACAGGCCTTTATTGGTGATAAAAATGCACTGATAATTGGATCATGGTTAAAATCTAGAAACTTTTATCAGTGATAAAAAATGCACAGTTAAAGGCCCACTTTAACAGCGCTTTTTGAGCGCTGATAAAAGAATCGCTATTAAAGGGGTAAAATTTTATTTTTTTAGACATCCACACACACCCAACACCTTTATCAGCACTTCTATAGACCCTTTAGCAGTGGCCCCCCCATAAGTGTGTTTC
Organism: Viscum album; assembly: GCA_963277665.1. Taxonomy (NCBI): domain Eukaryota; kingdom Viridiplantae; phylum Streptophyta; class Magnoliopsida; order Santalales; family Viscaceae; genus Viscum; species Viscum album. Next base: position 1,968,021,569 of record OY728165.1, on the reverse strand, counting down.
ACCCACCACCCCTTTTATCAATGCTTTGCGAATTTCCAGCCTCATGAATGCCTGCCTTGATTCAAACCATGCACATATCCTTCGAAGACGTATCTCTTTTACCAGTACACCATATTTTTTTGTTGTCTGTTTAATGATATTTCTATTCATTTATATATATGTTTACATAAATATTTAAATATATTTATATAATTATTTTTAAATACATTTATACAATATAAGTGTGTTTGATATATATATACTTATATTTATTTAAATATATTATATATTATTTTATTTACATATTCTATAATATAATATAAATATATATTTTTTATTAATATACTCACATATGTATATATAAACATTATAAATATATTTTTATAATGTAAAAAATGGTTATATATTGTTTGAAATATATTTTTAGAATATGTATTTATTTAGATATATCATAATATACATTTTTACGTAAATATGATGATATATGTGTTTATATGAGTTCTTTATTTTAATTAAACATAAGAAAACATTCATATATTTAATTATATTTAAAATTCTGATGTGAAAATGATAAAATTTAAAAACCATAATATCAATATGAATGTCATAACTAGAAATAAATTCAGTCCCCTTGAAAAATGAAAAAAACCCCCTTAAACGACTCTAAAAATACATCAAATGTTACAAAATTGGGGTACCCAGACTAAAAACCTAGTTTTGGAAGACTTATAGGCCTTTTTTGTCCTAGAAAACAGTGATTGGGGTGCACTAGCTATCATCATGTGGAGATCGTTGTAGGATTCGATTTGATATGTGGTAGAGCCCAAACAGACACCTATGTCAAAATTTATGGATGTTTGAAGTTCAAGTTACAATTTATACTTATTTTACATATTTTATTGATTTTTTGGATTTTTTTTATCTTTAAATTGATAATAAATGACTATTACTCGATAATAATAAGAAAATTATTAATAGAAAATATTTATTTTATAAGCCATTTCCAATAAATATCTTATATATAAAGTGTAAATGACTATTTACCTTATATGAAACATATTTTAAAAATATATATTATATTTATATCACTATAAATATATAAATATGTGTGTGTTTTAATATATTATTTTTAATAAAATATAATTTTTTTGAATAATACATTTCTCAGCACGTGTAAAAAACCCTGATAAAGGAGGGTTTTATTAGTGATTCTAAAAAAGCACTAATAACCCCCCCCCCCCCACCTATCCACACTTTTTTACAGGTGCTAATAAAAGAACCCATTTATCAGTAATTTTTTAAAAAACACTAATAAATGTCCCCCTTTAATAGTGGTTTTTACACTAACAAAGGCAGTCTTTAACAGTGTTTTTAGTGAGTGTTATTAAAGCTTTAGAGCTGAATAAACCCATTTTTGTAGTAGTGATTCTATTACTATTTAGAGATAAAATCATAAAAATATCTCTAACTTCTTGATATCTATATGGTAGAAAATAATATTTTCAGTAAAAAAACTCATGGAGAAACCAAAAATTTCATAATTATGCATATAAATATATAGAAATCAAGTAAAGCCTTTAACCCCCCCCCCCACCCAAACATTTATTTATGGAAAAAACATCTTGATTTACCTTTTTGAATTAACCAATTCATTATGAGTATATTTCATCTAGTAGGAATTGTAAAATGGAATGTAAGACAATTTAAAATTAGACAATTAATATTCTAAAAGAAAAAAATTCCATGATAAGTTGTTTCGAGAGAGAATGATACACTCAATTTATTTTCCTAATTAATTATTCTATTTTCCATACCATAAATATATCTCCATCCACATTTTAATTTTTCTAAGGGTTCCATAAAATAACATCAATTGTTTAAATACATGTTTTACTCTATCTTGAAAATAGCATGAGTAAAACATAATGAAAAATCATAATTTTAGTCGAATCACCACTCTTTTGATTTCATCAAATTTCATTATTTGTGGTTTATTATCTTCATTATGGGAAATCTAAATTTTTTACCCATAAATGTTAAATCATTGAAATCTCATATAAATACAGAAAATAATGAGAATATTATGAATCCCCTTCCCTAACCAAAAGATCAAAATTATTTTTCAAGAACATTATTAGGAATAGATAATTGTATGGTTGAAAAATTCATGGGAAACCTCACTAAAAGAGATTATAAAAATCTCCCTAAAATAATTATCCAAAATAACCTGAACCATACCAATAATAGATTTCACAACTCCACCAGGAATAAATACTAGAAGAAAACCCATGATAAAGGGGGGATAAACTCTCCTTTGAAAACTAAAATTCAATACCTTGATTTAAAGAATAAAAAAAATAAAGGGTGCCTTAGGATTATATTAATAAGTACCAACAATCTCCTATGTCTTATGAAGAATAATATGAAGAGGATAAATTCATATGGGGATCCAAATTTATACCAAAATTGGACTTTCAAGACATCATAGTGCAATAAGTAATGGTCATTCCATGATAAGGATAAGCCAAATGAAATATATTGATCCTCAGTATGAACTCATATATCTCTACACAATTAAAGATATTTTGATACTTTAATCTAATATAGATGATAATAGGCCATTCCATAATTATAATACCATTGAGGGATGACACCCCATGTACCAGAACATCAAAAATCTATCTCCATGTTTCACATTGTGATAGAGGTAATCATACCATGATGACATCTCAAAGAAAAATTATATAACATTCACAAAATTAATTTTCTCTGTGGTTAAAACCCCTCTTTCTATGGTTTAAAAAATGAAAATTGGGATACATTAGATATTTTATTCATATGTTTTATTTAACACTCTAAACATAATATTTTTCACTTAGCCAATATCAGTTCAAGACATGCCATGGTTGTAAGATATTTTTACACTAGGTAACCAATCTACTATCCAAAATTTATTGAAAATCCAACTCTTAATGATTTAAACACTATGACGTGAAATATCCTTATACCATGATATATCTCTCAATAAAACACCCATTTTATGATACAAACTATCACACAATGAAACTACTCTTATTGTAGAAACCTACAACCCCAATATCTCATTTCTTACTTCAATGTAAATTGCACAATAAGTAACTCCATATATGATAGAAAAATAAAAAAACCAATAAATGTAGTGTTTAAGAAAATATAATTCCTTAAATTAGATTCAACTTAGATAAATATTATCCATGAGAATAAAAATAAATCTATGTATGTGAAAAACCAAATGGGGCTAAAATCAACCACCATATGACATACCTCTCAGTGATCTTACTATAAAACACCACAACCAACTCACCATAATAAAGTTTATATATTCAAAAAAAATTATAAATCATCTTATTAATCAATAATTCTAATATATATCATATAAAAAATCATCAACCAACTTCAGATACTAGGCTTGCATTTCCATCTCCCATTATTGTGTACACTCTTCTAAGATGTCATGGAACCAGTAGGCCTAATCAAATAGAATATAATTCTAACACAAAACCTTCTTATTCTAGTTTGGAATCTTGAAATGTTATTCCAAAATCCTTACATTAACATCATATTTTATCTTTATCTACATAATGGAATGGGTATCCTCATAAAGATAATGGTGAATCCCCAATATTTGAATGAAATCAAAGATCTAGTCTATCTATGGGAGAAGCTCTATCCAATTATTAATAAAAAAAATACTTCAACACCCAAAAATTTAAAAAGAAAAAATAACACCCATGAACAAACAATCATAGAACATTATGAGGATATAGCTTTAAGAACAAAGGATATCAAAAAGAAACTCTAAAGGTATCTTCCTAAGATAAACAAAGGGATTTTGATGATATTTTTCTACCATCATTCAATCAGGAATCACCTATAACTTCTTTATTATGATTTAAATAATTTTAGGTATGAAAATGGATAATGCTGCATCATTGCTCTAGAATAATTTAAATCAGCATAGTAGAATATATAATTATTTTAATGGGTAAATATCAATGGTAGAGTAGTAACTGTTATTATATGAAAACTCATCCAAGGGTAGTTTCTTTGCGCAATATCCTCTAAAATATAGAACTTATGAATGAAATTAGTATTCTAACCTCTTGATAGTCAGATCTACATACTTGTTAAACATTGGATTAAAAGACATTTTGGGGTATAAATAAGATCTAACATCACATAACATACCTCTCCACACTCAAGGTGTGAATGTGGGTCACAATAATAGTTGTTTATCTTTATAACCCTAGAGAGACTCAGAAAACACTCTAGATAACACCTTAATAATACATCCACCAAAAAAAATTTATAACAACCCAAATAGAATAAAATTCACCTTGGTATTGAGTTAAACTAGTGACGAAGTCCATTGAGATGTCCTCACACTTTCATTAGGGAACATTATGTAGTCGAAAAAACTAACTTAAAACATGTTGTTTAAATCTAATCTCATGCAGAATAGATATTGAGATAAAAACTCAAGAAAAATCTTATCCAACAAAATCTAGTTGAACTAGCCTCTCAAAAAATTATATATCTTTGCCACACTAGACTATATTTTAATAGGTAATCTCTGGAACTCATTAAGAACCATCTATTCAATAATAGTATGAACGAATAACCTTATTTCAAAAAAAATTATTTTGATCATCCTCAAACCATCCCTTATAGAAATAACTATAAAAAACATGATCCCACCTAATGTCTACATTACAATACCCTAGGTTTTATTCATCCACATACCACACTAAAGAAGACAATAATATTATTTTAAAGTGACACCTTATATTGTTAGTTAATCCCTTATCAAGGTGCATCAGTACAGGATCATCTTTTAATCTCTATGTATTATTGGACTCATTGACAATATCACCATGCAACTTTTTGATCAATGTGTCAGCCAAAAATGTCCCTTTACCTAGTTTATAGGAAATATAAATATCCTAATCTGGTAATAATTCTTTTAACAGCCAATATCACATGTTCAAATCATGATTGGAAAAAATATAAATCATGTTCATTGATTCCTGAAACAAGAATATGATTTTCTATGATGTAATATAACCATAACATTAAATAATATATTATCATACCAGATTAGGATCATGGGTGGGGTTTTTATCTCATGCCACCATAACTATGAAGTCCTAAAAGTGATAATTTCTCTCTACTATCTTGTAAGAAACACATGATGAGACAAAAATCATCATAATAATCCCAAAAAAATCCCAACTAAATAAAATAAACAGTGTGAGAATTTACTATCTTATCTTTCACATATGAAAAATACCCTAACTCTATTTGATTTCTATAAATCCTTATTATATCCTTGATTTTCCTATTAGAGGAGTCACAATCCTGTAGAAGGTGGGAGTAATGATCTTATAAAAAATGATAAGAACATGGAAACACTGAACCTCTGTAATTTTTTTGGATAAAACTTATGAGATGATGAACAAGATATTTTAATGATCCATAAAAACTCTTTGCAAAGACATTATATCCCACAAGAACTAATTCTTTTAGGGATAAAATTCACACATATACAACATCCAAAATAGATGATAAAACCAAAAACCTCTAAAATGTCTTTTAGATTCTCTACAAGCTTCACCATAGACTAAAAAAATATATGTATCTAATGAACACCACAAAGACAATACTCAAGAAACTAATTGAATTTATATTTCAATAGTATAATGAAAATGGTTAGGGAAATCTTGAAAATGAAGATAAATACCATAAGATAATAATTCTCATAACAACATATGATGGATAACTTTGTAATATCCTTATCTTTCACTTGAAACTGATGATATCCAAACCATAAATCGATCATTGAGAACCATCTATCTCTATTTTTATGAGATAATATATACTCAACCCATAAAAGATGATAAATGTTTATTATTTTCACCATGTATAAGTGATGATAATTAAAACACAGATGTATACTATCATCCTACTACTTCCGAAAAACCTACCCCCATGAAGGTGGCACACTGGACATAAAAAAACCTATCAACAGAAGATTATAAATCTATATACACAATTCAAAAAACATAGATGGAACTCTAGAATATTATGATATATATTTATCAGTGGGACACCCAACTATAATTATATATAAAACATTTTTTCACATAGGTGGGAGGTATATCAAAACCTCTTCTAGGAAGACATCATAGTAATCTTCACAACCCATGGAAACACCTCTATATGATTATCTACAAAACTCAATCTCATCATGGTCATCATATAAGACAATTTCATTTACCCTACTATCCCTCCAAAAATCCTATAAGGCAGGAAGTTTTGGTGAATTTGGTAGTATTTAAATCTACTTTATTTTTCTTAAACTAGAGTAGATCTTTTATTCATTTTAGAAAATAATCCTCAAATTTATGTTTATAAACACAATAAATATTAAAAAACAACAAATATCATAGACGTGTGATTTTTTATGGTTCACCCAAAATGGTATATGTTTCTGAAGTACATATCAACATAATGTTAATTTGATAATTAATCATTAAATCTATACAAATTTATTAAAAATATTACGAAGATATCAATACTCATCAAAGGTTTATTCCCTCTTCTTCTATTGTACACAAAACATTTAAGAGGGATACAAATATATAATCGATACACAAGTCAAACTCACAATATTTCAATAAGATATTCAACACAAAATATTATGGTTATTCTCTAAGATTATTCATCATTCAATTATATATCTTCAATAAATTCATAGTAAAACATTAACAGAGGAATAATCTATAATTTAATTAATTCAAACACCCTTATCTTTTACAATAATAGTTTTAAATAATAATTTTTTTCTTTGTATTTTCAATGTTATTCTAACATCCCCTTTTTGTGATATGACTAATTCTAAATAGTAGTACCTATAAACCTAGAGAATGATTAAATATCCAATTTAAAATTCAATTAAAAAATAACTTCTATCATCCTTTAATTCAAATCTAGATCTTCGATAAATATTCATAATATCTAAATTATTGAATTTTAGTAACTAGTAATTAGTTTCTCAAATAAATACCCCACCATAAGTATAAATCTATATTACTATTTTTGCGTAACTTTTAATGATTTATTTATTTGTGTTGTGAAATGGAACATCACACCATTATCGATATGACTCTCATATAATTTATATCAATTTTTAGATTGTTCACAATATTTCATAATCCTTCATTTTGGGAACTACTTTTAGATTTTTACCAAACAACAAGTTTCCTCTTCCATGGTAGGGTATGTTTTATTCCTCTTACCAATTTGGTTCCCCATTAGATAGAATCTATTAAATCTGTTCAAATTTTCCTCATGTTTTGAACTTCCTTTTCTATCGTAGGAATTATTATTCATGAACCACTGATATCATAACATGTATCCTTCTCTGTTTGATAATAAAAGCATAACATAACTGCACTCTTTTTTAAAACAATAATATTCTACAATGATTATTTAAAAATATCACATATTTTTTCCTAGTGTGAACAATGATACCCAAATTTTATAAAAGAGTAAGAAATCATACTTACCTATGTGAAAAACCTTTTGAAAATTTATTCATCATACAACCTCTAAACTCGTAGAATAAAATTAAATTATAAGTTTTATAGTAAGTTTACAAAACTTGTCATATTGGAATGATTTAAGGACCATAGATTAAAATATCCTTGTTCTAAAACATGTGATATTAACTATGGAAATATCGTGATTCTTCAAAAATCATTATAAAACATTCTTTAAAAAATAAAGTATTACAACATATGGTATGGTGGCAATAATCTCCTTTTTTTATTTTTTTTAGAAATAAAAATATATTTATAGGTTCATTCAATGATTATCCATGAAAACATGTATCCATTATCATCCATGTATCATTAATCATTTCATTATTTCCAATCATTACATTTTTCTCTTATATTAGTTACTCACCACCTTAGTTAATTAAACTCTATGGGTTCTCTTCTCATGATCTGATATGTAAAGACATTAACTTTGATATTTTAACAAAAGATAAATCAGTAAATTTATCTAAGACTATGTGTGCTAAGGATCTTTTTAGGAAACAAGAGAAATATTTAACTACTTTGATGTTTTACACTAATAATTCATTGAATTATGACATTGATCATATCTCACATACCCATTGATAGTTTCCCCCTAACTTATTATATTCATTAAATGATAAAATCCATAAACACAAAAATATTATCCAAATATAACAATTTGATCAATTGGTAGAGGGGTACTCCAACCTCCTTAGTTTTAGAAGATTAAATGAACTATGTAGTTCATCCTATACCTCTTGAATATATGATGCATTAAATATTTTAATACGAAATAAACCACTTGATTTAGAGTGTGAAATAACTACAGTTAAATATTATATTTATCCACCTTGTAATTTTTGAAATGGTACCTAATCACAATATGATTCATGTGGGAGTGTTGAACTATATTTGTTGGGAAATTTATAGAACATGTGTTGCCTTACTGACTGAAAATTAACTTTTTTATTATCAAAACACTTTTGAGGATAAACTGAGAAACCAAGAGATCCATCATTACAAATGTAGACAAACGAAATAGAGAACAACCCAGAACAGACTACCAGATCTGCCCCTCCCCAGTAACTACACCATGGAGAAGCCTTCACCAAATCATGACCGTTTGGAAAGAATTACTATGCAGGAATGCATGGGCATGGTACAAATGGAATAGCCATACCCTCTCGATCATCCAAGTCTAAGTGGAATGCACCGGTGATGGTTTCTTTCTCTAAACCCCATCTGAATCAGATCCAAGTAGAGCGTTGGCATCATAGCACTGGAACATCATATCACATCCAAACATAAAGCTGAACTAGAAGAAGACACAACACTAACCCACCTTCCCCAAACCAAACAATAAAAACCATCCATTAAATAGAGTCATTAAATAGTAATTTGAGGTTCCCAGAACCTATTTCCCTAAACAATTTCTAGGATAAATATGAAACATGGATGCCTGGTGACTCCATCATTTGATTTTCGAACATAGTAGCTAGTTGGTCCCAAGGCCATATGTACTCCCCAATGATAATATTCCTTTTATTGAAACCTCCAACCATAATTAGGTCTTTCTTGTCAATCCTGGAGTATTTCTTCTCATTTAGAGTTACAATTAGAGGCCTCCCCATCATTTTTTATGCCTCCTCATTAGTTGAATTAAGTGACAAGACCTATTCAACCACTTCTTCTTCAGAACTTAAAAGAATGTCCAGGGTTTGATCACCCTAGTCCCCTAAATTCTGGTAGATCATAATCTCAGTGTGTGTCTTCTTGTCGTTAACCTTTTACTTAGAATGAGTCTCTAAAGGAGGAGGTAAATAGGATTAGCCCTTCCTACCCTTCCTCCTCATAAACTCTTGTTACTGATTGGGCTTAAATTTTCATCTGTCGAATGGCTTGGGTTATTTCCCTTGGGATCCTTCATGCATACCTCATCATCATACATCAGGTCAGCTTGTTCTGAGCTCAAAACTTCCTCATTAAGTCCTTCAAACCTATTACTCGTGTGAATTGGGGTCTGGATCCAGGGATCTGAACCCCCTGCCTCCCCTTACACAAATCTACACCACCCGAACTTACCAACTCTTCGAAAGACATGGAAAGATAAACCTCATCACTGCCCTCCATCTGCTCCATAATAGCATTGTTCCCCTTCACTTATTCCTCCACTTGAGAAACATACTGCTGGAGAAACCCACCCCCCACTCATAAACTATAACTGGCAGGACCATACAGGTTTTGCCTTAACCTGCTGAACACTTTGGATATCTTTGGATTCCCTTGAGGCATCATTGCCTTCGCCACTATAGCAACACCCGAGCCAGCCATCATTCTCCCATTGTAGTCCACTGGAGGATAATCAAGCTAAACCTCCTCCATATGTCCATACCTGTATTGATCCATACAGTTTTGAGAGTCCCTACTTGATTTATGACTGATATCATCCTGAAAATTCCCACCTTGAGCAGATTCCAAACTCACTATACCTGCATTGAGTTCATCCCCGCGATCACTGCCCTCACCTGGAGCCCCTACAGTACTCTGTGAATTCAAAATACCAGTAGAGATTCCCTCATTGACCTGCCCACTACCTTCAGCTGTAGTGTCCTGTGAACAATTGAACACCCCCTACCAATCACACCATTAGAAATCAAGCCACTGTAATGCACCCCCGAAGGTTTGTCACAAACGGCACCATCCCCAGGAACTAATGGTTGTATGTCCAGTCTAGAACCCCAGCGCCCAGTTCCACGTCTTCACATCATCGAATAATTCCCCAAACTCTAGAAATAAATATAGGAAATATCCCATGATTCATACACCACCTGTTTCCTACATCGATACTCCTCTCTTATTGTAATCCAAACAAACTCAGGAGGTTCCCATGAAGCATCCACTTCAACACACACCCAGGATTCACCGGGTGACACACTGTTGTGGTTAGATAGTAAGAGCATAGATATCTCCCAACTAGACTCCATAGCATCCTAATAATCGAAAGATTTTTAAAAGGTAGTGGAAGGTTTGGGAAGCTCACCCAGATCACAACCATAGGTGAGTCTCTCTTCATAGAAAAATGGTAAGTCCATCTTTGGAGGAAGAAGTGAGATTTGTTGCAGCTCTAAGGTGCGTTTTACCAATATTTGATGAGATCTTCCTCTATCTCGAATCGAATCAGGATACACTTGCTGTCAAGAAAACCCACCATATCCCTCTTTTAAAGACCCCAAGAACCAAACACATACCTATTGAAAGTGTTGAACAATGGTCTTCTCCACAGAAAATGAGCGATTAAGGACAGATTGAGAAGCACTGATGCCTCATTTAACTCTACAATCGACAGAGGCAGATTCGGGAAACCATCATGGAGTTCGGGAACCTTAGGGTACAATGATCTTTGAAAAAAAGGGGTAACAAGCTCCATTTTGGAAAAGGCAGCGAAGAAAGGAACCACCTCCTTAGATGATGACGAAGAAGAAAGTACCTCCCTTAGTGGTGGGTGAGGGACCTGCACCACGACCTCCTTCATCACGAGGAGTGGGAACTCACCTCCATCGGCATTGCGGCCTCCATTCTTCCTAGTCTCTATTCCCATTGTAAAATCATTGATTCTCGGCACAAGTAGATGACCCGAGAGGATCAGGAATGCCTCATGGTCTTAGAGATGGTTCAGTTCGGGTGTTGGTTCAGATGTGTTGCTTTACATAATAATAATTAGTCGTTATAATAATTCACCAATATCTTCCAATTACAAATCCATTCATATAATCCATGTATGATATTTGGTAACCTTAAAACACACTAATTATCTATATTTAATGAAAAATAAACTTGTTTCTTACATTTCTTGATGACATAATTATACAAAGGAAATAATTCTCGACATCTTATGAGTTTTTTTATCAAAAATGTCACCGACATAATATGTACCCAAATAGAATAACAAATAAAAATATTCTTTAACTATAGACACAAAACCATAATTCATAATTCTCTATATATATCCTAAAATTATCATTAAAAATTGTTGGTTCTCTTTCTTTTCATAACCCTAGAAACATGCCACCAAGAACAAAGTATAAAACATTTCCATCATGGCAATAGAAAGATAGATTAAACTCAAAATTTTTCTTCTATATAAATTTTATTATACTCCCTTATACTCCCCAATAGTATCAAGTTTATTTCCAGCATTTATTAGTGTAATACCATAATAATTTTATTTATATATTTTCCTTTAAAACATTTTGTGTTCAATGTTTTTCTTCACATGAAAAACCAAAAAAATAAACATGAAGCATTATAAACCTATTAAAATGTATCCATGGAATTAGGGGTTAAAATACGGATAACAGGATTATTAAATATATATAGAAATAAAAATTAAGGTAGTTATTCATAATTTTTCATTAATGAAATTTTAATTTTGGAAGCCTAATAACTAATAAGGTTAATTTATACTTTAAAATGTAACCATTCTAATAATTGTTTTTTAAGTTTTATTTATTAGGAAAATGAATAAATTTTGGATAGAAAATATTTTTAATGTGAATAATTTATTAACACTAATTTGATTAATAATTTATAGTAAATAAAAATAAGAATAATTAAAATGTTTAAAAAATTATTTTTCAATTAAAATAGTTTTCATTATATATTTATTTTTTTATTTGAAAAATAAATATTAAAATTTTGGAATTATAATATGAAAAAAATAAAACTCAATACTAAATTCATCATTTCAATATTACTTAATATGATATTTTTGGGTTTTACATTACTAATTGATTAGTGAAAATATATATTTGATGGAAACTATAAATTTTATGATACTATAAACATGACCAAGAAATATATAATATTATTTAGTTAGTCAAATATGTATTTAATATTTAAACATATACATTTTAGAAATAATATTTTGAATTTATAAATTTAATTATTAACATGTTATGGACTTAAGTAATATTTTTCAATAAAAACTCTTGTTTATATTTCCTTTTACTTAACTATTATTTTGGTTAAAATTGGTTTTTTCGTACTTCTAAAAATACATAATATTTATATATATTATAAAAAACTAATTAATATCATGAAAACAAAAGGAATTTAAAATTTTATTAGACACATAAATTTTAATCTTAGTTTCCTTTTTCTAAATATGGGGTTTAATGTGTTACAGATGCTAATGTTAAAATTTATATTTCTTATTGATAGAAATTTTATTTATTAAAATTTATTTCTTATTTGAAAATTTTAGGTCCAAATTATGTATTAATATCCATTATAATTTTATTCATAAAAACTGATTTACTTAGGTAAAAACTAGTAACCACGATATAACCAAAAAGGGTGAAAGTGAAAATTCTATTAGTAAAAGGAGATGAAAACATGATTAAAACATATATTAAAAATGAATATTTGATTGATAATCTTCTTTATATCATCCCAAAATCCATTATTATACATTTATTATTTTTCTTTACATGGTAAACATGTTCTCTCTTTATATATTTTTGAAATATTAACAACAATTCCATTATAACCACATATAAAAGGGGCCTCTCACCACCCCTTTATAGCCCACTATAAAATTTTGGTTTCCCATTGAAAATACACATTTATTCTATACCCTAGAAAAAATTTACTTTTCATTGAGAATATAGTCACATACTATTGGACTATTATATCAATTTCCAAGGATCTCTCCATAAAAAACCCAAGTCATCAATGTGGGTGTAATTGTTTTCCCTAACATCTTATAATTTCTTTATTAAATTCGCAAATATAATCGTATCATTATAATATAATGAATCTATTTTTTAATAATTTTTTTTATTATTATAAGGTAATAAAAATTTACTACCTTTCCTCTTTTCGTGAAGAGAAATGAAACCATCAATCATGTGTTTTATGGAATATCACATCCATAAAGCAACATCTTCTATTTTTCCCCACCGCTAATATACTTTGATTATAAGGATTTAAATGAATAAAAAATTTAAATATATAATATACTTATTATTATTATGTATATATATATATATATTATAATTCAACTTATTTTCCTCTCTTTCAATTGGAAATGAAAATATTTACTATGTGTTGTTCATACTACCACCTACATGAAGTAATATATCTTTTTTCATGTAGTTTTATTATAATTTATTAATAACTCTTAAAATATGATCCACTCCTTTAAAATACATAAATGATTTCTTTAGTATTCTTAAATAACATTATTATTCTTTAATAACATTATTATTCCAAATGAAACCACTTTAATCGTTATAATCATCTATAAATTATGGTATATTAATGTTTGGGTCAATATAATCACATAAATAAACTATTCCATAATACAATATCATGGATGAATATGAGAAAATAATAACTAGTAAAATTTTATATAAATAATTATATAATGACTTGATTTTGGTTATTTTGTAGTAATGTTAATATTGAAGTGATTAATTAAGATAACGAATTTTTTCATTAAAAATCCTTGAAACATGGTCATCACTAATTTAACCATTAATGATCATAAATAAAACTCCCATTGAATGAAATTATTACATTATAAATAATAATCAAAAATAAATTCTAGTACATTTTATGGTTTTATAATGATTAACCTTGGGAGAATTTTGGAAAACAATACCGTTATTACAAAATTAGTTCAAAATGATCATGATCACTCACCCCCGATATTGAATATATAATAACTAAATAATACACATTTAATATTAATTATAAATGAGGTTTATAAATGTTCATATATATTAATATAGTTCTAAAAAAATTATGTTGATATTTATTTTTTATATTGGATATCCAAGCACATTAATAGAAGTTGGGAATTAAGGTATGTGGTTCTTTGTCTGATATTTAATTTCATAAGAAATTTTTCATGTTGTGTAACATAGTATCATTAATATGGTGTAATTACTACATAATGAATGAATTTTTACCATAATAATTTAATTCATGGGGTTTGATGATTCATATAATGTTATTTATTAAATGGATTTCAATTATAAAGTTACCTATATTGAAATGGTTTTTATTAACTAAGCTCCCTTCATTGGATTATAATTATTATTCATGAAATTAATTCTTAGAAGAGTTTTTCCAACATAATATTTAATTTTATTTTACATTATCTTAATGTATGGGTTATAATTACCTTTTTTGTTCAAATATTTTACTATGATAAATTTATTTCTCTAGATTTATAACATTTTTGGGAATTATTCCTATCCTCTTTAATAGAAGTTTTACCACCTTGTACATCTATCCATTTCCATAAAATATTATCCTTTATAATATTAAACCTAATTATGTGTTATCATAGGATACTTACATATTTTCATTCTCCACTTTCAAAAAGGTTGTATTTTTTCTCTTCTTATGATGTGGTTTTTCAAAAAAAATATTTTAAAATATAAAAAGGGTTGTCAAACTTCCATAATAAAATATTTTATATTCCACCCCACATTTAATATGATAACAATTGTGTCTTTTCAATGATCTATTTTTGATTTTTTTTAATTAATTTTTTTATAAGGTTATTACTTTACCTTTTTGAAACCTTTATGTCTTTTTTCAGGATCCTTTATTGATTATTCCTTATAACAGGTAGACGTTTAAAAATTATTTTCAATCTACCATTTTTTATATTTTTTATATTTATCAATTGTTCATTATTGAGATTTATTTTTAAATATTGTTTTTTTAATTTCATTCTTTTCAATTTATCAAATGCGACTTTTCTAAAATTATCATTTCAAAGATACCCACAACAACATCCCATATCCCAATGTTAAAAGTGTTATCTAAAACCCTATTATGATTCTGATAAAAAATTTACACTTATATCTAATGTCCTTATTTTATTAGAATTTATTTTCCAGGAAACAACCTTTATTATTTCTAATAAAATGTTATTTTTTATCATAAATATGATCAATCACTTCTTTTTTCTTTCCTGGTAAATGAATTTTTTAACATGATATTTCATCGAATGATTATCATATGTGTGAACTCTATATTTATTTTCATTTATTAAAGTGTATTTATCTATATTTTAAACATATATTGACTAGATAAATTATTGACCTAACAATATACCATTTAACAATATTAATTAAATTACATATGCTCTATTATCTTAATTTAAGGGTATTTACCTATAATGTTTTTTAATATCATTAGATACCCATGTTTTTTCATTGGAATATCATGTAATGATTATGGATTGAATTTATAATGACTATGATATGTAAATAAATTTTAAAAGGAAATGAAACCAATTTTATCTCCATGTGTTCTTAATGATATGAAGAATGATTAATTTCAGGTGGAATTCATATGTATGGATGATGATGGGTGGTATTTTATAACACCATCCAATTAATTTATTTAGGATTTATATATCATGACACAAGTATTTACAACCATGTTTTAGTTTTTTTTAAGCATGGGAACTGATGTTTTGTATCATGAAAGTAATGTTACATATACTATTTATTATGAATCCTTTTTATGTCACAATTCTTTTAACTCCATATTACATTACATTATTATGCCTATTTTTTATGATATTATTCACTTTTATTTTTTTCTCCCATGATTTGGGTCTAGTTTTAATTTACTTTTAAAGAATTTGGACAAAAGATTAACAAAAAATATCATGTCTTTTTTATCTAATAGACTTTTCTTAAACCATATAATAAATTGATTAATCTATAACAATTATTTAACATATACTGATAATTATCCACATAAAATAATCTATTAGACATTTCATATTTTTTGTATCTTCAAAAACTGGAGAAACTAGAAAAATAAGAAAAGGATGATCTCAAATTTTTTTTATAGGTTAACATAAGTGATAAAAATATTAGATAATTAATAACTATAATATGAGAATCTTGGTATAATTAAGACACATAGGAAATTTATACCTAATAAAACATAGATAAAAAATGGTATAAAGAATGGTATAGTATATTATTATATCTTAAAAATGCTATATATCATAGAAACAATAAATATATAGAGAATTGTGGAAACATGAGTCAAAAAATATTCTCTATGATAGTATAAGATAATAATGTGTAATATTATTCAAATATGGAAAAACATTTCTATAGGGAACTTTATTTCATTAGCCACATCATATGTGTGTATGATTATACGAAACTAAAATGAACTCACCGATATTTTTCTCATTATATATACATACTTAACCATTGTGTTAGAGAATAATATAGGACCCACCCATTATTCACATATACTTATGGGTGGAACTTCAAATAAATTATTCATCATATAATGATTAATCAATAGGAAGAAAAATGGGTTTCATTAACCATATCATAAAGATCCCACTGAACAAAATTGGTTTTCATATTCTTTTCATATGTATTAACATAAATAAATCATTAAAAATGTCATCAATAATCATAGTATGATATACCCTTGTAAAATAAATGGTTATTGAATTATGTTGAGTTACATTCAAGGTAAATACCCTTAAATAAAGATAAAAAATCATATGGTATTTACACTATAAATAAATGATATATTGTTAAGGAAATAATTCCCCCAATCATTTGAGGTATGATGTCTAGGTAAACACCCTTAAGTAAATGGAAGGAAGTATATAGTGTTCATAGTGTAAGGAAATTAGATGAAATTTTATAGTTCAACACTGCTGATGTTTAGGTATGATAAAGGGAATTATAGATCAGTCCTCTAAAATAAAATAACATTTCATAATATAATTTATATGGTGGGTCATGAAATATAACTTCCAAAGAAATGAGACTATATAGATATAGGAGAAACTTTTAGTGAAATATTAAAAAAATTATACTGAATTTAACATTGTCATAAGAGATGAAGATACTTTTTATTTTGAGAATTCATTTTTGGAAATTTCAGTTTTGTGAAATTCAAAAAAAATTGTAATCAATATTTAGAATGAAATATTAATAATTAAGACTTGAAAAAAAATATGTTTCAAAAATTTTAAGTAAATATATTATTAAATATTTAATTTTTATAAATGAAATTTCATTAATAGTTCATTGAAATAACATAACCATTATCAAAATAAATGATGAGGGGAAGAAAAAACATTTTATTTTAAAATGATAGAAAACGTTTTTTTAATAGTTTTATATACCATTTTCAAAAAACCCATATCATAAAAAGAGATAATAATACATCCATTTGAAAATATAAGAAATCATATATAAAGGTCACATGATATATAACATATTTTTTTCAAACATAAAGGATAAAATTATAGAGAAGGAAAATAAATGCAAGCAGGGAGAACAATCACTAAATAGGATGGAAAATATTTTCAACAATGATATACCATTTTATGTATAAATTCATAAAATTAAAATATTTTAATTAAAAAATCATTCCTCCAACTAAGGAAGATAATTTATTATGAAATAATTTTTTTTTGGAATAACCGAATATTTCAATAATGATGTTTAAGAAGAATATTTATTACTCAATGAAGGGAGATGAGTAAATAAAAACCCTTTCAACATAGGAATCCTTTAAATTCAAATAAATTTAAAATAGAACATGATATGTGTCATAAAAACTATATAAATATGGTAAAATAAATTCATTAGGTAGTAATCACGACCAAATTAAGATATCTTGGTGAAAATTAAGGAATATGTCTCATGAAATTTAATTTGAGACAAAGAAGACCATATGTTAACTCCCAACTTCCACAAAAGCACCCGAATATAATTTATAAAACAAATTACTATCTTTATTAACTATTTAAAAACCTTTTCTAAACCTATAAATTATTAGAAGCTTAATTTATAAATTTTCTCCACATTTACATTAGTTATTATTATCTATTTTTAATATCAGGTGTTGGAAATCATGAAATTTTTCAACTAGTTTCATAATAGAAGTGTTTTTCTTAATTATTCTATAAATTTTCATCATTTTTAGGTCCTAAAAACTAATATAATTTATTTTTTTAATTATTAATAATTTTATACATTTATTTTATGGAATATTTGGTTACTATACCTATTTTTTAAAACAACAATCATGTTTTAGATATTTTTGATAAACAAACATGGGATTCATAATTTATGAGTTTAATATTACTATTACCATTATTGTACAAAAATCAAAGAATTACATACTTATTTATATCATATATTATCTTAACAAATGTTTTCATTATTATGAATGATATTATTTGATAGAATAGTTCAATGAGTTGTTTAGATCGACCCAAACCTGAGTATACTATAATTAAATATTGATTATGATTAAGAAGGTCGTTTTTTTGGAATTATTTTATTATTATAGATTAATAGTGATATTATTTTTGATAAATTTATGGGTAAAAATTATATATTATGAAATAATAATAAATAATAATGAAATAATAAGAAAAAACATATGTTACTT
The DNA here is from genome assembly GCA_963277665.1 of Viscum album. Classification (NCBI taxonomy): domain Eukaryota; kingdom Viridiplantae; phylum Streptophyta; class Magnoliopsida; order Santalales; family Viscaceae; genus Viscum; species Viscum album. The sequence goes on along the minus strand of OY728165.1, from coordinate 1,968,002,496 downwards.
TGTAAAAGAAGTAGTCCAAAAACTGCATGGTTAATATTTTCATTTCTTGAAGAATGAGAGGGAAAGAAGGTGGGTTTTAAATTTTATATTTATAATAAAAATTATTTCATATATTTCACATTTACTGTTTTATTTGAAACTTATAATCTATAGAGATACACATTGGTGAAAAATATAAGTGGTCTCCGCATAGAGGCGGTAGTCCACACAACACATGAATTCCATATTCATTTTTCTTAATGTAAAATAGAATATGTTGTTAATAGTTTTTCATTTAAATAATAAATATATATATATGATTAGTAATTATCTGAATATATATGAATTATAAAATTATACTTCTAAAAGTAATAATAAAAATAAATAGAATTATGGAAAAATTACTCATGTTAAAGACTTGATCTTTCCCTTGGAAGTCTCCTTGTAAATTGATGTTTATGGAAAATATATTATGATAATATTCTCAGGAAAAAAGAATATTATTTTAGGGGATATAAAAGTGTATATTTTCATGTGGAAACCAAATTTCAAGGGTATTCTTGAATTGGTAGTGAGTGGCCCCTTGTATAAATGGTGGGAATGAGATTTTTGTAAACATAATCACTTAATATAAAGGGAGCACATGTTAAACATGTAAATTGGATTAAAATATGGTCAATAAAGTCATGGAGGATGATAATAATTATATAAAACTTCAACCATTTATTTTCAAACATGTTTTAAACATGTTTTAAAATTCTTTACTCTTAGAAGATTCAATTTTAACATTTTTGGTATTAAAGTGGTAACTTATTTTTATATGAGTAATTTACACTTAATGCCTATAAATATAATGGACCTTATTAAATAATATATAAAATGTTTTTTATAATATTAAATAAATTCTAGATGATAAAATTTCTATGTGTAATAAAATTCAATTTCATCATTAGCGAATGTAATGTGTAAAAAACCATTTTTAGAAAAATTTTAATTGTATGCTTAATTTTATGTGTAGGGTAAAATTATCAATGAAATTAATTTTAATGATAAAAAATGTATAACACAAAAATAAAATATATTTCGATTTCATAAAATCCCATAAAAAAGTTAAAAAAATTAAATAAGAAAACCCAAAAACAGTTATTGTTAACAATTATTACTGAAGTCCTTAAAATGTTAATAAATGATTTTCTAAATCAAATATCTCAATTTTAAAATGAATAGTTTTACTTCCTAATAACATATATGATCATTTAATAGGTTTATAAGCTTATATATCTTTATTAATTATTTAGATTGCTATGATTTTAGTAAAACAATATTATCATTATTCACCTAAAAACAACTATTTTATAAAAATTTATAAAATTTATATATTTCTAATAATTTTATTATAAGACCAAATATTATTTTATTATTTTTATAAATTTAAATAGTAAAATTTATAATTGTATATTTTAAATGAAAATAAAAAATAAATTATTATTAATTTTATTAAAATTTTATTAAAAAATTATTTTGATAAAAATTAAGTTTTATTAATATTATATCATGTAAATTTAAAATTTAAATAATAATAATAATTTTATTCATATATAATAATATTTCAAAATTGGACTATTAAATTTATTTGGTTGAAATATTCAACACTTAAAAAATATTTAATAAATAAAATATTACTAATATAATAAAAAATACTTATCGAAATATCATTCTTATTTTCTAAAATTTAATTACACTAATCCATTGATATTAAAATATTTACTTGAATTTTTTTGGTACATCATATAATATTTTTTAATATTATTATTAATATTACTATGTAACATGTATATTGATAATTTTTTGATATAATATTATTATTTCATTGTGAGTTATAATATTCTAAATTTACTATAAATAATAAAAAAACATCAGTATACCTACTAAATATGTATGAAATAACCATATTCATGAATAATATAATTATAATTACTATATTTATAATGTCCAAATTATGTTTCTATATATAGACATGCTAGAATCTTGCATTCCATTTTAACATCTTAAGTCACACATCTCATTTTCATAGTTTTCATTTTGTATCACATAATATCCTTCATCCTTTCATGATGTTCTTACTCATTATAGGTTTTATTTTCCCATTTGATATCCACATGGGTGAAGATGATCTAGGAGATCCCCTGATGTTTATGATTTTATTATTCTCTATTTATTTTTCCCTTCGAAATTATGAACTTTTAATGGATTTAATAACGCATGGTGAGTAAAAACTAGTTCCATGTTATTATGTTGAAATCATTTTACTATTAATGAATAATGTATTTTTATTTTAATTCATATATTATATAAATCCCAACCTAATGTAATTAAATTCAATAAAACAAATAGATTATAGGTTTATAATTATCTAAAATATTGTATATTGAAGGAATATGATTCCTAAAAACCTAGTCCATAACATTACTCCCCCACACATAAATGAATTGCATCCTATAAATTTTAATTACCACTTACTTATAATAATACATTATGGTTTGAAAAGATAATCATGACTTAATATATCACTTCTATAAGATAGAAACGTTTCAATATTATGGAAGATTAGGTAACATATATTTTTCTCCATAATAGATATATGTTAGGATTATGAAATATTTATTCCACTTATACCTCTATAGTTGTAATGTCCCCAATTTAGGTGCCACGAAATCAGTGCCTCGTGCTGGGTCATCACATGATCTCAAGCATTCCTCCCTATATGCTAGAGGTTTTCGACTAGCAGTGAGGGTCTAGATTAGTCACATGGGGAGACTATACCCTCTTACTAGAGTAAGCCACAATTGAAAACCTACAAAAAGTGGAGATAACTTGAGTTAATCAATGACCAAGCATAAATAACCATTTCCTAAATGGGTACAAACCAAAACCAATAGATAATATATTATTTCATGCTACAATGACAAGTGAACAAAAACCCAAAATAAAGACAAACAGTGGAATCCCCAAAACTGTCCTGACTTCAAGTTTGGAACCTCATTCATGCATGTCCCCTATCAGGCTCAACTCCCTAACATAGGGCACTTTCCCTTGTTCTGGCTTGAAAAAATGAAATCTACTTAGGTTCCCAACGGAGGCCTGAGCAGGGTGTGAGTACAAATCAGTAGGCCTCCAACAACAGTGTCTACAAAATATCTAGCATAACTATATATTGCATGAAAGTAAGAAAATATATCGAAAATGAATGACAATACAAGGGATACTAGTTAAGAATCTCTACTTTGATATCACTATTAGGACTATTGTACCAAGTTCATTATGTGCATCATCTCATTGTTTAGTTCATAACCAACATGTAATATGTGGGTTATACATTTACCAAATTAAAAAATATTCATGGAATTTATCATTATGCATAAGAAAACTAGTTAAGTCCCTATCTCACTAGGGATGAGCATATTAAGTAATCACTACCCCTACCTCAGAGCCTCAGTCCATGTATTTTCATCGAATACAACCATTGGGTGGAATATATCATGAGTCCAACTCCCCAACCCATGCATTCCTGGGTTGGTTATAGCATCAGTCCAACCCTACCCATGGGAGGAGCATCAGCCCTTTATCCCACCACCAATCCATGTTCACATTATTATTTATTAATTCACCACATTTATCCATATCCAAACCAATACAACCAATACATATAAAAATCAGGATTCAAAATAATCAACATGAGGTTCAATGTTATGCCATAGCCCGTTCACAATGCTATTTTACAATACAAAACCCATTATCCCAATTCTCTTTCCCCTGTATCATCCCATTAACCATATCCATAAATTTACATTCCATTACCAATCCCATGTGTTCAAAAATTCTTATTCACCAACCCTCTTAGGGTTTTCAACATAGTTCACTAGCCATAAGGAACAATCCCCACTTAACTAATTTAACCCATTACTATTACCATGCCAAACAATCCTTTAATCCATTAATAAGAATAGAAACGTTACAATAATTTATTTACACTCCCATTAAACATGTCAACATTCTTATCAATGGATTTACATTTTCACATAACAACCTTTATCATACTTAGCTAACCTCTACGTTTGAAAAGTATCAGTGCACCCCATGAGGGCCCAACTAAGTTCAAGTCATACACTATACATCCCATGGGGACCATGAGGGTTTTTATTCATCATTTAGAAATTCATTATACCATATATCATAAAAGGGTCAAATAAAAACAAGGTTTATTCAAGAAATAAACCCAAGAATGCATGAACCTCAAATAAAACTATGGAATATAACTTGTAGAACACCTACCTTGAATCGGTTGATGATCTCTCCTTTAATCAAAGCCTTAGACACTTATTCCACCAACCCTTTAATCATCAACCTAGATCTCACAGGAAAAAGAGGTTTTTAGAGATTCAAAAGGATATGGGAGAAATATTCAAACCCTAATCGAGAAGAAAAAGCAAGGAAGAGATTAGAATTACCTGAACCTTCGATTCACAACTGACAACACTCCAAATGACATATAGATGATAGAAATTTACCCTCTGAATATCTTGGTATATCTTCTTCATCACTAGGGTTTCAAGGGGGGATAAAGGAGGAAATCCTGATTTGGGGTTAAAAATCCCGTAATGGAAATTTTTTAAATTTCTCAACTTTTCATGGCTACAGGGTTTACCCACATGGTTTGCCAAAAAATACACAAACTGTGTGAGTGATATTCTCCCAAAATACCCCTTTTTCATGGTTTAGTAACATGGTTTGACAAACTATGTGCCAACCGTGTGAGTGATACTATCCCAAAATTATCCCCTCGCACGATTTTCTTGGATACTCTGCATGGTTTGGACTAACCATGCACAAACTATACAACATGCCCATTGAACTCCTTTGCCTCCTTTTTGGTGTCTTGAACCCCTAGAACACCCCCGAGTCTTCCCATGAACTTTTGAAACACTTATTTAACCAAAATAAGGTACTAAAACTGAAATATAAACAAAAACATACCTTACAACCTCCCCCACATTAGGATGGCTTGTCCTTGTGCCACTCGAGCATCATTGATCTCTCTAAGAAAATAGATCAGGACACTAGGCCCATATATCGTATTCATTCTCCCAAGTTTATTTCCTGGATGTTTCCATACTACCATAGAACAGAAACCAAAGGTACAACACTTCCACGCAAAACCTTCTCAATATGATCCACAATATGAATCAGATGCTCCTCAATGGATGGGTTAGGATCAAGCTCAACATCATCAACTTTTATCACATAATATAGATCAGGACAATACTACCAATTTTTGTAACATGGAAAACATCGTGAATCTCTCTATACCAATGTGGGAGAGCCAATCAGTAAGCCACTGATCTGATCCACCTTAAGATATCAAACAGCCCCACATACATGGGCACTAACATGACCTGTTTCTAAATGCGATTATGAACCAACCTTATAGACACCTGAAGAAACACACTATCCCCCACCACAAACTCATGAGGTCTATGATGTCGATCTACATATAAATTATACCTATTTTGAGTTTTCATCATGTACTTATAAATTAGATGAACTTTCTCCAACATCTCCTACACAAGACACGGTCCTAACACCTCAGATACCCCGACCTCTAACCAATAGAATAGAGATCTACATGGTCTCCCATAGAGTACCTCAAAAGGTACCATCTGAATCGTATAATATAAGCTATTATTGTAAGAAAACTCAATGAGTGATAAGTAATTTTCCCATGAACCACCATAATCTAGTACACAAGTTTTCAACATGTCCTCCAATACCTAAATCGTATGCTCAGACTACCCATCTTTGGGTGGGTGATAATTCATACTCAACAACACCTGGTTACTAAGTGCCTTCTATAATCCCTTCCAGAATAATGATGTGAAATGTGGATTACGATCTGAAACTATAGTTCTGGGCACACCATGAAATCACACTATTTCTCAAACACACAACTCACCCGACTAATCAACTGTGTAAGTCTCTTGGATCAACAATAAATGAGACACTTTAGTCTACCGATCCAAATCAACCCAAATTGCATAATTATTTCAAGGAGTCCTTAGAAAACCCACTATGAACTTCATCATTGTGTCATTACACTTCCATTATTTAAATGGAAATAACTATAACAACCCACATGGATGCTAACGCTTGGACTTAACCAATTGACAGGTAAGGCATCACACTAAAAAACATGCATCCTCTTTATTCATTCTCGATCACCAATACTAATAAAAAATATTGCATACATTTTAGTCAATCTTGGATGTACTGCCCACTTCAATGCATGAAACTCATGAAAAAACTCTTCTCGCTCACTCATCAGCACTACAAGATGGCCCTGAACATAGAAATCCCCATCAGCACCAAAAAAAACTAGAAGGTGACTCCCCACCTTTAAGACTTTCCTTCATACCCAAACACTCTAGATCCTCTAATTGACTCTCCTTGACCTGGTACAAAAGCGCAGACTCCATCTCTCTAGATGAAATGGTCATTTGTTTGTTCCTATCTTACACATCCAAGTTCATCTAAAAAAGCCATCATTTTCTATTCAGAGTTGGATTGTTGAACCACCTGATTCTAAGTCTTATAGCTTAGAGCATCTACAACACTATTTCTTTTCTCTTATGGGTACACAAAATAAAAATCGAAGTATTATTGGTAGTCAACCCACCTTCATTGTTGAAGATTCAAATCTCGCAGAGAAAAGATGTACTTAAAGTTTTTATGATTGGTAATCATCGTGAACCACTCTCCCAATGAGTAATGCACCCAAAACATTTGTTCATAAACCATAGTATCCATCTTGAGATCATGGGTAGGTTAATTTCTTTCATAATGCCTCGCCTTTCTTGACCCATAATCTACAACCCGGTCATCATGTACTAACAAAGCCCCAAGTCCCACACCGGATGCATCACAGAGCAAGGTGTACCTCTTATCTGGTTCAGGTAAAATCAAAACTTGTGTGGTTGTCAATTGCTTATTAAATTCTTGAAAAAATATTTCACATGCCTCTCACCACTCATACTTAACACCCTTCTTGGTTAAGATTGAGAGTGTTGCTACCAAATGGTAGAAATACCTAATTAATCTCCGGTAATAACCAACAAAACACAAAAAACTCTAAAAATCATAAACATTCTTGGTTTTCTCTCAAGACACCATAGCATACACCTTCTTTGGATCCACCGACACACCTACCTCGGAAATGATGTGTCCCGATAAATTCACTTTATAAATCCAAAACTAACATTTTGATAGCTTGGCGTAATGCCTATGATCTCTTAGTGTACTCAAGATGATGTCAAGATGTTTGGCATGATCGTAAAGTGTTTGTGAGTACACCAAGATTTCATCAAAAAATACAACCAATAACTGATCTAGATAAGGGTGAAATATTTGTTTCATTAGTGCCATAAACACAGCTAGTGCATTGGCCAACCTGAACGACATCACTAAAAATTCATGCAACCCGTACCTGCTCCGGAAAGTTGTCTGTGGTATATCAGAAGGTCTCACCCACAACTGATGGTATCCTGGTATCAAATTGATCTTAGAGAACACTGAGGCACCCATAAGTTATTCAAATAGTTCATTAGTCCTAGGAAAAGGGTATTGGTTCTTAATCATCATCTTATTGAACATCCTTTAATCAACACATAGCCTCAACAATTCATCTTCCTTCTTGGAAAACAACACAGGAGATCCCCAAGGTGATGTGCTGGGATGGATAAACCCTTTATGATCCAACTCCTCCAACTAAAAATGAATTTCCTAGAGTTTTTTAGGTTCCATTTGATATGGTAGAATAGAAACTGGATTTGCCCTTGGCAGAAATTCAATTTTAAACTCAACATCTCTCTTGGTTGGTAGCCTCGAGAAGTCCCTATGAAACACATCCTGGAACTGATTCACTACATGAGGAAAGACATGTTGTTCCACTCCTCCATTATAAAGAACAAGGCATGCCACTTGGTCTAATAGATCTCCCAACTATTGACAAAATAGACCTACATGTCCTTCTCGAGCATCCCACTCACCAAAAAGGACATAAGTATCTCTATTGGGAGACATGAATGTTACCTGACATTGATAACAATCGATATGGGTTTGATACACCACTAACCAATCCATATCAAAGATTAGGTCAAAACCTGAAATCTCTAAAATAAAAAAAATCCATAGTAAATGATATCCACCAACCTCTAAATCACAACCTCTACACTTCATGATGTTCTGAACTCACACTCTTAACAAATTATCAATTTACATTTCCTCACAAACTTCCTCCATGGTGAGGACCAACAAAACCAGAAACTGTGTGGAGATAAAATAGTGTGTGTTTCCTATGTCAAATAGTGAATTTGAAAGTGTGGAATCCACAACAATCATACCTCTAATGGTAGATGGTCCAAAATCTCCTTCTCTAGGTGTAGATTAAATTGCATAAAGCCAGCATATCCCTCTACCATGGGATCCAACCTGATTACCCTGCACTGCACTAACTTTCTGGTACAAATGGCCTTGTCCTGAAGTTTCATGCCCACCACCCCTACCGATACGACTATGGAGCTCCAACTACCCTATGAACATGGGGTAATTGACCCCATACCTTCACTCTACACTGGTATCTTTAATCCAACATTTAGAGACTATCATGAAATCCTTCAAAACCTTTGTACATGGACCATTTTTTCACATGCTCTACACTCAATAGGTGGTTGGTAATATTGACTTCGCACATTCCCCAGCCTACCACACTGATAGAATAAAACTCTATCACTAACCGGAGATACTAGTTCCTTTTTTTTTGTGTTTTCCACCACTTCTTTGGTGGAATTTGTCAAAGTGTCACTTCCTACTATCGAAAGTCTCACCACCAGTTCACCCCACCTAAACTGCATGTCTTCTTATAGGGGAAAATTTGAGGCTTCCTTCTAATATGAGGGCATGATCCATCACTTCATAAAAAATCTTCCGTGAAAATATATTTACTTAGGATATGATCTCATACTGAAGTCCATCCTGAATTCAAATTTCCATCGTTGCCTTATCCCCCACCGTAGTAGGAACAAAACATTGAAAGTCTATGAACTAGTCTATATAATCCATTACTGACATCTCCCCCAGATTCAAACTCATAAACTTCAAATCCTTTTCCTAAATTAAGTTTTTTGGGTAGTAATGCTCTAGAAATATTTCCTAAAAACTTTTCCACAGCATTCCCTCTACTTGTTCAGTCTCAACTAAGACATCCCACCAACGCTTTTCCTTTCCCCACAATACATAGGTAGCTGACTTAACTTTCTTCCCAGAAGGAGTCTTGAAATGATCAAGAATTGTTTGGATATACTTTATCCAGAAGTTTAATGCAACTATCCAAACCTACCTAATAAAGGTCGGAGGGTGCTGCAACAAAAAATCCCGGGTCAAGTCGAACATACTTGGTGTGACCCTCCCTGGGTCTCGTTCCATCATCTTCATAAAATGAAAAAATTTATCATGGAACTTATCTTCCCTATCATCCTAAACCACTAGATCTTATTGATCCACTACTGGGGACATTTTCAGTTACATCCTCTTATCTCCCAATCGACACATGCCTTTATAGTGGTATTTCTCTACAATTCCAAACATGAAATATTTAGGATGAAACCATGAAACATTCACAAAGTATAATCGAAGCCTCATTACTGGCCAACCATTTTTCATAAACTAACGATTGGGATTTATTATATGTGGAACACTACCATCAACCATCCTTATTAAGTCCATGGATAACATAGGGTAACTAACTCACATAGTTACAATACCAATCTTTTACACCCTTTCAAAATGATTTTCTTATCCCAATTTGCTCTAATTATATTTATTTCCATATACCACCTTTTATCAATCATAATTGATTAATTATAGTTTAAAATTTTTATCCACGTGTTAACCCATTTTTATTATTTCATTAGACATAAAATTTCACCGATTTTCAGAAAGTAAAATGCATTCGACCCTCTATGTCCCACACACCCATCCCATGTGTGTATGCCTACTATGATTCATGTCACTTATACACATAGGTCCCTAGAATTATGCATGAATTCACAACCTGGTGCCATTCTGTCCATGAGAAAAATATCATAAAACTATCACATCACACCACCTGTGAATCACTCAATGGTAAAATATCATCAAATGTAACAACACACAACGAGAATAGAAATTCCCATCTTGGGTGACTTGGGTTTTCCCCCGTACTTGGGTAAGCTACTCCTAGGCATGAGCTTATTACCAAGGCCTAACACTTTCCTAATCAGATTTCTACCATCCCCAAATAGTAATAAAGATAAAATAACTCCTCTAATAACACTTTGTAATGTCCCTGACCTAGGAGCCATGAAATCGGTGCCCCTATCAAGTTCATCACATAACCTCAAGCGCGCCTCCCCATAATATAGAGATTTATGACTTGTAGCGAGGGTATAGATTATTCACATGGGGAGACTGTACCCTCTTACCAGAGTAATCCATAGCATAAAACATACAAGTAACAGAAATAACATCAGATAATCAATGAATAAGAATAAATGACCATTTCCTAACTAGGTACAAACCAAAACCAAAATTAAATATGTTATGTCGTGATATAATGCCAAGTTAAAAAAAACAAAAAAAAAATAAAAAGTGGAATCCCCAAAATTGTCATGACATCATGTTGGGAACCTCATCCATGCATGTCCCCTATAAAACTCAACTCTCTATCATAGGTCCCCTGCCCTTGTCCAGACCAGAAAGCATGAAATCTACTCAGGTTACCAATGGAGGCCCAACCAGGGTGTGAGTTTAACTCAGTAGGCCACCATCAATAGTTTCTACAAAATATACAGTTTATATTGATATTTCATGCAAGTAAAAAAAGAAATGGAATGTAAGTTAATGGCCATACAAGGTACACTAATTAAGAATCTTTACATTACTATTACTATTAAGACTATTGTGAAAATATTATTATGTGCATCATCTCATCGTTTAGTTCATCACCAAAATGTAATCCATAGGAAAAACATTTAACTTATTCACACAATATTTATGGAATTTATCATTCCACATAAGATAACTTGTTAAGTCTCTATCTCACTAGGGATGAGAATATCAAGTAATCACCACCCTAGCCTTGGAGCCTCAGTCTGTGTATTTTCATTTAATACAACCATTGGGGCATAGAGCGTCAGTTCAAATCCCTGACTTATGCATTCCTAGGTAGGTTAGAGCATCATTCCAACCCTACCCATGGGAGGAGCATCATTCCTTTATCCCAGCACCATTCCATGTGCACATGATTATTTATTCATTCACCACACTTATCCATATCACAACCAATACATATAAAAATCAAGATTCATAAAAATCAACAAGGGGTTCAATGTTATTCCATATCCCATTCACAATTCCATTTTACAATACATAACCCATTAGCCCAATTATCTTTACCATATCTCATTCCATTAACCACATACATAAATTTAAAATCCATTTCCAATCCCATGTGATCAACAATTCATATACACCAACCCTCTTAGGGTTTTCAACATAGTTCATTAGCCACAAGGAAAAATACCCATTTAACTACTTAACCCATTTTTATTACCATGCCCAACAATACCTTAAGCCATTACTAAGCATAAATACATGCCAATAATTCATTTAAACTCCCATTAAACATGTCTGCATGCCTATCAAGAAATCTACATTGTCACATGACAACCTTGCTCATACTTAGCTATCCTCTAAGTCCAAAAATTATCAATGCACCCCATGGGGTTTTACTAAGGTAAATTCATCATATATGTGTCCCATGAGGACCATGAGGGTTTCCATTCATAATTTAGACATTCATTATACCAAATCTCATCAAAGGGTAAAATAACAACAAGGGGTAACCAAGAAATAAACCTAATTATTCCCACACCTCAAATGAAACTATGGAATATAAATTATAGAAAATATACCATGAATATATTGAAAATAACTCCCTCAATTGAAACCTTAGATCTTGATTCCACCAACCCCTGAAGCCTCAACCTAGATCTCACTAGAAAAATATAGTTTTATATCTTCAGAAGGATAATAGAAATATATGAAAACCATAATTGAGAAGAGGAAGAAATGGGGATATTTGAAATACCAATAACTTCAATTCACAACTAAAGGAACTCCAAATGACCTAGGATGAGGGAGAATAACCCTTGGTAGATCATGGGATATCTTCCTCATCACATGGGTTGCATGGGGGAAGAAAGGAGGAAATATAGAGTTGGGTTTAAAAATCCTGTAAAGTATTTTTTTTAAATTTCTCAACTTTATTGGGTTTCACGGTTTTCCAAACTGTGTGCAACCCATGTGAGAGCTATTGTGCCAAAATCCCCCTTTCGCAGGGTTTACCCACATGATTTCACAAACCGTACACAAACTGTGGAGATCTACTATCCCAAAATCATCCCCTTGCACGGTTTCTAGGGATACTATATATGGTTTTGCCTAACCATGCGCAAACCATGAAACATGCCCATAAAACTCTTTTTCATCCTTTTTTGTGTCCCAAACCAACATAACACCCCCAGGTCTTCATATGAACTTGGGGAACACTTATTTAATAATAATAAGGGACTCAAAATGAAACTTAAATAAAAACATAACTTACACAAAATACATGATCTTACAACCTCCCTACAGTAGGGAGGATCATCCTTGAGCCACTCTTATCGGGCATTATTGAGCTTTTGAAGAAAATAGATTGGGCCACTGGGCTAACATATCTAATTCTCGCTCCCAAGTTTCTTCCTGAATGTTTTTATGCTGCCATATAACATGAACCAAAGGTACAAACTTGCCCTGAATAACCTTCTCAATATGATCCATAATATGAAATGAATTCTCCTTAAAGGATGCATCGGGATCAATCTCAACATCATCAATGTTTATCACATGATATGGGTCAGGAAGATACTTTCAAAGTTCTAAAACATGAAAAAAAAATTGTGCATCCCACTATACCACTATGGGAGAGTCAATTGGTAATCCATCAGTCTGATCCTCTCCATGATCTCAAATGGCCCCACATAGCTAGGTGCTAACTTTCCCTATTTCCGAATGAGATGTTGACCCAACCATGGAGACACCTGAAGAAAGAAACTATCCCCCACCACAAACTCTTGAGGTCTACGACGCCGATCTGCATATGACTTCTACTAACTATGATCAATCATCATACACTTCTGAATCAAATGAAATTTCTCCAACATCTCCCACACGAGACTTGGTCCTAACAGCTCATATTCCCTAGTCTCTAACCAACATAATGGATATATACACGGTCTACCATAGAGTGCCTCAAAAGGTACCATTTAAATCATATCCTGGAAATTATTATTGTATGTAAAATCAATGAGTGATAAGTGATTTTCCTATGAACCACCATAATCCAGGACACAATCTCTCAACATGTCCTCAAATAGTTGAATTGTATTCCAAGATTGCTCATCTATCTGTGAGTGATAAGTCATAATCAACAACACCTGGATACCAAGAACCTTCTATAATCCCTTCCATAAGTGTGATGTAAAACTTGGATCATGATCTGAAACTATAGTTCTTGGAAAACCATTCAATCATACTATATCTTGAACATACAACTCAATGAACCGATCAACTATGTAAGTCTCCTGGATAAGCAAGAAATGTTCCACTTTAGTCAACTAATCCAAAACAACCTAGATTCCATCATTATTTCGAGGCATCCTTGGAAGACCCACTATGAAATCCACCGTTACATCATTATACTTCCATTATAGAATGGGAGGTGACTATAACAACCCACCTAGATGCTGATGTTCGGCCTTCACCAGTTGACAGGTAAGGCATCATTCCATAAAACTTGCAACCTCTTTCTTCATTCCTAGCCACCAAAACTGCTGAAAAAGATCATGATACATTTTATTCAATCCATGATATACGACCCACTTCGATGCATGGAACTCATGCTTCAACTCTTCCCATTCACTCAGTGACACCAAAACATGACCCTGAACATAGAAAAAATCATCAGCACCAACAGCCCAACTTGAAGATTACTCCCCACCTTTAAGACTTTCCTTCATATCCAAACACTATGGATCATATAGTTGCCTCTCCTAGATAGAGATCAAAAGTGTAAACTCAATAACTATAGACATAAGGGTAATTTTTCCATTCCCATCTTGCACCTCCAGATGCATCACAAAAAATAAAGCCATCATTTTCCATTCAGAGTTGGATTCTTGAACCACCTGATTTTGAGTCTTCAAGCTCAGATAATCCGTAACACTATTCTCTTTCCCCAGTGTGTACCCCAACTAAAAATCGAAGGATTGTAGGTACTCAACCCACCTTCTCTTTCTAAGATTCAAATCCTGCTAAGATAAGATGTACTAAATACTTTTATGATCGGTAAACATTGTGAACCAATCTCCGAACAAGTAATTCTTACAATACTTTAGGGAATAAACCATAGAAGCTAGGTCGAGATCATGGCTAGGGTAATTTCTTTCATGGGGCCTCCACTGTCTTGACCCATAAGCTACAACCCGGTCATCCTACATCAACACTGTCCCAAGTCCCACACCATACGCATCACAAAACAAGGTTTTCCTCTTACATGGTTCAAGTAAAATCAAAATTGGTGTGGTAGTCAACCGATTCTTCAATTATTGAAAAGAAGCTTTTCACGCCTTTGACCACTCATACTTAACACCCTTCTTGGTTAATATTGAGAGTGGTTCTGCAAACTAGGAGAAATCCCTAAGGAATATCTAGTAATAACCAACCAAACCCAGAAAACTATGAACATCGAAAACATTCTTGGGATGCTCCCAAGAAACCACATCCTACACCTTCTCTAGATTCACCGACACACCTGGCTCAGAAAATATGTGTCCTATGAAATGCACTTTATCAATCTAGAACAGAAATTTTGATAGCTTGATGTAAATCCCATGATCTTTTAGTGTAATCAAAATGATGTCAAGATGTTTGGAATGACCATCAAGATTTATCGAGTACAAAATGATTTCATCGGTATAGACAACCAAAAACTAATCAAGATAAGGGTGAAATATTTATTTTTTATCACCATAAACACATCTGGTGCACTGGTCAACCCGAATGGCATCACTAAAAATTCATACAACTCATACATGATCCAGAAATATTTCTGCGGTATGGAATAAGGTCTCACCCTCAAATGATGGTATCATGATCTCAAATAGATCATATAGAACACTAATACACCCCTCAGCTGGTCAAATAGGTCATAAATCCTAGGAAGAGGGTATCAGTTCTTAACTTTCATCTGATTTAACTTCCTATAATCAACACATATCTTCAACGATCCATCTGTCTTCTTGGGAAACAACATGGGAGATCCCCAAGGTGATGTATTAGGATGGATAAACCCTTTATGCTCCAATTCTTCCAGCTAACACTTATATTCTTGGAGTTCTGCAAGATCCATTTGATATGTCGGAATAGAAATTGGCTTTTCCCTTTACAAAAACTCAATTGTAAACTCAGTATCTCTCTTGGGTGGTAGACTTGAGAAATACTCAAGAAACACATCCTAGAACTAATCCACCATAAGAGGAAATACATGTTGTTTTACTCCTCCATTATCAAGAATAAGGCATGCCACTTGGTCCATGAGATCTCCCAACTACTAACAAAATGTCCCTGTATGGCATGCTCGAACATCCCAATCACCAAAAAGGACATAAGTGTCTCTATCATGAGACATGAATGTTACCCAATGTCGATAACATTCGATATGGGATTAATACACCACTAACCAATCTATAACCAAGATTAGGTAAAATATTGACATCTCCATAATAAACAAATTCCATAGTAAAATTTATCTACCAACCTCTAAAGAACAACCTTTACACTTCCTGATGTTCTCAAGTCACACTCTTAATGGAGTATCAATTGATATATCCCCATATATTTTCTCTATGGTGAGGACCAACACAACCAAGAACTGTGCAGAGATAAAATAGCATGTGGAACCTCTGTCAAATAGAGCATTTTCAAGTGTGGAAATTATAAGAATCATACCTCAAATGGTAGATAGTCTATATTTTCCTCCTCTAGGTGTTGATTGAACTACATGAAGCTGGTATGTCCCTATACCCTATGATCCATCATGAGTACCATGTGTTGTACTACCCTGTTGGTATGAATGGCCTTACCCCGAAGTTCCATGCCCACCACCCCAACCAGTACAACTTGTGGAGATCCAATTACCAGCCTAATATGGGGTAATCGACCCCCTTCCTTCACTCTTAACTAGTCTTTATCCTTTAACATTTTCCAAATATTGTGGGTTCCTACAAAACCTCTGCACAAGGCCCATTTTTTCACATACTCTACACTAAAAAGGTGTTCATAAACACTCACTTCTCATGTTCCCTATTCTTCCATACTTATAGAAAAAAACATGATCACTAACCTAAGAGACTAGTTCCTTTTTCTGGCTATTTTTTCCACCACTACCCTAGTGGAAGTTCTCGAAGTGGAGCTTCCTACGATCAGAAATCACACCATCAGTTTGCCCCACCGGAACCAAATGTCTTCTTTTGTGGGGGGATCTTTAAGGTTTTATTCTGAGATGAGGGTATATCCAATCACTTCATCAAACCTCTTCATCCAAAATATATTTACCTGGGATATGATCTCATTCTGAATTCTATCATGAAAGGTCATTTCCATAACTACCTCATTCCACACCAAAATAGGAACAAAATGATGAAAGATCATGAACTGACCTGTATACTCCATTAATCATATTATACCCTGATTCAAACTCATAAATGTTGCATCCTTTTCCTTCCTTAATTTTTATAGGTTGTAATTCTCCAGAAGCATTTTCTGAAAACTTTTCCACACCATTACCTCTACTTGGTCAGTCTAAACTAAGATATCCCACCAACGCTTTTCATATCCCTGTAATATATAGGCTTCTAACATAACTCACATCTTGGAAGGAGTATCCATATGATCATGAATTTTCTGGATAGACTCTATCCATAACTCTGTTTCCTTTGGCCCACCCTCTCTAGTAAAGGCGGGAGGGTGCTGCAGATAAAACTTCCTAGTCAACTCGAACATACTCGATGCGGCCATCCCTAGGTCTCATTCTATAATCTGTATAAAATAAGAAAATTTCTCATAGAACTGCTCTTCTCTATCATCCTAAACCACTAGATCTTCTTTCTCTACTATTGGGGGATAATTTTTGGCAACATCCTCTTATCTCCCAAATGGAACACGCCTTTATGGTCGAATTTTTCTACAATGTAAAACACAAACTTTTTAGTAAATAATCATGAAACATTCACAAAGTATAAGGGATGTCTCATCACTATATTTTAAAAAACAATTTTTCATACACTACCCATTGGGATTTATTACATATGGAACACTACCCTCAACCATACTTCCTAAGGACATGGACAACACGGGGTAATTAACTCACATGGTTAAAATCCCTATCTTGTATACCCATTCAAAATAATTTCCTTATCTCAATTTACTATAATAACATTTCATTTCATATAACACCCTTTATTAAGAATAATTATTTAATTATAGTTTAACATTTTTTCCCCTTTTAACCTATTTTTATTATTTCATTAGACAAAATTTTCAATACTTTTAATAAAGAAAAATGCATTCTACCCTCAATCTTTCACACACATATCCCATGTGTGTGTGTCTACTATGATTCATGTCACTTATACACATAGTTACCTAGAATGATGCATGAATTCACAACCTCATTCCATTCCTTCCATGATAAAAATATGATAAAACTACCACATCAAACCACATGTGCATCACCCAATGGTGAAATATCATCAAGTGTAACAACACACAATGAGAATAGAAATTCCTATCCTGGGTGACTTAGGTTTTCCCCCTTTCTAGGGTTAGCTACTCCTAGGCACAATCTCATTACCAAGACCTAAAAATATCCTAATATCATTTCTACCATCCCCAAATAGTAAAAAAGAGAAAAGAAATCCTCTAATATCACTTTGTAACATCCCTGACTTGGATTCCATGAAATTGATGCCCCAAGTCAGGTCATCACATGACCTCAAGCATGACTCCCCATATGCATGAAGTTGTTGACTGACAGTGAGGGTCTAGATTAGTAACATGGGGAGTCTATACCCTCTTACCATAGTATTCTATAGCATAAAACATTCAAACAGTAGAGATAGCATGAGCTAATCAATGAAAATGAATAAATATCCATTTCCCAACTGGGTAAAAACCAAAACCAATAGTAAATATGTTATGTCATGATACAATGAAAAGTGAACAAAAACCCCAAAAAAAGACCGATAGTGGAATCCCCAAAATGGTCTTGACATCATGTCGGGAACCTAATCCATGAATGTCTCCTATCAAACTCAACTCCCTAGAATAGGGTCGTTTCCCTTATCCTGGGCTACAAGCATGAAATCTTATCGGGTTCCTAATGGAGGCCTAAGAAGGGTTTGATTATAACTCAATAGGCAACCACTAATGGTGTCTATAAAATATCCAGTATAAATTGATAGTGCATACAAGTAAAAAAAGAAATAGAAATTAAGTGAATGGAAATACAAGGGCCATTAGTTAAGAATATCTAATTTTCTATTATTATTATAATTATTGTTCCAAGTTCATTATTTTCATTATCTAATCGTTTAGTTCTTCACCAACATGTAATCCATGGGTTATACATTTACCTTATTCACACAATATTCGTGGAATTTATTATTCTGTATAAGAGAACAAGTTAAGTCCATGTCTCAGTAGGGATAAGCATATCATGTAATCACCACCCTTACCTTGGAACCTCAGTCCAATTATTTTCATTAAATAAAACCATTGGGACATACATCATCAATCCGACTAAACAACCCGTACATTCCTAGGTAGGTTAGAAAATCAGTCAAATTCTACCCATGGGAGGAGCATCAATCCTTTTTCCCACCACTCGGCCATGTGTATATTATTATTTATTCATTCACCAAATTTATCCATATTCAAACCAATACATATAAAAATCAGGATTCACAAAAATCAACATGGGGTTCAATGTTATGCCATATCCCATTGACAATGCCATTTTACAACACATAACCCATTATCCCAATTCTCATTCCCCTGTCTCATCCCATTAACCACATCCAAAAATTTACAATCCATTACTAATCCCATGTGTTCAGCATTTCATATACACTGACCCTCTTAGGGTTTTCAACATAGTTCATTATCTACAAGGCATAATCCCCATTTAACTAATTTAACCCATTTGTATTACCAGGACAAACAATCCCTCAATCCATTACTAAAGATAGAAACATGACCTAATTCATTTACACTCCCATTAAACATTTTGACATTATTATTGAAGGATCTACATTGTCACATGACAATCTTGCTCATACATAGCTAACATCTAAGTCCAGAATGTATCGGAACATCCCATGGGGGTGGACCAACTAAGGTCAAGTTATCTTCTATGTGTCACATGGGGACCATGAGTGTTTCTATTCATCATTCAGGCATTAATTATACCAAATTTCCTCAAAGGATCAAAGAACAACAAGGGGTAACCATGAAATAAACCCAAACATGCACAAACCTCAAGGGAAACTATGGTATATAACTTGTATACCATCTACCTTGAATTTTTTGATGATCGCTCCCTCAATCGATACCTTAGATCCTGATTCCACCAACCCTTGATGCCTAAACCTAGATATCACCATAAAAATATGGTTTTAGATCTTCAGAATGAAATGGGAGAAATATGCAAATGCTAATCGAGAAGAGAAAGCAAGGAGGATATTAGAATTACCCAGACCTTCGATTTGCAACTGACAACACTCTAAACGACCTAGAGATGATGGGTAATCACCATTGGATGCTCTTGGGAGATCTTCCTCATCAATAGCATTGTAAGGGGGGAAAGGAGGAAATCCCAAGTTTGGATTAAAAATCATGTAATGGAATTTTTTTAAATTTCTCAACTTTACTGGGTTTTATGATTTACCCGTATGATTTTCCAAACCGTGTGCAAACTGTGTGTGAGAAATTATCCCAAAATCCCCCTTTCACATAGTTTACCTGCATAGTTTAAAAAACTATGCACAACTGTGTGAGAGCTACTATCCCAAAATCAACCCCTCACATGGTTTCTTAAGATAATCTATATGGTTTTCACTAATCGTATGCAAACCGTGCAACATGCCCAGAAAATTCATTTTCCTCCTTTTTGTGTCCCAAACCCCCCAGAACATCCCCAAGTCTTTCTATGAACTTGGGGAACACTTTTTTAACCAAAATATGTGAATAAAACTAAAACATAAACCAAAACAAACCTTATATAAAATCTCGAATCTTATAATAGAAATGCTTTCAGTGTTTATAAAGACATACCTTCCATAACAGAATTTACAAGATCATGTCTCCATTAAAATATTAAAAGTGAAATTATAATGATAAAATAAAATAGAATTAGAGTAAATGATTATATTAATATGACTTCTCAATGCAAATATTTATTATCAAATTAAAAATTCATTTAAATCTATAATACATTTATTTAAAACATGTCGTGGCTGGTTCATCCAATAACTCTCTTTGTTCAAACTAGGACACATTAATTTTTCTTTTCCCATAATTATTTTAAAAAATACATTAAATAAATTAGGAAATAAATCCTTCATAATGGCATGTAAAAGGAATCTGATTAAACAAATCATATCCCTAGGCTGTGTCTAGCAAGGTGTTCAGTCTTAGAACCACTCATCATGTAGTAAAGTGAATATTAAGTTGATTCTTAACTAGAATTTTGGGTGATTACCTTTTTTTTATTTTTTTCAAAAGATATATACACATGCCAATATATAGATTGGGATGTAACTTCTTAAAAAACCATACAGTCACTAAATTATAAAAATAATTGAATATTATCCTACACACAGAAACATCCATAGGATTTTCTATAAATTACTCTAATCCTGGTACTTAGAAGAACAAGACTAAAAAAATTACTAAACAGTACTATTTTAAAAACCATGATAGCCTGGGAAAATTACTATCTTAGTTACATAAGTTAAATAAATTTTTTCATGGAAAAAAATTCCAACGATCATTGAGGTTTAATGTTTTAGAGATTTTTGAAAAAATATTATCTAGTAAAAATAATTTATTTTTAAATGAATGGATATTTTTTTACAATATAAGAAACTAATTAATATATAACAAGCCTTTAGGATATCTCACTAATTCTACAAAAAAATATACTTTTATACATTTCATATATTTTACTCATCTGAACATGGGGAAATAGAAACTTAATAAAGGAGTGAGTTGTAATTCTCTGTAAGGTTAAAAAAATAATAAAAACCAAAGATTACAAGTGATAATAAGATGATAATATGGGTATAATATAGATATATAATAATGTTATAACCAAAAAACATTGTTAAAAATCATTGTATAAGGTATGAAATTACATAAAAAATAACATAATAATTCCAGATATCATTGAAACAAGGAACCCATAGAGAATTATGGAAACATGAGTTAATAAAAATGGTCCATGATAGTATATGATAATAAAAAATATCCTTTGAATATGGAATAACCATTAATATGGTGAATATTACATTACTGAGTGATACTAATAGTACCCAAGATTATGAGAAAATAAAACATACGCATGAATACTTTTCTCATAAGATATAAATCTTTTACCAAAGTACAATAGGATGATTTATGTCCCGATCCATTATTCATATACACTTACATATTCCACCTGAAATAAATTATTCATCATATCATAAATATACAATGGGATGAAAATGAGTTTCACTTATCACATAATAAATAACACAAGGAAAAAATATATCATATCCTTTTCAAATATATTTAAATAATAATTAATTCATAATTCAATCAATAATAATAACATGAAAATCCTATAAAAATTAATTTGGTATTTAAATATATTTAATAAATTTCTAGGTAAATATCAATAAATCATATTTTATTCACATCATATAGATAAATGATATATAATTACTTCAATAATTCCATTAATCAGTCTATGTATGAAATCTAGGTGAATAAACATCAATCACTAGAAGAAAATAGTGAGTGTTCAAAGAGGAATAAAATTGAGAGAAAAATTATGGTTATACAACAAAGATGGAAATGAAAGGAAAATGCATTGATGAATGACTTGATTAATAAAAAATACCAATTCATAAGAATATTTAGAGGTTGGTTCATGAAAATAAAATTATAAGAAAATAAGACTTTTGAGATAAATAAAAAATGGTGGCAAAATATTAAAGAATTCTTCATAGGTTACATTTTACATTCTTGTAAGGGATGATGTTATGTGTCACATTGAAAAGTCATTTTCTAAAATCTCACTTTTCTAAAATTAAAGAGAATATAATTTCAAAATTAATTTTTATAAATGAATCTCAATCATTAATTCTAGAAAATATATAAAATTTTAAAAAATAAGCATTGAATATTTACTTTAAAATATTAAATTTATAAAAGTAATATTTAAAAATATATTCATCAAATGAAATAATTTTTTTCAAAATAAATGTAGAGTAGAATAAAAAAAATTTACTTTGAAAGGATGTAAACCCATTTTTAATAGTTTGAAATACCTTTTTTGAATACCTACACCATTAAAAGAGATCTCAAAAAATCATTTTGAAAATAGGATAAATTGAATATGAATGTTTCAGTAGATAATACATAATTCTCTATATAAATATAAATAATTACATTGGAATGATGGGATATGTGAACAAGTAGGGGAAGTCATCTTTAAATAGGGAAATAATTATGTTTAGAAATTATATAATTTTTAAGCATAAAATTCATGAAGGTGATTTTTTTAAATAGAAAGTTGTTTTCCAAGATAAGATGATAAAGTAGTATAAATTAAATATTAGGGTGAAATAAACCAATCTATCAAGAATGAAGTTTATAAATAAGAATTATAACTCAACAAAAGGAGTGGAGTTAATAAAATCCATTTCAATTTTATTATCTTTTGATTCAACCTCCATTTAAAATTTACCATGATATGGCTAAAAAACCCATTGAATTTGGTAAATGAAATTTAATAGGCATTAATCACAATATATTAAAACTATCATGGTTCACATTAGAAAATATGTATCATGAAATTAATTTTTAAATAAAAACCCCATACATAAATTCCTCACATTTACTAAAGTGATTGAACCTAATATTAAAAATAAATAACTATACTAATCATATATTTTATAAACTTTTTATATCCATAACCTTTAATGATAATAATTTATCATTGGTCCCTTTATTTATATTAGTTAGTTATTATTTGTTTTTAACATAAGCTATGATAAATCTTGATAGTTTTGAAAAGTTTCATAATAACTTTCTTTTTCATTATTATTCCCTATAATTTCATCATTAAAATATCATAAAAGGTACTAGAATTTATTATTAATAATTATTTATAATGATTTAATTTCATTCTATGTAAGTTTTGATCAATATACTTACTGATTAAAACAATGATGAGAATGCATCGATGATTTTTAAAGAATGGATTTGGGTATCTTAATTAATGATTTTAATATTTATGTTACCATAATAGAGAAACAATTAAACCATTATTTATTTATTTATATCATATATTATGTTCTCAAATTCATCCATGATATTTTTTTGACAATTGTTCAAGAAGGTGATTAGACCAACCCAAACATGGAGATACAATAATTAATGTATGATTATGATTACGAAAGTGGTTAATTTATTTATAATATGATTTTTTAAGAAGAATAATTATATTATTTAGATAAATTTAATGTGTCAAATTATATTTTATGAGATTTTAAAAAATAATAATGAAAACATATGGAAAACATGATAAGCTACTTCATGGAGGAATTAGTCCACACAACACAAGATAATTGTTTTAATTTCTAGATGAATGAGGGGGTATAAGTTGGATTATAATTCTTATCTTCATAATCATAATTATAGTATAGATATCACATTTTTTTCAAATTTCTCCCTTATAAATAGTGAAGTGATGCATTGGAGAGAAACTGAGGTTGTCCCTTCATGGAGGTTGTAATTCGAACAACGCACAAATGAAAATTTTGTCTCTTAATCAAAATGGGAACAAGTAGTTAATAGATATTCTGATGGAAAAATAAAATTACTTATAATAACAATATAAATTTTATTATATAGTAATTATAAAATTATATTTTAAATATAATAAAGATAATATAAGTAGTTAGGGGAAAAAAGTACCCACATTTAGGACTTGGGCATTGCCTTGGAAGACTCCTTGGAAATAGTGGTATTAGGCCAATATCTTGTGGCTAGTGGCTGAAGTAAAGTGAATAGGATTATAGAGGAAAGAAAAATGGTATATCCTAACAAGGAAACTATATTTTTATATCAGACATGAATGGGAGGTGGGAGGCCCCTTTATTATCAGTGAGAATAACATTTTTTTAATACGGTCACTTCATATAAAAGGAACACATGTTAAATATGTAATGTGGCTCCAACGATAGAAAATAAAGGATTTTGGGATGTAATGTGTTAAATAAATAATTCTATAATTAATTTTCAAACATGTTTTAAACATATTGTTATTTCCTTTACACTCATAATTTTTACTTTTATCATTATTGGCTCTATAGTGGTAATTATTTTTTACCTAAGTAGTATAATTTTAAATATTAAAAATAAAAAAAAAGATAAAAAAATAATTTATACCTACTAATTTAAAATATAAAATCCATTTAATGTAATGTACGAGTGGTAATTAGTCTCCACAACTGCATCAGGCATGTTGGGATCGATTCCTAGCCACAAAACAAATTTCACCTTATGGGTTGGCCACTTAAGATAACAAGTAATGGCTTTGATTCTATTGGGATCAGAACTAATGATGCATGGGGTGGGGATTACCAGGCTAGGATCACATTATACCATGGGATATCAAGACAAAGGGGTGGGGCTCATTGGGAATACGAGCATGGTAGTGATGTGGGGCTGGAAGAATGGTTTCTTAGACGGGATTAGTCTGTCTTAGGTAGGGAGGGTGGGTTGGTTCCATCACTGATCGGAAGGCGGTTGTGCTGACGAAGGGGATGCTAGATAACTGGATGATTCCTGAGATGGTGGTAGGATCTAGAAAACCCACCAAGTGGGATGGTGGTGATGCGATGGGGGCATCGATAACAACAAATCTAGGTGTACAGGTTTGTGCCTTTGGGCTGAATATTTGTGACTTTGTACCCTTGGGCCATTTGACTTTGTAATGGGTTTTCCCTCTACGCATATTGAAATGAGGTTTCTTGGTTTAATAAAAATAGGGAGGTCTTCCTCCCAACTTTTTTAAAAATAAATGTCATAAATTGGTTCATTAAAAAATAGATAGATGTTATGTTACATTTAAAAAAAGACAAAACCCAATTTTTCAATAAAAGTATTTAATTAAAAGAAAAGTCCAAAAACAATTTTTATTGGAAAATAATAATTATGTGTTTAAAATGTAAATAATAGGTTTTAAAAATTCAACATTTTTTTTAAATTCAGAGTTTTGTTTAATTAAAATAAATTTGGTTAAATAAAATTTTAATAAACATCTAGGACTTTCTTGAATAATTATAAATTTAATATTTTGGTAAAAACATTATTTTTAAAATTCACCTAAAAATTGTCTATTTTAGAAAAAAAACTAAAAAATATATCCTAACATAATATCCTTATTCTACATCTAAAAATTATTTTAATTTTAAAAAAATTAATTTATAAAATCAATAACATTTTATTTTAAATAAAATCAAAAAATTATTAATAAAATTATTTTTATTTCCAAATTATGTTTTAAAAGTTTAATTAGTCACAATATTTTTTCACATCAATTTAAAATTTAATTAATATTAATATATTATTTCATAAATAGTAATATTTTAAAATGTGGTCAATTTAATGTACTCGGATAAAATATACAACACTTATTAAAATATTTCTTTGAAAGGAATATTACTTTTATGATAAGTACACTTTAAATAAATATCATTATTTATCTTTTAAATTTTAATTTTATAGTACATTGATATAAAAATAATTATTTTAATTTTATAAATACATACAATCATATTATTTTTATAATACTAATAATATTAATATGTAACACATAAATATATATATATTTATTATTATTATTATTATATTTTTATTTGATTTTGAGTTATCTTATTATAAATTTAATACTAAAGATATAAAACATCAATGTAACTATTTGATATATATATATCCAATGATCGTATTCTAAATAACTATATTTTCTATTACCATATTTCCAATTATAATATTAACAACTATCAGATTTACTATCTATATATAGGAATTCTAGAATCATGTATTCCATTATCAATTCTTGAGTCACACATCTCATTTAGGAAATTTTATATTATGTTTGAAAATATTCTTTCTCCAATTCTAATTTTCTTCCTAATTATATGTTTTATTTTTCTAGTAGTGATTCCCAAGTGTAAAGATGATCCTAGATATCCCATAGTGTTGAGGATTTTATTATTCTTTATTTATGTTCTTCTTTATATTTATTCACTTCTAATTGATGTAATAATCAATATAAGGTAATACTTAGTTTCATTTACCCTTGTTGTAGAAGTTTTTATATAAATTAATATAGTTTTTAAGTTTAATTACTATCATATTTGAATTATTACTTAATCCATTTCAATTCCTTTAAATAAATATAATTAATGTTTAGAATTACAAAAAATATAGATTACTTAAAGAATATGCTTCTAAAAAACATAGTTACATTCTCCCCACTAAAATAAATGGTTTCCTCCCAATTTTAATTATCACATGCTAATTAAAATACTTATGGGTGTATAAATTTAATATTTATTTAAGATATAACTTTTAATATATATAAATCATTCTATATTAGGGAAGACTAGGTAATACATATTTTTCTTTTACTAAGAATATAATAATATTTTAAACCATTTATTCCAAATATTTTTCTATAGATAAGTATTAGAAAATTTTTGAGATTTAACATCCACATAATCATTTTGAATATATCATTTAAAACAAAATACTAAAATTCATATGGTTTTTATAATATCTAATAAAATTATAATAAATGATTTAATTAATATGAAAGATCAATCTAAAGATGTATTATCTAATGACACCTTTATTTCAACCAGTGTTACTTTCATTTCAACTATTTCACTTGTGGTTCATCCTATAAATCAATTAGTCTAACCTAATATAATTTATGTTTTGTTTTTGTATACTTATTAAACTAATCCATCAATGTAATTTGAAAATAAATCCTCCAAAATAGATCAAAAATAGAATATAATTTACCAAATCATATCCCTCAGGAGTGTCTAGATAGGCCTACACACTTACTCACAATCATCACTCACTAGAGTGAATATTGAGTTGATACTCAACCAAAAAAATTTCAGTGTGATTACCCTAAGGTTCATATTTTCCAAAACCACATCTACTTTCTAGTATCCATAAAAGGATGTGATTTATTGGAAAACCACATGATCCATATAATAGAAAAACGTCAAGATAAAATCCAACAATTAGACTCATGCATAATGCTTTCACTAATTTTCTCTAATCCAAATATCTAAAAACAAATAATCCCAAAAAATAACTAAACCATAAAATTCTGCCAATTATGATTTCCCTAGAACATGACTATCTATGTAACGAACCAAGATATTATATCATGTAAAAAATAATGCAATGTTTGATAACAATTCTTTAAAAAACCAATGTAAATGATTAGAAAAATATTATAAAAACATTAATAATTAAACTAATTTGTTAATAAATTTAAATTCATTACCTTTAAAATATTAGTAGTTAATATGAGTCAATTTTGAAAAATTGCATTTTAAATTAAAGGATTTTTCTTTATATTTTTTAATTTTCAATTAAAAGTTAAATTTTATAATTTTATAATTTTAATTATATAAAATAAACCTCATTTTTGAATTCAACATATCAACATTTACATATTACCAATTTTTATCATTTTATAAAAAGGTTTATTTTTAGTTAAAAATATAGGATTTATGAAAATTATAACTTCAATGATTTAATTATTATTTAAAAATAAAAAAAAAAGAATCCAAACCCATTAAATTAGTAACATATTATTTTAATTAACAACATTATTCATTTTAAAATAGTCTTTTACATAGTAAACCCATGCCAATGATTTATAGAAGTAAAGTAAATTGTAAATTTTATATTAAATTTTTTTTGGACATATATTTAAATCAAGCATGTCAGGGTGATGATTTTTTTGAATTAATTGGAATCCTTAGTACATTAATTTAAATCATAATAAATAAATTTATCGATTTAAAATCATTATCACTAATAATTTTTTAATTATATAAATTGAAATGATTGATAACTTTATTTTTTTAATGTTTTACACATTTATGTTTATTTTTTAAAAAAAAATTCATATGTATTGAAATTTTATTTGATAATATGGATTTTAAAATTGAAATAATAATATTAAAATTATTTAACAAGGTAAATTTTAGTTTTTTCTTTTAAAATTAATTACATGGTTGACAATTAGTTATCCCATTAAATGAGTAAGTGGTAACTTGAGTTTTACCAAGTGTGAAAGCCCTAAAACATTTTAAAAATGTGACTTGAATTGATTGGTTGATATTTGTATTGATCAATACATTTATTCCATAAAATTTTTTATATTTATGAGCCTTGGGACCTGGAAACTGATATTTCATTATTGAAAAAGGTAATTTTTTCCAAAAAAAATGTCTCTATTATAACTTATAAAAACATACTACTTAAACCCTTAAAATATATGCTTAAACTTAAAATTCCACCTTTAAACTCTAAAATTTTACTCTAAATAGATAAATCACCCTTGAAAATTCCCATGTTCATAAATAGTTATCCTAATGCCTTTAATTTCAAGGTTCCATCAAAGGATATATCAAGTCTCCAACAAACGTATCACCTTGTTAAGTTTTCTTTCCTAATATTATGCCTCTAAATATCTTATCACCATAATAATATGATGAATTTAGTATCATTAGTATAATATTATATTTTTAAATTTATGGTAAGTATATTATTTAGTCATTTCCATCCATGTCTAAAAACAGAATATCCTCAATATTTCATGTTTGTATACTATAGTCTCCACTAATAATCGTGTTTTCATTATACTTCTAGTTTTTTATTTTTTCCATAAATCATAAAATATTGTTCTATATGATAAATACATAAAAATAATACAATTATAAATCTTATAATTATATTTTGTAAATTGAAACACCTACTTGACCATACTCACCTATCATGATAATGTTTTTTCATATTTTGGATGGTTTTAACAACCTACAAGTTTGATTCATTAAAATCCGACAACAAATGACTATGAGAAAGTAATTAATGGTATTATTATATGTTAATAATAAATAATTGTAATTTTATAATTTTTTAAAAGGAAAATATTTTATATTATTTATAATGAAGAAATCTTATAGGACCACCAAAATTTCAAAAATAATTCATTATCAATTCTGTTTTCATATAACATAACCAAAACAAATATATAATGAAATAACAACATTATAAATAAATACAAGTAATATATTACAAGATTCTAAATTATATATCAATAAATAACTTGTTATAAAATGATGGGTAATGATATAAATATTTTTGTACATGTGTAAAAAAAAATTGAAGTTATTAACACCCAATGTTCATAATAAACAATAAACAATTAATCTACTAATGATAAAATTTTATAATAAGTATTGTAAAAGAGTAATATTTCATGAACCAGAATAGGATTACATCTAACCTGAAACTCAACTTAACTATAGATAAGGCTCGAAGGGCGATCCCAATTCCCATGAGCTATCAACTAGTTTTGGGTAGCAAAACAATCCCATTGGGATCAATTTTTTCCTAAACAAATGAGGATCAAATAACTAAAATAAACAAGAAGCAAGAAACCAAACCAAATGAATATCAATATATATATATAAGTAAATTGATCCAGATACAACAACTACTAAACAAAACAATGATAAATAAAAAAAATAATGAGCCACTCTGACGTGATTGCCACGTAACCTCTTGGCCACCACCAACCACAAGACCGAACAACGTCGAAGGCACACACCAACACCTGAAACCTGTAACTACAAAATAGCTCAGGTCAACTAACAATGAGTGGAACATGTATGGTGTGAGCTTAAAAATGTCAGTAGGCAACCATGAGAGAGATATTCTATACATTTAATTTCCCTAAACTTTCCACAAACACTAGTTTGAAACAAAATTATAAAAATAGGATCTTAATCATTTTGATAAACAAAATACAATTTTCCAAAATTTCAACTTTTTAAATCAATACACGTAAAACATTCCATTATAAAACGGTTTCACATATCAAGACATGCCATATCATATCAAAAAACCAACTCCAAAACCAATCTAGATAATAAAAATATATATGCTAATAGTAAAGGGAACAATACAAGAAACCATAAACTAGAAAGGCCAATATTGAACATGAAACACAAATAAATCATAACATACTAATATTCAAAAATAAGTATTTTATAAAAATATATAAGAAAATGCTCTTTGGAAATACATTTTCAAGAAGACAATTTTAAGGAAAATATTTCTAAATAAACAATTTTCAAGGAAAAACCTTTTCCCAAATAAGCAAGCTTAAAATAAATAATGTACACAAGGTCTACTATATACCGATGAATAGAACTGAATCTCATAAGCATTGTGTCCCAAGAGGAAACCATATGAAAATCCCTATAGGTAATAAGGACAAGTGGGATATTAAGAACCTTATACATCAGTGATCAAAATATTCCAACTCAACTACCTACAGTGTTCTCGTGAATGAGCCATTATAGGGGAACACATCCCAAGGTACAGTGGTCTATAAATCATAAGAAAAGACTAATAGAGTTTTCATAAAACTAGAGGGGATCCCATACCAAGGTCTTGAGGTCACCGATCACATCACGTGTATAGTAATTGTTGTAACATCAATCCTTCTAGATTAATTTATGCCTTATCCTCTTCTTAATACACTAGTGTAC
This sequence comes from Viscum album, assembly GCA_963277665.1. Lineage (NCBI taxonomy): Eukaryota > Viridiplantae > Streptophyta > Magnoliopsida > Santalales > Viscaceae > Viscum > Viscum album. The sequence continues at coordinate 1,967,971,126 of OY728165.1, read as the reverse complement.
AAGTTCTAGTTAACCCACCTAGAAACATGGGATTCCCTTTTTGATCAAATTCCATTTTACAAATCACATAAATCATCACATTCACATACACATACCAATCATATCTACTACACATGGAAATCACGAATTTCACAATTTGCATTAATCCAACAATCAAATCTCACCTGGAAAACACCTTTTCTGAAAACAAAACCACTTTCCATTTCACACTCACACCAAAACCATTTAGGAATATATTTTTCACCACTTTCACAATTCATGAAACCCATTTAGAGAAGAAAACGGATAACACATATGGAATCCAAACATTTCCATGGGAAATGCCCCTTTAAAATTCATACTCACACCAAAACCATTTTATCACATGGTTCACATCACTTTTACAATTCCAGACACATTTATGGTGAACAAAAAATAAGCCAACATGTAACAAAAATCATTTATCTTAAAAATACACTTTCTAGAACATTACCAAATGCCAACGAGGCTTCCACATCATATAACTTGATAATAATTTTCCAAAAACATTATGAAATACTAACTATGAATTTATGTCATGTTACAAAAAAACCAACTTTCTAAAAAACACAAAGCACCCATCAGGCCTTCCACATTTCAAATCCACTTCCATTTCCAACAGTATTTTAGTAATCATGATAAAATCACACAAAATTTTAAAATATTCCAAATATCTTTGATCTAATTATAGAAAATGAGACACATAACAAAGTTACAAGTTTTCCAAGTTTAGAGATTACATTTAAAACCCCCTTTAAATTTTCATAGAACACCACTTAAAACTATTCATGAAACCAATGGGTTGTAATTATGAAAAATAACTTAATATCAAATTTGATTCATTTGAAATTAAAGTGAATTTGAAAAAACACCATAGTTTTTAAACAAAAATTCAAGAGTTTAAAAATATAGGTTTTAAGTTAAAAAATCACATCCCAGACCATTATAATTTATGCATCCATCTATGTGTGTACGTTGTTCACATAGGGATGTGTCCACATCCAATGTCACACTCATTGAAAACCAAGAGAATATCCAAAAACAATTTTAAAGAAACACCACATGGTTTACCACCAAACACAATGATCCACACACATGGATGAAGCCATACGGCTACCAAAATCTATACACAACACTCAAATCATAATATAGCCATCATTCCAAAACATAAATAGGGAAAAACACCACCCAAAGAATAAAATTTTACTTTAGAATATCAATCGTCATTTTATCAAACTTTTTATGTGCATTTTCGTAAAAGCATAATTTAAGAAACCCTATGAAAACCATTACTCAACAATTTTTCATCAAGGAAACACCAAAAAATTCACACTACCACATTATAAGAAAGCACATCACAATTAATGACAATTTAAGAAATCTCAAGAATCAAATGGAATGTTCCAGAAATAAAATTGATGGAAACACCTAACTCAATGATGTTATAACAGAATGAAACTTTGAGAGAAGAAATAACCGGACCTAAGAGATAATCCACACACTCTAACACTAATGAAATTTAACCACACATAAACCCTAACACTTAGTGTTAGAACAAGAGGAAAACCCACCAAGAAAGAAATAAGAAACCAAGAGGGAGAAAGTGAGAAGAAGAGGAAATAAACTAAAAACCACAAATAACTCTACTTAGAACATTAAAAATGCATCCAATAAAAAAGGATAGCCCAAGGACGGAAGCATGAAGGTTCCCATGGTTAACCTAGGTTGAGAAAGGGGAGTAAAGCCTGAATTGGGTTTAAAAGATCGGAGGGGAAAACATGGAATTTCTCATTTTTAATAATCTAGAAAACTCACATAATTAAGACACATGGTTTGGTAAACTATCCCCAACCGTTCCCCAGATCTAGAAAAAATGGGCACCCCATTTAGTTAGGTTGCATGGTTTCCCAATCTGAGTGCCAACCATGCCAAAATCCACTACCCAAAACACATAACCACTCACACAGTTTTTGTATAGTCTCCTAAATCCAACATAATATATGAACTATGGCTCATACATCAATCCTAAAGTAGCACAGTTTCTTGGGATAGGGTGTACGAGTTCCCTTAACCATGCACCAACTATGTGCCTCCAATTTCCAAGAGAAAAATCTCTATTTCTCAATAATAAGACACTCGATAACTTCTAAAACCCAAAAAATCAAACCAGGAATCAACCCAAACCTCAACCAAAGTGTACAAAGTTAAGAAGAAAATAAAATAAAAGGATTTACAATGTTGGGGTTTGACAATTATCCCAACCACAAACACTTTCTACCACCATAATGTAATCCAGTGGAAAGAAAAAAAATTGATTCCAAAATCAAAACAATCCAAACAAAACCAAAAACCTCAAGGTGACCTTTCACTTCACAAGTCACAAACAAACCATTATAAGAAAACCACATTAAAAGAGACATGAAAAAGGAGGAGGTTTCTCCCCACCAAAAGAACCTGACTAACACAATCAACACTGAAATACCCAACATGGTAGAACCAATGTGCTAAACCCAGTAAAAGGAAACCCAATAAACCAGGAACTCCAAACCCAAATCATAAACCCTTTATACAAGGGTAAACCCATAGAAAGATATAAACTAAAAAACAAATCAATAAAAAATTCATCACTCTCCAAAACTAAAGTATTTATAAAAAATAACAACCAAAACTAGAACTGACCCACGAGAGGGATGAAAAATAAATTCAAGGACTCACATTATGAAAAAACATAACCAATCCAATTATGAATGAACAAAACCATCTAAAGTTTGAAAAAAAAGATTTAACTGACAACAAAAATGAAAAATAAAACAAGGAAAACTTCAATCGTCATTATCCCAACACTGGATAAAAAAATTTGTCCAAGGTTTCCCCAAAACCTCGGTGGTTTTTAACTACATGAAAAGATTTACTTTGAGACATGTTGATAGAATCCTAGTTTCTTGAAACACTTTCTACCCCACAATCATAAGATGACATCCTCTGATCAATAATTCCTCCTTAGGGAATTATTTTTACAGAAATTCTTTAGATGGCCAAAAAGTCTAGATCAGTGACATGACTTTGGAGGATTATGGAAAGATGGCTTCAAATGCCAAAACCAACCACACCCAACATCTCTACCAAATTCTTCACCATCACCTTATCAAGTATAATCCATTAGATAAAGGTGGTCTTAAACACTTCACATGTCATCTAAACCTTTAATGATGATGAAACAACTAACTTCCACCAATCCAACGTTGGACTCTAAAATAAACTCTAAACAATACGGACTCTAACACATTAGGGAGTTCCCAATGATCAAAAGGTAATCTAAACTTTCTATATCCATTTAATAGCCTTTAACAGACCTCAATCCCCACATAAAAATGGGAAACAACCAAGAGGAACCCAAAAATGGTCAATACACACTAGAAATTTTTTTGGTACATTTATGGGTATATTTTTTTGGATAAAAAATAATAAAAAATAATAAATCAACATCCAGTCAAAAATAAACCAAAGAAACACCTCAAGCTAAAAAAATTGGCTCATAATACAAATTACACAAACACAGCCAAAATCTTATTTTCAAAATCCACCACTACATTCAAATTTAAAAAATTTCTTTTTTTAAGGCCATTATCCAAGAAAAAAAATCTTTTTTCACTAAAAACACACCTTTCATAATCCAATTTTAAACACCAAATCCCACTTTTAATAAACCAAATCCAAAAAATATTTTCAACTTTCAAATCCCTTATTCTAAAAACCCACTATTCATTTAAAAATAATTCATACCACCAAAATCAAACCAAAACATAGATAATAAAAAAACACCCTAGGTTGGAAACTATCATCCATGAATTTACATAGAAACATGGTAAGTGGGCCATGCCGCAGGAATGTAAAATTCACTAAGAGGACCCTGAACTGTGCACTTGGAATCCTAATGGGCTAGTACTCTATATCAGATCACAACATGGCATTGGGTCACCTACATTATCACACAAACCAGGATAGAAACAAAGACTCAAATCCTGGACTACCCATAGAAACTTGAGGATCAGAATGAGCAAGTTTTCATGACATCCTTCTCGTTCCTACCTCTTGAGTCCCAAGAATAGTAATATCCATTTATTTGAAATCGAAAATAACAATGGCATTATCTAAGACCATTTCTTCACTAACCAGACTGGGTTTTCATCCAACCCTACACCCAACCCGGCCTGAGACAAGCCTCAAAGGGTGCTCCTGATCCCTATGGGCTAATAAATAGTTATGGGAATCAAAGTAACCACATTGGGAATGATTGTTTTTTGGAAAACTAAGGTAAAATAACAAAAATAAACAAGAAGTAAGAAATCCAACCAAATGAATATAAATATATATATATATAAGTAAACTGATTCAGATACAAAAACTGTTAAACAAAACAATGTTGAATACAAACAAAAACTAAGCTACGCTAATACGACCTCTACATGAAATCTTTAACACCGCTAACCATAAGAGTAACAAGAACCAATGTCATAAAACAAAACCAGAAATCTACCCATGGAAAACAACTCAGGTCTACCAACACTGATTGGCATAAGTAGGGTGTCAGTTTAAAAATCATAGTAGGAAACCACCTAAGAGAGAGCCCATACATTTCCGTTCTTGAAACAATCTATAAACATTATTTTTAATCACATTACAAAAATAATATCATATTAATTTTCATAAACCAAGCATATTTTTCCAAAATTTCTCATTTTTGAATCTACATAGACACAAAATTCCTTTATAAAATAGTTTCACATATCATTACATGGAAACTCATAACCAAAACCAAACTCCAAAACTAATATAGATAGTGAAAAGGGCCATCCTGAAATTAAATAGAACAATTTAAGAAATCATAAACTAGTAGGAATAATATCAAACATGAAAAATAAATAAAACAGAACATATTAATATCAAAATATATGAATTTTCTAAAAAACTCTATGAAAAAATTCAAATGAAACATATTTTTATGAAGAAACTTTTAAGAAAAACATTTCTTGAGGAACATTTTTCAAGGAAAACCCTTTTCAAAAATAATATTACTTGAAATAAATAATGTATAGAAGGTCTAACATATAGATATGGCTAGAACCACATCTCATAAACATTGTGTCACAATAGTGAACCATGGGAAAATATCTATAGGTAATTAACCCAAGTGGGACACTTAGAACCTCGTACCTCAGTGATCAAAATTATCCAACTCAACTACAAAAAATGTTTCCATTAACGATCCACTAGAGGGGAACACATCCCAAGGTCTAGTGGTCTCCAAATCATAAGTCAATACTAACATCATTATACTGCATGAACTAGTAGAGGGAATCACATCCTAAGGTCTAGTGGTCTCCGATCACATCACATGTTTTGTAAGTGTTGTAATTTCAATCCTGAAAAATGAATTTGGGCCCCAGTCTATTCTAAATCAACTATTATATTAGTTCTTGTTCACCCACCTAGACTCATGAGATTCCTTATGTTCTCAAATTCCATTTCACATATCACATAAATCACCACTTTCACATACATATTCCAAACATCATATGAACGCAAGTAAATCACCACTTTCACAATTCATGTTGATCTAATAATCAAATCTCACATGGAACCCACCATTTTTGTAGAAAACCACTTTCCATTTTAAATTCACACCAAAACCATTTGGAAATACATTTTTTCCTACTTTAACAATTCATGAAACCCATTTGAAAATGAAATAATGATGACATATATGGAATCCAACAATTTCCCTGGGAAAAGAACCTTTAAAATTAATAATAACACAAAAACTATGTTATAAAATTATTCACATCACTTTCACTATTCAAGAAACATTTATGGTGCACTATAAAGTAGACAACATGAAAAAAAACTCATTTCTCTTGAAAAGTAAACATTATCAAACATCATAAAATTACAACTAGGATTCCACATCACATAACATTCCAATAATTTTTCAAAAACAATATGAAATACCAATCGGTGATTTATTTCATTTTACAACAAAACCAATTTTCTCAAAAAAAATAGAAAGAGCCTACTAGGTTGTTCACATTTTAAATCCACTTACATTTAGAAGACCATTTAATAATCCAAGATAAAATCATGCAACATACATAAAGATTCCAAAAATATTATATATCATTTTAGAAAATGATCCACATCACAAAGTTCAAAATGATCCATGTTCAAGGATTAAATTTAAAACCCCATTTAAATTTATATAGAACACCACATAGAACCATTAAAAAATTCAATAGGCCATAATTATGAACACAACCTTAAAACTATATTTTAGTCATTTGAAACCAAATTAAATTGGATAAAACATTTTGGTTTTGAAAGAAATATACAAGAGTTTAAAAATATGGTTTCTGTGTTGAGGAAGTTCATCCAAGATCATTATAGTTTGTGCACCCATCAATGTGTGTACCCCATGAACACATGGATGTGTCCACCTCCAATGGAACACTCATTAAAAACCAATAGAAAACCCAAGAAACATTTTAAGTAAACATCACCTAGTTTTACCACAAAACACAACAACCCACACACAAGAACCAAGCCATAAGGATACAAAAATCCATAAAAAACTAAAATCATAATATAGACATCATGAAAAAACATTACCAAGGGGAAACACCACCCAAATAAACCAATTTCAATTTATAAGATCAATCTAAATTTTAACAAACCCCTTATTTACATTTACATAAAGTAACAATTAAGGTAACCCTTTAAAAACCATTTCTCACAAATTTTATATCAAGGAAACACCAAAACAATTCACGCTACCATATTTTAATAAAGAAAAGAACATTTAAAATTAATTTAGTAAAGATCAAGAATCAAATGAAATGTTCTAGAAAGTAAATTGATAAAAACACCAACCTCAACTATTTATTAACACAAGAAAACTTCAGGAGAAGGAATAACTAGGACTTATAAATGATATTCACACCCTAACACCATGAATTCAAACCACACATCAATAATAACCCTTATGGTTCTTCCAAGAAGAAAACCCACCAAGAAATAAACAAGAAACTAAAATGGGAAAGTGAGAAGAGGAGGAAATTGACCAAAATCTATGATGAACTCACCTTAGGACCTTGAAAATGAATTCAATAACAAAGAGGTCCAAATGATTGAATCTTGGAGGCTCTCATGGTGTTCCTAGGTTAATCAAGGGAAGTTAATCCTAAATTGAGGTTAAAAAATATGAGGGGAAATCTTGGAATTCCACAATTTTCAGAATACGGGTAACTCGCATAATTAGTTAGAATGATTTGGAAAAATGTGCGCAAACCATGCACCATATACTATACAAAAGGGGAACCTTACATGGTTAGGCTACAGGGTTTTCCGAACCTTGTGCCAACCATTCCAAATGCCACTTCCCAAAATACATAACCTCTTGAATGGTTGTCTCATGGCCTCCTAAACCATGTGTAAGTTGTGCTCCATTCCCTATACACCAACCCTAAATCTAGAATGTTTCCTAGAAAAGGGAACATAATTTCCCTTAATCATGTGCCACTTGATTTCAACCCCAAAGTCTCCTTTTTTTAACAAGAACTCACTATAGAACTTCCAAAACTCAAAAATTATATCTTGGTCTCACCCTGAACCTTAACCAATGGATCAAAAACCAGGAATAGAATAAAATAAAATAATTTCCATTTTTTTGGTGTGATATAATATTTATGAGTATGGTTATGAAATTTTATAATAAGTTATTATTGTTTTTTTGAACATCGAGAACCCAATGGAATTGTGTCTTGGTTTGAGACCTTTCATATATCCCATGGTTCTTGGTGAGTTTGGGTTATATTTTTTTACAACCTTTCATGAGTTGTTCATTATCTCTATAAGTTCTTGATCTATATTTTATAGATTTATATATCAGGTAAACAATTTATATTAATGATTTAATGTGATTTTTTGAAGGAATGAAGGCTGGATCCATTTACACTAACTGAGTTTGAGTGATTTATAGAATTTCAAAATATCCACATACTAGAATTTGAGAGGTGATAGTTCATTTATCCAACCAACATTTTCATTTTTTCTTTACAGTAAATCCAAAAATATGATATAATCCATGTGATTGATTTGGGAAAGTTAATATCTACATAGACATTTCACATATCATATACAATGATGAAGGAAAATCATGTATTCAATTCAGTAATGTAACTGGTTTCACATAACTATTTTTAGGGACATAGAGGAATTAGCAACATAGATGAATACCTCATATATGGGATTTCTATTACATAGGCCATGTAATTTTGATGATTTTGTGAGTTATCTAATTTTGAAAAATATCAAAACTGAATCATTTTGATTATTTAACAATGTATGTGATTTAGGAAATCATGCAAGTGATTTATATTTTTGAATGTGTTTGGATTGAAATTTTAGAGGTTTCTAGAATTAAAATATTTTTTGGATAATTTATTTATAATTATGGATGGATTTTTTGGATTCATCGATACTTATAGGAATTATTTTTTAAGTCATTATCCTATAATTAGTTGAAGGATAATGCATCAATTTTATATGATAATTAAATATTGATTAAATAATGATTTAAAATATGAAAAATTAGGAAATGATAATTTTACATTTGTTGACTAAAATTAGGGAGATCAAGGGGTAATTATAAATAACTAATTTCTTAGATGAAGAAGAAAAGAAATAGGGTGGTTCAAAAATTTGAAACATTTATTCATGTGTTTTTATGTAGCAAGAGAATAAGAACAAGAAAAATATATGTCTGAAGATGATGTTGGATATTCATCAATCAACATCTAATTAATCTCATGGATTCATGATTTTTATTTTAGTCTAAGAAAATATTTTCAACTCAATTGGAGTATAAATTATGAGAAATTCTCTCTTGAATATTCCATAGGCTCATGGATATTAATCATTATATTTTTTAGTCAGAGAAAACATGTTTTTGGTGATCTTATTCATTTTGTAACTATATTTTTTAATTTAGAATGAATATGTGATATTGGGTGTCAATTTATACATGTGTTTTGTGATTTTACATGAATTTCATCAAGTGGAACTCACTTGAACTTATAGAAAAATATAATCCTTAGTAAGGGGGGAAACCATCTATAAAAAAAAGTAAGATTCAACACTAAATATGAACCATGTAAAAAATTGTGTGTTTCATTCTCTTTCATTTTATTTATAATCGTGTGGTTTATACTCTAAAAACCCACTGAGGTTTATTTCTATTAAAAATAAATTTTAATAAACTACCATCCACTAATTTAGCACCACCTTCTTAGTGGATAAAAAATATTCTACCATGCATTTCAATTGGTATTAGATGGTGGATGTTGTCTCAAAATGATATAGGTAAGTTTTGTTTCAAGTATGAATAATATTAATTCAATAAAAAGTAGGTTTTTACTAATATTTTATTGAAAAAACTATCACTTTTGGAATAATAAATATTGATATATCATTTATTTATTAGACTGGAAGGTCATTACACGACTACATTATAATTTTGTAAGTTTTATAAATTATAGTTAGGTGAAATTATCAGATTAGAGTAATATATAAGTTTATGGAAAAGTGAAAAATTATATTCTCACATAATTTTCATATAAATTATACACTAATGTTATTGGACTACAAATCACAAAAGAGATATAGGAAATGTTATTGAGTAGTTTTTATGGAAATGTGAAAGTAAAAGAGACAAATCTTCAAATCTAGAGAATATTTTTGATGATATGGAATATGATGAATGTGTTAATGATTTATTATCTTACTTAAATTAAATTTAATTTAATGTTTTTGGAATTGATTAAAAACATGAAGACTCTTCAATTGTGAAGAAGTTGATGAGAAAATTTATAGATAGATATGATCCCAAAAATTGTGATCTTCATGATATATGATATCATTAACTTGATGAGTTACATATTTTTATTATCTATTATGAAATGAGAAATAATCTATAATTAAAAAATAAATTAATATATGAAATTTATTTTAAATCCATGAGTAATATAATTTTTTTTAATGATTATGATGTCACAGTCACTTGTGATTATGAGAGTACAAAATAATATCAATGAGTTATTTTATTCATTTCTAAAGGATTAAAAACTCAAAAAATAAATAAATAAATTATATTCTCTAGTATATTTTATAAATTTAATGGACTTGGACACTATTAAATTAATTTCATAAATAATAAAGATTTTATTAAAAATATAAAAATGATAAGAAAACTCAAGGAATAAAGTAGTGAAAAAATTCTAAAGAAGCCTCAATGGTAGGTTGAAGTAAGAATAAATTTGAAAGAGTCAAAAGAATAAATTTTATGAACATATAAGAGTAAAATAATTTTATATTATGAAATTATTATAATGAAGAATCACATAAAATGTTTACAAATTTTATAGATCATGTTTGATAAACCATTGAGTCATTTAAAATTAATGAAGATAATCCAAAACCAATAGATTATGAAACCATGTTCAATTATAAACTTGGTTCATGAATTGATAAAAGAAACATGATCACAAAGTTAAATAAGAATTAAATAAAATATACTTGGAAATCGGCTGATGAAAAATGTGAACAATATGAAAGGGAGACTTCTTATATAGAAGCAAATAAAAATATCAGTTTGAAAATACTAAATATGAGAAGATAATAAAAGAATATTAAGAAAAAATTCCATGGATAGATAAATAATTATTTATAACAAAATAAATGTTTCATTGACCTATTAAAGAACTATGAAATATTTATAAGGACTTCAAAATATCTATTTAAGTCAATGGATAATCCTCTAAAAACGATGAAAAAATTAAAGTAAAATTTTAATCTATAAATTTTTTTAAGAAACTTTCAACCCAAACAATGAATGATTAAATATTAATTTTGTTCAAATATAGGCTTGAAAAATTATAGATATATTTTTTTCAAAATAAATATACGAAATTAGGATCTTAAATGACACATATATTATAAATAAAAGTTCATTTTAAACCCTAATAGTTCAATAGATGACAAATTATGAACATAAAATTTATGGGTGGGACTCTATATTTTCAAGAAAATTAATATTTGACGGAAATTTTTAGTGTTCTTGTATGTTCAGACATAAATAATATATGGGTTTTTATAATATGATTATACCCAAGATAAGATAATAAACTATTGGGAGATGTTTCAGTGATAAGGAATCAGCTTTTGAAAGAAATCATAAAGAGATGGAAATTGGCTATAAGTTGAAAACACAGAAATGATTTGATTATATTGAAGATATATGTTTAAGGTGTTGTCAAAATGGTCATAGAGTAGAGAAACGCATTAAAATATTATTTATACATTTCCCAAAAATTAATAAAGGGGGATAATTTCATGTGAATAATGAAGAAATGTCAAGATTAGAAGTAGTTACTTGTATTGCGAGAAAGAATATAAAGGCATAGATACTACACAGTGGATCTTCCTCAAACATGAAAGTTGTTGTTAAATTTTTGAAAAAAATTGACATGCATTAAGAAGGCTTAGTAATATTTTTTAATGAATCTCCCTTTAAAATAAAAGCTATTATAAGCAGTATAATTTGAATTTTAGTATGAAATATGATATTTTTCATCAATTTGAAGGTCTGAAACACAAATTCATTTTTGTTAGAAATATTTTTTATAATAGGAATGAAGTGAAATTATAAAGAAAAAAATATATCATTAAAATAAAAGGTGATTGTGGAATTGATTCACAAGTCATTATAACAAATGGAAGTTTACTATTGATTGGTTTCCTTCCAATACATGTAACTTCAACATGAAATATTTGAACATATTATAGTGTTGAAGACATCATAATATAGTCTAAATAATAAAGAGTATAATTTTGAACCATCAATTAGTAATATATTTACCCAATCTAAAAATTGATTGATATGGAATCATTGTAACATGTTAAAAAGGAAACATGACATAGAAATATTACAGAAGGTGGATATGATATCAATAAGACTATTGCAATTAGTCCACAAAAATATTTTATAAGACTATGAGAAAAAATAATTAAGTGATTATATTTATTTAATTCAATTCACAAAGATAAATTTATATATATGACCAATGATATCTTCATCAAGCATATGTATGAGGTGGTTAGGATATTCAAAATGTAGAGAAGGCATGTTGAAAATGAGTGTGGTTTTTATATAAACAAACTAAGATAAAGTAATGGGATTTAATACATGAGTGATGTTTTTTAATCATAAAATAGAAAATATGGAATCAAGAATAAGTATAGGATACCTCATACACCATAATATAATGGTTCTGTGGAGAGGAAGAATTGGATAATTCTAGAAATAGAAAAAAATAATGGTTGAGAATAATTTATATAAATACTTTTTTTAGAAGAAGAATGAACTGTAGTTCATAATAATTTTTTTGAAATTTTTTATTCAAGAAACATGCCACATACTATGAGATTTGATACCAAAGGAAGCCTACAATGAGGTATTTAAGTCTTTAGAATCCCTTTCTATATGAAAACCAAAGGAATGGGGGTAGGAATTTTTTAAGAAAAGGTTAACGATAGAGTCTTTATGGCCTATTTAACTAATGGGAATTGATACAGATTCTATATTAAAATATTATATAAAATATTTTAGTTTTTAGATGTTAATACTGAATAAATTATAAGCCAAAAAATTCAGAATATTCAAGTAGATTATGAGCCTAGAAAAAATATTCTGTATTACCAAATAAATGATTGAAAAACGTTAAAAAATCCTAACAGAAATAATTAATGATTTTTTAAAATGATCCTAAAATGATGAAGAATGTGTATTTGGTTATAGAAATTAGTTTCAAAGGATAATAAAACATTTATAAGCTAAAAATATCCTTCAGAATTTTAATGTAGTAGTTCAGACCAGAAGGTGGCTAAAAGTGGAAAACCAACCAGATCTTGTATCACATGTTTATCCTAGAATAGTGGTGGATTTTTTTAAACATGTTGAATGGGTGGAATATATTAATTAATAACTCAATGAAATTGATAATAACCTTACATGAGAACTTGTTTCAAGGTTGATACTAAAGAATTGATTGATAAAAAATGGTGTTTTAGGAACAAAATGAATGAAAAATATGACTTCACACCAAATAAGGCTAGGCTTGTTTGAAAATAATATTCTCAAATAGAAGGCATAAACCATGAAGAGACTATTTATCAGGTTTATAGACTTGAGAAAATATGAATTTTCATTGATGTGATATCCCATTATCATTATTAGGAATATTATAGGAATATAAATTTTGTATCCTTGAAGGGTTATCATGATGAAAAATAATTTATTGAACAACTATAAGTTTTTATTCTTCATAATGATGGAATAATAGTATAAATATTTAATAAAGAACTCCATCTCTTAAAACTGCCTCCACAGGCATGGTATTCAATATATTATGGCCATTTCAGTAAAATTGGTTTCTAAAAAGGCACCATTGATAGTAATTTATACTCGAAGATGGTTTTATTAGTTACACTAATGGTGATTATATATGTATATGACATAATTATTTCTAGTAATAATAGTTTCTTAAATGGGGAATTTACAATGAATATGTAGATATATATTATAATGTCTATGCTAGGGGTATGATACTATTTTATGGGGTTACAAGTTTAGAAGAGTAAAAATTATTTCATTCTTTCACAAGATAATTATTATAAAGAAATTTTTAGAAATTTTGGAATGGAAAATGAAAAAATAGATTCTCAAACAATATTATTTTGAATGAGGTTTATAAAATATGAACAGGGTTGAAATATTGATGAGAATAAATTTAAAATTATGATTGGTATCCATTTATATCTCACAGTATTTCTGTCACTACCCCCTCCCACCAAATATATTTTAATGTGGGGAGAGAGATAATTCCCCCAAAGTGTCGCCTCTATTAGGCCCCGGGTTGGAGACTAACACCAGGGGAGTACAAATATCACAATATGGTAGTCATTACCCTTATTAAGAAAACAATATCGATAGATATAATTCATCATCCACAACAACCCCAAGATATAGTATAAAATAAAGCCAAAAACCATCCCAAATTTTCAGTATAAAATAGAACAGGTACAATACAATATAGTATCCAAAGTAAATAACCAAAAGAAAATCTAAGGTGGAAATGCAAAAAATATATAGAAGTCCAAGTTAGTAATGTCTAGTATGGTCCACATAATCTTCCTGGAAACATGAAAACCATTTTATATACATAGGGCGAGTATACATGTATACTCATAAGGAAAACCAAAGTCTCTCATGCACATGTGAGAGAAGCATACTAATTACCCTATGATAAAATAGAAGAACCAAACAACACCTAAATAGGTATACTAACTATCCCAACCTCACCAAGGCATGCTCACTAAGTAACACAAGTCAATTAATATAATATAAATTAAATCACATCAATGATAGAGTACCCAACACCACTTTTCCACTGCTATGTCAGTCTTTCCCAATGTCGTACGTCATGGAGCTCCCATCCCTTCTATATACCACATCACATCCTAACCGCACACACTTTGGCCTCATAATATATTCCAACTATACACACATGGGCCTCACAACACAACTTGACCCAACACACCTGGTCCTCACAACACATCACATCTCAACCTCAATACACCTGTGAAATCACATCACATGTCGTCCCTTTTTCACCTGAGAAAACACAAACCACCACACCCACAAACACCTGGGCCATCACATCTCACCTGAAGACTCTTGGGCCATCATAACCACCATCTAAGACACTAATAAAACTCTGAACATCACATCTTGTGTCATACCAACCTCACCTGGAAGAGAGAGTGGAAAAGAGTGATTACCTAGTTATCCATACTTCTTATCGAATTTTGGGGAAAAAAACCTCCCCTGTGATGATGGGGGTGTTTGGAACATAGTTCTCAACTAGGGTGGGGTGCATATAGAAATTAAAAGGGAAAATACAAGTCTATATATACATTAAAAAACACTAAAGACTAACTTATGTGTTTTAAAGAAAAAAACAACTCACTATACCACTGCCTTTGATGCCACCTCTAAATGTATTCATTTGTATCATCCACATTTATTTTAGAAGGTGAAGAGGCCTGATATACTAATGCGGCTTCACATTCCCCTAAGTTTAACCAATCCAACGTAATCCATTCCAAAATTTATTAAATAATTATTTATTCATTCCATCACTACCCAGGAAACTGTCTAAAATGACACAAATCAAGAAACATAGTAAAAAACATTCATAGTCACCCAGGGGATGAAGAGTTCGGGTAAATTAATACACTTCACATTAAATACACATTGTACCATGAACTCTAGATATGGGTTGAATATTTATGAATATAATTAATGGATAAAATCTGTACGAATTACCCATACCAATAACTAATGTCCTTCTTTAAACTCATCCTTCCCAAAACACCATGCCAACCAAAAAAAACCCAACTCATAGCCACATCTAGAAACATATTACAAAAAACTAGTTTCACAACCTTGATGCATCATCATACCATTCCAAGATTATCATATCAACACCCCCCCCCCCATGAACAAATATACCTACAGCCACATCACCACATGAACCAAAGAAAAACATATTTTCAGATTTAATAAGGCGTCCAAAATTAATTCAATTCTTTTATTAAGGGGTTATTATAGAAACAGTATAAACCCGGGGTATCTTTTTATTATCCAAATATATGTGGTTAACCAATTTTCATATATAAGTGCATAGAAACAAAATAATATTCATTCCAAAAACCATCTAGTTCACAAATATAGACCCCTAAGAGTTGTTATTTTTAGTGGGTAATTATCTTATAAATAATCCCAATTTCAATAAAAACAATTACAGAGAAAGATCATGCATTCACTTTCCCAACCCCATGTATATTAATTTATTTAAACCAACTAAATAATATTTATTAATATGGAATTAACTTTATTCACAAGGTAAAACACTTATAAACCCATCCTACGAGATGCATAATTAAAAAAGATAAGGAAAACCTACTTGAAAGAAAAGAAGATCGACACTTCTTGGTTGCTCCAAAATAGGGGTGCGCATGCAATTAGAAATTCTTCAAGGAATCACGAAGAAATTACATGGACAGGTTTTCTTGACTCCTATGGAAAGAAGGATTTGGTTTGTCCCCTATAAATAGAAATAAATAAGGAATGAATAAGGGGAATTTTATCTCAGGCTTAAGAAGATAGGAATAGAGTCACAGAATTAGATATGGTTTTTGATTTTCTATTAAAGAAGGATTTCGTCAAGACCATATGTTTTGACCAATTAAATGCCTTGGATATCTTAGGAAATTTAAGACATGATTAATAAACTTTTAATTAGTCACAAATACTTTTAAATAATGAATTAAACGCTTTTTACATAAAAGAAGATGTAAAAGGGCAGAACTGGAAGAACTAGAAACACTGTTCATGAGACACAGCCAGGCAAGGCACCAATGGATGAGGCATCACCAGCGAGTCACCACTACACAAGGCACTTTTGGAAGAGGCCCCTCTGGATGAATCACCACCATATGAGGCAATTCCAGACAAGAGACCGCCAGTGATCCACCGCCAGGTTGAGACACTTTCAACGAGCCACCACCAGCAGGAGACCACTGGGGTGAGACACCACTATTGAGCTACCACTAGCTGAAAACCACAAATGATCCATGGCTAGGGTTAGAAACCACCAAGGTGGGATACCATCAGTGATTCATAGCCAGCATGAGACACCATTGGGATGAGACACTATTGGAAAACTTGGAAAATTTGTAATTTTCTAAAGTGTTAAAATGAGTCACCTTGACTTCCTAGGATAGCTCAAACACCAAAATTACCACAATGTAGTGGACTAGAAAGATATGGATCATTACTATCCAAACATGACATTTCATTTGAGAGGAATATATTTAAGTGGTATCAAAGTGAATTTAAAGTTCCATACATGATTGCAATTAAAATAACTGTTAGGTATGTAAAAGTAAAAGGGAATCATGGAATTTCTACAAATGCAATGAGAATATAGAATTTCATAGTTATGATTATGCATATTTGGAAGTTGAAATTTCATATCATAGATCTACATCAAGTGTGCTATTTTTTATGTTTGTGTTAACTATTACAGTAATAAGAAGAGTTTATTCACCCTTAGTATGGATAAATCAGAGTATGTGGTGGATACTCATGTAGTTACATAAACCTTATGGATGTATGTTTGATTAGATGATTTTTGTGTTTATGTTCAGACATAATTGAGGATTATTTGTGATAATAAAATTATTATGGTGTCTCAAGAACTCTATTTCAATCCTCTCTAGCACATACAGATATTTGATATCATTTTATTAAGAAAATGTGGACTCAGGTGAAATAAAAAATACCATACATTGGAACGAAAGAGAATCTTGTAAGATAATTATAGAAACTATTCCACATTAAATTTTTCTATAGTTAAGGTTGAAATTATAAGTTCATCCTTCACCACACAACATATTTTTTTCATAACCCCATGGTACATTAGATTTTGTTTCCAAAAGGGGCAAATGTTCATAATAAATGGGGAGTGTAAGTAGGAGTAGGAGTTTTAAATTGGGAAATGTTAAATATGTTCATTAAATGATGATAAATCATAGAAATGGTTTATAATGAAAGTAGTACCCATTTGGGTTGATGTATTAGTATTATCTAGTGGCATAATTCTCTTTAGAGATGATAGAATGGTTCTATTACAAAGCTAGAGTTCCATCATTCCCATCATAGATGGTAAATTTGATCTATTAAAAAGGTATAGGATGGATTCAATAATGAAGTGGTTTTTGAGACAAGGTAATTAATGGGGTTTTATAATTTTGTTATCAAACTAAATGTGTGAGATTTAAGAACCCCAATTATTTATGGCACGGTTTGAGAATTATTGAATATCCCATGGTTTATGTGGAGTTTTGGTTGTATTATCTGGTTAAAACCATTATTGAGCTCCTCATTAGTTCTGATTATAATTGACATAGTTTTTATGTGACTATATATCATGAATAAAATGTTTACTAATTCTTGAAATTGTTTTTGAGATGAGTTTTAGGTTAGTTGAAATTGTTCTGATTCAGATTGGTTGAATTCAAGAATTTCCCATGATTCAAATTTTCAAATTTGTGAAGTTAAAGTTCAATATAACTACTCTACATAGTCATTTTCACTATGTAGGAAATCCACATGTTTTATATGATCCATATAATCAATTTAATTATGTGAATATCTATGTATACTTTTCCATATTAGATTCTCGGATGTATGTAAATCACATAGCTGATTTAGCCATGTAACTAAGTCCTTGTATCCTTTTTTAGTGATGTAGGGGAATGATTCATGTAGTCAAATACTTTACATAGGGAATTTATACTACACAGTAAATAAAATGTATCTTATTGTCCAATGTATATGGTTTTCTGATTTATCCAATTAAATTCAAATATCTTATTAAAGCATATATACGATTTAAAAAGTAATATAGCTGATTTGAATTTTTGGGTATATATGGGTTGAAATTATTAAATATTCCAAAATTCATATATTCAGAGTATAATTTAATTATAATGATTTTTATATGGTTTTAAATGATCCTATAATCATAGGATTTAGTTTTAATACAAGATTATATCATGATTTGAATGTGTTTGATATGGTTCTATATGAGAATTAAATAGTTATTTAATTAAGATGTAAAATATGAAAAATGGAGCCACAATGTAGTTACTATTGTTAACCATAGTTATAGGGGTCATGAGGTAATTATTAATACATGTTCTAATTAATTTAGAATAAATTAAAGGGGATGGTTTAGAAATTTGAAACATTGATTCTTGAGTTTTTCTTCATCATGATAAAAGAAAGAAAAAGTAGGGCATGTAGCCTAGTTTGGATTTTTAGTTATCTACATTTGATCAATCTCATGGTTTCAAGAATTTTGATTTGATTCTAAGAAAATTATTAAAGCTCCATTCAAATCCTTAATGTGGGATATAATTTCATGAAAATTCTATAGGCTCATGGATGTTGATACATATCTTTTTTGCTGATGAATGAAGGTTTATTTGGTGGTCTTTATCATATTGTAATCATATTTTGTACTATAGTGTGAATATGTGATGTCAGGTGTGACTCCTGAAATGTGTGATAAAATGTCACATGAATAATTGAAATTGTAAATCACATGTTATTATATTAAAGATAATATATATTTATGGGGGGAAACCATCCATGTAAAGGAGTAGTATTGCACACTAGATCAGATCCCTGTAAAAATTGTGTGTTACTTTCTCTTTCATTTTTTGCATGTTTTTCTGAGGTTGAGTTATTTGTGTTTTGAGTGGATTGTACTCTAAATGTTCAAAGAGGATAACTTATATTGAAATCAAATTTAAAAAACCAACCTCTACTAATTCAACTCACCCCCTTCTCAGTGGAGAAAATTTATCTTTCCTATTACTTAAAACATTTTTTTAGATTGTTATCAAATATACAAGGAAACAAAGTAATAATTTCCATCTCAAATGCATCTCTTTGAAAGATATTTTTTATTACACACATAATTAAATTAATGTGGAATATATATTACCTATCAATGATATTATATTATGAAATATCATTTAATCATTTTATTTGAAGTTCAAAAAAAATCCCTCTCTTTCAATAGGTTTTTATTTGAATTTCTCTATATATGTTGGGTTTTTTAACTAAATTTATCTTTATTGAGATATATTTTTATGTTTTACACCAATTTATTATCTCTATGGTTTTAATTTACCCAAATAATATATTATGGAATACTCCATGATTTATGTAATGGTATTTATAAATCTATATGATTCTCAAGAATATAATTACTATTGGTTAAAAATTTACTAAATCCATATGGGTTTTAATAACTCAATTAATATTCATTATTTTGTCCCCAAATTTATTAAATTCTGTACTTAATAGTTTTTTATAATCATCACTACAATGAAATTAGGTTTAAAAAAATATTTTCCAAGGAATTATGTTTTATATCTATGCCTTCTTCCATGAATATTTCATTTATAAATTGTGGTATTATAAAGAATAAATCATGTATTTTATAATGAACAATTATTTTCCATATTTTCCCTTTCTAAAAAAAATTAATTATTATTTGGAATGGTATTATGTATTATCTCTTTTTAATATCATATTTATTATGTCAAAATTAAAAATGTTGTTTTATCATATCATTAAATAACATGGTTATCATTGAAAATATATTTTTTGGCAGTTAATTTAATGCTATTATATTTTATTAAAAATTTATTATACAGTAAAATTATTCTTTCAATATTAATTATTTATATATACAAATTTTTAAAATTATATTTGAAACATTATGTAAAACGTTTTGGTAGTGACTTCAAACTCTGTTTTACAAATAAATTACATGGGTTTTTTAGAAATTCTTTTTTAAAACAATTATTTACTTCCAATTTATTTTTGGTCTCTAAAAGATTTAACTTTAATGAATCTTTTTTCTTAATTAACCTTCTATGTTATCATATAATATATAAAATTTATATGAATATGTTTTGGTATCATTTCATTTTATTTTTGAAGAAATTTTATGAGATATGAATTGATAATATCATGTAACCATTTTGCTTTTTATGGGTTATTTTGTGATATGATGATTATTTTTTATTTAGAACAAAAATGTATGTAATATGGGATAAGTGGGAAAATTACCACCCTCAATTTCATTGAGTAAATTATTATATCACATGATATATAAATGATATGAGAACTGGTTAGCAAGTAGCTATATTTTCAAAGAAATAGTATTATGGCATTTAACTCTATTCAAAATTTTACTTGTGAACATGTTATTTAATCTCCCTAAAAATCATTGGGTGAAGGATTATATCTCATGATATATAAATGTTATGAGAACTTGTTAGCGAGTATCTAGGTTCTCAAAGGGGGTGTGCGATTTCATTTAGAACTACTCAAAGTTTTAATTATGTACATGTTAGTGAGTAGCTTGATTCACAAAGGCAGAGTATGATGACATTTAACCCAATTAATAATTTTAAATGTGGACTTTTTGGAAGGCATTCATGTGCACAAGTACAAATAATCCTTTATTTTTTATTGTTCCACCTTCTTTCTTATTTTTCATGGCTTGAGATTTATGCTTCTTGATTATTAACTAATGTCTACACATTATTTTGATTCATGTTTTATTTTATTAAATGTAATATTCAATGATCTATGATATATACTTTATTGGATATGAATTTTTTTTGTATCTTAATTATAAACATTACCCCTTTTATACTCATTTATGATGTTTTTTTGTTATTACTTATGTTTATCATTACTGAGTATCTGATATCACCTCTATATTATGATTCAATTTCACCATGTTATAAAGAAAAGTAATATATTAGATATGTATATAATGGTATCTTATGAGAATAAGTTTTGGAAGATATTTAAAACATATTATGGATTATGTAGTTTTTTATATAGTTGTAAATTGTTGATTAAGTGGAAAAAACATGAGTTTTTTTAGTTAATGTTTTTTCCTAGTTCTCTAAAACTATAAACCTAAAAGGTCATGGGAATGTATTATATTTTAATATTAACTTTATTTCATGTCATTATTAGATGATTAGGTATGAGGAATTCTTGTTAGTTTTAGATAATGGTGTATATAAATTTGGATATTAGGATGTTATATGTTTTTGATAATTTTAGAGTATGAATTGTCATATAAGATTAATATGATAAGGTTTATGCTTTCATAAAATGTGTAGATAACCATTTAGATTATTTGAGGTAATATTTAATATTTGGGGGACTATGATAAATGTTATTTAATGAAGAACCTAAGATATAATCTAACGGGATATGTCCAAGTGGTGTCTTCCATCTTGATATTTTGGTAGACTATGTATTATGTGTTTTTACTAGTAATACATATTTGTATGGATATTACATTAGAATGTGGTTATAACACATATTAATCTAGGGGTAATATCCCTAAAGATTGTGTTCATGTATATCTTAACCCATTCTCTAGTGCATGGTGAATGGTCCCTTACTAGTATCCTTTTTTGAAACTTAAGAGGTATGAAATTCAGTAAAATCATGTATTATTCATGAACCATTATGAAATATTTTATTATGACTCTAACTAGTATGTTTTTAAAATTAATTCATAGAATTTCCTTGGTTAACCATGATATAGTTATAGGTTTATCTAATAATGTCATGCTTTATAATGATGGTGTCATTGGGGAAGACATATTTCTATTAAAGGTTTCATATTTTTGTTTTAGATGTTATCCTGGCCATTTTTTGTTTTATTTTTTTGTTGAAATAGGATTATGAAAGGAACCTATTAAAGGTACTTATATATAAACCTCTATGTATCATTACCAAATAAGGGGGAATTCTTAAATGGTTGAATTTTGGTATATGATTATTATGATAAAAAAGATGTTTTTCTAGGAATACCTTGAGGCGTGATGTTTATATCACATGAAATGTTAAACCATGTCACTGTTAGATAATTCCATAGGTGAAGAAATATTTATTGATAATATTATAGTATATTATAAATTTTTTTGAGGATAATATCAAATATCTAAGAATTTTTCTTTAGCATTATTTCATTAAATGGTTTAGAATCATGGATTAAATTGTATCAATAACCATTAATGGTGATTTTATGATAAGTTCATATTTTTTTAAGATAAATATTGAATAATATATAATTATGGTTTGGATATCATTTAGGATTGATATATTCTTGAGGATTGATATTTGTATAATGTGGGTGTGATAGTATGTTTGTTCTTTTGATTTATGGTTAGATCATGGTATTTTTTAGGTTACATTGATTTTGGGATTATGGTGTATATATATGTTAGTATTTTATGTCCATACCTAATGAATAATAAAATTTTAGGGCAGAAGATAGAGTTTATTTTTAGATGCATATATGATTCTGATTGAGGTTTTATCTCCTGAAGAGTAATGTTTTTTTGGGAGGGTATGTTCACGAAAATATATAACTAGGGTATACACAAACATGTGCATATAGTTGTATGATGA
Organism: Viscum album; assembly: GCA_963277665.1. Classification (NCBI taxonomy): domain Eukaryota; kingdom Viridiplantae; phylum Streptophyta; class Magnoliopsida; order Santalales; family Viscaceae; genus Viscum; species Viscum album. The sequence goes on along the minus strand of OY728165.1, from coordinate 1,967,947,848 downwards.
GGTTTGAGTAAAAATATAATTATATTTATCTAGTTTTGTAAAGTGAGAGATTAATCTCATTATATGTTATATCATTATTGATAATGTCCCTAGTAATATTTATTAGTAATAAATAATTAAAACTGTGAGGATGAAATTTATTTTAGGGGGATAATATAAGGACAAAACTTTTTTGATTATGTATAAAATTAACACAATGTTTGATAACAAGTTTTTCACATGAAACTTGGAGTAAAATATTCAAAAAATATTATAATTACATTAGTAAATATCCTAATATGGTAATCATTCCAAAATAATTACCTTTAGAAGATAAATAGTTTACAGGAGTTAATGTTGAAAATAAGTATTTTAAATAAATGTTTTTTCATTATATTTTTTCATTTTATATTTAATGAAAAAAATTCAATTTTCAAATTTTAATTAGATAAAAGAAACATCATTTTTGAATTCATCCTAAAAAAATTTACATAGTAAGAGTTTTTGAATATTTTTTAATGTTTAAGTTTTGTTGAAAAATACATGATTTATGATAATTATAATTTCCATGATTTTATAACTATGTAAGAGTATCATATAATATTTCAAAAACATTAAATTATTAAAATATGAAATTAAGGAATACCATTATGAATTTTTAAATAAACTTTTTATATATAAAACCTCTTATAATATTTTTTAAAACTATATTAAAATGTCACATTAATATAAAAAATTAATTTTGGTCATATTTTTATATAAATTGATTTTAGGGAGAGGTTCTATTTTCTCCTACATTGGATGACTAATATTTTTTATTAAATTCATAATAAATAAATTTATTATTTTAAGAATCAGTAACGATGAGAATTTAATAAAATATATATATAAAGGAATCATAATTTCATTCTTAAATTTTTTTTGACACATTTAATATTTTTTGTTTTAAAATAATCATTTAAAACCTATAAAAATGTTATTTGATAAAAAAATTCATTAAAGAAATCATATGAATCAAAATATTTAATAAGGTTAATTTTAATTTTTATATTTAATGTTCATTACTAAGTTTAAAAATTAATTTTCATAGTAAAAGTAAAGAGATTAAATTGAGTTTAAACTAATGTAAAAGTACTTAAAATTTAAAAACATGCCTTGAATTGAATTTTTTATATTTGGGTTAATGAAAATGAGTTTCAAATTCAATTTTGTCTATTATATAGCCTTGGGACCATGAAATATTCGTTGAATTGTTAAAGAATTTAAGGGTTTTTGAAAAATGTTCCATTTATTTTACTTATAAAATCATTCCACTTCCACCCTTAAAAGATACACTTCACCTTTGAATGACTACATTAAACTCTTCCATTTTAATATCTATATAACATTATCCCATGATAATAATCCCATGGTTACTCATTTTATCATATTCCATTCAATATTAAGGAGACTTCAATTTAAATATAAACTCTCTGACATAATTATTGTCTTTTTCTTATTTTTTACTCTTAATCATAATCATCCAAATATATTGAAACCATGATAATTGTAGTTGGGGTCCTAGCCTTGTGATTATGGCTGCACTGTAATCCTATGTAAACTAAGGTTCAATCCTTAATAATCTAAAAAAATGAGGATTTATGGACAATCTCACATGAGTGTATGGAATGATCGGATCTGACTATGCCCACTGTGAAGGCTGATGGCGCTTTGTTGAGGATAATTCAGTCGTTTGTCAGTCGATTGGGCGGTAGGCATTGAGAACTAAAGCGGAGCAACAAGTCAGGTGCAGCGGTGTATAATCAGAGTTGTATGAGGAAGGAAGGAGGTAAGTTTCTCAGTGATGATAGGGCTCTGATGCGGGCATCGTGAAACTGAAGGAGTGAACTAGGTAGGGGAGTGATGGTGCAGTAGTGCACAAGGAGGGTAAGAGTGTAGATTCTCAGTGATGGCAGGGAATTATAGATGGGGATATATGGGGTTATAGACCTACTTCGGAGTAGGTGAAGTTAATGATGTCCCCAATGGGCATGATATGTATTATTACCTATGGGTTGGGCCTATAGGTCATGTAGGCTTATGAGCCTTGTTCAAAATAAATAGGGCTTGATGGGTGGGATATCCCTTGGGGGTTGTGGCATGCCTTTCTCGCATGAGTGTGTGTGTGTGGTTTGAATGTAATTGTACCCCCAATCACATATATATATAATGAATTCAGTATCATTAATATTCTTATATTTTTTTATATTAATCTTAGAATACTTATTTACTCATTTGTATCCCCATATAAAATCAATGGAACAATAATATTTTGTGTGCATAGACTACATCATCCACGATGAGTCAATTTTAGTTTTCCTTCAAGTTTTTTATTCAATATAAAATCATCATTTAATATGGCCCACCATGGTAAATACATAAAAATGATAACATTATAATTCTATTATAATTAAATTATTTCAAATGAAACACTTACATGACCATAGTCACCCATTAAGATATAGTGTGTTGATGTTGTGGATGGTTCAACAACCTACATGACCAATGATTTAAAATCCAATCAAGGATAACTAAGATACAATATATAGTGATATTATTGTAGTTTAACCATAAAATAATGATCATTTTATGGTTTTGTAAATGTTATATAAGGTATATAATATCTTATTATTAGATCTTCTTTGACCATTGAAATTACTGAAATAAGTTGTTTTCGATTTTGTTTTAACATAATGTAAGAAAAACACTTATAGAATGAAATAAAAACATTTTAAATAACTATAAATTATATATTATGGAATCTTAAATTATATATCAAATTTTAACATTTTATCAAATTATGGGTATTGATATCAGTTTTATTAAACAAGTGCAAAATAGTTAAAGTTATTAAAAACAGACGGTCGTGATACGCTATAACAACATAATGCAGTTATAATAAAAAAGTATGATAAAGAATATAAAAGGGGATCATTTATGATTAAGGTTATTAAATAGTATATTTTTTTGTTATGTTTGTTTTATATGAGGTTATAGTGTGATCACCTAAGAATGGAAATAAGGTATCCTTTTCCAACTAAAATTATTCTCTTTGAGACATGTTTGATATTAGGTACCTAATTTCATTTATTTGGTGTATAAACTAACTATTTAAGATATTATATCATGAATTATATTTTATTAATCATATTTTATGTTCAGTTTTAATCCCTTAATTACAATAGGTTATGATTTAAATTTTTCTAAATCTGTAATTTTTTTCATCTCAAATTCTCTTCATTAAGGCATGTTTTTATGGTACGAACCTATTTAACATATCTATGGTTTATATAATTGAAAATAATTTATCTTGTAATACTATATTATTTAATTCATTTTATTTAAAAAATATATATGATTTTTAATATTTCAGTCACTTTTGGTTCAAAAATTACTAAATCTATAATGTTTTTGATAACTCAATTACTATTCATTGAGTTATACTCCTATTTATTTAAAATTATCGTTAAATGTTCATTCTAATCATCCCTATGAGGATATTATGTTATATAAACATATTATTTTCTATATAATTTTTTTTACATCCAGGTATTATTCCATGATTATTTCATTTATAAATTTTGAGATTGCAAAGAATAATTCCTGTATTTTATATTGAATCATTATTTTCCATATTTTCCATTTCCACCAATTATTTCACTATTATTTGAAAACCATATTATTTTTTAGATCTTGTAACCCTCATATTTCTCATTTATACTTTTAAAATGATGTTTTATCAACTCTTTATAAGATGTTGTTTTAATTGAAATTATATTTTTTGTATTTGAATTATATGACCTTATATTTTAAATCGCATTTTCTTGTATAAGATAACTATTATTTCAAGAATATTTATTTCCATAATGACGTTTTTATGTTGTAATTCCAAATTCTAATAACATTTTTATGTTTTAATTCCAAATTTTTTTTATTCTCAAAAATATCTACCTCCAATGTTGTTGTGTTTCATTATTTAACATAAATGTTATATTATATCATATTTAATTTTTTTGAACAAGTTTTTATATCATATGATTTCATTTTTATGACATTTTATGAGATACCATTTGATAATGTCCTGAAAACCATATCTATTTCTACAGATTAATTTACGATGTGATGATTGGTTTTCAAGTGGAACACAAATATATGGATTATTAGATTGGTGGGACCTATAACTCCCTACAATGAATTAGGTAAAGGATTATACCACATGAGGTGTAAATGTTATTAGAACATTTTAGTGAGTAGGTAGTTTCTCAAAGGGTGAGTGTGATGTCATGTGGACTTAATCATAATTTCATGTGAGAAATGTTAGTGAGTATAAAGGTACATAAAGGGTTAGTGTGATAGTGTTTATCTCTAAACACAATTTTATCTATGAAAGGATTTGTGGGTATCTAGGTTCACAAATATAATAAATACTATATTTATTAATTATCCACATTTGTTCCTATGTTTCATGGATCATGATTTATTCTTCATGTTTTTTAACTCATTTTCCAAACTATTTTGATTTGTGTCTTATGTTATGAAATGTAATATACAATTACCTATGTTATAATCATTTTTGGGAACATATTTTCTTATTTAACTTTACAATACCCATAATCTTATCTTTCACTCACTTATTATAATCAATTATTATAATTTATGTTTACCCTTACTAATTATTTGAGCTCACCACATTCAAATGCTTCCATTTCCCAAGATTATGAAGAAATGTAACATATAAGATGTGTCTAAAAGGGTAACATACGATCATAATTGAGGGAGATGATGAAGAGTTGTTATAAAATAATAATTTTTTATATAGTGGGAAAATTTCTATTAGTTGAAAATATACATGATTTTTTTAGGTAATATATTATATTAATTCCATAAATCATTAAACAATTATAATTTTTGGAATGTATAGTTTAGATATTTTTTCATAGACTTATGTAATTACTAAAATATTGGGTTTAGGAATCATAATATCAATTACATGACTTAAAAAAAAATATTCCATTATAATAAATTCCCATGAACTTTTATGTTTGGATTTCTCAATAATTAAGGAAAACATTATTTGACAAAAAGTAATGTATTTTTTCATAAATGTGAATACTATATATTTTATAATAAAATGCATAATAAATAATAAGTCTTTGACTTCTCCCATTAATTATCCACGTTAGATTAACTTCTATATATTTCAAACTATTCTTATCATCATATCTTAATGAAATTGAAACATAAGAAAGGGATGATATTAGATGCACTATAAGGGTAAAAATAAGGTATAAAAATGAAAGATCATAAGTGATCATAATATGAGAATATGGGTATAATCAGGTTTCATAAGAATGTTATACCCAATCATACATCAATAAAAAATCATGGCATTAGGTATGACCTATGCAGTAGAGTACTTCATGAATATTTCACTTATTATATAAATGAATAATATTTAGATAAATGATGAAACATGAGTCAATAGAAATGAACCATGATATCCTAAGATAATAATTTAGATCATATTTCTAATATGGAACAAATATTAGTATAGGGTATGTTACATTAATGGACCACACTAAGAGATTCGTTGCATACTAGAAACTCAAACATTCTATAGAATAAATTTCTCATGATATATTAATCCTTAACAAATATATTGGATAAAGATACATAACTCTACATCATTCATCCATATATACCTATTCCACTTAAAATAAAATATTAATCAAATCATAAATAACCCAAGGGTTTAAATATGGGTTCCATTAATAAAATCATAAATAAACCATGGATTGAAAATGGGTTTTTTATTTTTTCAGAATTTATTCATATAATGAAATTATTCACAATTACATCAATAATCATAACATGATAATCCCATTAAAAATAAATGGATATCTATAGATATTGACTCTCTTTCAAGTTAAATAGCATTCAATCAATAGTATAAATAATATGATAGTACACCATATAGATAAATGATATATGGTAAAGTAAATAATTTCTGTAGTTAATCGATATATGAAATCTAGATGAAAGCCCTGTAATTAATGGATGGAAATATAATGAGTTAATTATAGAATGAATTTGGAAAGAAAATAATTGTTATAAAAATTAGATGATTAGGAAATATAAAATAAGTTATGATTCAATCTATTGATAAGAAATAATATTTTATATGAACATTTACAGTGTGGTTCATGAAAAATAAATTCGAAAGAAATAATACCTTTAGTGATAAATTGAAAATTAGATGTGAAATTGAAAAGTATTTTTCATATAAACCAATAAACATTAGAATAAGTGATGAATTTATGGGTCACATTGAAAATTAATTTTTATTAATTTAATTTTTTATTAACTAAAAATAATGTATTTTCGAAATAATTTTCTTCGGATGAAATATCAATAAGATAGACTTTAAAAGAAAGAATATTTTAAACATAGAAAGAATAATGTTTTAAAAAAATATTAATTTTTTTAAAAAAATATCTAAAATAGTATATCGTTGAAATAACATAATGGTTATCAAAAAAAATATGGATTAGAAGATCTATCATTTAATTTTGAATGGAGATAAAACCTTCTTAAATATTTTTAAATACCATTATTGAAATAAAACATTATAAAACTAGATAAAATACACCATTTTGAAAATAAGATAAGGTAAATAAAAATAAAACATGGGATAATACACTATTGGGATTCCTAATATGAAGGAGAATAGTTGTGGGAAGGAGAATATATAAAATAAAGGGAAACTGTCATTAAAGTGGTTTGGAATTATTTTTAAAAATGATTTACTTTCATTTGTAGAAATTCTGTAAGGTAATAAATTTGAATTAAATAATCTTCCTCCATATATATTATGATAAAATTAAATTAAATAAAATAATGGGGTGAAAGAAACAAATCATGTAGAAGAAACATTATAACACTACAAGGGTAGTTGGGTAAATAAAAACCCTTTCAACATTGGTAATATTTGAATCGAAATCCATTTAAAATATAACATGATATGAATTTTCAAAAACCCATTAATATATTAAGATACATTCATTAGGTATTAATCAAACCATATAAAATATATCTTATTAAAAATTAAGAATTTTTTGCATTGAAATTTAATTTTATTGAAATAAATCCTTACCTTAATTCATAAATTCTAGTAATGTTCGTGAATATCATTTATAAAAAAATATAATAATATACTATTTTAGAAACCCATTAATATATATATAATTTTATAAACATCATTTTTTATTTTTATATACATATATATTAATTAGTACTTATCTATTTTTAATATGAGGTGCAGGTAATCTTAATTGCCTTGAAGTATTTTTATAACAGTGATATTGTTCATTGATAATATCTCTAATTTCATCATTAAAATATCTGAAAAGTTATTTTAATTTATTTTTTTAATTCTTTGAAGTTTTATAATTTTCTTATTTAGAAGTTTTTGTTACTATCATTGTATATGAAGTTTACAATGAGCATGCTTCAATGATTTTCAATGAACAAACATGGGTATATTGATAAATTTGTTTGATAATAATGTTTATATTCCATAACCAAAATAAAATTTTTATTTTCTTATTTATATCATATATTTTCAAAAATCATTGATATTTATCATTGATATTATTCTATAGTATTTGTTAAAGTATGTTGTTTTCCATGGACAAACATGAAATTACCATAATTAATAGATGATTATAAATATAAAGGTGTTTTATTTTGGAAGAAAGTCATTATTAATAATAAAAATAAAAATATTTAGATAATTCTATGATGCATAATCATATTTTTAGAGTGATTATTAAATAATAAATAAACTAAATTAACAATTATATATAATACTTTATGGGGCCGGTAGTGTGCACAACCCATGGTTAAAATTTACATTTCTTAAAGAATGAGATATAAATAAGTTATATTGTAATTTATCAATTCATGATAATAATTATATTATATATTTCACATTTATTTCTCAATTTAACCCATATTACCATTAATGAGATGCATTGGTGAAAAACTAATCTCTTTGCTTAATGGAGAAGGTAGTGTGCACAATATTTGAATGGTTGTTTCAATTTTTCTAATGGAAATGGGAAATTGTGGTTAATAATTATTTCCATGGAATAATAACATTCAGTATATAAATAATTTTTTCCATTAAATATAAATTAAAAAAGTATATCATGGTATGTGTGAATGAGCAGAAAAATATGTTAGGATTAACTAAGTACTCGCGTTGAGGACTTATGTGTTCCCTTAAAAGATTCTTTTGAAAGGTTGTTCTTAAGACAATATCTTTTGAATAGGGGTCCATATACCTAGAAGATTATTTTATTTGAGTGAATAAGTTCAGTGCTTCAAGTTGGAAAATTTTTATAATGGTCTCGAAGGGGTAGTGGCAATCCCCTTTTATATGTCATTAGAATGGATATTTTATAAATATACCCACTTAATGTAAAGAGATAATAGGTTAAATATATTAAGTGGATCCAAAAAAATACAATAAATTTTTTGATAATTACATACAATCAATAATACCTCAACCTTTCATTTTTACATATTCTTAAAAAAATGTTTTAAGTTCATTACTCTTATAATTTTAACATTTAACATTTTTGGTTTTATCATGTTAAGTAATTTCTACCTATGTAAATTAATTTTAATGAATAAAAATAAAATACATGTTACTAAATAATTTCTACCTAATAATTTAAAATATGAACATATTTTATAAGATAAATTATCTATGTTTATGATTTCTTTTAAATTTTTCAAATGTAAGGTGTGAAAACCCCATTTTTAGAAAATGTTTATTTTTAAGAATAAATTTATTTAGTGTAAAATAATCAGAGTATTTCAATTTCGTGAAATAAGATAGTTTATAATAAAATAAATTTATTTTCATTTAAAATCAATCCAAAACCATATTTTACCAAAATAAAATATAATTAAATGAAAACATGAAAAAATATTTCATTAGATAATATTACTTATGTCTTTAATATGTTAACCATAACTTATTCAAATTAATCAAAATATTTTAAAAATATATAGTGTTATAAATTAATCACTTCTTTGATCAAATAAAAGTTATATAATGTTTTAATACTATTTTATATTATTATAACTGTACATTTTTAGTAAAAATTTTGTTTTCAATATTCATATAAAAATATTCTATTCTAGAAAAAAATTAAAATATTACCCCATGTTAATGTTGTTATTATGAGACAAAAAAATGATTTTCATTTTGTTAAATTTTAGGTCTAATTTTTATAAATTTTTCATTTAAATGAAAGAAAAATAAAAAATAATTTTATTAAAAAAATGATATTATTAAGCATTGAGTGTTTAAATTATTATTTTTTATAAATTTTTAATTTAAATAATATTAATATATTATTTCATATATAATAATATTTTAAATAAAAATTACTTATGTAATAAACATTTATCATTATAAAACCAATATTGATAATAGTGAAATTCTATTAGAAAGGGACTAGAAACATGTTTAAAACATGTGTTATAATTAATAGTTGTTAGATTCTATCCATTATCAAGTCAACAACTCATTTATTTTCATTTTTTTATACATATGACATGTTTATCATGTGATCCATTTATATTAAGTTATTGTATCTAAAAATAAAATTTTCAACACTTATAAAATATTCCTCCCCTACCCCTTAAGAACTACCTTATTAATTTGGTTTACTATTTAAGATAAAACTTTTTTCTTTCCCCAATAATCCTACACATTTTTTATGAGCCTTTGTTCATAAGAGATTGACTTATTCTTCTATTTTCATGAGGCCTTTACTAGGAAATCCCAAGTCCTCAACATGAGTACCTTTTTTCTACTATTTTATTTTGATTCTATAATTCCCAAATATAATTTTATAATTTCTATATAATTAAATTTTTATTTTTCGTAAAATTAATTTTATTAATATATGGGAATAAATAATACCCACATTTCCCTTTTTTATAATGAAAAATGAAATCGTTATTTGTGCATTATGCGGACTACGGCCTCATGAAGCAATGGCTTCTAGTTTTAAAAAATGCATCTCTTATTTGGTTATAAGAGTGAAATTGATGAATAAATGTTACATATATAAAATAATTATGATTTTAAAGAGATTAATTATACCTGTCTTTATTACCACACATTCATCAAGAAATGAAAACGTGAACCATGTATCGTACAGACTACATCCTCTATAAATTAATGAGTTTCATTTTATATATAGTTTATTTATTATTTATTAAAATAACTTCAAACATAATTCAACATATTAAACATATATAAAAATTATCATTCTGATTATGTAATAATGATATTATTCCAAAAGAAAAAACCATCATAATTATAATCATCCAATAATTATTGTGTGGACAATCTAGGGTCATTCTAACCACTTGAAAAATTATATAAAGTAATATTATGGATGATAATGAGAACTTAATTAATGATAATATATGATATAAATAATAATAAAAATTACATGAAGTTTGATTATAATTTATAAATAAATTTGAAGGATTGAAGGTAGATTATAATTTTTCCCTTCATAATCATAATTATATATTTTATATCACAATTATTCTTCATATTTCTTAATAGGAATGGGAAAATATGGTTAATTTTTATTCCCTGACCACAATAACATTAACTATAAAAATAAAAATTATTTCAATATAGTGTAATTAGAAAATTATATTTGGGAACGTGAGAGTAGAAAGAAAAATATGTTAGGGAAAAATTATTAACATTAAGAACATGGGATTTCTGTTGGAAGAATCCATTATAATGGAGGTTTTAAGACAATATATTGTGACTATATGATCATGTAAAATTAATAGGATTATATAGGATGTATAAAGGGAATATTTATCAATGGATACTAAATTTTTATGGTGGTCTTGATTGGATTTTGAGTGGCCCCTTGTATAAGTGGTATGATTGGAATTTTTATAAATATGTAAACATGATATAAAAATAACATTTTAAAAATTCAAGAAGCCTTAAAAATGAAAAATAATGGTGTAAGAGATTAGTTATTGTTGATAATCCCTAAACCATTCATTTTCACACAAGTTTCAAAGATGTTTCTGGCACATTATGGATATAATTTTCACTTTTACTAATTTTGGTTGTATTTTGGTAACTAATTATTATATAAGCAATAAAATTTTAATGTTGAAAAATAAAAAGGACCTTATTAAATAATTCTGAGAAATTTTTCCAAATATGAAAACAAAATTGATAAAACATATAGATTTATGAAAAATTAATGTTAACGTTAGCAGATGTAATAGTTAAAAATCAGTTTTTAGAAAAATGAATTTTTTATTTAAAGATAATTTATGGGTTGATAAGTAAAGGTTGATCATAATTTCAAAGGTATAGAAAACCATTTTTCTTATTTTCTATAATTTTTTATATTATAGGGTTATAAAAAGAGAACTTTTGTAAAAATCCTATGGATAAGTCTAAGTATTGGAATGGATAGATTTTGTGGATTTTGTGAAAATTAAATCCCTACATGGAAATTGGAAATAAGGTGTTTATATATCATATATTCACCTTGGGTTAAATACCCTAAAAAGGCTGGTTGAGTATTAAATAAATATTCACTATGGTGCATAATTATTGGGGTTATGACTATACACCAAGAAAGAAATTACTAGGGGATATGATTTGGTTAATCACGTTATAATTATGATCTATTATGATAGATTTATAATGTTAAGGAATTAGTTTAAGGAAGATAAAAGATCCCAATATATAGAAACATATATTTAAGTTAGAGTGATTTTCATTAAAAGAGAATTTGATTAAATAATTTTGAACAGTAATTGTTAGGTCCACTAAGTCGAATACCCTGAGAGGGGGGTGAATCAGGGTATGACAGATTAAAATTTATTCCCCTTCAGATCTTGTTTCATTGTTAAACAAAACTATATTATCTCTTATTATCATTGAAAAGTATGAATAGAATTTAAATCATGTACAAGACACATCAATTTTTACTTGGTTCACCCTCACTAGGCTATGTCCAAGGACCATACAATGGTTGTGTGCCGATGTACAAAAATTCACTAAGGATCATTTCCATAATGGGTACAATTTTTGGGCTAGATCTTCTATGCTCAGGATCACTACCTTTACAAGGTTTAGAGTTTGATCACTTCATTCCCAAGGGTCACTCCCTATGCCTATTTCTCTAGCTCACTATCGGTGGAAAGGGTTGTTGTCTTCTTTTTCCATCGCTCACTGCTCTTAGAAAGGAATTCACTCACAGTTTATAGACTTGAAGGTCAAACATAGTTTATGGAAATGTATGTCCCTTAATTTTAAATGAATTGATATATCCTCAAATGTAGGTAGATGCTCTGTTGAAATCCCTTTTTCACTCATAGATGAAATCCACCTTCCATTGTACTGTTAGGTATTGAAAATGACTTTCATAAACTGACTAGAAGTTTTTTAAATATTCCATGAGTGTTTTATGAACCACATGCTCCTCCCACGTACTGTGTACTAGGTATGGTACATGTAACACCTATTATTAATACCACTTCCACTTCCACGAACCTCCCTTCATTCACAGAAAGCCTCCACCTTTGTTATCATGTACTGCCTCTGTGTATCAACTCGACGAATCTCCTCTGTGAACCACCCTTTGTCCGCAAACTATTATATGTTCGCAGACTGCCTTCGATAAACACCTACATACCATGCCTTCTTCCTCCGCATACCACGTCCTTTTCAGGAAATAGTTTCCCACAAAAACCTTCTATGGAATTTCTTCTGTGGGAACCACTTAAACCTTTGTGGGATTCTCCATCATGAACTTCCTTTGGACTTCACTGAATTCCCGAAGCAAAGAGATGTTCTATAATGATATTTTCTCTCCACTCTAATTGGTGGTATTATCACTCTTTATATAGGTAAATATATTTACTTAATCTGCTAAATTTAGATTTACCAAATCATTAAAGTTGCACTACCTTCATCGCATACCGCTTCTCTTATCATGAACTACAAGCCTCCCAAGGACCATTTTTTATATCTTGTATGCATACTTCATCTCTTCCTATGTAGAGAACCATTTCACAAACCTCAGTGAATTTATAATACCACACACCCTTCATTACAAACTATCGTTGTGAACCATTTTTGGTTCTGCGAACCGTTGTCGCATATCATTCCTACTGCCTTGTATGTGGATGTGAACCCTTCCCAAACATAGTATGTGGTCCATGTATCGGGATCCGTTTTTCTCTCCCTTTTCCAATTTCGTTCACCTTTCTTCACACCATTCTATCCTATGAATAAAACTTTATATTTCCAAACACAAATTCATGATTTTGAGGCCCAAAAATTTGGCAAACACTGGGAAACTACGCCACCCTAAAAACCTGTCTTCGACAAAAATCAACCATACTCATTTGTGGTCATATGGATTTGTCAAAAAACACAATCACACCCAAAACATACCGAGGGGAAACATTAAAGGATTTTAGCCCAAAAATATCCACCTTTGGGTTTGTTGAAAACTCTTTTCATAAAAATTCTTCACATCTTGATACCTCATTATGGATTTTTCCTTCTTCAATCAGCATCTGCTTCATGCGATTAAGATAGTGATCATAGATTTACTCAACACGTACTTTAAGCCCACATGAGCCATGCTTGGCCAGAGAAACAAGAGTATAATAAAAATTTCATCAATGAATCACTTTAATCCTAAAACCAACTCTTGAAACCAATCAACTACTTTCATCATGAACCTCAGATATCGTGATATGTAATCTTTGATCGATTACTTCTAGTATCATAAGATATAATACTCCCCCTATATTACAGATCCTCCAAAAAACTTCATCTCATCTTGAAATCTCCCTATCTCACTACTCCACTTAATAGATTCTCCCCATGTCTTTTCTCCTCCTAAAATAGTCACACTTTCTACCCCTTTTTTAATGAACTCGAAGGACACTTCATGGTTGTCTGCAACAGGAAAAAGAACACATATCAGTACATTAGGGAAAAACACACCATACCTCAGGGATAGGGGGTTCCACATCCACACTTTCTCATGTGTGGGGATTCAACTAGACTTTTAAATCCATTTGATGTCTTTAAAATGCTTCTTTGAGTAAGGTATTTGTAAGAATATATGCAACTTGGTGTTCTATTGGCACATACTCTAACTTTATTAGCCCTTGCTCCACTTTCTCCTTGATAAAATGATATTTGATTTAAATGTACTTTTTACTTGAGTGATGGACTGTATTTTTTTCTTAGATTTATTACACTTTAATTATAATAATAGATTCTGATTAAAGACTTCACTTCAACTCACATATCATCAAGCTGATGCTTCATCCACAGTAATTGTGTGCATGCTTGAGTAGTCGCAATGTACCCATCATTTGCAGTGCTTGTTGAAATATAATATTGCTTCTTTATCAACCAAGAAATATAAAATCTTCCAATATATAAGTCACCTTCAGACGTTGATTTCCTATCATCTATTGAACCATCCCAATTTCCATCTGTTTATCCTAATAACTCTGGATGATATTTTTCATTATACATTAAGCCAAAATTCATTGTGCCCTTGATATAAAGAAGTATTATTTTCACTAAAATCATGTAGCTCCCCTTGGTATTTCTTTGATACCTCACTACTTGGAATGTGGAAAATACAATATTAGGCCTTTTAGTTGTCAGGTACAACAGACTTCCAATGATTTTCCTATATTTTGTGATATTAACTACCCTGCCCTTATCATCCCATGACAGTTTCAACTGGGTAAAAACCATATTCTTCATATCTTTGTAATAATCCATTACAAACCTTCTCAAAACCTCCTTGGAATATTTATATTTAGAAATAAAAGTTTCATTCCTTCCTTGTGTCACATGTAAGCTAAGGAAAAATGTTAGCTCACCAATCATTGACATTTCGAACCCACTTTTCATGAATTTAGAAAACTGTATGCATTGTGCTTCATATGCTCCACCAAAGATTATATTATCAACATAAACTAACACCATCATCCTTTTATTACTTCCATTTTGAAATATATATTTTAATCAAATCCACCACACTGGAAACTGAGATTCTTTAGAAACTGATCAAGCCTTGAATACCATGCTCTTGGTACATGCTTCAAACCATATAAATCTTTCTTCAGCCGATGAAATCTGTTCTCATATTCATGAATGATAAAATAATATGTTTGATAAATGTAAACTTCATCTTTCAAAACTTCATTTAGAAATTATGACTTTACATCCATTTAGAAAACCTTAAACTTTCTTTTCACTGCTATGGCCAAGAATAATCTGATTTTATCCAGCCTTGCAACATGTGAAAATGTGTCATCAACATCAATACCCTCTATCTGGGAGTACCCTTTGCACACAAGTCATTCTTTATTTAAAATCACAACACTATCTTCATTTATTTTTTTGTGAAAGACCAATTTTGTCCCGATGAAATTCTTATATATTGGTCTCAAAACAATCTCCCATGTCGGATTTTTCTTAATTTGGTCAATCTCTTCATTCATTTCCTGAACCCAATTCTCATATCCAGCTACTTCATCAAATCATTTAGGATTAACTTGTGATAAGTATGATTCTTGTTGTAAAGACTTCAGTATCCTTGTCTGCACTTGTGTTGTATGATCACCAATTATGTTATGTCTATCAATTTCATATCTTCTTGTTGTTCTCTATGAAAACACTGATTTATTATCATCACTCTCCTCATCTAAGTCTTCTTTCGAATCAATCTCTAGATCTAGATCATCTCCTGATCTTCTAATATCTTCATCACTATCCTCCTGAGACTGATCATGTATTTTCTGAAGATTATGTTCATTCTCCACTATAGTCACATCATGACTTTCAAATATCTTTTGTAGTTTCTTATTGAAGCATTTATATGCTTTTTTATTCTTTGAGTAGTCAAGAAATATCCCTTTATCCCCATGGGATTCAAACTTCCTGTTTTTCTCCTTATTGAGAATGAAAAATTTACTTCTGAAGACTTGAAAGTACTTCAATGAAGGCTTGTTTCTATAACATAAATTTTATAGAGTCTTCTCATCTTTCGAACAAAGTAAAGCTCGATTTGAAGTGTAGACTAATTTCATCACTACTTCTTTCCAAAATTTCTCTAAAAGGTCTTTCTCAATGAGCATTGTTCTGACCATGTTGTTGAAAATCCGATTTATTCTATCAACTAATCTATTCTACTAAGGAGTTCTTACCACTAAAACTTGATGTCTTATCCCATGTTTCTCAAGATAATCCTCCACTTGGTTTTTTGTTAACTCTATTCCATTATTTATTCGAATTTTATGGATTTTCTAACCAATCATCTTTTCACATTCCCATCGATATCTTATAATACTATTGAAAACTTTAGATTTTTGGGTGATTATTGAAACCCATGTCATTCTTCTATAATTTTCAATTAAGAGAACATAATATCTCGTCCCATTAATAGAACATGGAAAAATTAGACCACACACATCAATATGTACAAACTCAAGAAATCTTATTCACCTTTTCTCATTTGGATTATATGTCTTTAGAATGATCTTCCCTTATTGGTAGGCATCACACATATGAGTACGATCATGTGATAATATAAGAATATTTTTTGTATCATCATATTTCACCAGATTTTCCAAGGACATTTGGAATATGTGGCCAAGATGCTTATTTCATAACTTGTTTTCTTTATCCTTGGAAAGAAATCAGATTTCTTTTTCTCCACTCACAAGGTAGATATTTCTTTTTATATGCTTTCCTTACAATAAAACAGTACCATAATTTTCCTTGATGAAACATAATTTCTTGGAAAAACTTATGGCATGCCCTGAGTCACATAATTGATTGACACTAAGTAATTTGTGACTAAGCCATTCAATAACCAAAGCATCTACTTGTCTCATGTCTTTTCCTTCAAACATGGATTTTCTTGAACCAATAATTTTCAGGCCCTCGTCATTACTAAATATTACAATAAATTCTTTATCATACCTGATTCCAATCACTAAATTCTTATTTTCTATCATATGGGAAGTGCATCCACTTTCAATGATCCATATCCCAGTGTGATCTGATGCATAGAAAGAAATTTCTACAACCACCGCCTACTCAACCCTTTTATTTTTGACCCAAGTCTTTGACTTCATACCCATCATAGAATTATAATCTTGATATTCCTCAGTATATGATGGATCGGCTTCAACTTTCAGAGCTGCAAATCGATTTTTAATTTTTATCTCTCTTGATGATACATTTAGCTACTTCTTATGAACAAATTCAGTCCACCTCATCATATTCCTCTGCATTGTTGATGTGAAATATCTTTTCATATGTCTGATTCACTTACACTATAAACAAGGACCATAAATTTTGACCTGGAATATTGATCTCTGTATGACCACCTCTGTTGGTCTTGTTCCCTTTGTTACCTCTTTTATATGGAACAAACATTTGGAGAGTGTCCCATCTTACCACAAGAATAGAATCTTATGCGAGGTACATTCCTGTATGGAAATGATGCACCACTAGTTGTATCTTGGGTTCTATAAATATTATGATTCTGCTTCATACCCAAATAAATCATCAATAATGAATTGGTTGCTTGTAGTGTGGCTTGAACCGTGACTGATTTCTATTTTAGATCAAGCCTCATGCCAGACTTATCATTTAGAGTTGATTTTTTCTTTTGTTCTACTGGACCACTCTACTCAAATTTCATCTTCTCTATTTCATGTATGATATTCTTTCCTAATGTTTAACCGAGAGTTAACATTTTCTCCTAATCTTTAACTGTTCAGCATAGACTGACGACTTCCTCTTCTAGTTCTTCAATACATTTGATTTGAACTTTTCCAGTTTCAGTCAAACTATCAATTTCTATTTTCTATTCTTCAATTTTCAGTTTGTACTCAACCACCTTTTCTAAGATTTCTGGCATTGAAGACCTCCTCTTTTCAATTTCTACATTCATCTTAGAATTATCTTCTTCCTACTGCTAAATATATAGTTTGGCATCATGAAAAACTTTGTTATATTTCTTTTTTTTTTGGCTCTCAAAATATCTATATCTTCAAGGGAATATTCTAATTCAGTCGGAAGATCAACTCTTCCTTCAATTTCTCCTTCTTCATTGTCACTTTATTCTCTTGTTAAATAATTTCTGACAACTTACACCAAAGCATCTACTTTATGATTCTTTCATTCCTCCCACTCTTCTACCTCAAATTATTCTGATCTTTCAACTTCTTTTGAAAGAAGATTATTATTTTTTATGAACATTATATTAGTACTTCTCCTAACTTTGACATTTAATGAATACTTATTTTTTGAAATTTCATCATTTTCTTCATTGTCATCATCAAACCTCTTAGGAAACTATACTGAAAAATTCCTAATATTTTTGTATTGAAAGAATGCAAATAGATGTTTACCTTTGAACATCCCTTTCCCCTTGCAGATTTGAGGAGGGAAATAAAATCACATCATCCAAATTTTCCTCCTCAGGACTATCTTCAACAGATAGATTCTTCATGGCCTTGAATGCCACTTCTTTGGACTTCCCCTTTTCCATAGCATCGTTATCATCGTTTCTTATTTCATATGATACAAGGGTACATTGTAGGTTATCTAGTGTAAACTCTTTCTGGTCTTTGTCTTTCAGCACTAAAACTTCTGGATTGAACCACAATGTAAGTTTCCTCAATATATGTTCCACAATATTTATATCTTAAATTAATTCCCCAAGACCCCACATGTCTTCCATAATAACATTTACCATGTCAAAGAATACATCAACTATCTCATTGTAGTTCATTCTGATATCCTCATACTTGTTCTACAGAACCTGCTGCTTTTCTTCATAGACTTTCTTGTCACCCTCATAAATGTTCAACAATTTTTCTCACATAGCATGTGATGTTTTACAGTACAGCACCTTTGTATAAATTTCATTTGATAGATATTACCCTAAAGCATTGATTCCTTTAGCATCAATATCCAATTCCCTTCTTTCAACTTCTAATAAAGAACCACTATTGATGTTAATTGATATTTCATGCATAGCTAATGTGAAGAATTCCATTCCTACTGATCGGGAGTAGTGATTCATCCGATTCTTCCAGAGTTGAAAATTATTTCCATCAGTGATCAAAATTCCTTTATGATTTACCAACTCCATTTCTTCTTTTGAGAGAGAATCACTAATTTTCAACATTTTCCCCTAATACCAATTGTTAGGTCCTCTAGGTTGAATACAATAAGAGGGGGGTTGAATCAGGGTATGAAATATTAAAATTTATTCCCCTTTGGATCTTATTTCATCATTAAACAAAACTCTCTTCTCTCTCGTTCTTATTAAAAAATATGAACATAATTTAAATCATGAAAAAGAAAAAAAAATTGGTTCACCCTCACTGGGATACATACAAAGAACATACAACGGTGGTGTGTCGATGTACCAAATTCATTAAGGATCACTACCAATAATGAGTAAAATGTTCAGGGTAGAACTTATATGCCCAAGATCACTACCTTTACAAGGTTTATGTTCTACTCACTGTTTTCCCAAGGTTCACTCCCTATACCTATTTCTTTGGCTCACTACTGGTGGAAAGGGTCCCCGTCTTCTTATTCTTTCGTTCACTGCTCTTGAAAATTAATTGCTTCATAGTTTATAGATTTGTAGGTCAAAATAGTTTATAGACATGTAGGTCCCTTAATTTTCATGAATTCATGCATCCTCAACTATAGGTAGATGCTTTGTTAAAGTCCCTTTTTCACCTGCAAATGAAATCCACCTTCTCGTGTACTGTAAGGTAATGGAAATGACTTTTCCAAACTGACTTGATGCTTTTTCAAGATTCCTTGAGTGTTTGGTAAACTACCTTCACCTCCCGCATATTGTGTACCATGTATAGTATGTGGAACACCTCCTCTACATACTGCTGTCACTTCTGAAAATCTCTCTCCATTCGCAGACTACCTCCGCCTTCGTTATTGCGTACTTCCTCAATGTACAGACTCTTAAAACCTCCTCTACGAACTGCTCTTTGTCTGTGAAATATTATCTGATTGCAGACTACCTTTGCTAACCACCTATGTATTGTTCTTTATTCCTCCTCATACTATATCCTTTTCAGGATAATGTTTCCCACGAAAACCTTTGACGGAATTTCTTCTGAGTGAACCACTTCATCCTTCATGGGATTATCCTTCATGAACTTCCTTCAGACTTCAGCAATTTCCTAGAGCAAAGATATGTTCTATAATGATATTTTATATCCACTCTAATCAGTGGGATTATCACTCTTAATAAAGGAAAATATATCCACTTAATCCGCTAAACCAAGATTTACCAAATCTTTAATGCAGCATTGTCTTCACAGCATACTACTTCTCTTACCGTGAACCTAAATCCTCCCACGAACCATTTTTACTATCTGGTCCATGTACTAAATATATTCCTACACAAAAAAACATTTTTCAAACCTCTATGCCTTCCGAATAACACACACCCTTTACTGAAAACCATCATCTTGAACCATTTTCGATTCTAGAAACTACTCCCAGATATTGTTCATGCTGCATGGTATACAGTCACTAACCCTTCCTAGATATGGTACGTGGTTCATATCCTCGGCTCCACATTTATCTTAATTTTTTTATTTTGTTCACTGTTCTTTTCACCATTCAGTTCTATGAAGAAAACCTTACATTTCCAAACACAAATTACCTATTTTGAGGCCTAAAAATTTAGAAAACTTTGTGAAACTACACCACCTTAAAAACCTATCTTCAGAAAACACTAACAAAAATCATTCGTGGTCATCTATATTTTTCAACAAACACAATCACACCCAAAACATATCGAGAGGACACATTGATGTTTTTTCCCAACAGTAAGAAATTTTGAGAATTATTTTTTTATAAAATTATCTTAAAATAATTATTGTATGATGTTAATTATTAATCACCAATTTCTACCCCTTTTGGTTTTAGTAATTATGGGTGTAACATCATGTTTCTATTTTCAGGTACTCCTTTACCTTATTTTGTTAATTCTTTGGTTGGGTAATGTTTGGGGGGTGCGTCACGTGAAAATTTGTAAATTTTTTGATGTTTTTGGGTTGGTCACGGTTAGAGAATAATTTTCCCAAACTTTGCACTCAACTCGGGTAAACCATTCAAACCCAAATAGTAGGGGTTTTCATGTTTGGTGCATGGTTTGAAAAACCTTGCACCCAACTAGTAGTAACTATGGACCCCTTTAAAGGGGAGTACATTTATGGTACATGGTTTGACAACTCGTGCGGACCCTCCATAAAATAATACACACAAAATATTTTAATTTTGAATAATATTTTAAAATTTCCTAAATCTCTATTTTCACCCCTACTAGACCCTAAATTGGGATTGGGAAAATTATTAGGTCTTTAGAGCTCTCAAGATAACTTTTTGTCTCCTCCAAATCTATTCCTAAGCAGATCAAAGCTTCCTCTATGATAAGATATATTTTCTCATTCCTTCTCTGCTAATCTCTCTATCATTCTTCCATAGGATTTTTTAGATCTTATTTTTGTTAGAGGATCTAAAATTTTTTTTGTATCTTTTATCTAGGTTTTTTTCTATATCTCCATTACTAGTTTTCATTATTATCATGTCCTATTGTGGGTGTTATGAAATGTGATATTAGTATTAAAGGTAAGAAATTCTATTGAGATTTTTTATTTAATTATCCCTTTATTTACTTGATTTATTTGCTTTAAATTAAATTATGAAAATCCAATTCGGTGAAAATTTGGATTTGAAATTGGATGTTTCATTGATTTTGGTGGAAACCATCAAATTCCAAAGGAATAATAAATTGGTGTGTGATTTGAAATTTATGGAAATTGTGGAATTGAAATATAAAATTTATTTCTAAAAGGTGTATTAAATTAATTTGATAAGGATTCATGATTGGTTCTACCTTT
Source organism: Viscum album (assembly GCA_963277665.1). Classification (NCBI taxonomy): domain Eukaryota; kingdom Viridiplantae; phylum Streptophyta; class Magnoliopsida; order Santalales; family Viscaceae; genus Viscum; species Viscum album. The sequence continues at coordinate 1,967,925,747 of OY728165.1, read as the reverse complement.
AAAAATTCATTATTTTATTAAAAACCCATGTTTTAATTTTTTAATGGAATTTGGAATATTGAAACTAGAAATTGGGAAATTTTATTTTAAACTATTTTGAAATATTTTTTCTATTATTTTTTTATTGTTTGAGAACATGTGATCCTTGGTAGTTAGTGACTTATTTGGGAAAACATGCTAGGATGTGAATTCCCTAGCAATGGATTGATGCTTTACAACTCTAAAAAACATTGTTTGGTTGATCTTATACCTAGGGGGTGTTGATGAGTCCTCTTTAGAAAGTGGCAAAGGGATATGTGTGTGAATTTCCATGATCACCTAATATGAGATGTGTGAGGTCCCATAACCTGAAACTATAATACCTTAGGACAGATGACCATATTTCATTTTCTAAATATTTTTTTATATATACCAATGTTTATCAAACATTTTTCCACATTCCTGTTCATTTATATAAACTGTTTTATAGAAAATGTTTACTTTATCCATTTTTTGAAATTTTTCTATCATTGAAATTTAAATAATGATTTTTAATAATCATTTACACTTCCATACCTATTTTACTTAAAATTGAAAAAATGAAATGGTTTATTAATTATATAATCTTATTATGAAGAATTTTGTGAGACCCTACTAGGATTTTAGCTCACATACTACCTTTTCCATTGGGAATTTTTATATTTCCTTCTTCCATGTTCAATTATTGGGAAAATTCCACTTGTAGGTGGTGGCTGATGTTGATGGTTTGGGCATTGGTCATTACTTCTATTTGAGTTTTATCTGGTTTGTTATAATTACTTGATGATGTACTATTTGGGTTTTGTTACCTATTTGGTTTCTCGAATAGTTCTCCCTTTATAGTTTTCTTTTGATCATAGTGATATGTGTCTATTTCTTATGTTGTTTTGTGGAAAATTGTTCACCCTTTTATCTTGTGTGATATCAGGTGCTAGTTGAAAACTTGTGGGGATCTAGAACACGCTTCAGCCTATTCTATGATTGTCTTGGGTGTCTGTACACCAAGGTATCTAGGATGGTTCATGAAAAATTAACATATCAGAGCTCTAGTTTAATCCTCTTACATTGATTTAAATATCCAGGTTGAGATCTTTTTGGGACATATGAGGTAGTTTTAAGTGATTTCCTAGCTAGCACTCACTATAATGAACCTTAAGTAACCAGTGGTGGTTTGTGAAAGGCCTATTGAGGATTAGTTCTATTATTTTCCTTTTATTTGACTTGGATATGGAGAAATCAAAATCTTGTTTATTTAATGGTATTAATTTCCCTATTTCCCTTAGAAGTTGTTGGTCTGAGAAAACTTCTGACATATTCAGTTTTTTTCTAATGTTGTGTAGTATTATGCATCTAAGAAGAAATGTGAATATGATCCAGGTGGAAGCTTATAATAAACTACTATGATCCAATCCCCTAGTGTACCATAATCTCATTTATATTATTATGTGAAATTTCCAAGATCTAGGATAGGCAACTGCACACATTTCTGTTCAGGCACCAGTTATGGAACCTCAGAGGGATGAGTCTCAAAATCATGCTCAAGATTTTCTTAATTAGAAAACACATTTATTCTAAGGTTCTAATGATCCTCAAATAGATAAGGACTAGATGAGAAATATAGAGCCTCTCTTTGACTTCTTGGTTAGTCTTGAAGCTGTTATGGTAAAGTGTTGTTTTCGATGATTTTGTCGGGGCACGCACATTCATCTGTTTGAGGACGTGCTGCTTGTTTCACCGCATTCTCTTTTTCCAAAGGCGGGTGGAATCTGTCCCTTATTCAGGGATGTTTTCTCCTTCATCAAAACGAGATAATGGGATGTTTATTCTTCCTTCTGTGGATTCTTCCTCGGAACATTTTACATAGTCTGTGTCTACCTTATAGATTTGAGTCATGGTTCGTGAATCTTGTTCCCAGTGCCATATCTTTGTGGATTCCAGTTAATTGCACTACTTCCATCAGGAAATTCCCTGGGGTATTGACTGGTAGCAACCTTAGGTTGGAGTAGATGACAACATCAGGCATGTAGGGGCATATCTGAATTCATGGACATTGGGGAACCTATATTCTTCCTCATAAGAGGTCATCTTAGGGGTGGAAAACCCAAGGAATCCCACGTTAGTCATGAGGTATCCAATGTCGGAGGCATATCTTTTAGGTTTTCCTCAGCTTCCCATGTTTAACATGGGGTATTCCGTGAGTTTAATGTCTAGAAAAGATGGTTACACCAAAGGCATGTCTTCCAATGTTTTCCCCAGAAATCCCATGTTTAACACGAGTTAGGCCATGAGTTTAATGACTTGCGGAGACTGAATGAGAGTGATTAGAGCATCCCATAGAGACGGATCAGATTAGTGAATCCCTATGAGGGATCACTTGGAAGTTTTACCATATGGATGGATCATAACACCCAATGAGGACAGATCTGAGGTGGTGTGTCCCATAGAGGGAAGATATAACACTGTGATGGATAATCTAGACACCACTAAGGGTGGATCATAAAGATTTCACCCCAAAATGGGGAACACTGGATGGATAGGTCAGAATGCCTAATGAGAGAAGACCCAAGGTGGTTTGTCCCATAAAGAGATGATGTCACACCATGAAGAATGATCTGTACACCACTGTGGGCGGATCCGGGAGAGTAAACCCTAGAATGTGGAACACCAAGGTTTACCATTGGCTAGGATTGAACCTTGTGGAGGTTTCCTACATACCCTATGTAGATGATAGGGATCAAAACCCATTTAGTTCTAAGGGTTGATAAATCAGGGTGTACACAAAGGAAAATGACTCGAATACATGTTGGGGCTTACACATGGATATCAGCCCATCATAAGAGGGATACTCTTGGTTGGATAGTTATGGATTCTGTGGGTGATTATGCATGGTTAGTTACCCAGTTGCTACTAGGAGCAGCGAGGAAAGTGGGTGACACGATCTCACTAGGATGTGGCGGCCTGGGTAAGAATCAAGATTGATGATGGAGAGTTGAATGAAGTGGAGGGTGAATGAGATGGAACCGTTGTGAAAGTGACGGTAGTGTGGGGCTTGATCCTCGAAGATACTTCCTATGTATCCCCGTGGTAGGGAATCAAAGTCTGCGTAGTTCGGTGAGGCGATGGGACACCTGAAGAGGTGGCCCGTGAGAATGGACGCATGGATGGGACCCGGAGGAGATAAAACCTCCAAGTTGGGGCATTCCATTCTCAGAACACATGGGATCGAGGGATAGATCACGATGTGACATGATCGATGGTCTTGAACATTAGGGAGTCTTCCGATGTATCACCATGGTAGGGAATCAAAGTCCACGTAGTTCATCTGATAATGGATTAGCGTCAATTGGTGACTTCAACGTCTTATCATCGATTGGGGGACTTCAATGGATTACCGTCGAATGTTGTTGAAAATGGATTATCTCTGACTAGGGTTGACAACGGATTACTGTTGAATAGGGTTTATAATGGCTTACCGCTGAATGGGGTTGAAAACGGCTTACCGCTGAATGCGGTTGACAACAGCTTACTGCTGATTGGGATGACAGTTTAGTGTCATACGGGACAAAAGGGGAATATAGTTTAATGTCATGTAGGACGGGGTTTTACCGACATGAAGTGGTCTGGAGTGATGGGTGTTGGGCTTGAACCTCATGGAGGCTTCGTACGTACCTTTCCTTGGAAAGGATCAAATTCCACGTAGTTCGGGAGGGGTGTTGGTGAACCGATGTGAAGGGAGTTGGGACCAATGGTTGTTGGTCTTGAACCTCATGGAGTCTTCTTACATACCTTTCCTTATCAAGGATAAAATTCTACGTAGTTCAGGTGGTGTTTGGTGAAATGATGTGAAGGGAGTCGGGACCAATGGTTGTTGGGCTTGAACCTTAGAAAGGCTTCCTACATACCTTGCCTTTTCATAGATCAAAGTCCACATAGTTTAGGATGGTTTGGGGCTTACACTATAGGGCGGCCCAGGGAGGATGTCATGGTCGATGCTTGCTATAATCCCATGTGAGTCATGCTCGGTGTGAGAAACAAGAGGCAGTAAAGACCTGACGATCATGGCGAAAAGGTACGTCCATGAATGGTGGTGAATGGGGCTTACGCAAGGAAGGTTCCCAGGTGCCGCTATGGAGAAGAAATGGTGAATGAGGATTACGCAAGAAAGCTTCCTGGGTGCCGCTATAAAGTAGAAATGGTGAATGGGGCTTACGCAAGGAAGCTTTTTGTGTGCCGCTATGGAGCGGCAATGGTGAATGGGGATTACTCATGGAAGTTGTCCAGGTTCTGCTATGGAGCAGCAATGGTGAATGGGGATTATGCACGGAAGCTTCCCATAATGTATTTCTCACATCTGTCCATGAGGGAATCCCAAATCACTGGTGGGTTGAGGCATATAATTGTGGTCTACACTTATGCACTGGTGCACAAGCGGGATAACACCAAGGGCATTGGAATCAGTCCGAACAAAGGGAGATGAAAGTGTGAATCACATGCCTAGAATTCAGAATTCAATGAGGGTAGTGTGGCGATAGAGGATAACTGTTGAACATGTTAGAAACACAGAATCCATATCGTGTTATTATGAAATGGGAACAAGTAAATGAGGATCGACTATTGACCGTATTTGAAACACAGGACCTGACTCAAAGTATCGTCCAAAGTCTTCTGGGGTGTTGTCCCAGGATGGTAGGTGAGCTGATGCAGCATGGGACCAGGTCGTTAGGGGGTCCCTTCAGACATGGAAGAGGATGAATATCTGAATGAGGGACACACAAAGAATGAGGTGGAGTGATGGAATGTTTGAATGGATTTTAAAGCTCTTTAAATTACGCCATTGTAATCATGGCATGAGGTATCTTATGCTTTTCACATAAGTCATCTCTTATTTGGAACAAGAGGCATCCTATTATTGAATAATAGGGAATGCTAGAGTTTAAAGGCATGTAGAGAGTACTATTGGCATCTTATACTTGGATCATAAGGAATATCTTGTTCGGAATAAGAGGTATCCTATATTTAATGATAGGGCATGCTACGGTTTAAATTCATGTAGAGAGGACTATTAGCATCTTATTCTTGGAGCATAAGGCATCTCTTGTTTGGAGTGAGAGGCATCCTATTATTGGATGATATGGAATGATGCAGTTTATAGTCATGTAGTGAGGACTATTGGCATCTTATGCTTAGAGCATAAGGAATCTCTTGTTTAGAGTAAGAGGAATCCTATATTTTTCATATAGGGTTCACTATAGTTTATATTCATGTAGAGAGTACTATTAGGCATCTTATTCTTGGTGCATAAGGAATCTCTTGTTTGGAGTAAGAGGCATCTTATATTTTTCATATAGGGTTCACTACAGTTTATAGTCATGTAGATAGGACTGTTACGCATAAGGACCCTAGAAATGGATGGTGTTGGGACTTACACAAGAGAATACCTATCTGGTTCAACCTAGCGTAGGAGTCAGGTGATGGGGTTTGGTTGAGTTACTTGAGGAATCGTTCGACTCAATACACTCAAGAATTGTATATGAGAATCTCAAATAACGACATGTGAAAGGGACCAGGAAGATTATACCAACTCAAGTTATTTCATGGTGTTTGGAGGAGTATATTGAATCATGGTATTTCATAGGTGGGAGATGGATTCACATAAGGGCGCAATGGAAAATGTCGATGTCGCAGCCTAAAAAGTTTGTGGTGTGACTCTCCATCTTTCATGGGGGTCAATGAAAGAAATGAATGGACTGGCCCGGAGGGCCGGGACCATAGCCCGACACTGATCCTGAGTGGACACGAAGGTAGGAGCTTTGCAAAGTATTGGACTTCACGAATTAGCTTCATGGAGTAAAGGGGTTCGCGAAGCATGGGGTCTCACAAAGCAGTTTCACAAAGGAAAGTTGCTCACAGAGCATGGACTCACGGAGCATAGGGGCTCGTGGAGTGAAGAATATCATGGATAAAAGGGGGATCACAGAGAAAATAACCTCTTAGATCAAAGAGTATTGTAGAGAAAAGCATCTCGCAGAGAAAAGAATCTTGCAGAGCAAAGCCTCTCATAGAGCAAAGCATCTCGCAGAGCCCTTTGCGAAGGGCATCACTTCACGGAGCTTGGGAGCTCCGTGAAATGGGTGACCAGTCTCCCAAGGGGCTGCATGATCATCCTTATGAAGGGGGGTGATCCAGGTATTTATAGGTGATGGAGTTCGGCAGAGTGCGCCGCAAAGCACAAATATATGCTGCGAAGAACAAATGCGCGATGCGAAGGAAATCATGATCCGCAACTAGAGGGAGTTCCCTCAAGTTCGTCATAATCGTAGAGCTGACCTTCATCGAGCTTCATGGAGCTCATGGAGGATCTAGTCAATTTCCCTCAAGTTCATTGTAACCGCAGAGTCGGCCATCATCAAGCTTGGAGGTGCTCGCGGAGGCTCTGGTCAATTTCCTCTACTCCGCGATCACGGAGGGAGCTTCGTGAAGGAGCTCTGCAAACCAGTTTTCCATCCCAACTTCAAATTTCCATAACTCCTAATTCATAACTTCGTTCAGGACCTTCGACCTGTCAAATCGAATCTTGTGAAATGGGATATTATCTTGGTACATTTATGGCAAAATTTGGAATATTTTGTGGATGCATTTTCCAGGTCCAACAAATGCCCCCCTAAGAATGGGGTCCAGTGAGGATGAGGAGGGCGAGGCAGACCACATTCTGAGTAAATAGATGAGGAAAACGCATGCCTTGGGGTCCATTGTATCTCAATAGAATTGAGTAAATAGATGAATAAATCTTTAAGCCCGCATGAGACATGCTCAGTGCGGGAAACAAGAGATAATAGGTGGTCATTCACCTATACGAGAGTGTTAAACAACGGAAGGTGTGAGGGGATCAGAATGGGACATCAATCACCATTGGGAGTATCCTAAAAGAGGGATTGCAGCTGGAGAATGGGGATATCTAAATATCTGATCAAGATTTCCAGGGAGAAAGAGGGAGACCTGACTAAATAATGAAGCTCGCAGAACAGTCAAATTGTCGTTTTCCCGGTGTGCTCTTGTGCACGAGTGGGGTAACGCCAGGGGTGTTGGAATAAATCTGAACAGAGGGAAATGGAAGGTGTGAATCATGATACCCAAGATTTGGAACACTGTGGGGGTGGCATGACAATGAAGGATAACTTCTCACCGCAATCGAAACACAATATCTTTATTATGTTAGCCTGAAATGGAGATAACAAACGAGGGATGACTGTTGACCATGTTTGAAACACAGGTCCAGACTCAAAATTCAACCCATTAGTCTTCCAGAATTTTTCCCTAGTACAGTAGGCGAGCCATAGTCCTAGAATCCATACTGTTAGGGGGTTCATTTAGAAGTGAAAGATGATGAGGGTATGAATAAAGGGCATGAAAATTGTGAAGGGTGGAGTGATGGGTTGTTCAAATGGTGTCCAACACTCTTGGAATTACTCCACTATGATGAAATCACGTTAGGTGGGAGCATAGATCTGATCAAAGATCATACTTACTTTCAAACAAGACGTCTCTATTAAGGTCATATAATGATCTATAGTTTTACGTCATACAGATGCAGACTATGAATGGAATAGTTTAACATCATATGACCAGGACGTTGCACATAGTTTTACAGTCGTACGGCTTGGACCAAGGTTAACAGATTAAAGTCATGTTACATGGACTGTAGGCTCCTAGTTTAAGGTCCTAGAAACTATACTGTGATCAGGGCTGAGGGTCAAGGAGGGTTAATAACCATGGGGTTGGGCCCAAGGTGAAATTCCTAGGCATCACTACATATCCCATAAGGATAAGAATCAAGCCAAATGTAGTTCCTAAATCACGGCATGGTCAGAGACCAACACTGGTAGTGAGAACCCTCTCTAGAGAGGAAACTGACACATACCATGATTAACATAGAGAATCCAAAACTTGTTCATGGTTGAACCGTAGTTTAAAGTCATTCGTAGAGGACATGGCTACCCAGAAAGAAAATGTGTTGTTTGGTACATACCCCGATGTGAATGAGGGCCATAAGAGTCCATGCCACACCACATGCTCTCGGAAGAAACCTTAGTTCAAGGGACCGAAGGTGAAAACCAGGTTGGTCCTGAGACAGGTTTTCTGGGCGTTCCTATATATCCCATATGAATGGGAATCAAGACATACGTAGTTATGAGAATTCAGTTTAATGTCTTAAGGGATGAAAAGGCATGTGTAGACCGGCTACACCAATAAACATCCTACTAAAACCACTTATCCCAAGTGAGTAATTCTCAATATAGAAAATAAGGAGTATTGATGAGACTTTCCTATTACATTAAGGCACACATTAGAGAAAATGGGATGATAGGTGAATGACGTCAAAAATAATAACGACCTACCTGCTTAACATACCTTGATGTGCTGAGGGGTAAAGCCAAGTATGTTGGAATTACACTTGAACATAAGGGAGTGGAAAGATGTGAATCATGATTCTCAAGATCTGGACCACAATGATGGTGGTGTGTCAATAGAGGATAACTTTTGACCATGTTCGAAACATAGTATCAATTTTGTGTTAGCCTGGAATGGGGATAGAGAAATGAGGGTGGACCGCTGACCATGTTCAAAACACGGGACTTGTCGGAAATGTTGTATGAGGTATTCAAGGACGTTGGCCCAAGATGTTAGGTAAGCCAATGTGGCTTGAGACCAGGCTATAAAGGGGCTCCCTTTCAAACGTGGAAGAGGATGGGGATCCAAATAAAGGGCTCATGAAGCATGGACATGAAATAAGGGGATGTTTATGTGAAAATTCCATACCTTGGGATCTTTTCCACACTGAATTTGAGTACGCCAATGAGATGTGTCAGATTGAGTAAGTCAAATACATTTCCGAGGACAAGGGTTTGCGGTTCGCACGCTCCTAGATTAAGGTCATAATTTTGACCATTAAGGGGGGACCAGGTTTGATAGACTGTATGTAGGTCGGCGATGTAGCCAAACCCGACGTGTAGTTCCCATAGGGAGATCTTAGTTTTTGTTCATAGAACTCGGACCAGGTTGAGAAAATACAAGGGAGGCACATGGTGTAGCTATTTCAAAACTTGATGTGAATGAGAACCCAAGAGGTACTCTCCACACCACATGTTCCCAAAAGATTTCGGGCCAAGGTTCCAAAAAAAGGGGGTCAGGATTTAAGATTCCTGGGGGCTAGACCCACTGACGGAATATCTAGGCATTCCTACATATCTTTTGTGAATGGGAATCAAGCCACGTGTAGTTCTAGAATATGTCGTGAAGTTTAATTTCATACAACAAGGACATGGAGAGATCTTAGTTTTAGGGTCTTAGAGCTCAGACCATAGGGAAGAGAAACTCTTCCAAACAGATGCAAACCTAGACCAAATTCTTAATCCCATGTGAGCTATGCTCGATGTGGGAAACAAGGGAAGATAAGGTCTTTGCAACACATGGAATACACGTAAAGGGGAAATCGGTGCAGAGCCCCGAATGAATCCTCATTGTGGCTTGTCCTCATATCATGAAAATGAGCACTGAGGGATAGCACCAAGAGTGTCGAAATTCCACTTGGACATGATATATTGGAAAATGATGTTAATCATGCAACTAACATTTAGGGCTTGATGGGGTTGGTGTGATGATGGAGGATAACTGTTGACCATGTTAAAAACACAGAATCCATATCGTGTGACCTGAAATGGGAACAACATATGGGCATCGACCGCTGACCATATTCGCAACGTGGTACATGTATCAAATTGTCATCCAGAATCCTCAGGGACGTTAGCTTGAGATGCTAAGAGGGACCTTGGGCCTAGAATCCATGAAATTTGGGGGTCCTTTGGATTTGAAATATGATGGGAGACCAAATGAAGGGGATCCTGAAGCCTGAGGATGGGCGATAACATGTCCATGTAGGATTCAACACTCTAGGTGTTGAACGAGAGTGCTTCTAGGAATATTGGTGAACTACCAAAGAGGGGGAGGTACGTGGTATGGCTGTTACAATCCCAATGTGAATGAGGAGATAAGCCCATACCACACCACATTCCCTCCCTCCTGGAGAACTCGGGCCAAGGGGCTATAGATATGAGCTTTCTAAGAAGCAGGGCTAGACCCGAAGAAGAAATCTCCAAGTGTTCCTAGATATCCCATGAGGATGGGAATCTAGCCATACATAGTTTTGGGGGTGTTATGCAATTTAACATTATGCGATGAGGATGTGATAGATCTTAGTTTATGGTCATATAGCTCGGACTGTAGATGCCTAGTTTTAATGTTCAGTGCATGGGACAAATGGGTGGAAAGGGTGGATCATTGTGCCTGCCATTAGGGAGACCATAGAATGGAAACAATGATTGGGGATAACTACTGACCATGTTTGCAACACAGTATCCATATCATTTTATGAAATTGAAACAAAAAATTTGCATCAACTGGTGAACATATTCGCAACACAAGACTTATATCAAATTATTGCCCCAAGTCCATTGAAACATTGGCCCGAGACGGTAGAAAAGCCCTGGGTCCTAGAATCCATGTCATTCATGGGTCCCTTTGGATGGGAAAGAAGGTGGGAACCCAATTATGGGATGAAAAAATCATGCTGGGACATGTGAAATTTAGCATCTTGCAGAAAGGATGATGGGTGGAGGGGTGTATCAAGGGGATATATGTGGCGTAGCCAACATAACCCAACATGAACGAGGGTATAGATTCCACACCACACTGCACATTCCAAGGTGAGAACTTAGGCCAGGGGGTAGAAATATCAAGAGACCTAAGGCTAGGCCTTGAATGGAAAGCCCATACAGGTTGCAGTTTATTGTCATGCGAGACGAAAAAGCAGTTTAACGTCATGCGAGACAGGTTCTGGGTGGTTTTACATCCTTCAGCCTGGATAGATCATGTTGTTTAACATCATGATAGACAAAGATGAGTAGTTTAATGTCATGCAGGATGATAATGAGCAGTTTAACATCATGATGGGAGAAGATGAATAGTTTAATGTCATGCAAAATGATAATGAGCAGTTTAACATCATGATAGACAAAAATGAATAGTTTAACTTCATGTAGGATGATAATGCAGTTTAACGTCATGCAGGATGAAGATGAACAATTTAACATCATGCAGGATGGTAATGTAGTTTAACATTATGCAGGACAAAGATGAATAGTTTAACGTCGTATATGAAGATAATGCAGTTTAACGTCATGTGGGATGAAGATGATTAGTTTAATGTCATGCAAGATGATAATGCAGTTTAACATTATGCGGGATGAAGATTAATAGTTTAACGTCATGCACGACGATAATGAGCAGTTTAATGTCATGAGGGAAAATAATGTGGTTTAATGTCATGCGGGACAAAGATGAGCAGTTTAAAGTCATGCATGATGATAATGAGTAGTTTAATGTCATGATGGACGATAATGCAGTTTAACGTCATGTGGGGAGATAATGAGAATTTTAAAGTCATGCAGGATGATAATGAGTAGTTTAATGTCATGACGGATGATAATGAAGTTTAACATCATGCAGGATGAATATAAGTAGTTTAAATTCATGTGGGGTGATAATGAGCATTTTAACGTCATGATGGATGATAATGCAGTTTAACGTCATGCGGGACAAAGATAAGAAGTTTAAAGTCATGCAGGATGATAATGAGTAGTTTAACTTCATGACGGATGATAATGCAGTTTAACATCATGTGGGATGATAATGAGCAGTTTAAATTCATTTAGGACAATAATGAGTAGTTTAACATCATGACAGATAATAATGCAGTTTAACGTCATGCGGGACGAAGATGTCTATGTTCCATAACTATACCATTACACATCCTACCAAAAATATTAAGCCCAAGTGAGTCATGATCGGTGTAGGAAACAAAGAGTAATGATGGGATTTTCTTGACACATAGAAGCACACAGAAAATGGAATGAAGATTTCCATCTAGGAATATCCCAACAGTACTAGCCCTCTCACTCAACGTGCAAAGATACACATAAGGGTAACACCAAGGGTTTTGTAGTTCCACCTAAACATAGAGAGGTGAAAAAAAGGTGAATCGTAGAATTCAAAATATGGATCATAATGATGTTGGTGTAATGATGGAGGATATCTATTGACCACGTTTGAAACACAGCATCCATATCATGTTACCATGGATGAGGATAGACAAATTAGGGTCGACCGCTGACCATGTTCGAAACACGGGTCCTGTCGCAAAATGTCATCTGAAGTCTTTCGAGGCATTGGCCTAAGACGATAGGTGAGTCAATGTGGCATGAGACCAGGCCATTAGGGGGCCCTTCAGACATGAAGGAAGGTGTGGACCCAAATAAAGGGATGCTACGAAGCATGGAAATGGATTGGGATTATGTTCATTTAGAATCCAACACTTTGGGTTCTACACCACAACACATCAGAGTGTGTCAGTGGGAAGATATAGCTGGTCTTAGAGTAACAGACCTTGGTGTTGAAAATAGTTTAAGGTCTTCTTTCTTGGAATAATGGTTCTTAGTTTAAGGTCATAGAGTTAGGTTCTGGTGCATAGTTTAACGTCGTGTAGCTAGGATGAGTGATGGCTGGTGTTTAGGGTCAAATGGCTTTGACCATGATTGCTTCAGTTTTAGGTAACATAGATTTGACCAAAATGTTGTACAGTTTCATGTCATGTGACCAAGATGTTGTCTCATGGTTTAACATCATGTGACTGAGACGATGGCTGTTATGCAGTTTAACGTCATACAACTAGGACACAGTTATTACATAGTTTAACATCATGTAACTAAGACGTGCGACCATACAGATTGCTTTAGTAGAGGTATGGTCATCTATAGCCCATTCTGATGGTTTGGGGTGAGGGGTAAATCTATATGATGGTATTTCCCTAAAATTCCCCAAGCATAAGCATTGATGTTCTTCATGCCTGAGTTGGGCTACCTCACAGTGAACATTCCACAAGCTAGTGTCAAGGACACAGGGAGGACCTCTATGGTCGATTCAATGTAGCAATTGGGATGACACAGAGTGTCATAAGGATGGAAAGAATGATATCATGCTCTCAAAACAAATGGGCGATGGATCCCAGAAGGCATGGAAGCCCAGAGTGTTAGTACGATGGGGAAATAGAGCCCCGAAGGCGTGGAAGCCTGGAGTGTCAGTACGACGGGGCGATGGAGATCGAAAGGCAATGAAGCATGGATCGTTGGTATGAAGAGGCGATGGAGCCCGAAAGGTGATGAATCCTGGATCATTGGTACAACTATGTGGTGGAGCCCAGAAGGCGATGAAGCCTGGATCGTCAGTACGACGGGGCGATGGATCCCGGAAGGCATGGAAGCCTGTATTATCGGTACAATGGGGGAGATAGATCCCGGAAGGCGTGCAAGACTGGAACGTCGGTACAATGAGGAAATGGATCTCGGAAGGCATGGAAGCCTAGAACATCGGTACGATAGGGAGATGGAGCTCGGAAGGTGTGGAAGCCCCGAGCATTAATACGACGGGGCGATGGAGCCCAGAAGGCAATGAAGCCTGGATCGTCGGTACGATGGGGTGATGGATCATGGAAGGGGTGGAATCTTGGATCATTGGTATGATGGGGTGATGGACCCCGGAAGTTGTAGAATCCAGGATGTCGGTGCGATGGGGTCGATGGAGCCCGGAAGGTGTGTAAGCTTGAATGTCAGTACGACGGGGGCGATGGAGCCTGGAATGTGAGGAAGCCTAGAACGTCGGTACGACGGGGCGATGGAGCTCGGAAGGTTTGGAATCCTGGACATCGGTATGATGAGGGCGATAGATCCTGGAAGGCATGGAATCCTGGACGTCAGTTCTATGGGGTCGATGGAGCTCAGAAGGCGATGAATCCTGGAGCATCGGTACGATGGGGTGATGGAGCCCGGAAGGCGTGGAAGCTTGGATCGTCGGTATGATGGGGGCTATGGAGCCAAGAAGGCGTGGAAGCCTATAACGTTGGTATGATGGGGGAGATGGGTCCTAGAAGGCATTGAAGCCTGGATCGTCAGTATGATAGGGGTGATGGAGCCCAGAAGGCTTGGAAGCCTAGAACATTGGTATGATAGGGCGATGGAGCCTAGAAGGCGTTGAAGCATGGACGCCAGTACGATGGGGGTGATGGATCCTGGAAGGCGTGGAAGCCTGGACGTCAATACGATGGGGACGATGGAGCCCAGAAGGTGTGGAATTCTGGACGTCGTTAAGATGGGGTGATGAAGCCTAGAAGGTGTGGAATCTTGGATGTCAATACGATGGGGTGATGGATCCCGGAAGTCATGGAATCCTGGATGTCGGTACGACGGGGTTGATAGAGCCCAGAAGGTGTTGAATCCTGAATCGTTGGTATGATGGGATTGAAGGAGCCTGGAAGGTGTGGTATCCCTTGGCATGGCCTGTGAAGGTGGTGGTATTGGTGAGGAGAAGATGGATTCAGGGGGAGGATGCCCCCTTGTGCGGCCTCTTAAGTCGGCAGGGTTGGTGAGGATCCAATCGAGTCGGGGGTGGATGCCCCATGCGCAGCCTCTTAAGGAGGCGGTTTTGGTGAGGAGTCGATTTGGTCAGGGGAGTAATCCCCCTGTGCGGCCACTTAAGGCGGCGGGGTAGGTGAGGAGCTGATGGAGTTGGGGTCAGATTAACCCTGTGCGACCTCTTAGGGCGGCGGGGTCATTGAGAAGTCGATGGAGTCGGGGGAGGATGCCCCCTGTGTGGCCTCTTAAGGTAGTGGGGTCAGTGAGGATCCATGGAGTCAGGGGAAAATGCCCCCTGTGTGGCCTCTTATGGTGCCAGGGTTGGCGAGGAGATGATGGAGTCAGGGGGATGATTCCCCCTATGTGGCTTCTAATGGTGGCAGGTTCAGCGAGGAACCAATGGAGTCGGGGGCGGATTCCCCCCTGTATGGCCTATTATGACAACGGGGTTGTCGAGGAGCTGATGGAGTGGGGGGCGGATTCCCCCTGCATGACCACTTAGGGTGTTGGGGTCGGCGAGGAGCTGATGAAGTTGGGGGGACGAATGCCCCCTGCACGGCTTCTTATGGCGGTAGGGTCGGCGAGGAGCTAATGGAGTTAGGGGGTAGATTCTCCCTGCACAGCCTCTTAAGGATACGGGGTTGGAAAGGAGCCGACAGAGTCAGGGTCGGATGCCCCCTACATGGCCTCTTAAGGCGGCGGGGTTGGCTAAGAGCTAATGGAGTCATGGTAAGATGCCCCTTGTGCGGACTCTTAGGGCGGCGGGTTCGGTGATAAGACAATGGAGTCAGGGGAGGATGCCCTCTGCATGGCCTCTTAGGGCGGAGGGGTCAGCAAGGAGCTGGTGGAGTCGGGGGAGGATTCCCCCTACGTTGCCTCTTAGGGTGGCAGGGTCGGTGAGGAGCTAATGGAGTCTGGGGCGGATGCCCCTGCATGGCCCCTTAAGGCAGTGGAGTCAATGAGGAGCCGATGGAGTTGGGGGGCGGATTCCCCCTATGAGGCCTCTTAAGGCGGTGGGGTGGGTGAGGAGCCGATGGATTTGGGGGTAGATTCCCCCTTTGTGGCCTCTTAAGGCGGTGGCAGTGGTAAGGAGCCAATGGAGTCAAGGGGAAGATGCCCCCTGCGCGGCCTCTTAAGGCAGCGAGGTCGGCGAGGAGTTGGTGGATTCGGGGGCGGATTCCCCCTATGTGGTCTCTTAGGGCGGCGGGGTTGGTGATCATCTTATGGAGTCGGGGGCGTATGCCCACTGCGTAGCCTCATAAGGAGGTGGGGTCAGCAAGGAGCCGATGGACCATATTATTCACACACCCGATGGTACTCATCCTCTCACATATTAAGGGGAGGGGATTCACATGGGTGGTGCCTCAATTTACCTGACATATTTGGTCTACTCACTATTGAAGGAGAATAGATTCACATCAGGTTCACCATTTCAATTTCCGACACTTTCTCCAGGGCACGCACATCCATCTATTTGAGGATACGCTACTTGTTTCCCCACATTCCCACTTTCCAAAGGCAGGCGGCATCTGTCTCTTATTTATTGACATTTTCTCCTTGATCAAAAAGGGATGATGGGATGTTGGTTCTTCCTTCCATGGATTCCTCCTTAGAACTCGTTACCTGGTCTGGGTCTCCCTTATAGATTTGAGTCGTGCTTCATGAGTCTCGTTCCCAGTGCCATATCTTTGTGGATGTTGGTTAATTACTCTACATCTGTCAGGAAATTCCATGAGGTATTGACTGGTAGCAACCTTTATTCGGAGTATATGACAACATTAGGCATGTCTTTGCATATCTGGATGCATGGAAATTGGGGAACCTGTATTCTTCCTCATAATAAGGCATCTCAAGGGTGCTAAACTATAGGCATCCCACCTCAGTCGTGGGGTATCTTATGCTGGAGGCATATCTATAAGGTTTTCCTCATCTTCCCATGTTTATCATGGGGTATTCCGTGACTTTAATGTCTTTCGGAGATAGTTACACCAAAGGCATGTATTTTTAGGTTTTCCTCAGGCATCTCATGTTTAACACGACGTAGGCCGTGATTTTAACATCTTACAGAGACGGAATGATAGTGATCAGAATGTCTCATAGAGACGGATCAGATTGGTACATCCCTGGGAGGGAGCACTTGGAAGGTTTACCATATGGATGGATCAGAACGCCTAATGAGTACGGATCTGAGGTTGTGTGTCCCATTAAGGGAATATATCACACTGTGATGGATGATCTGGATACCACTGAGGGCGGATCAGAAAGAGTGCACCCCGAAATGGGGAAAGCTAGATGGATAGGTCAGAATTCCCAATGAGAGCAGACCCAGGGTGGTGTGTCCCATAAAGGGAAGATGTCACGCCATTAAGAATGATCTGGACACCACTGAGGGTAGATCCAGGAGAGTTCACCCCAGAATGGGGAACACCAAGATTTACCATTGGCTGGGATTGAACCTCATGGAGGTTTCCTACATACCTTGGGTAGACGATAGGGATCAAAACCCATGTAGTTCGAAGGGGTGATGAATCGAGGTGTACACAAAGGACAACGACCTGAAGAAATGTAAGGGATTACACATGGATAGCAGCCCATCACAAAATGGATAATCTTGGTTGGATGGTTATGGATTGTCTGTGGGCTTACACATGGTTAGCTACTCGATTGCTTCTAGGAGCAGTGAGAAAGTGGGTGACATGATATCACATGGATGTGGCGGCCCATGTAAGAATTAGTATGGATAATAGAGAGTTGAATGAAGTGGAGGGGAAATGATATGGAACTTCATGAAAGTTACGTTAGTGTGGGGCTTGATCCTTGAAGAGACTTCTGGCGTATCCACGTGGCAGGGAATCAAAGTCTGTGTAGTTCGATGAGGCAATGGGACACCTAAGGAGGCGTTCCATGAGAATGGACACGTGGATGGGACTCGGAGGAGATAGAACCTCTAGGTTGGGGCATGATCTTCCTGGAACACATGGGATCAAGGGATAGATCAGGATTATACATGAGTGATGGGATTGAACCACAGGGAGGCTTCATGTGTATCCCCATGGTAGTGAATCAAAGTCCACGTAGTTCATCTGATGATGGATTACCGTCGATTGGGGACTTTAATGGATTGACATCGATTGAAGGACTTAAATGTCTTACCATAGAATGTGATTGAAAATGGATTACTGCTGACTGTGGTTGACAAAGTATTACCATTGAATGGGGTTGAAAACGGTTTACCGCTGAATGGGGTTGACAACGGCTTACTGTTGAATGGGGTTGACAACGGATTACCGCTGATTGGGGTGACAGTTTAGTGTCATGTAGGAGAAAAAGGGGTGTATATTTTAATGTCATATAGGATGGGGGTTAACTAATGTGAAGTGGTCGGGACCAATGGGTGTTGGGCATGAACCTCAGGGAGGCTTCCTACATACCTTGCCTTGACAAGGATCAAAGTCCACATAGTTCGTAAGGGGTGTTGGTGAACTGACGTGAAGGGAGTTGGGACCAGTGGTTGTTGGGATTGAACCTTAGGGAGGATTCTTATGTACCTTGCCTTGGAAAGGATCAAAGTCTGTGTAGTTCGGGTGGTGTTTGGTGAACCGACGTGAAGGGAGTCGGGACCAATGGTTTTTGGGATTGAACCTTAGGGAGGCTTCCTACATACCTTGCCTTGGTAAGGATCAAAGTCCACATAGTTTAGGATGGTTTGGTGTTTATTCTCTAGGGTGGATCAGGGAGGATTACATGGTCTATGCTTACTCTAATCCCACATGATTCATGCTCGGTTTGAGAATATACAGGCAGCAATGACCTGATGATCATGGCACAAAGGTACGTCCATGAAGGGTGGTGAATGGGGATTACGTAAGGAAGCTTCCTGGGTGCCTCTATGAAGCAGAAATGGTGAATGGGGCTTACGTAATGAAGTTTCCCAGGTTCCTCAATGAAGAGGAAATGGTGAATGGGGATTATGCAAGGAAGCTTTCTGTGTACCGCTATGGAGCGGCAATGGTGAATGGGGCTTATGCATGGAAGCTGTCCAGGTGCCGCTATGGAGCGGCAATGGTGAACAGGGATTACACATAGAAACTACCCGTAATGTCTTCCTCATGTCTGGCCAATAGGTTATCCCAACTCACTAGTGGGTTGAGGCATATAATTGAGGTCTTCACTTATGCGCTAGTGCACAAGTGGGATAACACCAAGGGAATTGGAATCATTCCAAACAAGGGGAGATGAAAAGTGTGAATCACATGCCTAAACTATTAAAAACTGGGTGGAGGCGAATTTCTAGGGTACTGTAGTAGTACTGTAGCAGTATTGTACCAATTACTATTCAGTACTGTAGCAGCCAGAACTATTTTCCCGATTTGGAACTTCGGGTCACCGGTTTTGGTCTACGGGTCTCAAGGGCCTTCGGTCCATCATAGGCCTTCAGGCCATAGGGCCATCGGGCCACAAAGACCATGGTGTATCCTAGTTAACACATATCAGGCCCTAGAGGAGGATCAGAGCGACAAGAGAAGCAAGTTACCAGATGGAGAGCTAATCAGATTGGAAGAATGAGAGGGTATGGCAACCGCCATCGGGACCAGGCACTGTGCAGCTTTGTATGGGGAAAAGCTATCCGATCAGCAATGAAAGGTGGGGAGTTAGAATATCAATGATGCAAAATATGGGGAGGGTTAGTTCTAGTGGTTTGGTCCTACGGTTCATGTATTGGGCATGGTATGCCTCTAGGCCTTCAAGTCATGTATTATAGGTCATGTCGGGCCTTGTGCCTTGGGCCTACGAGTCATGTTTGGGTTCCCCTTCAACCCTTAAAAGGGGGATTATCCATAATAAAATAAAAAAGAAGGACTTTGGTCCATTCGGACATGCCTGAAATTCGGAACGCAATGAGGGTGGTGTGGCGATAGAGGATAACTGTTGATCGTGTTTGAAACATAGCATCCATATCGCATTAGCCTGAAATGGGAACAAACAAATGAGGGTCGACTATTGACTGTGTTGGAAACACAAGACATGACTCAAAGTGTCATTCAAAGTCTTCCAAGGCACTGGCCCAAGATGGTAGGTGAGCCAATGAGGCATGGGACCAGGCCGTTAGGGGGTCCCTTCATACATGGAAGAGGATGAAGATTCGAATAAAGGACATTCAAAGCGTGAGGTGGAGTGATGGAATGTTTGAACAGATTCCAACACTCATGAAATTATGCCATTTTTGTCATGGCATGAGGTATCTTATGCTTTACACATAATTAATCTATTATTTGGAACAAGATGCATCCTATTATTGAATGATAGGGCATTCTATAGTTTAAAGTCATGTAGAGAGGACTATTGGAATCTTATGCTTGGATCATAAGGCATCTCTAGTTTGGAGCGAGAGGCATCCTATTATTAGATGATAGGGAATGCTACAGTTTATAGTCATGTAGTGAAGAGTATTAGAATCTTATGCTTGGAACATAAGGCATCTCTTGTTTGGAGTAAGAGGCAACCTAAATTTTTTATATAGGGTTCACTATAGTTTATTGTCATGTATATAGGACTATTAGGCCTCTTATTCTTAGAGCATATGACATCTCTTGTTTAGAGTAAGAGGCGTCCTATATTTGTCATATAGGGTTCACTATAGTTTATAGTCATGTAGATAGGACTGTTAGGCATAAGGTGGATAGAAATGGATGGTGTTGGGACTTACTCAAGAGCAACCCTTTCTCATTCAACCTGGAGTAGGTGTCAGGTGATGGGATTTGGATGAGTTACTTGAGTAATGGTTCGACTTAATGTACTCAGGAATTATAGATGAGAATCTCAACTCACGACATGTGAAAGGGACCAAGAAGAATATTTCAACTCAAGGTATTTCATGGTGTTTGGAGGAGTGTCTCAAATCACGGTATTACATGGGTGGGAGATGGATATGCATAAGGCTTCAATGGAAAATTTCAACACCACGACCTGAAAAATTAATTGTGCGACTCTCCATTTTACATGGGGGTCAGTGAAAGAAGTGAAGGGACCGGCCCGAAGCACCAGGACCACAGCCTGACACTGATCTCGAGCGTGGGTGAAGGGGCACAACCCCTGTGGTATGAATCGGTGGGAGCAAAGTTAGGATCATCGTAAAGGATATGTCTTCGCGAAGTAGCTTCGCAAAGTAAAGGGGCTTGCAGAGTATGGGGTCTCGCGAAGCATCTTCGCGAAGGAAAGATTCTCACGGAGCATGGACTCGTGAATCATAGGGTCTCATGAAGTGAAGTGTCTTGCAGAGCAAAGGGGGCTCGTAGAGCAAAGAATCTCGTGGAGAAAAGGGTCTCACGAAGCAAAGCATCTCGCGGAGCAAAGTGTCTCACAGAGAAAAGCCTCTCGCGGAGCAAAGCATCTCATGGATCCCTTTGCGAAGAGAATCACTTCACGGAGCTTGGGAGCTCCATGAAATGAGAGATTGTCCACCCAAGGGGTGGCATGACCATCCTTATAAAGGGGGGTGAGCTGAGTTTTTATTGAAGATAGAGGTCAGCAGAGTGCGCCGTGAAGCACAAATGCACGCCGCGAAGCACAAATGCGTGTCACAAAGGAAATCATGCTCTGCAACCGGAGGGAGTTCCCTTAAGTTCATCATAATCGCAGATCTGAATGACATCGAGCTTTGTGGTTCTAGTGGAGGCTCTGGTCAAGTTACCTCAATTTATTTGTAACCGTAGATTCGAAGGTCATCGAGCTTCACAGCACTCGTGGAGGTTCTGGTTATGTTCTTCCGCTTCACGATCGTGGAGGGAGCTTTGAGAATGAGCTATGCAAACCAATTTTCTAGCCCAACTTTAAATGTCCATAACTCCTAATCTGTAACTTCGTTCGGGACCTACGACATGTCAAATCAAATCTTGTGAAACGGGCTATGATCTTGGATCATGTATTGAATCATTTGGAATATTTTTTAGACGCGTTTTCCTGGGCCAACAAGTGTGCTACCTTTATGCTAGATAGAACTAGCATAAGATGGTGGGACATGATGGTAATGTAAAATAATCATTAGGGATTATAGTGGAATTATTTTAACGATATTTTCATTGACTAGTTCTATCCAAAGTCTATGGTACTGGATAAGGCCATAGTTTTTTTCAAACTCAAATAGGTTGATAGAACCACGATAGAGTATGAAAATCAATTCAATAATCTCTTGCAGTTTATACAAGAGATATATCAAATGAGAAGTTAAAGAACCAAAGGTTTGAAATGGGACCTCTATCTGATATTCATTGTGAGGTTTTTCTTGCTAAAGATCTCTTCATATATTGTTGTGCTGAATAGAGCGTTGATGGTTGAGCTTGACCTGGATGGTATGTTAAGGTTGACAGGAGTTCTTTTTCTTCCAGTGGTAGTTATGTGATTCCCTTAAAAGGGAAGATAAAGTGTGAGGATTCACATGGTGGTCCATGATAGTAGGGTTCCTTAATACCTCCTGCAGTTCTTAGCAGAGGCCCTTTGATTTTGCTACCAGTGTGGCAAGCATGGCCACTCAAAATAGGTTTGTAGTGAGGCACCCAATAAGAAAATATGGATAAAATAGGGGTCTCCATATGAAGCTCCTATTATCTTTGATAAGAAAGATGATGGGTCAATTTTACTAGGTTTTTATTACCAAAAATGAAATAGAGTTACGATAAAGAACAAGTTTTTATTACTACAGATTGATGACTTGTTTGACCATTTGAAAGGGATGAAGTAGTTTTTGAATATTGATCTTTGATCTATTTATCACTAGATGATAATAAATTAATATTACATTCATAAAAATTCCATATAGAGAAGGTGTGTCCATTATATATACATTTTTGTGTCATTTGGTATAACCAATTCTCCTGTTGTCTTTATTGTGTTAATGAACATGATCTTCCAAGAGTATATTGATATATTCATGGGGGTCTTTGGGGATGACATATTTTTTTACTCTAAATATTAGGAGGATCATTTCTGTCATTTAAGAGTAGTTTTCCAATTTTTGGGAATTCTCCAACTTTATGAAAAGATATCAAAATGTGATTTCTAGATTTAGGAAGTAATGTTCTTGGTACATGGTGTGTCAAAACATGGAATCTCAATTGATCCTTAGAAGTTGAATGTTGTTATGAAATGGGAGAATCCTCGTAATGTTTTTGTGATTTGGAGATTATTTGGTTTTTTTTTTATATTATCACGGGTTCATAAAATAATTATCAATGTTGGATTCTATGATGACAACTCCAGAAGGGGGTATTGTTTTCTTAGGTTGATAAATGTTAGAGTTATTTTTTTGCTAAAATGACTTTTGACTGTTGCACTAGTGTTGACTCTTCCAGAGGCTAAAAAGGGATATTTTGTCTTCTATGGAACATCAGGTTCAGGTTTATATTGTTTTATCAGGATCATAGATCATGTTATTTTCTATTTCTGTCATCATCTTAGGCCACACAAAAATAATTACCCAACCCAGGACCTTGAACTTGTAGATGTGATGCATTCACTTATGATTTTGCAGCATTACCATTTCAGTGAATGTTTTTCCATGTATTCTGACCAAAAGATATTGAGTTATATATTCTATCAAAAATATATGAATATCCTCAATAGGTTTTGGTTGGAATACCTATAATCTTTTGATTTTGATATTCAAATACCCCAGAGAAAGGGAATGTCATAGTATATGCTTTGAGTATGAATCTTCTGACCCAAGTCCTAAAAGGATATTTAGAAGAGTGTAACCTATTATATCTTTTTTAAAAGTTTCATATTAGATCCCCAGGAAATCAGGGTAGAGTTTGTCTTGGATAGTTCTTAGTTAACCTCCACTCTTCTCGATATGATTCTTCAAGAACAATATATTGATGATGAATTCCAGAGAATTAAGGTCTTTCTTTATAGTGGGAGACTATAGTTGAGTGGTCATTCTTCTACAAGGGTATTCTATGTTTTTAGAGCCATTTTATGTGTTATTAACAGTGAGGAAATTTTTGATGGGGTATTTCCATAATTCCCAATGGGATGTTAACCCAAGAACCAAGAAGATGTTCTATGACATGTAGTTAGGATTTTGGTGGTTGTGTATAAGACGAGACATCACTGACTTTATAAAACATTGTTATACTTTCCAAAATTTCAAGACCAAGAATGAGAGACCTTGTAGTTTTCCTTATCCACTTCCAGTGCTAACATGGAAGTGGGATGAGGTCTTAATTGATTTTTGGTTGGGTTTCTGCGAACCAAGAGGATGAAGACTTTGATATTTTTTATGATCAATAGGATGAACAAATCAAATCACTTAATTTTCATTCTTGACACATCCAATGTTGAGGATTTGGGAATTCTCTATATGAGAGGGATTATTCATTTTCATGGAGTTACATTTGCTATAGTCTCCTATAGAGATCCCAATTTTACTTCTCTCTTTTAGAGAGGCCTTACAGAGGCACTGGTATCCAAGGTTCATTTGAGTATGGAATGCCATCCATAGATGGATGGTCAGATAGAGAAAGCTCTAGATATTTGGGAGGATATACGTCATGCTTGCATTATTGACTATGGTAGGGATTGGGATATCCATTTTAAAGTAATTAAGTTTGATTATAACAATAGATACCGGTTTATGATCTGAATGTATCCTTTTAAGGTCTTTCCCTGTTGGCCTTATAAATCCTCATTGCATTTGTCAGAGATTGGTGAAAGTTCCTTGGTTTGACCAACCTTGGTTCAAGAATCAACAATAAAGATTTAGTTGATTCTTCAAATAATTTTGCTAGCATAGAGTAATTATAAGTGTTATACTGATCATTTCCATAGACCATTGGTTTTCTCAGTTGGTGATCAGGTGTTATTGAAGGATTCACCTCATCTGGGGCATTGATGGATTAGGAGGAAAAGGAAGCTTGTTCCTAATATGTGGTAATTTTTTCAGGTTTTTAAGATTATGGGTAAAGTTTCTTAACATTTATCACTTCTTATAAAATTTATGTCGATACATAATGTGTTCCATGTATCATAGATATGAATGTATCTTCTGGATCCATCTCATGTTCTGAGATTGAGTGATCTAAATGTTGAGCCTAATTTATTCATAACTAAGCATCTACTTAGGATAGTTGATTCTAAAAACAATATACTTTTTGGAAGTATGATACATTTGGTTTAAGTACCGTGGAAGCATAGTTCTGATAATCATGAGGCCTCAGAGAGGGAGGAACGGATGAGAGAGAAGAGGCCTCAAATTTTTGACTTAGATACTTTATACCATGATTTCTAGGGGCATAAAGTTTATATGGTGTGGAGGTTGTAACATCTTATTAATTTTTTCAAGTACTCACCAATACATTGTTTGAATCACATTTGGGGGGTTATTCCAGTGAAAAAATAGAATTTTCTAGAAGTTTTTCAACTATTCCAGGTTGTCGTAATGTTTTCCCAAATTGTGATCCCACCTAGGGTAAACCGGTGAAACTCAAGTAGTAGTTCTTTTCACAGTTGGTGAATGTTTCCAAAAAATATGCACCCAACTAGTAGAAACCATGAACCCAATTATAGTGCTTCACAAATAGAATGCATTTTTTGACAAACTGTGAGGCCCCCTACAGGAAACCCTGCGTGCAGACTTTATTAATTCTGAAAAATATTTTAAAATTTTTCAAAGCCCTATTTTGACCTCTACTTGACCCTAACTTAAAATTGAAAATTTCATAGGTCTTTGGAGCTCTCATGAACCCTTTTGTATCCTATAAACCTATTACTAAGCTAATCGAATCTTGGAGAATGTCGTTCAATTCCACTTTGGTAAGATATCTTTTATAGTTTCTCCTCTACCACTCTCTCTATCACTCCACTTTAGGATTTTTATATCTCCTTATTGTTAGAGGATATAAACTCCTTTGTTTTTAAAATGGATCTAGTTTTTTTTCTATATCACAGTTTTTAGCATTCTTTATTGGAAACCCCTATTACAGGTATTCTGATATGTGATCTTCATATTAAAGGTAGGTCATTCTGTTGAGATTTTCCATTTAATTAACCCTTGAATTTTTTTGATTGATTTATTTTTATTTTAATTAAATTATGAAAATCCAATTTGGTGTGAATATATATTTGAAATTGTATTTTACATAGATTTTTTTGAAAAAGCAAAATTCCAATGGAATTAGAAATTGGGGTGTGATTTGAAATTGATGGAAATTGTGGAATTTATTTGTAAAATTATTTTTGATAAAATAGATTAAATTGATTTGATAAGAACCTATGATTGGTTTTATCTTGAAAAAATTAATGAATTGATTAAAAAAATATTTTTTGGGTTTTAAAGGGAATTTGGAATATTGAAACTATAAATGGAGAAATTGTATTTGAAATAGTTTTGAAATAATTTTACCATTATTGATTGATTGTTTGAGAACATGATAGCCTAGGTAGTTAGTGAGTTATTTGGAAAAACATGATCGGATGGGAAAAACTATAAACATATTGAAACTTTGTAACTCTAACAAAAAACATAGTTTAGAAGATCCAATCCCTAGTGGGATGTTGATGATTCTTCTTTGTACAGTTTCATAGGGACGTGTGTACACATTTTTATGATTAAAAATATGATATGTTTTATGGCCCCATAATCGAGAACTATCATACTTCAGTGCATATTACAATGTTTCTTGTTGTAAATGTTTTGATATATATCCCAATGTTTATCAAACATTTTTCCTCATGCATGATAACTTATATAAACTATTTTATATAAAATGTTTACATAAGAATTTGTTTGAAAATCTTTTATCATTGAAATGCAAAGCAAGTTTTTTTAAAAATACTCATTTGTACTTCTATTCATGTTTTACTTAAAATTGAAAGCATGAAATGGTTTATTTATTATGATATTTTATTATAGAACACATAATGAGACACTACTGGGGTTTTGGCTCTCACCCAACCTTTTCCTGTTATATTTTGTAGATGTTCTTATACCAGGGTTGAGTAAAAAGATAGCTATAGTTGTTTGTGGTGGTTCTTTTTGAACTTTTGTGGTTTGATCATTATTTATGTTTGAGTTTTATTTAGTTTTTTTTTTGAGTAATTAATGATATATTCTTTGGGTTTTGTTACCTGTTTGGTTTTTGATATAGTTACCACCTTGGAGTTTTCTTTTGATCATATTGTTATGTGCATATTTATTCCATTTTTTTGTGGAAAATCATTCCATTTTTTCTTGTATGATTCCAGGTGCTAGTATCAAACTTGGGGGGATCTGGAACGCCCTTCAGTCTATGTCAAGATTATCTTGGTGGCAGTGTAATAGGGTTTCTGAGACGGTTTGTGAAAGTGGAATCCCAAAGGAAACAAATTTTTCATGGGTAGTATAGAGAATTTTAATATTTTTTTAGTGAGAAAACTAATTAGATAGAAAAATAAGTTTGAAATATTTGGATTGTACCAAACCATCTATAATGAATCCTTATTAAATGCATGAACATAGTTGAATTTCCAAACATTCCAAAGAATAGTATGATGGAGTCTCATTAATGTTAAGGTGTTAAAGATTATAAAAGAAATAAAATATATATTTGTATGTATCAGGAATGTGATAAAAAACCTAGGGGAATATCTAAAAGGAATTGGATTACGCTTCATGTATAGAAAACGTGGTAATAGAGAAACTAGTATTTAAGGGAAAACAATGAAACTAGTTATCACAATGAAGGGAAATATTTTTTTCCTTGTTATAACTATGATATTATGACTGGTACCACATTTTAAAATATATCCACACTTATGCCTATATTTTTTATAACCATAAGTAATAATATTAGTGATTAAAATTTTAAATTTTATGATGAAATTTATTTAAATGGGGATAATGTAACACCCGAAGAATTTAAATTATATTCTATTCTTTAAAAACTAATGTGTTGAATAGATTGCTTCACTTTTCACACCAAACCAAAACAAACCTTGAAATGTTATATAAATGTTAAAATGTTGTGGTATAGTTGGTGGGTAAAAATAGGGTTATAAAAATCAATAAATATATGTAGAAATAAAATTAAGACTCGCTATTAATACTGATTCATTATTTAAATTTGAATAAGTTTAGCTAAAAAACTAATAATATTAATTTATGAATTAAAGATAAACCTTTACAAAAAATTGTTTTTATGGATAATATTTTAACAAAATAAATACATTATGGGTATGGTTTTTTGTTGATATTAATTATATATAAACACTAATTTGATTTGTAATTGATAGTAAATAAGAAAGAGTAGTTATAATTTTTTAAAAGGTATTTTCCTATGAAAATAATTTTCATTTTATTTTTAAGTTTTAATTTTTATGATAAATTTTAATGTTTCATAATTAAAGAAACATTTCATATTCATCTTATCCATATTAAAATAATATGAAATTATTGGTTTGTTCATAAATAAATGATTAGTGAAGAAATAATTTTGACAAAACTATATATATTATGACATTATAAGAAAGATATATAATTATATAAAACATTTTATTTAGTTGAATATGTTTTTAATAAGTAAAACTATAAATTTTTAAAATAGTTACTTTATTTTAAAAACCCTAATATTAACAATTTAAGGTCCTATTTAATATTTTCCAATAAAAAGTTTTATTAGTCTTTTATTTTAATTATTTTTTTATAAAATATAGTTTTTTATTTCTATAATAGCCACATAAGTTTAATTTATTAATCATAAACTAATTTATACCATGAAAATTGATTACATTGAAAAATTTCTACAAAACATAAATTTTATGCATAAAAATACAGTTTTTCTAAAAAAATAAGTTTTTATGTGTTACATGCACTAATGTTAAAATTGATTTCTTACACACATTAAAATTTTATCTGATAAATTAGATTTCATATTTAGAATCATTTTTCAAAAATTATGAAATATGGTAAATATAATTTTTTTGAATTAAAACTTATATAC
The DNA here is from genome assembly GCA_963277665.1 of Viscum album. Taxonomy (NCBI): domain Eukaryota; kingdom Viridiplantae; phylum Streptophyta; class Magnoliopsida; order Santalales; family Viscaceae; genus Viscum; species Viscum album. Next base: position 1,967,897,237 of record OY728165.1, on the reverse strand, counting down.
TTAGGTTACAACAGTAAAACCAAAAATGGTAAAAGTGAAAATTCATAGAGTAATGGAATTTAAAAGATGTTTAAAACATGTTTCAAAATTAATGGTTGAGGGTTAGTATATAATAAATCATACCCCACTCTATTAATTTCTATTTTAGAGTTTTATTGACCAGTGAAATATGTTCCCTTTTCATAATAAGTTGAAATATTTAATCAAATTCATTTCACACAGCTTGTAAAATGGGCCTCTCACCACCCCTTCAAGACCACCCAAAAATCTCAGTTTATAAATGAAGGAATATAATTTTCCTTCCTATAAAATCATATTGCTTTTAATTTAGCCTCTAGTCATAGGATATATGCATAAGACCTCTATTTTAAAATATTCCTCCAAGGGAAAGCCCATGCCCTAAGTTTGATTAATTTTTCCGCTATCTTCTTAGAATTTATTTCTCACATTCAAAAATATTATTTCCTCATTGATATATATATATACGTTTTTTTATTATACTATAAATTTTTATTCTAAGGTAATAACTATTAAACACATTTCCCCTTTTTCATTATGAAAAGAAATTGACATTCGTGTGTTGTGCATACTACCACCATAACGAAGCAACACCTTCCAGTTTTCACCATTATCTCTCCTCATTGAATAAAAGTGTTGGATTGAAGAATAAATTAAATATAAATAGTTTAATAATTATTGTTAGGAGAAAAATTATAATCCACATTATATTTCTCTCATTCTTCGATAAGTGGAAACGTAAACCATGTGTTGTGTAGACTAACTTCTCTTTTAAGTAACATATCTAATTTTTCATCTGATTTATTTATTATTTATTAAAGTCTATTAAAATATTATTATAAACCTTAATATTATATATATATAATAAATTTATTCTTATGGGATAATTATATTTTTAAAATGAATTAAATCTTATAATCATATACATCCATTAATTATGGTATGTTCATGTGTGAGTCGGTCTAACCACTTAGTTGAACAATGATGTAAAATATTGTAATGGGTGAATATGAGATCATAATTACTGATAATATATTATATTTTAATATAAATTATAATGTTTATTTTTTATGTAGTGTTAATGTTAATATTGATCTTATTAACTAATTTACCAATGTATATTCGTTAAAAATCACTAAAACAAGCTCATCACTGATTTCATATTTATGGATCATGAAAAAAATTCACATAGAGTGAAATAATAACATTATAAAAATTATAAAACATAAATTCAAGTTACTTATATAGTATGGGAATGGTGAAACTTGGTATTAGAATGAACAACAACACTACTTTTACCAAACTAATTCAAAATGATCATGTTTACTCACATCCAATATTGAAAATGTATAAAAACCAACTAATATATTTGTATGAATAAATAAAAATAAAGTTAATAAAAAGGTATGGTAAATGAATAAGTTTCTTAAATATTTAATTAAGATAGTTATATTTTTATACAGTAGTTTCGGGAACTTTATTTGATGCCATGAATTATGGTAAGGTGTTATTTGTAAAAAATTAAATTTTTGGAGGAATTTTATATATTGTGAATTGTGTAATATATAATATGGTATGATTAATTACTAATGAAGTTATTTTTTCTATATTAATTTAAAACATATGGTTTAATGATATTATGTTCTCTTTTAAATATATTTGGATTTAAAAGTTACCAATTTTGAAAGTTTTTTTGTTAACTCGACTCCCTTCATTGAGTTATAATACTTTATATTGAATATATTTCATCCAAATTTTGTTTCATCCACACAAAAAATTTATTTCATTATATATTACCTTCCTCTATGGTGGAAATTTTCATTTTTAATTCAAATATTTTATCTTAATAATTGACATTCTCAATAAATATTACTTTATGAAAAATAATTCCCATCATATTTAATGACTTTTTCTTTTTTATTCATTTTTAATGATAATGTTCTACTTTATAAATGAAAATATAATAATATGTTTTCTCATGTGAACTCTATATTTCCCTTATACTCTTTTAGAATACTATTTTATTTTTTTATGATGTGGGTGTTCAACAATGATATTTCAAAATATTAAAAATGTTTCTCGCCCTTTAAAAATGAAAAATTTTATATTCTACCCAAAATTTCATTTTATTACCATTATGTAATTTTAAATATTTATTATTGATGTTTATTTTTAAAAATAAATATTTTTTAAATTTTCCACTTCACATTTTGGAAACATTTACATCTTTTTCATGGCTCATTTATTAAATATTCATTATAAAAAAGTTAAAGTATTGAAAATACTTGAACTTCACCATATGAAAACAATATGACTTTATCAATCCATTATTTTTCATGTTTCATTCAAAATATTTATTTTTAAAATGATTTATTTTTAATTTCTCCAATGTGACCATTCCAAAAAAATGACTTATCAATATGAGCCATAACTCTAGCACTTACACATTAGTAAAAAATTAATATCTAAAAAAATCTTTTACAAATTCTCTACCACTTTTCTATTTATCTCTAAATGCCTTATTTCCTTTCATTTTATTTTTCAAGAACCACCCTTGAAGGATTATTATGAACTGTTCTTTTATATCATAAATGTATTTCATCAATACCTTTGTCTTTCATAGTCATTAAATGTTTGAAAACATGATTTTTTTTCTTTCAATGCTTTCTCTATAAGAACACGTTATATTTCCTTCTATTGATTAAAGGTTTTTTAACTCGATGCCATATATAAAATAAATTGGGAAAATATTAACTTAATTTTATACCCTTTGACTATATGGTGTAAATAATATATCATATATTATCATAATTTTAGTGTATTTACTTATAATTTTAATAAATATATTTGAATAGCCATTTATTTTCCATTGGTATACTATATTAAAATTATTAATGGAATTATATTTTTTCCTTAGATGATTGAATTTGAAAATGATTTGAAACACATTTAATTTATATTGGTTAATTTTCATATTATGAATGATTTATTTGTAGTGGAACTCATATCTATGGATGATGATTGGTGGGGTCATATATCATCTTCTAATGCATTATTTGAGAATTTATTTATCATGAGTTAATTTCATTTTCTCACAAAAAAAGGAATTTTTGGTGTGGTTCATGAAATTATTGTTACTTATTTTAATTATTATTTTACCCTTCTGTGACTATTTTCATTTAACGCTATGTTACATTCCATGTTTATTCCTCTTTTTAGAGATATTTTAAACTTTATTTCAGGATCCCATGATTCAAGATTATTGATTTATGATTATAAGATAGGTTAATGTAGTTCTTCCTATTTGATATTGCAATTTTCCATGATATTCTATGACTTATTTAAAGATATAAAATCTATTATTTTTTTATAACATTCACATGTATCATGATTATACCCATATACTCATCTTATGTTTAGTTATGTTATGTGATTTTTATCTCTTATGATTATCCATAGTGAGAATATAATCTCACCCCTTTTTATGTTTTTATTACCTGTGAATTTAAGATGAGTGTGACTTATGATAATTTTATTGTCAAAAACCAAACTGGGTCTTCATCCGAACCAAAACCCTACTCGGTCTATGGAAAGGCCCAAAGGGAATTCCTAATCCCCATGGGTTGGCACAAGTTCCTAGGTATAAAAAATATAAAGTGGGAGCAGTTTACCCAAATACACAATAATAAATCGACCAACAATATAAAGAAACGAGAATTAAAACCCACAACCAAACAAGCCCTTAACATTTTTCATATTTGAGTTACAAGTTTAATAGAAAAACCAAAAAGGGATACTACCAAAAAGGGACAATAAAACAATCCTAAAAACCACCATAAGTAAAGGGGTGCATCTCCCTCAAGCCATCTCCACAACACCACCCACAAAATATCGCTAACAACCTGAACTTCCATCTCCATAATCTTTTCCCTTACCTATATTAAACATAACCAATTCTACTTACACCCAAGTGTGTAAGTAGGGTGTGATCCATTACCTAGTATGATTCCACCCAATATTATTCCATGAAATAAACATTAAATGAAAAATACACTTTCATGTTTTATAAATAAAAAGAAAAAATGCTAGGAAAATTTCAATGGAAACAATTTTATAGAAAAAAAATTAAGGAAACAAATAATAAATTAAAAAAACACCCATTATTTTGAAATAACTAATATGCCTTATAGTATGTCTATGGTGATGGAAACATAGCCAAATAGCATTAATCATGGGAGAGGCCCTATAGGTACTAGCTCGTAATGGGACCCTAGAACCTTGAGTCTCGGTGAAACATGTCATAGTAACCATGACCATCAGCTTTCTCATGCATGAAACACTAGTAGGGGACACCCCCATAAGCTAGGGGTCTTCGATCATCATTCATGGTTAGTTAGAGTTGTCTTCATAAATTAAACTAAGTAAAATTGGGCTGAATCCACTTCCATATCACTAGAACACTAGTCCTTGTCTGCCCACCTAGTTACCTCGGCTTCCCTTTTTGTGCTTATTTAAGTTCCAAGTTCACATTACATTCCACATTCATATACACAAACCAAACAAGGCACTACACACACCAAATACCACCACTTTCACACCCAAACCCTATTTTAAAATCATACGCACACCAAAACATTCTCTAAGCATGATGCACATACTTTACATAACCTAATAAATAATTTACATAAGTTATAAAACCATTTCAAAGAACATAATTTGGATTTACCTCAAAATACACCCAATATCACATGAAAAATAAATTTTTGACTCGAATTCATATTAAATATCTTCAAAAACTACTTTAGCACCTCACATGAATTTTATAAAACATTCTAAAATCCATAAGTAAGGAAAGAAAATTTACTAATAAATGGTTAAACATGGAAATACCTACCTTCACATGAAAAATTCATTTTTTAAACCAATATCATAAAGAATTATTTATAAAACTAGTTTTTCACCATGCCTATAATCCATAAAACATGCCAAAAATTCACAAGTAAGCATTATCAACTCATCAGCAATGTTTAAGCACAGAATCACCTACCTCGGGTGGAGAAAGTTACAAAAATAGGTGTGACGCTCCATTCGCACCCTAAAAACTCAATAAGTATTCCAAATAAAATCCTAATCAAAGATATTGAACCAAAAATGACAAGATATAACCCTAAAAATGGAACCATAGCCACTGGAGAAACTAAAACCATATGGAAAGAGGGAAGAGGCTTACTTGGGGTAGATCACATATGTGGTAGAGGGAGAGAAGGAGCGGCGAGTGGTATGGGAGGATAAACACATGAGTAGGGGACTTAGGAGGGGAGACATTCCTAAAGGGGGTCACACTATGAAGTGTGGGGTACCAAAAGGAGGTCATGCGAGGGAAGTAGGGTGTCGAAAAGAGGTTGTGTGAGGGAGTTGGGGCACTAAAGGTTGCTATCCATAAGGATGCCTCTAGAAGGGAGGTCGACCAGCAAGGTGGAGCGGTGTGCGTAGGTGATGAAGATGGGTATGGTTCATAGGGATGGAGAGGGGAGTGGGAGGATAGAATAGGGAAAAAAAGAGAAAAAATGGAACGAACCCTAGAAAAACCTATACAATTTCAATAATAATAATAATAATAATTTATAATATTATTATTAAAACAACTCTTTTAATTTTATTTTATTCTTATTTTTTTATTTTTTATTTCATTTTATTATTCATTTAAATTATTTTGAATAGCAGGTAGGATACACAGTGACCTAGGCGAAGCTCCATGGTTTCAATAGTGCTCGGCCCATGCACCAGACACTACCAAGCCCAAAACACTCATTTTTGAATAAAAATTAAAAATTCAAAGTAGTAATCAACCTAAACCTCAACAATAGTATAAAATGAAAATAAAAAAATTATTTCAAGAGTTAAGTTGTGACAATTCTCCTCACCAAGAAAAAATTCTACCCTTGTAATGTCAACTTTAATCTTGATCAGAGAATAAAAATAAATACTCTTTCTCAACCCACGAATTCCACTCCCATGTCTCATGCACATCATTCTCATGCTGCCAAAGGACATAGACGAGCAGAATATGCTTCCCATGAAGCACCTTCTCTTGGGAATCTAGTACCTGCACTGGCCATTAAAATACTGAAAAATTGGGCTCTATCTGCAATTATTCCTAATTCAAAACATGGGATGGATCTAGGTTATACTTATTAAATTGGGAGACATGAAATATTTCATGAATTGATGTCAGCTATGAAGGTAAATATAAATTTTGTTCCACCTTACCAATCCACTCAATGATCTCGAAAGGTTCAACGTACCTTAGCATTAGCTTTCCCTGTTTTCCCAAATGATTATAGACCAAGTGAGGGGCTACTTTTAAGAACACCCGATCACCCATGGAAAACTAAAGTTCTTGATGCCTCTTATCATCATAATATTTTTGAAGATTATGAGATCTCGATAACTGTTACCTGACTAACTTGACTTTCTCATACATTTCTTGTACAAGGCTCAGTCCTAAAAGTGAGGTCTTTCATACCTCATCCCAATATAAAGGGGACTAACATGGATGACCATAAAGCACCTCAAACGGATCCATTCATATTGAAGATTGGAAAATTTTATTATAACCAAATTCAAAAAATACCAAATGGATATCCCATTATCCTTCAAAATCTAAAACATATTCTTGAATCATATACTTCAGAATTTGATTTGCTTGTTCTGTCTTTCCATTCATTTGAGGATGATATATCATACTCATCTTAATATGCGACCCCAATGCCTTTTTAAGGCCTTCCTAGAATCAAGAGGTGAAGCATGGGACTCTATATGAGACAATTCTTGATGGAACACAATGAAGTATTACCACATCCTGAACATATAACCAGCCCAGTTCATCCACTTACACTAAATCTTTGATCGAAAAAAATGGGCTGATTTGGTTAAACGATCAATCACTACCCAAATTTCATTCCTTCATCGAGGTGTACAGGGTAATCCAATAATGAAGTCCATAGAGACCTCTCCCCACTTCTAGGTAGGGATGGGTAATGGATGAAGCAAACCAGAGGGCCTTTGATTCTCTTCTTTTATCTACTGACATGTATAACACCTCGATATGAAATTAGCTATGTCCCACTTCAATCTTGGCCACAAAAACTATCAACGAACATCATAATAAATTTTAGTAGATTCGGGATGTACGGACCACTGATATTGGTGGATATCATGCATCATTTCCTTCCTCAGATACAACGGTACCACAAGACGGCCATTAAATCACAAAAATTTCCTCGAGAGTCAAAGAATAATCATGAGATGTCTCCCAACCATGAAGGAACTTCATGGACTGCTAGCACAACTCATCACTAGGCTTATCCCACTAAATCAACTCCATAATATAATGATTAAACTTAATTCTTACCAAGAAATCACCTCCACTATGCTCCTTGGTCTCCAAGGGCATCTAGGAAAAGAGACCTATCAAGGTCTATTCCTCACTGAAATTCCTTGAAACCTGCACTGGAACTTTTCTACTTAATGCATCAGCCACCACATTACCCTTGACTGGGGTATAGAATATATCATAGTTGAACCCCTATAAATACTCAATCCAACAGAACTACCTCAAGTTCAAATATTTTTGGGGGAAGATTTAGGTGAAGCCTTTATTGTCAAAATATACAACAAAATTTCTCCCCAAAAAGATAATGGGTCCAAGTATTCATGCAATGAATCACCATTTCTCATTCCAAGTCATGTCTTGGGAAATTCTTATCATGTGGTTGGATTTACCAAGAATCATACACCACCAGGTGATCATTCTGCATTATCACACACCTAAGTCTCGTACCTGAATCATCCAATAGACCACATACCCCTTTCCCATTTCTAAAAAGATCAACATGGGTGATGTGGTCCACTTCTGCTTCAGATCCTCAAAATAAGCCTTACATTATGGGATCCATTCAAACTTAACCCCTTTCTAGGTGAGTACGGTCCTAGAGGAGGCAATCCGTGAGAAATCCCAAACAAATTTTCTTTTAATAACCTCCAAATCTAAGAAAAATCGTGATCTAGAACACATTCTTCAGCTATTCCCACAACATAAATACACTGATCTTCTCAGGGTCCACTGAAACCCCTTGATCCTAAATCACTTGGACCATAAACTTCGCTTCCCTAATCCATAAGGTTCAATTTTAAGGCATATCTTAAAGTTGATGATCTCACAGAGTTCCCAACATGATTCATAAATTATTTTCATGCTCTTCCTCAGACCCAGAGTAGACTAGGATGTCATCCATGAATACTACAACAAAGGAGTTGAGATATTGGTGGAACACCCTATTCATGAGTTATATAAAAACCTTTGGAGTATTAGTCAATCCAAAAGTCATGACCAAATACTTGAAGTGGTTGTACCTTCTTCAGAAATCCATTTTTGGGATGTCTAACTCTCTCACCCTGACTTGGTGGTAACCTGAATGCAAGTCTATCTTGTAAAACCACTTTTCCTACTTCATTTGTTCAAACAAGTCATCAATTCAAGGGAAAAGGTATTTATTTTTAATGGTTGCCTTATTCTGCTTCTGGTAATCAATGCACAACCGGAGATATCTATTGGACTTCTTCATGAATATAACAGAAGAGACCTAAAGGGAGATGATCGAGTGAATGAACCCTTTGGATTCCAAGTTATCAAACTATATTGTTTAATTAACTTATATAATTGGGGGATATACGATATGATGGAAGAGATATCAATTGTATTTTTGGTGCCAAATAAATCAAGAACTCCATGTCCCGCTCTGGGGGTAAGCCTAAAAAATCATCTGGAAATACCTTTATAAACTCATCCACTACACGAGGTAATCCACCCAAAGGGGAACCACCATTATCCTCCAATGCGAGCGATGATAACTGAAAGGTAATATTTCCCAACACTAGGATTGGAGGTCCCACATGACCCGACTGAAGATCTCATTCCCTAAGAAAGACATGTGGACTCCCATCAGGTGTCATGAATCTTACCCATTGCCTATAGTAATCAATATGTTCTTGAAATATCACTAGCTAATCCATACTGAGGATTACATATAAAAGGTTAAAATCCAAGACCTATAAATCCCACTACATCTCACCCCTAACAAAGAGATCACACAATATGGGAACCTAAGACCTTGCACCTTCTTCTTACCTAACGGTGTTACCAAAACCATTGAAAAAGACATTATCTAGGTAAATAATATCAACATATTCACCAGATGGGTAGAGATAAAAGAAACAGATACACCAGTATCAAATAAAATAGCTAATATAAAAGATGAAATTAGGATGGTACCTAGAACTATCGAAGTTCCTGTATTTGATTCCGCTAGTGCCTGATCCACAACATGAAGATTCCTAGTCCCTTCCTAAGAACAACTACTCTCCTGTGGCTCTTCCCTAATCTGGATCTTCCTAGAAGATGATATGGCCCTTCTACCATGACCACCAAATTGAGATCCCACCATCCCGGTCATCTTTTAATTAACTTACACTCCCTTGGAATCCACAGATCCTTCCACACTCTGATATGGGTGCATCATCTTGAAAACATGTTGCAAGTTCCCCATAATTCCACATCAATGATAGGGCCTAGGAGGATATGTACATGCAGGTCGAATGTGCTCTACCATCCTGCACTGATGTCACACAATAGACCCAGATCCAAAATATTCTGATGAATACTTCATGGATGGATGTCTTGAACTACTATCTCCCTTCTTCCCCTGCTCATCCATCTTCCTCTTCTTCTCAGATGAACTATCATTGCTCAAAACTTATATTGAACCAAAGGAATCGTGCTTTCCCTTTCTATCAATCTCCACCATACAAGCTTGAGCTACTACCTCATCATAGGTCTTCATCTTGAACAGGAATACTCGAGAATGGATATATGGATGTAAACCCCTTCCAAACCTCTGAGCCATCATCTACTCGTTATAGACTATTTCATGTGCAAATCGAATTAGCTCGGCAAAGTGGTTGGGTTACTCCATCACTAATTGGTCTCCCTGAATAAGATCCATAAACTCCCAGGATCTGGCATAAGACAAGACCTCAGGACATTACAGGTCATTGAAGATATCCATGAAGTCCTTCTACCTCATCTTCTCATGCTTCCAAGCTTGAAGCACTGAGTCCCACCATTTTCAACTAGGACCCTCTAGCAAGACTGAGGTGTATTTTACTCTGACTTCTTCGGGATTATCAAGAAACTCAAAAATGTGATCAAACATTTCAAGAAACTCCTCCACTTCCTGATGTTTTGTGCTACCTAATAAAGAAGGGGGTTATTCTTGAGGAACTCCTAGGCTTTTTCCTTCTTAGGACCAGATTCATCTTCTTTAACTGGAGTCGGATTAGTACCAGGACCCACTCCCTATCCTAGAGCCTGGATATATAGGACCACATCTTCCATCAACCTCTGATCAAGGGGTGAGGGAAAAATCTCTCTAGCTTCCTCCCATGGGTGAATGGGAGCTCTTCGAGGAGGCATGTTGCTACAAAAATCAATAGTCACAAGAAAAATCATTTGTATAACAGATCATAAAAATTTATACAATAACATTGAATATAAATAGATCAAACTCATCGTGACAATGAAATGACCAAACCACTTTACCCCCATACATTTTCCACATGCAGTTTACACATCCCACCTATAATATAAGTCAAAAAAAAGATCCCAACATCCCATGGAGACTAGAGTTCTGTCACGAGGTGTGTTGGTCAGGCACCCTACTCTCAACCAAAACATCAAGGCCTAGAATTCCTAGCTCCTTTATAACCAGACTCATCCAAAATAAAATCTCCCAAAGAGCTTAACCATCCTCTGATACCATTTTTTTCACAAACTAAACTGGGTCTTCATTCAAACCGGCACACGACCCAACCTGTGGCAAGGCCTGAAGGTCGTTTCTGATCCCCACAGGCTGGAACAAGTTCTTGGGTATCAATAATAGAAATTGGGAATGATTTACCTGAATACACTGTAATAAATCAACCAACAATATAAAGAAATAGAAATTAAAAAACACAACCAAAAAAACCTTAACATTTTCTATATTTGAGTTACAAGTTTAATACAAAAAACCAAAAAGGGATAATACAAAAAAAGGACTAAAAACCAAACCCCAAAACTACCATAAGGCAAGGGGTGCATCTCCCTAAATCCATCTCCACAACACCACCCACGAAAGATTGCTAACAACCCAAACCAACATCTCCATAAGATTTACCCTTACATGTATCAAATATAACCAAGTCTACTTACACCCAAGGGTATAAGTAGGGTGACATCCATTTCTCAATAGGATTCCACCCAAAAGGATTCAATACAATAAACATTAAATGAAACATACACAAGTAAGTTTTAAAAATAAAATATGATTGGAAAATTTCAAAGGAAACAATTTTAAAGAAAACCCACATTAAAGGAAAGAAATAATAAATAAAAATCACCCATAATTTTGAAATAACCAATATTCCTTACCGTATTCCAACAGTGATAGAAACATAGAGAAATATTATTAATCATGGGATATGCCCTATAAGTACTAGCTCGTAATGGGACCCCAGAACCTCGTGTCTCAATGAAACGTAGAATAATAACAATGACCATTAGATTTATCATGCACAACCTACTAGTAGGGGAAACCCCCATAACCTAGTGGTATCCAATCATCATTCAAGTATAGTTAGAGTTGTAATCATAAATCTACCTAAGGTAAACCGGGTCAAAGCCACTTCTGTATCACTATCACTCTAGTCCTAGTCCTCCCACCTAGTTACCTGGGCTTCCCTTTTTTTGCTCATTCAAGTTCCAAGTTTACATCACATTCCACATTCATATAAACAAACCAAACAAGGCACTACACACACCAAATACCACAACTTTCACACCCAAACCCTCTTTTAAAATCATATTCACACAAAACATTCTCTATTCATGATTCACATCTTTTACAAATCCCAATAAATCATTTACATAGTTTATAAAACCATTTCAAAGAACATAGTAGGGATTTAACTCACAATACAACCAATTTCACATGAAAAATAAATTTCCAACTTGAATACATATTAAATATATTCAAAACCACTTTCACACCTCACATACATTTTATAAAACATGCTAAAATCCACAAGTAAGCATATAAAATTTACCAAGAAATGGTTAAACATGGAAACTTCTACTTTCACATGAAATGTTCATTTTTAAAACTAATTGTATAAATAATTATATCTAAAACTAGTTTCACACCATGCCTATAATCCATAAAACATTCCAAAAATTCACAAGCAAGCATTATCAATTCATAAAAAATGTTTAATCATGGAATCACCTACCTTGGTTGGAGAAAGTTCCAGAAATCAGTGAAAAACTCTAACTACCCCCCTAATCGCACCACATGGAAGCCAAATAAACCCTAATCCAAGAGGTCAAACAAACAATTTCAAGATATAACACTAAAAATGATACCCTAGCTATTGGAGAAACAAAAATCGTAAGTAAAGATGGAAGAAGCTTACTTGGGCTATATCACACCTGTGGAGAAGGGAATGTAGGAGTGGTGGGTGGTTTAAGAGGCTGGTCATGCGAGGAGGAGATGAATGAGGGGAGTCGTATGTGAAGTGGGTTGATCAAGGTAGTGTGGGATGTTGGAATGAGGTTTTGCGAGCGAAGAGGGGTTCCAGAAGGAGGTCGCGTGAGGGAGGTGAGGTGCCATAGGTGGCACGCTGGAAGAAGGTTTCCAAAAGGGAGGTCGGCCAGCAAGGGGGAGCAGTGCATGAAGGTGTGGAGGTGGGATAGGGTACAGCGGGATAGAGATTGGAGGAGGAGGATAGAAGAGGAAAAGAAAAAAAATAGAAAAAAATAGAAAAAAATAGAAGGAACCCTAAAAAAACCTATACAATTTCAATAATAATAATAATATAATAATAATAATAATAATAATTTATAATATTATCATTATTATTATTATTAATAAAATATTTTAATTTTATTTTATTTTTATTGTTTTATTTTATCTTTAATATTAATATTCATTTAAATTTTTTTGAACAACAGTTAGGTCATATGTTGATCGGGGTGAAACTGCATGGTTTTAGTCATGCTCTACCCGTGCGTCGGACCCTTTCATGCCCAAAACACTCATTTTTCAATAAAAACTCAAAAAAAGTGGTTCTTGACCCGAACCTCGATAAGAATATCCAAATACAAGGAAAATAATAAAATAAAATTATTTCAAGAGTGAGGGAGTGACATCTATAAAGATCTAAGTGTGTCTCAATTATGGATAAATATTCACAAGTGTTGTAAAATAAATTTCTAATGTAGATAGTCCTCGAAGACACTAATTCTTTCGTTCTTGGATTTGTGATATTTTCTTTAGATACTCATATGTACTATTAATAGAAATTGATAATTGAAATTGAGAGGATATAATTTATTCAAGGTGTAGAGAGTATAAATACTAAAGTTTTTAAGAAACACATTCATTAGATAACAAATTTATCTAAATTTTAAACAATCATTTTTATTTGGTACAAAGGAATTTAAATAGATTAGGTGAAAAATCCATACATGAAAGTAATTAAACTATTGACACATTTTTTATTCATATTAAAATGATTAAAGTAAAATAACATGAAAATACATATTACTCACTATGGATTATTACACCCTTTAAATGTAGTTAAATTAAAAGAAAACAACTAATAAAGAATAATAAATCATCAATATTAGGATATCTACTAAATCATATTCACTAATGTGGATTACCAATAGCCAATTAAAACCTATAATGAAAAATAAAATTATGAATTTTGAAAGATTATTTTGTAATCTAAAATGAAAACAATTAGAATGAGAAGTGGGACATAAGAAGTGTGAATGGATTGTATGATTCTAGCACGTCAATGTATTGTAATGAAATCATTCCATCGTAAATACAGTCATTGAAAATATGGCCATTTGAAAAAAGGTTATTGAGTATATGTTGATTGTATATACATGTTTCCAATAGGAATACTAAATTTTTGGATTGCTAATAGTAAATTTTGAATAGGATAACTCATAATTAAATAGAAATATAATATCAACATATTATAAATATATATAAATAAGTATTATGTATTAATAATATTATTATAAATATTATTAAAATATTATATTTTTATTTTTAAAATTACAATTATTTTTTGAAAATAAACTATTTAGTAAAATTATTTTTTAAAATATAAATAATTAATTTTAATGGTAATTTGTAAAAGCTTATTTTGTGTAAAAGTAATATTTTTTTAAATGAAGTATTTTGATAAGTTTTGCATATTTTATCCCAATAAATTAAACTAAAAACTTCAAAAACATTATAATATATGAATTAATATATTTATAATTTTTAAATTTTAAATTGATATGATATAATATTAAGAACACTGAATGTTTAAAAATTTTATTTTTCAAACAAAAAAAATTCTTTACATTTTTTATTTCCATTTAAGTGAAAATTTTTAAAAAAATCTAATATTAATTTAAAAAAATGATTGAATTTTTTTAACAAGGAAAAAAATATTAGACTAAGATCAATTTTCGGTGTTTAAAAAAATTATTTATTTTTAAGGTGAATATTTCAAAATACATTTTTTACCACAAATGTAAATTTTGTAACATTTTCATAAAATAATCATGAATTAGAAATTTATAAAACATTGATGATATATTAAATTAATATAAATTATACATTTTAGAATATTAGAATGAATTTTGATGAGTGATTATTAAAATTTCAAGGACATAAGTAATATTTTACAATAAAAATAGGTTTTTACATTTCTTTTAATTAAGTATTATATCGGTAAAATTTATTTTTAAATTTATTTTAAAGCTGAATAAATTTTATTTTTTTTATATTTAATCAATACGTATTATGAAAATCATTGTATTTATAATTTTATCACACACATAAATTTTAAGATAAAAACTACACTTTTTTCTAAAACGGGTTTTTACACTTTACATGAACTGATAATAATTAAATTATTTTTAAAAATTGAATTTTTATGTAATAAAAATGATTTAATAAATGTAATAATTATCTAAAAAAGATAGTATAATTTAGATTAAATTTGGATTAATTTAAGGTAAATGAATAAGGAAAATATTAGTTTCCATGATAAAACCAAAAGGGTAAAATTGATAATTCTAAGTGTTTAGGTTATAAGAACAAGTTTAAACATTCTTGAAAATTAATTTTTTTGGGATTTTAGATTTATATTATCCCTAACCATATTTTTTTCCAATTTTTATTATCCTTGACATGTGAAACATTTTATCTATTTATAATAATTTGAAATATTGACAAACAATCCATTCTGACCACTTAAAAAAGGACCCACTGACGACTCCTTCATGGCCACCCAAAAAAGTTGGTTTCTACTATAAAATATATAATTTTTTCCTTCCCATAAATCAAATTACTTTTCTTTGATCCACTTCTCAAAAGAGATAGGATATAGTCCTATATTTTAAGGAGTCTTCCAAGGTAAATCACAAGTCCTGAACATGAGATCTATTTTCCTAACTTATTTTCATTCCATTCATAATTTCAAAAATCAAATTCAACAATTTATATATAATTAAATAAATATATTATATATATTTAATGTTAATATGCTATGATAATAACTATTTCCCATCTTCTCCCTTTTCCATTAAGAGAAATAAATCCATATTGCATGCATTGTTCACATAACCACCTCCATGAAGCGATAACTTATATTTTTTAATACTACCTCTCTTTAATATTTATATGTGTTTAATTGAAGAGGAAAATAATAATCCACTTTCTCTCCCTGAAATTCCTATACAAATGAAAATTTTAACCATGTGTTGTGTGTAATAATGCCTCTAGGATGTTCTATTTTTCATTTTTCATGTTGTTTCTTATATATTTTTTAAAATATATTTAAATATGATTTAATGCCTTAAAAAATATGAATAAAATCATTATACTTAAATAGTAAGGATATGATTCCATAATAAAACACCATCATTATTCATAATTAATGGATGATAATGATCAAATTTACTCACACTCGATATTGGAAATATATAATAACTTGCTAATATATATATTAGAATAAATAAAAATAATGTTCACAAAGGGTTATAGTTATGAATATGGTTCTGAAAGGGTTGATTAAGATATTTTTTTTATATGTGGTTAAATCCCATTCATGGAATTAGGAATATCTATTTGTTATTTGGAAACTCAAGATTCTTCCTTTCAAACCTATAATTTTTTCATGAACATATTTATGTTATGTTCACTACATTAATTTAATTTAAAATGTAAATTATGTTCTCTATTATATCAGTAGGGTAAATGATTTTTTAATTTAAATATACTTTCTTGGATTGTTTTATTTTTACATTGAAAAAATTAATGGATTCTTTTCAAAAAGAGACTCGCAAATGATATTTAGAAAGATTGTTATAATTTTTTTCAAGAAGTCACTTTTTGTGATTTGGTTTTCATATTCCTATCTATTTAAAAAAATATCCATCTTTATTGGAGTTTTTTTTATTTTACACTCCATTTTTCTTTTATTATGTGTTTATTTTTTGGTGATCAAGCTTTTGGTATTAATCGATTTAATTTATAGGTTAATTTTATTCTATTTAGATTTGTAATATAATTTTTTTACCTTTATAGTTTATTTATTTTATGAAAGGGGAATGATTTTTATTTAGATGATTTGAAAAAACCAATTTTTTTACCTCCATTGTTTCAACTGCTCAATCGAGTTACTATAAAGAACATGTTTTTGTTACCATAGATTGATCAATTTTTTGACTAGTTGAAAGGGATGAAGTGGTTTTAAAAGATTTATCTTTGATATATTTATCACCATATGTGAATAAAATAATATTACATTTATAAAACTTCCATTTAGATAAGGTATGGCCATTATTGACACCATTTCATTCCATTTGGTCTAACCAATGATCTTATTGTATTTATCGTTTTGATGAACACGATCTTCCAATAGTATATTGATACTTTCATGGTGGTATTTATGGATGACATCCCAGTTTAATTTATGTATGAGGAGGACCATTTTCATAATCTTAAAGTAGTATTCCAATTCTTAAGAAATCACTAACTTTATGCCAATCTATCAAAATATGATTTATGGATTCAAGAAGTAAATTTATTTGGACTTGCTGTGTCAGAACATGGAATTTCAATTGATCTAGAGAAGTTGAAATCCATTATAACATGGGATAAACCTCATAATATTTCTAAGATTTAGAGGTTCTTGGGTTTATATGGATAATAGATTCAGATCACAAATGAATTCTCAATGTTGGATTCTCTAATGACCACTCTAAATGAGAAGGGGGTAATTTTATCTTGGGATGATAAATGTCAGAGTTCTTTTTTTGAGATGAAATGACTTTTGACTATTGCACCAATTTTGACTCTTCTAGAGGCTAATAAGGGCTATGTGGTCATTTTTGGTGTATTAGGATCAGGTTTAGGTTGTGTTCTCATACTAGGTGACTATGTTATTCTCTATGTCTCTCTACATCTTAGGCCACACAAGAATAATTACCCAACCCATGACCTTGAACTTGAATATGTGAAGAATTCACTTAAGATTTTGTGGCATTACCTATAACACCCCGACCCCAGTTACCCAGAGTCGGTGCATTACTTCGTAACATTGGCATGATCACAAAAGATCAAGTCTCGAAAGACCGATTAGTTTAGTAGCTTTGGAAACACTAGATACATTCATAAATGTTACATTACATCATAAAGTGAAAAAGTACAATAACAAAGTCTCCATAGTCCACACTCATATCCTCTTCTGACTATCCCTATAGGTCATTCATAAAATACTTCTTCACATCCTGGAAAATATTAATACATTGAAAGGGGTGAGCTCAGATGCTTAGTAAAGATAACAATATAGCAGAAGCTTTCATAAATAAACATTAACATTTAAGGCAATGTATAACTAAAACAAAAGCCTTTTTAAACTTTAACTTCAGCATAATATGGAAAAAATAAATTAAATAATGTCATTTACTTACTAACATGGATATTCTACTAGTCGAATAATCACATGCAATATCAATAACCACTTTCATAATGATGGAATGCATAATGCCAGACTATCATAACCACATATCCAAGGCCTCATGCCAAGACCACAAATAAGATTTTTTCAAGGCCTCGTTCCAAGACACTAGTTTGTCTCATGAGACCTACCGATGCATCGAGGAGCTATAGCGGGCTCCACCCGTCACTTATTAAGTCCAATTCATTCCTCATATGAATAGGTTTAAACATATCATAAACCATAACATAATCGTATCACATAAAACATGCATAAAGGAAACATAACATTTCCACATTTCAATCACAAGATATAAATACAACACATTGATATAATAAAAACATTATCAAAAGCATTTTCAATACCAAAATAAAAGGAAAGTAAAACATGGTATTTATTTTTCATTTTAAAAAAGTTATGGCTTATAGAGGAAGCCGAAACTCAAATAATAGTCACGGCGGTAGAGAAGTCGTTGTCACCGCATATGTAAGAAAAAACATTCCTTTTGTCGTTTAGTAAAAACGCTTCGTATAAAAAGATTCCTTTTGAGTAAAAGTCAAAGGGGTTTATACACTGTATAAATGAAAGTTGTGTATAAAACCAAATATGCCTCAATGAAAGGAGATTGAGACGAAGTCCTTACAAAAATCATTTTTAATATAAAATAGATCTATTATGTGTATTTACTATAAGTACACATAAATAAATTACAAATACAAGATAGTACATAGTAATATCATGACATAATTTGAAAGTAGGAGATTAACCCAAAGAATGGAAATTGGGTTAAGAAATTCCCTTACCTTGTGTCCTGTCTTGACTCGACCATTATTTAAGCTCCTGAATAATAAACTAGAGTTAATTTATAATTTCATAAGAACCTATTTCAAGTTTTTTACTCCTTTTATATCACTTATTACCATGTTATTAACATTATGTAATTATTTAAGTTAATAACGGTCGTTTTGTCGATCTTTGGTACTTGAGTCAAAAATAAACTTCTTATAATTACAAGTTGTTCATGTGGTGATATATCCATTATATCCAGAATTATATTCATGATATAGATATCATATATATCATATATATCCAGTATATACATGAATTTATAATATTCCATAACGTTTAGAGGTAAGAAATGAAATGCACTGTTCATGGAGACGGTAAGCCGTACGTACGCATGAACGCTACTTTCATTTCTATTTCGTATTTAATGAAATCATAATGATATAAGGGTATATTATAATTACAGTATAATATCATATATAATATCATTTACTCCATCCTTTATACATCCCACATATGGGATTAACGATTCAAATCACTTTGAGGGGGCGGTAGTCCGCACTTCCTAAAATGAAAATATCGTGTTTACCCATAATGGAAACAATAAAGGTATGCCATAAATGAAAAATAAATAACCTTAAGTAAAACATAAACATATTATATATCATATATATAAATATAGTGACATCTTAATGGCCACCTTTGAAGGTGTTATATGAGTTTTGAACAATCATCGTTTCGTGAGGCAGAAATTCGCCATCCACAGAAACAGTATGTTCTTTAACCATTAGATGTAGGTTTGTGTAAGTGTAGCTCGAATAATTCTTATAAAAAAATCCTAGTATATTAAAGATACTGGTGTTTTTACAAAAGAAATGAATAAAAATATTTTGGGGGGTTGGAGAAGCAAATTAAAACAAAATAACATAAGAGAACACATTACCTTAAAATCGGGTAACTCTTTTTTGATTTGAGCCAAAGGCTTCCTTGGGAAGAATTCTGCCCAGAGTGAGGCTTCTAGGAGTAAGAGAGGGAATTTGGGAGAGTATTTGGGCAGAGGTTGGCCAAGCCAAAATGGCTTGAAGGTGTGAATAAGGTGGGAGTGGTGGGGGCCTTTTATAAGAGGAGAGGAGGGGCACTCTTGGAAAGATTGAAATGTTACATTATTATGAAATGCTTTTTCGGATTCTAAAGGTCCCACACTTATATATTTAGAGGATAAGGTGATAAGGGTTCGAAATCTACTCATCCAATAGGTTTTTTACAAGTGTACGTCTTAGATTTTACATTATCTTTTCATTTTATTTAAATCGTTAGTTAATGAGGTAATCGTTGCATCATCATGGTGTCATAAATAATTTAATTTATTTAACGTCTAAAAATTATAAAAAAAATATCGTGATGTAGGAAATATTTTTATATTTTTAATGAATATTTATAGTCAAAAATAGGACTTGTATAACCCCATTTAAAAATTGTTTTAGTAAAACAACTCTTGTTTGTGACCTTTTTATTTTAACATTAAATAAAAAGTTATTTATGTCATTTTCCTACCAAAGTGGCTCCATGGGGTCCCCAAGTTGACCCATGGATTGTCTTGGTCGGCCATAACACATCCAATAGTGGTAGGACAAGTGTAAAGGTATTTTCATATTTTTATAATATGATTTTTACCTTAAATATCACTAATTACCTTTAATCGTGATTAATTAAACTTAAAAGTTACTATTCCCCAAAAAATTATTTTAATCCCATTGAACCACATTTTACTTCCTAATGACAAAAATGAATGTCGGATTTTTTAAAATCAAATCACAGAAGTGGTAATGTTTCATTTAAACGAAAAATCAGTTTTTTAACTACCACTTAGTGGTTTCACTATTCATCAAAAATTGAAGTTTTTCAGAACAATGCCAAAATTTCACCCTAAGCTATAATTGATATTATGAATTCAAAAATGATGTCTATTTTACAAAATTATAAACATATAAGTTTCATTAATTAATTTTATAATTAATTCTCGTTGTCACAACAAATAGCGTGTTTTTAAGAAACAATATATATCAAAAGATTAACAATTGTTTATGTCCAATTTCAATGTTAAATTAATTATAATGACCACCATTGGATAAAATGGTAAAAATATATTATAATTATAATTTAAAACCACTTAATAGTATAATTTATCTGTATAAATTATTTTTATTAAAAAATTTGTTTTAAGTATTTTTCACATTCATAAAAAATTGAAAGTTCTCAGAAAACTACAAAAACTTCAACTTAGGATAATTTCGATATTACGAATACAAAAATGAAGTCCATTTTGAAATATAAAATTTCAATATTTTTAAAAAGTGGGTATTACTATTCATAATAGCTACTTTGATTAGTTGCGGTGTGTTAGAACTCGAACTTGCGTACAATGCAAGCTATTGCATTATTGAAAGAGAGGCGTATCGTGGAAGCTCGGGGTGTTACATTCTCCCCTCCTTCAATAAATTGCGTCCTTGCAATTTGAAAATGTTATTCGAAAATATAAGGTTGAAAATAGAAAATACCTTTGTAGAAAACCCACATCGGAAATAGGGTTAATAAAAATATAACTTTAAAAGATAGAAAGATAAGTACAAAGGTCACCCGAGATAGCACATAATAGGATTCTATGAAAATAAAGATATGGATGAAAAACAAACCATCAAGGTTTGATGGAGAGTTGTAGAAAACAGGATTAAGTGAAAGTTAACCCTAAGAAAATCACAAACTTGTGATTGGTTGAACGGTCATTGAATCCCTAGTTGGAAAAGTTAACCGGCAACGTTTTTGTTTTAAGTTACCTTTTATAATGTTGAGGAATTTATTAAGGAGATTTACTAAGAATGTAAGGGAATATACATACTTGTCATGTAGACTTTCATTCTTTAATAAATTTTTACCACAAACCCATATTTCACTCTAAAAGGTAATAGAACTCAAAAATATTCTATTTATCCTAATTGTATAATGTTCCAAATATTAACACATACCATTTAGATTAGAAAAAACTATTTTGTAATAACCAGGGACTTCTTGTAGGTTAGTGGTAGGTAATAAAGGCCTATCGCACTATGGTTGTGGGTTCGATTCCTGCAGCTTTGTCCGACGCAACGGGTTATGCCCCACCCTGCAGGTTGTCCTTTTCCTAAAACTATAGTATTATAATATTCCAAAAATAATCTTCAGAAATGTTTTAACCTTAAACAATACTATCCAACTATCAACTTAATCCATTCCAACCTTTATAGTTATCCAAAATACCTCTATCCATACATTCTTTAAAACGTCTCTAAATTCCAAAAATCAATTGTAAAATCAGATTCCCCAAACAAAGTATAGTTTCTCTTATTGTCACATACTAAAAATATGATTACCTTTATCATATTAAATCCTTAATGAAAACAACAAGTACTGCAGTACAATCCTTATATATATATCACATTATCTATATAACCAGAATATAATCCTTGAGTCCAAAAGCACCAATACATTAATTATTCTGCTTCAACTGTATTAAGAGCATAAGATTGTCCTTGATCCCTTGGCCTTTTCTGAGATAAGTTTCCCTGACGCTTAGGACATTCATTTGCATAATGCCCCATTTCCCTACAATTGTAGCATTCAACATTTATAGTCTCTTTCTTTCCCTTACAATCACGAGTCTGGTGACCTTTTTCTCCACATTTGTAACAAACTCCCATTCCTTTTAGGCAGGTATCGGGGTGATTCTTCCCACAATTATCGCATAATGGAAAATCCTTCTTTCCCTTTTTCCCTTTATCTATCTCTTGTTCCACCGTTCTCTTCTTCTCTTGATTTACTTTATTGTCATAAGACTTAGAGAATTCCTTTTCTATCTTGATAGAAAACGAGACTATATCTTTGTACATTGAGAAAGATTATGATACTAATGCTCGAAGGAGAAACGGTTTAACCCATCAAAGAAACGATCGATCTTACTTCTTGGGTTACGTATATAATCTGCAGCATGCCTCGCTAACCTTGTAAAGTTGGCCTCATACTTTGCGACATTCTCATCCTCCTTTTGTCTCAGACTCAAAAATTGCCTTTCCATATCTGCTCGATGGTCATGAGGAAAGTATTTTTCTAAGAAAAGATCTTTGAACTCTCTCCATTCCATACTTGATACTTCTTCTTCTTCCTTTGTATTTTGAATCAATGACCACCATTGGTCAGCATCTTCAGTGAGGCGGTAAACTGCCATGATAACCTTTTCCCTTTCACTACTTCCCAAGGCATGGAATATTTTCTCTAAGGAATTTATCCATTGCTCAGCTACTAAGGGATTTGTAATTACATTGAATGTTGGTGGTTGTTGCCTCATTAAGCGGTCAAACATTGATCCTCCATGTTGCAGATCAGGGCGCTCCATACGAGTAAGGTTATTATTCATAGCCTGAGTGAGTTGTCCTAGTATGGTAATAAGTTGATTAGCACCAGTTGTATCTCCAGATCCACAATAATTATCTTGAGCAGGAGAGAAATCCCTACACGGAGTGCGTGCATTGATACGGTATCCATTCCTTCCACTAGGTGCCATTTCTAAACAATGGCATAAACTAGATCAGTTTATGAATCAAAATACAGAATTCCCTACTTGTAAAACACTTAACATAAATTGAACTATTTATAGATATAATCCATAATCATAAAAAAAAATTCTTTGAGGAAGTATATACTCATAACCCTTCATAGTGGTTTGTAAAGAAAATGAGAATTATCCTAAGCATATCCCCTGGGAGTGTCGCAACCAAGAGTGCAGCAAGGCCCGTTGTCGTGCACCAGTTCTCGTTTAAGTCTAGCTCAAAGCGGTGTTTTCAGGTTTTACCCCTAGGTACATCTATGTCAGAGCCGCCTCTACCTGCTCATATCCAGATAGGGATGTATTGCTTGGAAAACTCACAAAATCTCTATAATACCAAAATTCTAGGAAGTTCTTCTATACTAATCCTCAAAGTCTATCTTCGGGCTATGTGCTCTAATCAGAGTTTATATAAATCTAGCTTCCAAGGTTAGTACTAAACTGCCTCTAATACCAACTGTAACGCCCCGACCCCAGTTACCCAGAGTCGGTGCATTACTTCGTAACATTGGCATGATCACAAAAGATTAAGTCTCGAAAGACCGATTAGTTTAGTAGCCTTGGAAACACTAGATCTATTCATAAATGTTACATTACATCATAAAGTGAAAAAGTACAATAACAAAGTCTCCATAGTCCACGCTCATATCCTCTTCTGACTATCCCTACAGGTCATTCATAAAATACTTCTTCACATCCTGGAAAATATTAAAACATTTAAAGGGGTGAGCTCAGATGATCAGTAAGGATAACAATATAGAGGAAGCTTTTATAAATAAGCATTAACATTTAAGGCAATGTATAACTAAAACAAAAGCCTTTTTAAACTTTAACTTCAGCAGAATATGGAAAAAATAAATTAAATAATCCCATTTACTTACTCACATGGATATTATACCAGTCGAATAATAAAATATCAATAACCACTTTCATAATGATGGAATGCATAATGCCAGACTATCAAAACCACATAGCCAAGGCCTCGTGCCAAGACCACAAATAAGATTTTGTCAAGGCCTCATGCCAAGACACTAGTTTGTCTCATGAGACCTACTGATGCATCGAGGAGCTATAGCGGGCTCCACCCGTCACTTATTAAGTCCAATGCATTCCTCATATGAACAGGTTTAAACATATCATAAACCATAACATAATAGTATCACATAAAACATGCATAAAGGAAACATAACATTTCCACATTTCAATCAGAAGATATCAATACAACACATTGATATAATAAAAACATTATCAAAATCATTTTCAATACCAAAATAAAAGGAAAGTAAAACATGGTATTTATTTTTCATTTTAAAAAATGTATGGCTTATAGAGGAAGCCGAAACTCAAATAATAGTCACGGCGGCAGAGAATTCATTGTCACCGCATATGTAAGAAAAAACATTCCTTTTGTCGTTTAGTAAAAATGCTTCGTATAAAAAGATTCCTTTTGAGTAAAAGTCAAAGTGGTTTATACACCGTATAAATGAAAGTTGTGTATAAAACCAAATATGCCTCAATGAAAGGAGATTGAGACGAAGTCCTTAAAAATATCATTTTTAAAATAAAATAGATCTATTATGTGTATTTACTATAAGTACACATAAAGAAAGTAAAAATACAAGATAGTACATAATAATATCATTACATAATTTGAAAGTAGGAGATTAACCCAAAGAATGGAAATTGGGTTAAGAAATTCCCTTACCTTGCATCCTGTCTTGACTCGACCGTTCTTTAACCTCCTAAATAATAAACTAGAGTTAATTTATAATTTCTTAAGATCCTTTCACAAGTTTTTTATTCCTTTTATATCACTTATTACCATGTTATGAACATTATGTAATTATTTAAGTTAATAACGGTCGTTTTGTCGATCTTTGGTACTTGAGTCAAAAATAAACTTCTTATAATTACAAGTTGTTCATGTGGTGATATATCCATTATATCCAGAATTATATTCATGATATATATATCATATATCTCATATATATCCAGTATATACATGCATTTATAATATTCCATAACGTTTAGAGGTAATAAATGAAATGCACCGTTCATGGAGACGGTAAGCCGTACGTACGCATGAACGCTACTTTCATTTCTATTTAATATTTAATGAAATCATAATGATATAAAGGTATATTATAATTACAGTATAATATCATATATAATATCATTTACTCCATCCTTTATACATCCCACATATGGGATTAACGATTCAAATCACTTTGAGGGGGCGGTAGTCCGCACTTCCTAAAATGAAAATATCGTGTTTACCCATAATGGAAACAATAAAGGTATGACATAAATGAAAAATACAGAACCTTAAGTAAAACATAAACATATTATATATCATATATATAAATATAGTGACATCTTAATGGCCACATTTGAAGGTGTTATATGAGTGTTGAACAATCATCGTTTCGTGAGGCAGAAATTCTCCATCCACAGAAACAGTATGTTCTTTAACCATTAGATGTAGGTGTGTGTAAGTGTAGCTCAAATAATTCTTATAACAACATCCTAGTATATTGAGGATACTGGTGTTGTTACAAAATAAATGAATAAAAAGATTTTAGGGGGTTGGAGAAGCAAATTAAAACAAAATAACATAAGAGAACAGATTACCTTAAAATCGGGTAACTCTTTTTGGATTTGAGCCATAGGCTTTCTTGGGAAGAATTATGCCCAAAGTGAGGCTTCTAGGAGTAAGAGAGGGAATTTGGGAGAGTATTTGGGCAGAGTTTTTCCGAGCCAAAATGGCTTGAAGGTGTGAATAAGGTGGGAGTGTTGGGGGCCTTTTATAAGAGGAGAGGAGGGGCACTCTTGGAAAGATTGAAATGTTACATTATTATGAAATGATTTTTCGGATTCTAAAGGTCCCACATGTATATATTTATAGGATAAGGTGATAAGGGTTCGAAATCTACTCATCCAATAGGTTTTTTACAAGTTTAAGTCTTAGATTTTACATTATCTTTTCATTTTATTTAAATCATTAATTAATGAGGTAATCGTTGCATCATCATGGTGTCATAAATAATTTAATTTATTTAATGTCTAAAAATTATAAAAAAACTACCATTATTTAGGAAATCTCTTTATATTTCTAATTAATATTTATATTCAATAATATGACTTGTATAACCCCATTTTAAAATTGTTTTAGTAAAACAACTCTTGTTGGTGACCTTTTTATTTTAACATTAAATAAAAGGTTATTTATGTCATTTTCTTACCAAAGTGGCTCCATGGGGTCCCCAAGTTGACCCATGGATTTTATTGGTCTTCCATGACACATAGAATAGTGGTACAACAAGTGTAAAGGTATTTTCATATTTTTATAATATGATTTTTACCTTAAATATCACTAATTACCTTTAATCACGATTAATTAAACTTAAAAGTTACTATTCACCAAAAAATTATTTTAATCCCATTAAACCACATTTTACTTCCTAATGACAACCATGAATGTCGAATTTTTGAAAATCAAATCACAGAAGTGGTAATGTTTCATTTAAACGAAAAATCAGTTTTTTAACTACCACTTAGTGGTTTCACTATTCATCAAAAATTGAAGTTTTTCAGAACAATGCCAAAATCTCACCCTAAGCTATAATTGATATTCCAAATTAAAAAATGATGTCTATTTTAAAAAATTCCAAACATATAATTTTCATTAATTAATTTTATAATTAATTCCCATTGTCACAACAAATAGCATGTTTTTAAGAAACAATATATATCAAAAGATTGACAATTGTTTATGTCCAATTTCAATGTTAAATTAATTCTAATGACCACCATTGGATAAAATAATAAAAATATATTATAATTATACTTTAAAACCACTTAATAGTATAATTTATCACTAGAAATTATTTTTATTAAAAAAGTGGTTTTAAGTATTTTTCACTATTCATAAAAAATTGAAAGTTCTCAGAAAACTACAAAAACTTCAACCTAGGATAATTTCAATATTACGAATACAAAAATGAAGTATATTTTGAAATATAAAATTTATATAATTTTAAAAAGTGGGTATTACTATTCATAATGGCTACTTTGATTAGTCGCGGTGTGTTAGAACTCGAACTTTCGTACAATGCAAGCTATTGCATTATTCAAAGAGAGGCGTATCGTGGAATCTCGGGGGTTACATTACCATTTCAGATAATTGTTTACCATGTATTCTAACCAAAATAGCTTGAGTTATATCTTTTATAAAAAATATCTGATTTTCCTCAATAAGTGTTGGTTGGAATACCTAAAATATTTTGATTTCGATATTTTCTAGACCCCAGCGAAATGGAATATTGTATTAGATTCTTTGAGTAGGAAACCGTTAACCTAATTCATGAAAGAATCATTAGAAGAGTGGAACTTAATGGATCTTAAGTTTCATATTAGAGTTCTAAAAACAAGGTTCTAGGTTGTCTTTTCGATTGCTCGGTTGACCTATACTATTCTTGAGAAGATTCTTTAGGAAAAATATATTGATGATGAATTCAGGAGAATTAGGATCTTTCTTTATAGTGGGATACTATTGTTTAGTGGTTGTTATCATACAAGGGTATTTTATGTTTTTAGATCTATTTTATTTGTTGTTATAAATGAGCAAAGTTTTGATAGGGTATTTCCATAATTCCTAGTGGTATGTTCACCCAAGAACTCTAAAGATGTTCTATGACATGCAGTGATGATTAAGGTGGCTTGGTATGAGACGAGACATCCCTGACAATATATCACACTGTTGTACTTTCCATAAGGTTAAGGCCAAGAACCAAAGACCATTGGGTTTTTCTTAGCCACTTTTATTGCTAACATGGAAGTCAGATGAGGTATCTATGAATTTTTTGGTTAGGTTTCCATGAACATAGAGGATGAAGAATGTGATATTTTTATAATCAATAGTATGACCAAATCCGATAACTTTATGACCATTCATGACACAACCAAAGTTGAGGAGATGGGAATTCTCTATGTGAGAGAGATTGTTCATTTTCATGGAGTTACACTTTCTATTATCTCTTAAAGAGATCCCTATTTTACTTCTCTCTTTTGGAGAGGACTTACAGAGGCACCGTGATCTCAAGTTCATTTGAGTATGGAATACTATATGTAGATGGTTTCTCAGAGAGTGATATCTACACATATTCTCAATGATATGATTTGTGCTTGAATTCTTGACATTTGTAGGGATTGGGATGGCCATTATGGACTAATTGAGGTTTATTATAACAATATATACCAGTTCGTGATTAGAATGTATCTCTTTGAGGCCTTGTATTGTCATACTTTTAAATATTAATTGTGTTGGTTAGATATCAATGAAAGTTCCTTGGTTGGACCGATCTTGGTTCAAGAGTCAATAATAATTATTAATTTGATTCTTAAGGTAATTTTGGAGGTACAGAACTAGTATAATTGTCATATTGATCATTGCCATATATTATTGGTATTCTTAGTTGGTGATTAGGTGTTCTTGAAAGCTTCACCTTGTTTGGATCATCGGTGACTTGGGAGGAAAGGGAAGATTTCTTCTAATTTTGTGGGAATTTTAAACATTTTTGAGAATATTGGTAAAGTTAATTAATATTTATCACTTACTCTAAAAATTTATTTCAATACATAATGTGTTCCATGTATCACATTTACAAAAGTATCTTCATGATCCATCTCATGTTTTGAGATGGAGTGATCAGGATTTTTTTCTTGATTTATCCATGACTGAGCATCTAGTTAGGAAAGTTGATTCTGAAAACAAGGTAATTTTTTTGATAATGATACCTTTGGTTGGATTTCTATGGAATCCTAGTTCTGATAATGATGAGGCTTCAAAGACAGAGGCACTTATTAGAGAGGATAGGCCTCAAAATTTTGACATTGATACTTTATATCAGGATTTATGGGGACATAAAGTTTCTAAGGTTTGGATATTGTTACATCTTGTTAAAGTTTTCAAGTAATCCCTGAACCTATTTTTGTGCATTGGTTGAGTCATATTTGGGGGGTTCTTTCGGTGAATTTATTTGGAAATTTATGGAAGTTTTTGGTTTGTTCACAGTTGGTGTAATTTTTTCCCAAATTGTGATCCCACCTAGGGTAAAGCAAAAAAACCCAATTAGTAGTGGTTTTTAAGGTTATTGAATGGTTTGAAAGAATGTACACCCACATAGTATAAACCATTCTCCTGGTCAGAGGGGTGCACAGTTATGGTGTACGTTTTTAAAAACCATGTGGCCCTCTATAGGAAACTGCATGCACAAACTTTTTTAATTATTAAAAATATTATAAAATTTCTAAAATCCTTATATTGACCCATGATTGACCCTAACATGGGATTGGAAATTTTTCTAGGTCTTTAGAGATCTAAATAACCCTTGTTTGGTATAAGGACCTGGCCTTAAACCTTACATAATATTGAATTAAATGAATAATTCACATTGAGGATCTTTTCAGGTTTAGAGTTTTAGAGAGTTAGGCCATAACTATTACATTTCAAATTATTACAAAGTAGACACTTCTACTCAGTTTCCATTTTTTTCATAAAATAAAAACTCTTTGAAAAAAAGAGACATGCTAGTTCCATGTTTTAGATGGCATGATTTTTCCTTGATCCCATCCTTGACCCTATTCCACTTTATGTCATGTGAAAAACATTTCAAAAACTTGGGATGAGCATAAAACAAACTCAGTAAGGGATACACAAAAAAATAAACTGTTAGTTTTTCAAAACAACAAGTAAACCATGAATACTTAATCATGGGTAAAACTTTTAACCTTTATGAAGTAGTAAATACTCTTCACTGAATAAAAGAACATTGCTTACCCATTTGTAACCAAAATATTACCATAAAACTCATATAAAGAACACTTAACATATAAAGGTAACTTGGGACATAAACATACTTAAATGGAATAACTATATGGTCGACTTCCACACATATCGCTACATGGAATATCCATACGGCTGAATTCCATACCCAATGCATTGGAGGTTATAACGTAACCACCCATCCTGGTATTCACGGCACCACTCGTCATTTGGTATATCACGTAACCACTCATCAAATGTCCAAGTACCATTATAAAATCATAACACATAAAACAATTATAAAGGAAAGAAAACACTTCCACATTTCAATCACAATATATCACTTAAATATATTGACATAACAAATCCATTATCAAAACCATTTTCAATACCAAAATACATAATAGAGTATATGGTATTTATTTTCTTTTAAAAACATTACAGCTTGTTGAGGAAGCCAAAGATAAAATAATACTCACGACGGTGGAAAAGGACGTTGTCACTCCTTACGTTAAAAATAACACTCCTTTTTGACGTTTAGTAAAATACTTCGTAGAAAAATATTCCCTTTGAAAAGTCAAGGGTGTTTATACAACGTATAAAAGAAAGTCGTGTATTAAAACAAAATATGCCTCAATGAAAGGAGATTGAGACGAAGTCCCTTACCTCGTGTCCAACTTGACTCGGTCGTCCTTTAATCTCCTGAATAATAAACTAAAGTTAATTTATAATTTATTAAGAACATTTTTCAAGTTTATTATTCCTTTTATATCACTTATTACCATGTTATAAACATTATATAATCATTTAAGTTAATAATGTTCATTTTGTCGATATTTGGAACTTGAGTTAAAAATAGACTTCTTATAATTACATGTTGTTAATGTGGTCAAAGGTTTATGATATTCATGATTTGGATGTCATATATATCATATATATCCAGCATATAAATGTATTTATAATAGTACATAACATTTAGAGGTAAGAAATGAAATGCACCGTTCATGGAGACGGTAAGCTGTACGTACGCATGAACGTCATTTCCATTTCTATTTCATATTTAATGGAATTAAAACATAATGATGCATAGTAGTATTATAATTATATTATGTTATCATATATAATATCATTAAATCTATCCTTTATACGTACCACATATGGTATGAATGAGTCATATCACTTTGAGGGGGCGGTAGTCCGCACTTCCTCTAATGAGATTATTGCGTTTACCCATAATGGAAACCATAAAGGAATGCTATAAATGGAAATTAAAGAAGAATAAAAAAAATAAACATAATATATATCATATATAAATACAGTTCCATCATAATGGCCACCATGAGAGGCGGTAGGAGATAATCGAACAATCATCGTTTCGTGAGGTGTTAGTTTTCCATCCACAGAAACGTTATGTTCTTCATCCATTAGATGGAGGTGTGTGTAAGTGTAGTTTGAATACTTATCATAACAACATCCTAGTATATTTAGGATACTTTTTTTGTTACAAAAGAAAGGAATAAAAAGAGTTTAGGGGTTGCAGAAGTAAAATAAGAGAAAACAATTTAAGAGAAATGGTTACCTTTAATTTGGGTAACTCCCTTTGGTTTGAACCAAAGGACTTATTGAAGTGCCTTATGCCTAAGGTAATGCTTCTAGGAGGAGGATAAAGATGTAGGGAGCTTAATTGGGCAGATTTTGGATGAGAAAAATGGCTTGAGAGGTGTGTGGAATTGGTTAGAAGTGGTCTCCTTTTATAAGGGGGGAGGGGATCCTTAGGAAAGTGTGAAAACATTATTTTATTATAAACACATATTCGGTTTAAAAAGTTCCAAAAATCATTAATGTCGAAGATAAGATGAATCATATTCAAAATAAAGTCATCCAATCGGAATTGGACATGTTTTGGATATTATTTTAATCATTATAATCTTCTTATTTAAATCATTTATTAATGAGGTAAATACTATATCATTATTGTGTCATAAATAATTTAATTTATTTGATGTCTAAAAATTATAGAAAAAATAGAATGATGTAAAAAATCTTTTTATATTTCCAATGAATATTTATGGTTGAAAAAATAATTTATATAACCCCTTCTAAAAATTAATTTACTAAAAGATATTTGCTTTTGTCATTTTTTCCTTTAAGTTAATTAATCTAAATTGTCATTATCACTCCCAAGTGGCTCAATGGGGTCCCAAAATCGACCCAAATATTCCCATGGTCGTAATTGACTCAACCAATAAGGTTTGGACAAGTTTTTAGGTAATTTCTAATTATTATAATATTCTTTTAACCTTGAATTACCCTATTTATCTTTAACCGCGGTAAATAAAAGTCATATGTTACTATTCACCAAAAATTATTTTCATCTTATTGAACCACATTTTACTTTTTGATAAAAACCATGTATGTATTCTTTTTGAAATTCAATTCACAGAAGTGGTAAAATTTCTTTTAAATGAAAAAGTCAGTTTTTTAACTACTACTAAGTGGTTTCACCATTCATCAAAAATTGAAGTTTTTCAGAAAAATACCAAAAATTCAGCCTAAGAATTATTTGATATTATGAATTCAAAATTTATGTATATTTTTTCAGATTAAAAAAATAGAAGTTGAATTAATTAATTTTAAAATTAATTCCCGCTGTTAAAACAAATAGCGTGTTTTTAAGAAACAATAACTATCAAAATATTGACACTTGTTTATGTCCAATTTCAAAGTGAAATTAATTCCAATGACCAAAATTGGGTTAAATGGTAAAAATATATTCTAATTAAACTTTAAAACCAATTAAAGAGATAATATATCCATATAAATAAATTATATTAAAACATAGTTTTGAATTAAAATACAATATTTTCACTATTCAATAAAAAATGAACTTTATCGGAAAAATTCCAAAAATTTACACAAAGTAAATTTTGATGTCCACATTATAAAGAAGGATTTTATTTGGTTGTATAGAATGTATTAATGTGACCAAAACTTGATTTAAAAACGGTTCTCCATTAAAAGGCAATAAATTAGCCTTTTAATGTAAATTATGCTTAAAATTAGATTCATTCACATTTTAAGCCTCTAAATTTTATTGGATTAATGTAAATACATTTAACAAACATGTATAATTATATTTTAGTTAGTTTTGTTCATTCCCTCCAATAAAACGGCTAGGAGTTAACTACAATTTAAAATAATAATATTTTATTATTAGTGTGCAACATAAGATTTCTAAGAAACTCGTTATTGCGTATCGGGTACGTTATGGAACATAGAAACCCTTTTAAAGTACAATTAATATTTAGTTCACAAATATTAATAAATATAAAAATCTCTTATTCTTCATTTACCTGGGATGTTACATCCTTCCCCCTTTTTTGAAATTGCGTCTTCGCAATTTTTATTCACTTATAGGGGTATTTATCCCTCATAGAATTTTCAGATTCCCACATTGCCTCTTCAATCATATGGTTTTTTCCAAAAAACATTTACCTGGTGAATTACCTTATTCCACAACACTTTCTCTCTATGGTCAAGAATCTAAACTGGTTGTTCTTCATAAGAGAGATTCTCTTTCAACTGAACTACCTCTGGACTCAAAACATGAGATGGATCTGGCATATACTTTCTCAACATCAAAACATGAAAAACATTGTGTACCTGGGAAAAACTTGGAGGTAAAGCCACAATGTGTGCCACTGATCCAACTTTCTTCAGAATTTCATAAGGTCCAATGAACCTCGGACTCAATTTTCCCTTCATACCAAAACGCATCACACTTTTCCATGGAGAAACTTTAAGAAAGACATGATCACCTACCTCAAAAGAAATATCCTTACTCTGGTTATCTGCATAACTTTTTTGTCTACTCTGAGCTGTTCTCATGTGCTTCTAAATCAACTAAACTTTCTCTGCCATCTCTTCTACCAATTCTGGTCCCATCAGCTTCCTTTCACCTACTTCATCCTAGAAAGCTGTAGTTCGACAATGCTTTCCATATAATGCCTCAAATGGATCCATCTGTATACTGGAATGAAAACTGTTATTATATGAAAATTCAACCAAAGAAAGATGTTGGTCCCAACTTCCCTGGTAATCCAGTGAACATGCACATAGCATATCCTTCAAGGTCTGAATTTTTCATTATGACTGGCCATCTGATTGAGGATGAAAAGTTGTACTAAAATTTAATTCAGTACCCAATGACTTCTGAAGGCCTTTCCAAAAGTTATAAGTGAACCTGGGATCATGATCAGATACAATAGAGATGATAACTCCATGCAACCTGAATATCTTTTTAACATACAACTGAGCAAGTTGATCTAGAGACAAATTATCTCGAATAGAAAGGAAATGAGAAGATTTAGTCAATCGATCAACAATAACCCAGATTTCATTATTACCTCGAGATGTCTTCTTCAATCCCACAACGAAGTCCATGGATATATTTTCCCATTTCCACTCTGGAACCGATAAAGAATGAAGCATCCCTTTCGGTAACTGCCGCTCTACTTTAAACTGCTGAAAAGTCAAACACTTCACAGTAAAATCATCAATATCTCTTTTCATTCCATCCCACCAGTAATACTCACGAAGATCTCTGTACATCTTAGTACTTCCAGGATGAACTGAAAACGGAGAACTATGAGCTTCACATAACAAATAATTATTCATCTTTGAATCATAAGGCACACATAATCTCTTCCCAAACCTCAAAACACAATCATTATCAACATTAAAATCAGGAAACTTACCCTTCTGAACCAACTCCACCTTTTTATACAACTCACTGTCTTCTTTATGTGCTTGCTTTATTCTGTCTGATAGAGATGATTTTACTGACACCTAAAACAAAACTAAATAATTTCTTGCACTGACAACTTCTATACCAAAGTTAATCAAATCAAAAACCAAAGGATATTGTTCCAAACATAGCATGGTTAATGAATCATTACTTTTTCGACTCAAAGCATCAACCACTTTATTTGCTTTTCCCATATGGTAATGGATCATGCAATTATAATCCTTGATTAATTCCAACCATCTCCTCTACCTCATGTTTAATTATTTTTGGGTGAATATATACTTTAAACTTTTGTGATCAGTATATATTTCACACTTCACTCCATACAAATGATTCCTCCAAATTTTTAAATCAAAATAAACAGCAACTAATTCCAAATCATGTGTAGGGTAATTTAACACATGGGGTTTCAACTGACATGAAGCATAAGAAATTACCTGATCATTCTGCATAAGGACACAACCAAGTCCTTTCAACGAAGCATCACTATAGATAACAAACTAACCATTTCTAGATGTCATTTCCAAAACTGGATCATTCACCAATCTCCTTTTCAATTCCTGAAAACAACCATCACATTCTTTTTTCCAGATGAACTTAACACCTTTTTTATTTAACTTAGTCATTGGAAAAGATAACCATGAAAATTTTTCAACAAACCTCCTATAATAACCTACCAAAGCAAGAAAACTACGAATCTCAATTATATTTGTCAGTCCTTGCCATTCTTCAACAACTTTTGTTTTAGCAGGATCAACAGTTATGCCATTTTTTGAAACAATGTGACCTAGGAAATAAATTTGTTGTAACCAAAACTCACACTTGTGGAATTTCCCAAATAGTTTCTTTTCTTTTAAGGTTTGCAATACAACCCTTAAATGAATTTCATGTTCCTCCTTACTTTTTTAATAAACCAAAATATCATCAATGAATACAACCAAAAACTTATCCAAGAACTCACGGAAAATTATATTCATAAGATCCATGAATAGAGCAGGTGCATTGGTTAAACCAAAAGGCATAACTACAAATTCATAATGGCCATATCTAGTACGAAATGCGGTCTTTGGAACGTTTTCTTCCTTTACTTTCAACTGATGGTACCCTGACCTCAAATCAATCTTCGAAAAATACTGAGCTCCATGGAGCTGATCAAACAAATCATCGATATGAGGTAAAGGATACTTATTCTTAACAGTGATGTTATTCAATGCTCTATAATCAATGCAAAGTCTCATTGAACCATATTTCTTTTTAAAAAACAATTTAGAAGCACCCCATGGTAATGTGCTCGGTCAAATAAAACCTTTATCTAATAACTCATGTAATTGCTTCTTTAACTCTAAAAGTTCAATTTGAGACATTTGATAAGGGGGTTTTGAAATTGGCTTAGCATCAAGAACTAAGTCAATAGTAAATTCAACTTCCCGATCATGTATAATACTAGGAAACTCATCAGGAAAAAAATCAAGGTACTCATCTACCATTGGCACATCATTAATCTTAACAGTTCCTTTATTTTCAACAATATGTTCAAGGTAACATTCATTTCCATTTTTTACTAGTTTCTCAGCTTCTTGATAAGTTATCAAAAGCAAGGGTTCATTCTTGTACAAAAAATGTAAATATTTCTGAAAAGAAAACTCTTTAGCTATACAGTCAATCTTAGCATGATAAAAAGAAATCCAATACATGCCCAAAATAACATCAAACTCTACTAGAGGCAAAACAACAAGGTTTGTAGGTAGATTCTTTCCGCACATAAGGACATGAATGTTCTTATGTTTTATTTTTGTCTCAACATTTTCTCCAGGTGTTTTTACCGTAAGTTATGTATTCATATCTTGATATAGAATTCCCAATTTACTAGAAAACTTCTCAGAAATGAAAGAGTGTGTAGACCCTGAATCAAACAACACATTGGCATAATCTGAGCAAACAAACAGTGTACCTGATACTACTTCATTCAATGGCCCAACATCTGATGAAGTAGTTGCGAAGGATTTCACCACCCCTTTATACTTGTAGTATAGATTCTTTCCCTCAGTTGAGTTCTTCTCTAGACACTCGTTTTCATAATGACCCATTTCATTACACTTAAAACATCTTACCGATGGACTTTCATTGCCTTCTTGTTCATCCTCCTTACAGTTACAAGCAATATGACCAGACTTACCGCACCAGAAGCACTTTCCAGACTTTAATAAACATTCTTCAGGATACTTTTTACCACACTTATCACAATTTGGATATTTAATTTTCTTACCTATAGGCTTCTTTGATGAATTCTTCCCCTTTTCCTTCCAACTGGACCTCTTATTCTATTGTTTTTCAAAGAACACTTGATCATCGGCAAACTCCATTTCCACCTTCTCCGCACATCGAACAAGTTTTTCATAACTTTTGAACTCACAAGAGGCTAACGCTCTTCTATATCGTGGATTAAGTCCTGAGTAAAATAAATTTATCTTACTATCAAGATCTCGGATGAAATTTGGTGCATACCTTTCCAGTCGAGTGAACTTTGCTTCATAAGCAGCCACTGAGTCATCCTCCTGCCTCAATTCTAGGAATTGTTTTTCCATCCTAAGACAAAACACCTTAGGAAAATATTTCTCAGGAAATATACATTTGAATTCATCCCAATAAAGAGCATCAATCTCCTTACTATCCCTGATATTTTTCACCATCGACCACCACTGATCAGCTTCACCTTCAAAACAGTAAATAGAAAGAATAACCTTTTGATGTTCTGAACAACCCATGACATTAAAAATATTTTCCAGTGCTTTAATCCACCCTTCTTCTAGCACAGGGTTAGATGATCCTCTGAATGATGGGGGCTTTTGCCTCATGAAATGCTCTACTACTGACATGTTCCTCTACGGTTGATTTGGCTGATCTCGTGCATGGATACCACCACCATTTATAGGTTGAGTCAACTGTGCCATCACTGCAAAAAACTACTCAGTTCTGATTCCGACCATCTTAGGTTGCTGATTTGGAAGGTTGTCTTCCTCTTGATGTCGTCCCAACATAGCTACCTTGTTTCCTATATGGAAAACCATTTTGAACATAGAAATATCTTAGGCAAAGCAACATGGAAATCTGTAAATGCTATATCATTTCAATATTAACATAAATTAATTTATGGACATTTATTTAACAATACCATAACTCATAAAGTTATCTATACCGACCTATGATACCAACAATAAGGACCTGGCCTTAAACCTTACATAATATTGAATTAAATGAATAATTCACATTGAGG
Source organism: Viscum album (assembly GCA_963277665.1). Classification (NCBI taxonomy): domain Eukaryota; kingdom Viridiplantae; phylum Streptophyta; class Magnoliopsida; order Santalales; family Viscaceae; genus Viscum; species Viscum album. The sequence goes on along the minus strand of OY728165.1, from coordinate 1,967,858,722 downwards.
ATCTTTTCAGTTTTAGAGTTTTAGAGAGTTAGTCCATAACTATTACATTTCAAAATATTACAAAGTAGACACTTCTACTCAGTTTCCATTTTTTTCAAAAAATAAAAACTCTTTGAAAAAAAGAGTCATGTCTAGTTCCATGTTTTATATGGCATGATTTTCCCTTGATCCCATCCTTGACCCTATTCTACTTTATGTCCTATGAAAAACATTTCAAAAACTTGGGACGAGCATAAAAAAACTCAGTAAGGGATACACAAAAAAGGAAACTATTAGTTTTTCAAAACAACAAGTAAACCATGAATACTTAATCATAGGTAATACTTATAACCATTAAGAAGTAGTAAATACTCTTCACTGAATAAAAGATCATTGATTACCCTTTTGTAACCAAAAGATTACCATAAAACTCATATAAATAACACATAACATAAAAAGGTAACTTAGGACATAAACATACTAAAATGGAATAACCATACAGTCGACTTCTACACATATCACTAAATGGAATAGCCATATGGCCGACTTCCATACCCAATGCATTGGAGGTTATAACGTAACCACCCGTCCTGGTATTCATGGAACCACCTGTTATTTGGTTTATCACGTAACCACCCATCAAATGTCCAAGTACCATTATAAAATCATAACACATGAAACAATTATAAAGGAAAGAAAACATTTCCACATTTCAATCACAATATATCACTTAAATATATTGATATAAAAAATACATTATCAAAACCATTTTCAATACAAAAATACATAATAGAGTATATGTTATTTATTTTCTTTTAAAAACATTACGGCTTGTTGAGGAAGCCAAAGATCAAATAATACTCGCGGTGGAAGAAAAGGTCGTTGTCACCGCTTATGTTAAAAGAAACATTCCTTTTTTTCATTTCGTAAAATTCTTCATAGAAAAAGATTCCCTTTGAAAATTCAAGGGTGTTATACAGCGTCTAAAATAAAGTCGTGTATTAAAACAAAATATGCCTCAATAAAAGGAGATTGAGACGAAGTCCCTTACCTCGTGTCCGACTTGACTCGATCGTTCTTTAATCTCCTGAATAATAAACTAAAGTTAATTTATACTTGATTAAGAACCTTTTTCAAGTTTATTATTCTTTTTATATCACTTATTACCATGTTATAAACATTATGTAATCATTTAACATAATAATGTTCATTTTGTCGATATTTGGTACTTGAGTCAAAAATGGACTTCTTATAATTACATGTTGTTCATGTGGTCAAAGGTTTATGATATTCGTGATTTGGATATCATATATATCATATATATCTAGCATATACATGTATTTATAATAGTACATAACATTTAGAGGTAATAAATGAAATTCACCGTTCATAGAGACGATAATCCGTACGTATGCATGAACGCTACTTCCATTTCTATTTCATATTTAATGGAATTAAAACATAATGATACATATTAGTATTATAATTCTATTATGGTATCATATATAATATCATTAAATCTAACCTTTATACATACCACATATGGTATGAAAGAGTCATATCACTTTGAGGGGGCGGTAGTCTGCACTTCCTCTAATGAGATTATCGCGTTTACCCATAAAGAAACCATAAAGGCATGATATAAATGGAAATTACAGAAGAATAAGGAAAACAAAAACATAATATATATCATATATAAATACAGTGCCATCATTGTAATGTCCCGGTTCTGAAAGCCACCCAGAGGCGCTCCGTACCCGGTTGGTCACATGGCCTCAAGCGCATTTCCCCAAACGCCAGAGGCTACCGACTAGCAGCGATGGCCTTGGGTGTGATAGTGGGGAAACTATGCCCTCATTGGAAGAGTACACAGAGGAAGAAAAATAAACATGCAATATTGGAAGCAGTAATAACCAACAATATAAATAGTGGAAGACTAAATCAACAAACTAGAGCTTATATGTATATATATGAAATGATGCATGATACATAACTAGGAAAGTATCCAAGAAAGTCACAATGCTGGAAAACCCTATAGTACCAAAAAATTTACAAAAGAAAAGTAAACATATCCTCAGCATCGCAAGCCAAAGCTTGGTCCCATGCTCCCCTACTCCAAGCAATCAAGTTCCAGAAGTCAAAGGGTGCTTGCCCTTGTCTATACCTGCAACAACATAGTCTGCTTGGACCCAAAAGCATGGCCCAAACAGGGTGTGAGATAAAATCACAGTAGGCATTCACCCAAAGATCTATGCCTAATAGTCAGTGAGTATATGGCAGGTAAAAGTACAATAAGCAGTAAACAGCAACAACAACCAATAGGCAGTAACAGTAATCAATAAAACAGGATGATACATATCATAAATCAATCCACAACCAATCAAAAGTAGTGAAAAAATAGCTAATAAGCCGGAAACCCTCTGGGAAGTACTCGCGGACATCCCCTCTGGTCATATTCAAGAAGTACCACAACCCTCTGGGTTGTACACTCAGCCTAACCCCTCTAGCTTGGTCATACGAATTTATGAGACTCTATGGGGAAGCTCACTTGTTCAATTACCCTTATAGTCTAGGGTAGTCAGGGACTCTCTTGAGGAAGATCACGCGGTCTAACCCTCTCGGCCCCAAGGTCTATAGACTCTCTGAGGAAGCTATCTCAGTCAATTCCTCCTATAGCCTCAGGTATACCACAGACTCTTTGATGAAGCTCACTCGGTCAATTCCTCCTCTAGCCTGGGAAGGTTCTTAAAGAGATTCAAACAAGGTAAGACTCTCTGAGGAAGCTCACTCGGTCTACCCTCCTGTAGTCTATAAAAATCTAAGACTCTTTGGGAACTCACTCGGTCCATCCCATATGTAGTCTATAATATCTAAGACTCTTTGGGAAGCTCACTCAGTCTATCCCTTATAGTCTATAGCACCAGGTTCTCTCAGCCCTGTGTCAGTCAGTGCATAATGATGCTATAAGGACAACGTGCACATATAGAGATACTTGGATAACCAAAGTACATCTATATAGCTACTTAGCTAAATAGTCTACAAGGCAACAATCATGTCATGAGTTCCACTTCAACCTATAACCGCAAGGCATAAAAACAGGTGTAGCAGCCAAAGGAAAACGAGACCCAAAGGCCATAAACAGAACAAAGAAAGGGAAAATACATCCAAGAACAACAAATTATCCTCTAACATTGTCAAATTATCTCTAAACAAGCATACAATCAAGGTAGGAAAACAACGAAGGCAAAACGGGGTAACACGCAATACCCCGTTCATGGGTATCGGTGGAAATTCGCACATAAACTCAGATAATTTGAACGGTAAGGCACAAACCACCTACCTCGATCCTAGTAGATCGATATACTTTAACCACAACAACCAATTCTCCCTAGAAAGTTTTAAATCTGATAAAATGCACAAAACGTTCAACCTTAGATAACTTGAGAAGGAGGAAGAATTGGAAAACAAGGTTCAAGCAGAAGGGAGAACTCACCACTGTGCTTCCAACTCAACCGAAAGAGCTCAAATAGGAGAACAGATAGAGGCTCGGGAATCCGGAGAAGTTTCGTGGATGTACGGCATCTCTCGGTCGAACCAGACCTAGAAGAAGACGATTATGGCGATTAAGCGCGACCCCGGTCCATTTAGTGAAAAAAAGAAAATTACATGTTGTGTATTTTTAAAGTATACAGCGTGTAGTGGGTCTTTCCGTACTCCGCCAAAATCAGCCTCCACATCACCCCTATACACCATGTGTGTGGTCCGGACATGGCCATCACATGGTTTCGAGCGGGAAAAGAGTACATGGAATATAATCAGAAAGTACACGGCGTGTACTTAAAAAATTTCCAGAAACTCCAAAAATTATCAAAAACTTCATAAAATGAAATACATACTTGAAATGAAGATCCGGGTACTCACAAACTTCCCCCCTTAAAGAAATTCGTCAAAGAATTTCCTTAGATGGGCATAGAAGAAGAAACCTCGAACAGCTCTGGCCACTGCGATCGAACCTCGGCCTCCCTCTCCCAAGTCTCGTCCTGTACTCGCCCGTGCTGCCATAGCACTCATACCAGAGGAACAGACCGGCCTCAGAGAACCTTTTTACTTTGATCGATAATCCGGATAGGATGATCTTCAAACGACTCATCCATTTCAAGGTCAACCTCCTCGGGTTGAAAGACATGAGACAGGTCTGAAAAGTAACGTCGGAGCTGAGAGACGTAGAAGACGTCGTGCATCGCCCAGTACCTCTGAGGTAGTTGCAACCGATAGGCAACTGGCCCAACTCTCTCCAATACCTCAAACGGTCCGACGTACCGTGGTGAAAGATTACCCTGTCTCTGAATCCTCTTGTGTCCCAACCTCGGTGCGACACACAGGAAAACCTGATCTCCAACCTCGAACTCTAGAGGTCGTCTCCACTGATCAGCACAAGACTTCTATCGAGACTATGTTGTAGACATCCTCTTCCGAATCAACTCTATCTGCTCTGAGGTCTCCTGAACAAGACGAGGTCCTAGAAAATCTGCCTCTCCTGCCTCCAGCCAGCATAAGGGTGATCGGCATGGCCTACCGTACAAAGCCTCGTATGGTGCCATCTGAATGGTCTCCTGAAAACTGTTGTTGTAGGAGAACTCCACAAGAGGTATATGCTTCTCCTAAGAAACTTCAAAGTCTAGAATGCAAGATCGGAGCATATCCTCAAGCATCTGGATCGTTCACTTGGACTGGCCATCAGTTTGGGGATGGTATGTTGTACGCAAAAGTACTTGTGTACCCAAAGCCTTATGAAGTCCCTGCCAGAACCGAGAGGTAAAATTCACATCCATGTTTGAAACAATGGAGTGTGGAACTCCATGTAGATGCACAATCTCTTGGATGTATTGTCATCCCAGATCATCAACACTAAAGATTTCCTTGATCGACAAGAAGTGTGCTACCTTTGTGAGCCTGTCGACAACAACCCAAACAGCATCACTTCCCCTAGGTGACCTCGGTAACCTGGTCATGAAGTCCATCACGACATCATTCCACTTCCACTCCAGAGTGGGTAACTACTGTAAAAGCCCTGCTGGTCGCTGATGCTCTGCTTTTAACTGCTGACAAGTAGAACATCTCATGACAAAACCAGCAACATCTCTCTTCATACCTGGCCACCTGTACTGGCAATGAATATCCTCATACATCTTGGTGATGCTAGGATGAAGTGCCCAAACTAAGGAATGAAAATCCCACATCATATCCTCGCGTATGTCTGCTGGCACCCATACGCTTCCTTGGAAATGCAAGATCTCATCCTCACCCACTGTCCATCCAGGAAGAGGGTCCCCTCCTGACACACTCTCTCACAGGACCAAGGACTCTAAGTCTAATAGCTTCCTCATTCGTACCCGATCAAGAAGTGTAGAGGTAACATCCATAGAAGATAGGACAGTCTATCCCTACCTGTCGTGTACCTCCAGATGCATCTCAAAGAACAGAGCCATAAGCTGCCACTCACTGCTGGCCTCCTGAACTTCCTGAATCTGAGTTCGTCTGCTCAACGCATCTGCCACTGCATTGCCCTTTCCCGACGTATAGGCGAGCTCTAAGTCAAAGGACTGAAGATACTCAACCCAACTACGTTGTCTCAGATTCATATCACGTTGAGTGAAGATATACTTGAGACTCTTGTGGTCGGTGAAAACCACAAAGTGATCTCCCAGAAGATAGTGTCTCCAACAGCATAAGCCATGAACAACTGCTGCCAACTCCAGATCATGCGTCGGGTAGTTCCTCTCGTGTGGCCTCAACTGCCGAGACCCGTAAGCAATGACCCCAACTCCCTGCATAAGCACAGCTCCTAGCCCGATACCCAAAGCATCACAGTAAACATTGTATCCCTTGCTTGGCTCTGGCAAGACTAGTATCGGTGCTGACATCAACCTCCCTTTCAGCTCCTGAAAGGGTAACTCACAAGAATCTGACCATATAAACTTCGTCCCCTTCTTGGTCAGACCTGTCAATGGTGCTTCTAGGCGCGAGAAGTCCTGAATGAAGCATCTGTAGTACCCAACCAGCCCTAGAAAACTCCACACCTCAAAAACGTTCTTCGACTGCTCCCAAGAAACTACAGATCTCACTTTCTCTGGGTCCACAAATACTCCAGCCTCCGAGATGACGTGACCCAAGAAGTGAATCTGATCCATCCAAAAGTGGCACTTCGAGAGTTTAGCATACAGTCGATGCTATCTCAGTGTACTCAGAACGATCTCAAGATGTGTGGCATGGTCGTGTTGAGTGTGATAGTACACCAAGATATTGTCCATGAAGACCACGACAAAGGAGTCCAAGTACTGATGGAACACTCAGTTCATCAGTGCCATGAAGACTGCAGGCGTGTTCGTAAGACCGAACGGCATGACTGTATACTTGTATAGACCATACCTGCTCCTAAAGGCTGTAAGAGATATATCAGATGGTCTAACGCGCAACTGATGATAACTGGAACTCAAGTCGATCTTCGAGAACACCAGGGCCCCTCGTAGATAATCAAAGAGGTCATCGATCCTCGGCAATGGATATCGGTTCTTGACTGTCAACTGGTTCAACTTCCGATAATCCACACAAAGCCGAAGGGTACCATCTGCCTTATTTTAAAACAGGACAGGCGAACCCCAAGGAGAGGTACTGGGTTGGATGAAACCCTTTGCCTACAACTCCTCCAACTGCTTCTTGATCTCCTGCAACTCAGGTGTAGCCATCCTATAAGGAGGAATGGACGCTGGTGCTACTCCTAGCACGAGCTCAATCGAGAAGTCTACCTCACGCTCCGGAGGTAAACCTGAAAATTCCTCTGGAAAGACATCCTTGAAACGATCCACCACTAGAGGAAAGTCTAACTGTGAAGTCCCCTGGTCATCCAGATAAAGACTGGCAATCTGGGTTGTAACTTCCCCTAGCCCAAGATGCTCTGGTCCAGCTCTACCTGCCTGGACATCCCACTCGCCTCTATGAAGAAAAGATCCTCCCTCTGGTGATACGAAACTCACCCTGTGGCGATAGCAATCAACGACTACCTGGAAGGGAACCAACCAGTCCATACCGAGAATGACGTCATAGCCCGTCATTTCTAGGACATAGAGGTCCCATAAGAAATGACACCCTGCAACCTCAAGAGGGAACTCTCTGCACTAACTTATGCTAGATTTCCTCTTTCCCAACGGTGTGTCAAGAGTCAACAAGTCGGTAGAATAAAATATACAGAGCCCAAGGCTCTTCACAATCGCAACAGAGATAAAGCTATGGGAGGCACCAGTATCGAAAAGAGATGAAGATAAAACTTAGGCTACTAAGATCATAACTCAAACTGTAGAAGGGTCGGGATCCTGCTCTTGATGGGTCTGCTCCACGGTGAAAGACTAGCCTGTACCGCGGCCATGCGCCCCTGGATGACCGCTCTGAGCTGATCCACTCTATTGTCACTGATGACCTGGTGACTGACCACCACGGCCGTGACCTCCACCTCGGCCTGAATGGCTGGAAGAACTCCAGTTCCCTGACTGTTGGGAAACTGGTGAAGCATCTCCAGAATTCGGGCTCATAGAGGAACCCCTACCAACAACTGAAGGTGAGAAGATGTGACAGAAATGTTGAAGATGGCCCATCTTTCCTCAAGACCGGCACTCCATCAGATCCCTCTAGCACTGAGGCCTAGTATTCCCACTCCTACCGCACTGGTAGCATACAACCTGGCTGCCAGAAGACGCATCCCACGAATCTCGATCTCCTTGAGAAGACTCTCTGTGACGCTTCCTACTATCTGTAGGAGGAACACCAGCTCTGGATATCGAACCGCCCTGGCTCACTACTCCAAAATCTCTCAGATTGTGCTCATTGATCAGCACCTGGTTGATGATGGAGGATATATAAGTCAACTGAAATATATTCACCTGGGAACGGATCTTCTACCTGAGACCGTCCTCAAACTTCCTAGAAAGAAACAACTCATCGCCTACTAGGATCGGTGTGAAACGTTGCAACTCAGTGAAGTGAGATGAGCACTCCATAACAGAGAGAGTACCCTGCTGCAAACTCATAAACTCCCGGGATCGATCGGCCCTCAGGGTCTCCGAATAGAAGTAGTCATAGAAGGTGCATCGAAACTCTTCCCAATACATATCCTGATGATGCCCTGACCATGAGATCACCTCCCACCACCTCTTAGTGGTGTCCCGGAGCATATAAGTAGACAGCTTTACCCTTTTCTCCAGAGGGATCTCTAGGTGCTCAAAGATGGTCAGTGTGGCCTCTATCCATGACTCTGCAGCCTGCGGTCCTCCATCCCCTGAAAAATTAGGAGTATGTTTCTGCTGGAAAACCCGCGTCAACTCAGCCATCGACGGGGTAGGAGGCGGCGCTCCCTGGAAGGTCTGCATCATCCTCATAAAGTCCTCCCTGAACTGCGCCTTGGCGTCTGCGATGGGTATAACTGCTGGTGCCAAGGCTGGCACAGCAGGAGGATCTGCAGGAGGTCCCTGGTCGGCCATATCTGGTGTCTGGTCACCGTCTGGAAACTGAAGTATAACCAGAGGACGTCTTAGAGGCATATCTCTGAAAGATCAAAAGCACACCTTTGATCAGGATTAACAAGGACAGAAAACATAGGAGTACAAAATGGGAACAGGGGAAGAAACTATCAAGTTTTACAAAACACGACTACACGGCGTGTATAAAAACTACATGGTGCGTCTTCTTTAGCCATTAACATGGGCGTGTACCCCTACTCGATAGGTCGTGTAACACCCCAAACTACACGGTATGTTGTTCCCACACACGGTGTGTACTTGAACTCTAAACCTCTGCCCGAGTCTCCTTACACGGCTAACCCACATGGTTCAAACTAACCTGAGACTACACGGCGTGTTCCCTAGGGACACGGCGTGTACTAGACACTCTCTTGGTGGCCTATGTTGTTAGTTACATGGCCTTCTACATGGATGGCCCTTACACGGCATGTTCCGAACAAACATGGCGTGTATAGGAGGAGGTGACATCATCCCGTGTTGTTCGTAACACGACCGGGTACCTGGGCAAGACTAAACGGTGTTTTCTGAAAGCAACATGGCGTGTCTTAGAGAAGTTCATGCCGACTCGTGTTGTTCGTGACACGTCCGGGTACCTGGATAGAACTACACGGCATGTTCCTTTACAACACGGTGTGTTCTACTTGAGCTTCCCTGACCCGTGTTGTTAGTGACATGGCCGGGTACAATTCTCTACACTATACGGCGTGTACATACCGTACATGGCGTGTTCCTGAAGTTATTTTCACAACACCGTGTTCCTGAACACACAGTCAGTAACACGGCCTAAAAACTACACAGCGTGTAACCATAAAGTACACGTCGTGTATTCTGGGTTTTTTTGGGAAGTAGCTCAGAAACTGCATAGAAGCCCAGAAACACGGAAAATAAGGAAAAGAGGTTCCAAATTCCGATCTGTGATGGCCCATACTCCCCGTGAATCAAATCTTGGAATCCCCTACAGTCATGTACAAGAGAAAACAGGATCATGATCCACCAATTTCCGATTCAAGAGGGCCCATAACACCTCAAGAATCAAAATTTGGAGTTTATTTAAACAAAGTACAATACAAACAATTCTCTAATAAGAAGCAAAGATTATATCAAGCATCTATCACAACAGCATGCATAATCTACACAACGTCTATCACAACAGCATGCAATCGCTAATGCACCCTAAATGGCATGGCAAGAATGCATGACATGGGATTTATACATGTGCCTATATGATGCATGAGATGGAATACCCTCATCTCATCGGGTTTCGATAGAAATAGAACCATAATATCAAAACAATAATAGTACAAAGAATGTGAATCACTCTAGGTGAAATCGTATCAACTGTAAAATCTAAAACCCAGAAAACTGCAATAAACGAGGTAGTATGGATTTTCCTTGTACACGAGTTAGCTACTCCTGGGCACAGCTCATTACCAAGTACTGAATTCATCCTATCCCTGGCTAAAGTCTCCAAAGAGTAAATCAAGAGAAAAGAAAACCCTATGATACCACTTTGTAATGTCCCGGTTCCGGAAGCCACCCAGAGGCACCCGGTACCCGGTTGGTCACATGGCCTCAAGCGCATTTCCCCAAATGCCATAAGCTTCTGACTAGCAGTGATGGCCTTGGGTGTGATAGTAAAAAAACTATTCCCTCATTGGCAGAGTACACAGCGGAAGAAAAATAAACATGCAATAGCGGAAGCAGTAATAACCAACAATATAAACAGTGGAAGACTAAATCAACAAACTGGAGCACATATGTATATATATGAAATGATCTATAATACATAACTAGGAAAGCATCCAAGCAAGTCACAATGTTGGAAAACCCTACAGTACCAAAATAAGTACAAAATAAAAGTAAACAGCTCCTCAGCATCGCAAGCCAAAGATTGGTCCCATGCTCCCCTACTCCAAGCAATCAAGTTCCAGAAGTCGAAGGGACCTTTCCCTTGTCTATACCTGCAATAAAATAGTCTTCTTGGGCCCAAAAGAATGGCCCAAATAGGGTGTGAGATAAAATCCCAATAGGCATTCACCTTAAGGTCTGTGCCTAACAGTCAGTGAGTATATGGCAGGTAAAAGTACAATAAGCAGTAAACAACAACATCAACCAATAGGCAGTAACAGTAAGCAGTAAAATAGGATGATACATAGCAGCAATCAATCCACAACTAATCAACAGCAGTGAAACAAACATCTAATAATCCAAAAAACCTCTGGGATGTACTCACATCCATCCCCTCTAGTCCTATCCAAGAAGTACCACAACCCTCTCGGCAGTGCACTCAGCCTAACCCCTCTGGCTTGGTCATACGAATTTATGAGACTCTCTGGGGAAGCTCACTCGGTCAATTCCCCTTATAGTCTAGGGTAGTCAGGGAATCTCTTGAGGAAGATCACACGGTATAACCCTCTTAGCCCCAAGTTCTAGAGACTCTCTGAGGAAGCTATATCGGTCAATTCCTCCTATAGCCTCAGGTATATCACAGACTCTCTGAGGAAGCTCACTCGGTCAATTTCTCCTCTATCCTGGGAAGGTTTTTAAAGAGATTAAAACAAGGTAAGACTCTCTGAGGAAGCTCACTTGGTCTACCCTCCTGTAATATATAAAAATCCAAGACTCTCTGGGAGCTCACTCGATCCATCCCCTCTGTAGTCTATAATATCTAAGACTCTCTGGGAAGCTAACTCGTTCTATCCCTTATAGTCTATAGCACCTAGTTCTCTCAGCCCCGTGCCAGTCAGTGCATAATGATGCTATAAGGCCAAAGTACACTTATAGAGCTACTTGGATAACCAAAGTACACCTATAGAGCTACTTAGCTAAACAGTCTATAAGGCAACAAGCATGTCATGAGTTCCACTTCAACCTATAACCACAAGGCATGAAAACAGGTGTAGCAGCCAAAGGAAAACGAGACCTAGAGGTTGTAAACAGAACAAATCAAGGCAAAATACATCCAAGCACAACAAATTATCCTCTAACATGGTAAAATTATCTCTACACAATCATACAAGCAAGTCAGGAAAACAACGAAGGCAAAACGGGGTAACATGCAATACCCCGTTCACGGGTATCAGTGGAAATTCACACATAAACTTAGATACTTTGAATGTTAAGGCACAAACCACCTACCTCGATCCTAGGAGGTCGATATACTTGAACCACGATGACTGATTATCCCTAGAACGTCGTAAATCTGAGAAAATGCATAAAATGTTCAACCTTATATAACTTAATAAGGAGGAAGAATTGGAAAACAAGGTTCAAGCATAAGGGAGAACTCACTACTGTGCTTCCAACACAACCGACAGAGCACGAATTGGAGAATGGATGGAATCTCGGGAATCCGTAGAAGTTTTGCGGTCGTAAGGCATCTCTCGGTCGAACCAAACCTAGAAGATGACGATTATGGTGATTAGGCGCGACCCTGGTCCGTTTAGTGAAAAAAATAAAAGTACACGGCGTGTATTTTTAATGTACACGGCGTGTAGTGGGTCTTTCCGTACTCCGCCAAAATCGGCCTCCACGTCACCCCTACACACCATGTGTGTGGTCTGGACATGGCCAGCACACGGTTTCGAGTGGGAAAAGAGTACACTGCGTGTACTCAGAAAGTACACGGCGTGTATTTCAAAAATTTCCAGAAACTCAAAAAATTCTCAAAAACTTGAGAAAAGGAAAGAAATACCTGAAATGAAGATTCGGGTTTTTACAATCATAATGGACACCATGAGAGGTGGTAGGAGATAATGGAACAATCATCGTTTCGTGAGGTGTTAGTTTGCCATCCACAGAAACATTATGTTCTTTATACATTAGATGGAGGTGTGTATAAGTTTAGTTCGAATATTTCTCATAAAAACTTCCTAGTATATTGATGATACTGTTTTTGTTACAAAAAAAGGAATAAAAAGAGTTTAGGGGTTGAAGAAGTAAAATAAAATAAAACAATTTAAGAGAAACCATTACCTTTAATTTGGGTAACTCCCTTTGGTTTGAACCAAAAGACTTCTTGAAGTGCCTTCTGCCTAAGGTAAGGCTTCTAGGAGGAGGAGAGGGATATAGGTAGATTAATTGGGCAGATTTTGGACAATCCAAATGGATTGAGAGGTGTGTGGAATTGGTTAGAAGTGGTTTCCTTTTATAAGGGGGAGGAGGGGCTCTTTAGGAAAGTGTGAAAACATTTTTTAATTATAAACACATATTGAGTTTCAAAAGGTCCTAAAATCATTAAGGTCTAATATAAGATGACTAATATTTGAAATAAAGTCATCCAATCAGAATTGGACATGTTTTAGATATTATTTCAATCATTATAATCTCATTTTTTTAAATCACTTATTAATTAGGTAAATACTGCATCATTATTGTGTCATAAATAATTTAATTTATTTGATGTCTAAAAATTATTAAAAAAATACCATGATTTAGAAAATCTTTTTCTCTTTACAATGAATATTTATAGTCGAAAAAATAATTTATATAACCCCTTATAAAAATTAATTTACTAAAATATATTTGCTTTTGTCATTTTTTCATTTACTTTAAGTTAATTAATCTAAATTGTCATTATCACTCCCAAGTGGCTCAATGGGGTACTAAAATCGACCCAAATATTTCCATGGTAGTAAATGACTCAACCAATAAGGTTTTGATAAGTTTTTAGGTAATTTTGAATTATTATAATATTCTTTTAACCTTGAATTACCCTATTTACCTTTAACCGCGGTAAATAAAAGTCAAAAGTTACTATTCACCAAAAATTATTTTCATCTTATTGAACCACATTTTACTTCTTGATAACAACCATGTATGTCGGATTTTTTAAATTCAATTCACATAAGTGGTAAATTTTCATTTAAATGAAAAAGTCAGTTTTTTAACTATTACTAAGGGGTTTCACTATTCATCAAAAATTGAAGTTTTTCAGAAAAATACCAAAAATTCAGCCTAAGCATTATTTGACATTCCGAAATTCAAAATTGATGTCTATTTTTTCAAATTCAAAACATAGAAGTGGCATTAATTTTTTTAGAATTAATTCCCATTGTTAAAACAAATAGCGTGTTTTTTAAGAAATAGTAACTATCAAAAGATTAACACTTATTTATGTCCAATTTCAAAGTGAAATTAATTCCAATGACCAACATTGGATTAAATGGTAAAAATATATTCTAATTAAACCTTGAAACCAATTAAAAAGATAATCTATCCATATAAAAATTAGATTAAAACATAGTTTTGAATTAAAATACAATATTTTCACTATTCAATAAAACATGAACTTTATCGGGAAAATTCCAAAAATTTACACAAAGTAAATTTTTATGTCCCCATTATAAAGAAGGATTTTATTTGGTCATATAGAATGTATTAAAGTGACCAAAACTATATTTAAAAAGGGTTCTCCATTAAAAGTCGATAAATCATCCTTTTAATGTAAATTATGCTTAAAATTAGATTCATTCACATTTTAAGCCTCTAACTTTTATTGGATTAATGTAAATACATTTAACAAACATGTATAATCATATTGTAGTTAATTTTGTTCATTTCCGCCAATACAACGGCTAGGAGTTAACTACCATTTAAAATAATAATATTATATTATTAGTGTGCAACACACTATTTCTAAGAAACTCATTGTTGCGTATCGGGTACGCTATCAAAATAGAAACCCTTTTAAAGTAAAATTAATATTTAATTTACAAATATTAATAAATATGAAAATCTCTTATTCTTCATTTACCTGGGATGTTACATTTGGCTCCTCCAAACCTATTCTGAAGCTGATGAAATCTTGGTGAACATCCTTTGATTCCTCTCCGATAAGGGATCTTTTGTATTTCCTTTTCTACCACTCTCTCTATCATTCCTTTTAAGGGTTTTTTTATCACTTTTTTTAGAGGATATAAAATCCTTTATTTTTTATATCAGATCTAGTTTTTTTATAGATCTATATTTTTGGATTCATTCATTGGAAACTATGTTATGGGTATTGTTAAATGTGATCTCTATATTAAAGGTAGGTGGTTATGTTGAGATTTTCCTTTTGATTAACCCTTGATTTTTTTGATTGATTTATTTTTTGTTCAATTAAATTATGAAAAACCAATTCAATGTGAATATATATTTGAAATTGGATTTTTCATGTATTTTTGGGAAAACACAATTCCAATGGCATTTGAAATTAGGGTGTGATTTGAAATTTATGGAAATTGTTTAATTGGTTTGTGAAATTGAATTTTGAAATTTATTTTGAGAAAATTTATTAAATTTATTTGATAAGGGTCTATGATTGGTTTTATCTTGAAAAAATTTATGAATTGATTAAAACCCATTTTTGGTTTTTAAAGGGAATTTGGCATATTGAAACTAGAAATACGGAAATTTTATTTTAAATAGTTTTGAAATAATTTTCCCATTATTGTTTTATTTTATTGAGAGCATAAGAGGATGGGTAGTTAGGGATTTATTTGGGAAAAAACACACTATGATGGGAATGACCTTGAAAAGATTGATACTTTATAACTCTAACAAAAAACATAGTTCAGAAGATCCAATCCCTAGTGGGATGTTGATAAGTCCTCTTTGTCCAGTGCCATAGGGATGTGTGTTCACATTTCCATGATCACAGATATGATATGTGTGAGGATCCCATGACCTAGAACTATCATACCTTAGTTCATATTACCATGTTTCCTGTAGTAAATTTTTTGATATATATGCCAGTTTTTATCAAACTATTTTCCTCATGCATGATAATTTATATAAAAATTTTTATATAAAATGTTTTCTTAAGAAATTGTTTGAAATGATTTCATTATTGAAATGAAAATAATGTTTTTTTAATATGAATTTTTACTTCCAATAATGTTTTACTTAAAATTGAGAGCATGAAATGGTTTTTTTATTATGGAATCTTATTATGGAACACTTGGTGAGACCCTTCTAGGCTTTTAGCTCGAACCCTACCTTTTCCATTTGAAATTTTTCAGTTTCCTTCTACCAGATTCGAGTAAAGGGATAGGTCTAGTTGGATTTGGTGGTTGTTTTTTAACTTTTGGGGTTTTATCCTTACTTAGGTTTGAGTTTTATCTAGTTTTTTATGAGTACATGATGATGTATTGTTTGGGTTTTGTTACCTGTTTGGTTTCTGGTACAATTCTTACCATGAAGTTTTCTTTTGAGAATACTGGTATGTGTATGCTTCTTCCACTATTTTGTGGAAAAATAATTCCCTCTTTTATCTTGTGCGATGAAAGGTGTTAGTCTTAGACCTGTGGAGATCTGGAATGCCCTTTAGGTTATATCAGGATCATCTCAGGTATTGGGGTAATAGGGTATCTGAGCCGGTTCTTGAAAGTAAAATCACAAAGGAATCAAATTATTGATGGGCATCATAGAAAATGTTAATATCATTTAAATAAAAAAGATATTGAGACAAGAAAATATGTTTTAAATATTTGTATTATACCAAACCACTTATAATGAATCCTATTTAAATTCATAAACATATTTGAATTCCCAAACATTCTAAAGAAGAGAACGATGGGATCTTATGGATATTCAGATGATAAAGATTGTAAAAGAAATAAAATTCAGATTCCTATATATTATGAATGTGATAAGAAACACATAGGGGAAGGTATCAAATAAATTTGATGATGCTTCATTTTTAGAAAAAATGGTAATAGGGAAAAAAAGTTTCCAAGGGAAAACAATGCAACTAGTTATCACAATGAATGAAAATATTTGTTTCCTTGTCGTACCAATAATATTATAATTGACACCACCTTTGAAAATATATCCATAGTTATGCCTATATTTTTTATACCCATAATTAATATTATTAGTGATTAAAATTTAAAAATTTTTAGATTTAATTTATTTAAATGGGTAAAATTTAACACCGAGATAATTTAAATTATATTTTTTAAAAAAATAATGTATTGAATAGATTGCTTCACTTGCCAGACCAAACCCAAAAAAACATTGAAATTTTATATAAATGTTAAAATGTTGCATTGGAATTGGTGGGTAAGAATAGGGATAACAAAATTATAAAATATCTATAGAAATAAAATTAAATCTCATTATTAATACTTATGAATTATTAAAAATTGAATTAGTTTAGCTAAAAAATATTAAGATTTATTTATAAATTAAAATAAACCTTTCTAAAAAAATTATTTTTATAGATTATCTTCTAATAAACTAAATACATCAAGGTCATATTATTTCTTTAATATTAATTATATATAAACACTAATTTGATTTGTAATTAATAGTAAATAAGAATAAGTGCAGTTATAATTTTTAAAAAGTCATTTTCCTATGAAAATAATTTTTATTATATTTTTATGTTTAAATTTTTATTATAAATATTAATGTTTTATAATTTTAAAATTTTAAAATAAAAAACATTTTCAAATTAATCATATAAATAATAAAATAATATGAAATTTAGGGATTTTTAATAAATATTTGATTAGTTGAGAGATAATTTTGACCAAAACTGTATATTTTATGACATTAAATGAAAGATATATAATTGTATAAAACATTTTAATTGGATGAATATGTATTTAATAAGTAATACTATAAAATTTAAAAATAGTTTGTTTTATTTAAAAAACCTATTACTAACAATTTAAGGGATTAATTAATATTTTCCAATAAAAAGTGTTATTGGTTTTTTCTTTTAATTAAATTTTATTTGTATAAAATATAATTTTTCCTTTCTATGATAGCCAAATAAGTTTAATTTTTTTATAATAAACCAATTTATACCATGAAAATCAATTACATTGAAAATTTTCTCCAACACATAAATTTTATACTTAAAAATACAATTTTTTTAAAAAAAGTTTTTATGTTTTACATGCGCTAATATTAAAATTGATTTCTTAGACACAAAAAAATTTCATATGATAAATTTTTTTCATATTTAGTGTCATTATTTAAAAATTATTTAATATGTGAAATTTTATTTTTTGGAAGTAAAAATTATATACATAGGTAAAAAGTAGCTATAACAGTAAAACCAAAAATAGTTAAAGTGAGTATTCTTAGAGTAAAGGACATTAAAACCAGTTTAAAACATGTGTGAAAATTAATTTTTGAGGGTTGGTATGCAATATATAATAAAATGCTCTATTATTTTCCATTTTATATTGTTCTTGACATGTGAAATATGTTCCTTCTTCCTAATAAGTTTTAATATTTAATTAAAATAATTTCACACAATTTGTAAAATGGGCCTCTCACCACCCCTTCAAGACCACCCAAAAATATTAGTTTATTCTTGGTGAAATAAATTTTTCCTTCCTATAAAATCATATTACTTTTAATTTAGTCTCTTATCACATGATATATTCCTAAGACCTCCATTTTCAAAGATTCCTCCTAGGGAAAGCCCATTACCTCAATTTGAGGACTTTTTTTCCTATCATCTTAGCATTTATTTCTCACTTACAAAATATTATTTTTTCACTCATATATATATGTTTTTTTTATTATGCTATAAATTTTTATGGTAAGGTATTATCTATTAAACATATTTCCCCTTTTCCATTATGAAAAAATTTCCATTCATGTGTTGTGTGAACTACCACCTCAATGATGCAACACCTTCCAATTTTCAACACACTATCTCATCATCGAATTTAAGTGTGGGATTCATGAATAAATGAAATATATATAGTTTAATTATTTTTATGAATATAAAAATTATAATCCACATTATATCCCTCTTATTATTTGATAACTGGAAATGTAAACCATGTGTTGTATGGACTACCTTTTCCTTTAAGTAATGTATCTAATTTTCCATCTCGTTTTTTTATTATTTATTATAATCTCTTAAAATATTATTCTACACTGTAAAATTATATATATAATAGTTTTATTCTTATAAAATAAAGATATTTTTTCAAATGAATCAACTTTTATAATCATAATAATCTATTAATTATGGTATGTTCATGTGTGGGTCGGTCTAACCACTTAGTTGATAAATGGTGTAAAATAATGAAATTTGTGACTATGAGAACATAATTACTAATAATATATGATATATTAATGTAAATAATAATTTTTATTTTCTTTTGTAGTGGTAAAGTTTTTATTGAACTCATTAATTACTTTACCAATACATATTCTTTTAAAATCACCAAAACATGCTCATCACTAATTCCATTTTTAAAGATAATAAAAAATATCATACAGTGAAATGATAACATTATAATTAATTATAAAACATAAATTCATGTAACTTCTATGGTATGGGAATGGTGAAACTTTAGAAAATAAGGTCGAAAAACACTTCTTTTACCAAACTATTTCAAAATAATCATGATTACCCACACCTGATATTGAATATGTATAAAAACCAAATAATATATATTTATGAATAAATAAAAATTAAGTTCATAAAAAGTTAATTTAAATGAATAAGTTTCTTAAATTTTTTATTAAGATATTTATATTTTTTTATACATTAGATTCAGGAACTTTAGTTTATGTCATGAATTATGGTAAGGTGTTCTTTGTCAAAAATTAAATTCCTTAAGTAAGTTTCTATATTGTGAACCCTATCATATATATTATGGTGTGATTACTTAATAATGAATGAATTTTAACTATATTCATGTAATTAATGGGGTTTATTGAATCATATCATGTTCTCTTTTAAATATATTTGGATTTAAAAGTTACCAATGTTTAAAGGGTTTTTGTTAACTCAACTCCCTCCATTGATTTATAATACTTCATCTTGAACTGATTTCATCCAAATTTTGTTTAATCCACCCAGAAAAAATATTTCATTGTACATTATCTTCCTCTATGGTGTAAATTTTCATTTTTGATTAAAATAATTTATCTTAAAAATTTAATTTCTCAAAAAATATTACATTGTGGAGAATAATTCTTATCCTATTTAATGACTATTTCCCCTCGTTTTTATTCCTTTTTACTGCTAATGTTCTAATTTATAATTATAAATATGATTATATTTTATCTAATGTGAATTCTATAATTCTTTTATACTCTTTTAGAATATTATTTTCTTTTTTATGATGTGGGTTTGCAACAAAGATATTTCAAAATATTAAAATGGTCTCTCACCCTTTGAAATGAAATATTTTATATTCCACCTAAAATTTCATTTGATTTTCTTTCCTATCATTTCAAGGATCTATTATTTATTTTTATTTTTAAAATTAAATCCTTTTAAAAAAATTCACTTCACATTTCTGAAACATTTACATTTTTTCAAGGCTACTTTATTAAAGATTCATTATAAAAAGTTAAACTATTCAAAATGTTTTAACTTCACCATTTGAAAACATTGTGTCTTTACCAATACTTTATTTTCCATGTTTCATTCAAAATATTTATTTTTAAAATGATTTATTTTTTAATTTCTCCAATGTGACCATTCCAAAAAAATGACTTCTCAACATGATCCATAACTCTGTTACTTGAGCAAAATTAAAAAAGTGATATATAAAAACTCTTTTAAAATTTCTCTACCACTTTCATATTTATCTATAAATTCCTTATTTTATTTTATTTTATTTTTCAAGAACCACCCTTGATTGGTTTTTATGAAATTGAATTTCATGTCATAAATATAGTCTTTCAATACCTTTATCTTTCATAGTCATGGAATATTTACAAAAATCAATTTTTCTTTTAACGCCTTCCCAATAAGAAATATTATATTTCCTTACTTTGATTGAAGGTTGTTCAACTAGTTTACATATATTAATTGAATTGAGAAAATAATAACTTAACCCTTTACCCTTTAACTATATAGTGTAAATATAATATCATAGTTTATCTTGATTTTAGTGTATTTACCAAGAATGTTAATAAATATCATTGAATACCCATTTATTTTTCATGGGTAAACAATATTAAAATTATTAATGGAATTATATATTTTTTCATTAGATTATTAAATTTAAAAAATATTTGAAAAAAATTTAATTTCTATAGGTTCATTATCATATTATGAATGATTGATTTGTAGTGGAACTCATATGTATGGATGATAATGGGAAGGGTCATATATCAGCTTCTAATTAATTATCTAAGAATTTATTTGTCATGATTTCATTTTAGTTTCTCACAAGAATGGGCATTTATATTCTGGCTCATGAAATTATTATTACTAATTTTAATTATTGTTCTGCATTTCTGTGTTTATTTTCATTTAATACTATGTTACATTCTATGTTTATTCCTCTTTTATGAGATATTTTAAACTTTATTTCATACTCCCATGATTCATGTTTATTGATTTATGATTATTTGACAGGTGATTATAGTTATTCCTCTTTGATATGGGAAAATTCTATAATATTCCATAACTTTTTTCGTGATATAAATTATATTATTTTGTGGTTATAACATTCATATATATCTTGATAATACACAAATACTCATCTTTTTATTAGTTATGTTCTCTGATTGTTATCTCTTATGTTTTTCCTTAGTGAGAATCTGATCTCATCCCTTTTTTATATTTCCATTACCTATAAATTGAATATGAGTGTAAATTCTGATAATTCTATAAAGAGATAAGTGTGGCTCAATTATGGATAAATGTTAAAAATTGTTGTAAAATAAATTTCTTATGTAGCTAGTCCTCAAAGAAAGTAATTATTTCATACCTAGATTTGTGATATTTTATTTAGATACCCATATATATTATTATTAAAAATTGATAATTGAAATTGAGAGGATATAATTTATTCAAGGTGTAGAGAATATAAACACAAAGTTTTTTAGGAAACACATTCTTTAGATAAAAAATTATTTAAAATTTTAAACTATTATTTTTATTTGGTTCAATAGAATTGAAATGAATTAGGTAAAAATCCATACATGAAAGTAATTAAACTAATATAACTTTATTAATTCATATTAAAATGATTAAAGTAAAATAACATGAAACTAAAAATTACTCACTATAGATCATTACACCCTTTTAATGTGGTTAAATTAAAATAAGAAAACAAATAAATAAGAATAAATCATCAATATTAAGAGATATCCAAAATCATATTCACTAATGTGGATTACTAATATCCAATTAAAACCTATAATGAAGAATAAAATCCTATATTTTGAAATATTTTTGTGATATTTGAAATGAAAACAATTATAATAAGATGTGTGATATAATATGTGTGAATGGAATTCTTAATTCTAGCACGTCTATGTATTGTCACGAAAGCATTCCATCATAAATACAGTCCTTGAAAATATGGTCATTTCAAAAAAGGTATTTGAGTATCTTTTCATTGTATATACATGTTTCCAATAGGAATACTGAAATTTTTTATTGATAATACAAAATATTGAATAAGATAACTCACAATGAAATAGAAATATAATATCAAAATATTATAAATATATATATATAAGCATTATGTATTAATAATAATTTTATTATTATTAAAATATTATATTTTTTATTTATAAATTCAAATTAGGTTTTTAAAATAAATTATATAGTAAAATTAATTTTTAAAATATAATTAATTGATTTTAATTGTAATTTTTAGAAGTTTATTTTGTAAAAAAGTAATATTTTTTTCAATGAAATATTTTCATAACTGTTGAATATTTTAGCCTAATAAATTAAAATGAACACTTATAAAAAATTATAATATATTAATTAATATATTAATAATTTTTAAATTGTAAATTGATATGATATAATATTAAGAACACTTAATGTCTAAAAATTTCATCTTTCAATCAAAAAAAATTTCTTTACATTTTTTATTTTCATTTAAGTGAAAAATTTAGAAAATTTCTAATATTAATTTATCAAGATGAATATTTTTTTACATATAAGAAAAATATTATATTAAGATAAATTTTGGGAGTTTTCAATGATTATTTATTTTTAAGGTGAATAGTCAAAATACTGCTTTTACCGCAATAGTAATTTTTTGTAACATTTTCATAAAACAATAATGACTTAGAAATTTATAAAATATTGAAGATATATTTAAGTAATATAAATTATAAATTTTATAAAATTATGATTAATTTGGAAGAGTGATGATTAAAATTTCAAGGAAATATGTAATATTTTACAATAAAAATAAGTTTTTTCCTTTTCTTTTAATGAAATTTTATATTGGTAAAATTTATTTTTAGATTTCTTTTAAAGTCTCATAAATTTAATTTTTTGAATAATTAATCAATATGTATCATGAAAATTATTGTCTTTATAATTTTATCATGCACATAAATTTTAAGATTAAAAATACACTTTTTTATAAAAATTATTTTTTACACTTTATATGCACTAATGATAAATAAATTATTATTTAAAATAGAATTTTTATCTAATAAAAATGATTTAATAATTAGAAAAATTATCTAAAAAAATATGGAATAATGTGGATTCAAATTTCATTAATTAAATTTAAATGACTAAGAAAAATATTTGTTTCCATGATAAAACTAAAAGGGTAAAAGTGATAATTCTAAGTGTTTAGGATATAATAACATGTTTAAACATTTTTGAAAATGAATAATTTTGGGATTATAGAATTTATCTCATCCCTAACTCTATTTTTGTCTAATTTGTATTCTTCTTGACTCATGAAACATTTTCTATCTTTAAAATAATTTGAAATGTTTACAAAATTTCCATTCTGACAACTTATAAATGGGCTGAATAATGACTTCTATATGGCCACCCAAAAAATTTGGTTTCTAGAAAAAGATATATAATTTTTACTTCCCCTATAATAAAATTACTTTTTATTTAGCCACTTTAAAGAGATAAATGATTAATAATTGTATTTCTAAGGAGTCTTCCAAGGGGAATCCTAAGTCCTAAATGTGAGATCTTTTTTCCTAACTTCTTTTCTTTCCATTCAAAATTTCAAAAATCAAATTCTATAATTTCTATATAAAGAAATCAGTATATTATGTATCTTGAATTTTATTATTCTAAGAGAATAACTATTCCCTACCTTCTCCCTTTTCCATTAATAGAAATAAATTCATCTTTCATGCATTGTGCACCAAACCACCTCCATGAAGCGAAAACTTCTATTTTTCAACACTACATATCTTAAATATTTATAAGTGTTTAATTTAAGAGTAAAATAATAATCCACCTTATCTTCCTATTATTCCTTTACAAATAAAAATTTTAACAATGTGTTGTGTGGAATAACTCCTCCACATAGTTATGTATCTCATTTTTTATCTAGTTTCTTTCATATTTATTAAAATATCTTCAAATATAATTCATCACCTTAAAATAATATGAATAACATAATTATACTTCAATAGTAAGGATATGATTCCATAATAAACCACCTTCATTATTAGTAATTAATGGATGATAATGATCAAGTTTACTTACACTCAATATTGAAAATATATAATAACTTGCTAATATATATTGGAATAAATATAAATAATGTTTATAAAAGGTTATGGATATTAATATGGGTATGAAATTGTAGATTAAGATAGATTTTTTTTACATGTGGGTAAATCCCTTTCATGGAAGTCAAGAATGTTTATTTGTTATTTAGTAACTCAAACTTCTTCCTTTAAGATATACAATTTTGTCATGAACATATTTATGGTATATTCACTACATTTATTTAATTTAAAATTTTAATGATATTATCTCTTATATCAATAGGGGAAATTATTTTTTAATTAAAATTTACTTTACTGAATTGTTTTATTTTTTCATTAAAACATTAATGGATTCTTTTCAAAAAGATACTCATAAATGAAATTTAAAAAGGTGATTATAAAATGTTTTTCAAGAAGTCTATTTTTTTATTTAGTTTTCATATTCCATCTATTTTCAGTAATATATATCTCCAATAGATTTATTTTTATTATTTTACACTCCATTTTTCTTTTATTATGTGATTGTTTTTGCGTGATCACATTTTTTTATTAATTAATTTAATTTATAGTATTATTTTATCTATTTATATTTTTAATAAATTTTTTTACCTTTATAGGTTCTTTATACTATTAAAGGGTAATGATTATTATTTATATGATTTATAAAAAAATGTTGTTATTTTCATGGGTTCATTATTCTATGAAAGGTGAATGATTTTTATTTGTTTTTTTATGAAAACCATTTTATTTTCATGGGATCATTGTGATGTTAAAATTAATTTATTTTTAAGCAGCATTCATATGTATGGATGATGATGGCTGGGGTTCTATATGGACCTCTAATGCATTGGTTATTTTTTTATATCGAATGAGACATATATTCACAAATACATTTTATCTTATTATAATAATGGGAACACATGGTGTCAATAATGAATATAATGTTTATTATATTAATTTTTGTGCTATATTTGAAGGATTTTT
The DNA here is from genome assembly GCA_963277665.1 of Viscum album. Classification (NCBI taxonomy): domain Eukaryota; kingdom Viridiplantae; phylum Streptophyta; class Magnoliopsida; order Santalales; family Viscaceae; genus Viscum; species Viscum album. Next base: position 1,967,833,769 of record OY728165.1, on the reverse strand, counting down.
TGAATTATTATCAAATTACCATCAGATACACTATTTATATTAATTTCTTATAATATATGTTATAGATTTTGTTATTCTATATTGATATTTTATGGGATTCTGTTATTATTTCTTATAATTTGATTCTCACTTATGTTTTTTTATTATCACTCATGTTGATATGATATTTCTTCCACATTCATATTGTATCATATGCTTATGATCTCATCCAAGATGACATATTAACATGTTTATTCTTTTTTACCTTTCTAGGTATTTGAGATAACCCTTATCTTATGTTTCAATTCTCTATTAATTAAAGATAGTTATTCCATGTGATATGTTTAAAAGTGGGTTTAGAGTTTTATGATTATAAAGAAAGGAAGGGAAGTGATAAAAAATAAGATGTTTATATATATAATCCTCTAAGACCCTAATCATATGTTCCATTGTTTTGTGCAAATGTTTATGTTATGTAATATTTAATCATGTAAAATAATGATATATATAAGCATTTATTTATCTTGGTTCACTATAATCAGAGTTGATACCATCTTGAAATCATCTATTCCAAATGTCATCAACACTTCCCTTGAACATTTCATTCATGAGATGGATATAACTTGTTCATCTTGATGAACTTATAGCACAAAAAAATATCTCAATTATCAAATAAAATATATTTCCAATTCTAAAATCATCTATCATGAAAAAATATCAATTAATTTCTACTTGTCTCCTCCAAAAATAGTGACATTCATGTACATAATCATTATAAACTATTAATTTTATAAAATAAACACATGGAGGTTGTGATCAACACCAAATAATTAATTCTACATATTTCTATTGTATGTATCTAATCACACATGTCAAGAATAAGGTGATTCAATAAGGTTATAAAATGTATTTTCTATCATCACATCTTTCATTCATTATCACATATAAAAAAGTCAACCATTTTTTATATATAACTCTTCATTTTAAACTCTATTAAAAAATGAGACTTTCATATACATCTAAAATATTGTGGATTTTCTTTCAATAACCATTACTAAGAAGAGTCTAACAGACTACTTTATTACCACATGTGTGAATATATCATTGACCTCAATGCCTTCAACCTACTCATATCCTTTACAAGAAAGACTTTCTTTATGCATAATCACATATCCATTTTCATTGATTTTTTTCTTGTATACCCACTTTGTACATATTACATTATTATTATTTGGTGTGTCCATAAGTTCCCAAGTATGAATTTTACCAATTTTCTCCAATCCTCATTAATTGACATTATCCATGACTCCTCCTTTTCTACTTATTCAAATGAGGATGGTTTGATATCATATTATAGTGTAGTATTATCTATTATCCTTATTTTATAAGCCTAGGTTTATGTATATTTGTCTATAAATATATTTAGTAGATAAAATTGTGCTTTCCTCCTTGATTTTTTCATTTTTTGAATAACTTCTTCATTTTATTCTTCCACTAATTCGATTTTAGATTCATCATTATTGGGATTATTTTTTATATTATACCAAATATATATTAATTTCATTATTTTTGTTATAAACTTATTTATATATATAAATTATAGATTCTATTTTCACTTCATTAACTAAAAAATTTATATCACTTTTCTTAATAATTTTATTTAAACATTTACAGAAGTACATGTAGGCCCAACTCTTTGATGATTATCTTCAGAAAATACCATCATCTACTGTATCCTCGTATTTTCCTTAACATTTATATTTTTTATGAATAAATATCTTTCTTTTAAAAAATAAATGACACATAAATATGGGTTTTAGTCCATGTGTCATTTTTAATAATATAATGTCTACACCAGGATTGAGTAATACTCTATTCTAAGATACATAACCATTTGAAATACAAAATTCTAGTATTAACATAAAATTCCACTATTTATCAAAAATGTATCATCCATGTAATTTAAAATATATTTTATTATTTCAAAAAAACCATTATATTGAGTAGTTATCATATAAGAAACTTCATTATTAATACCATGATTTTAAAGGTAATTTCAAACCTCTTAGGATATATACACATTTCATTGTTTGATATTATAATATTCAATGTTATTTTATTTCATTTTCTAATATTCTTTGGAATTTATTTACACAACCAACCACTTCATAATCTTTTCACATAAATATATAACATCCCATTATTTTATAATATTGATCAAATGTGTTGAAATAAGACTCACCATATGTTCTCACCTGACTATCTAGACCACACACATTAGTGTAAATAATATTATTAAAACCTAATTCTCTTTTGTTCTTTAGATGATATATATTTTTAAAAATAATTCCTCATATACAAGATTTTCAAAAAATATCTCCATTACTATCTACCAAATATAGAATTATAATTTCCCTATAAACCTTCATAAATTAATTCATAGACTTTCCTTTAATGATACATCCCTTCTTACTAAAGTTGACTTTCAGAACTGAGCCATAAGGTTTTCTAACACTAAATGAACTCTAACTGAGATAATAAAAATAAATTATATTTTTATTATTTAAATATTAATAATCCAAATGAATTTTTCCAAAAAATTTAATCTTTAATTATCAATAATTGAAAAAAAATTCTTCCAATATCTCATTTCTTTACATTCTCTAAAAAATTAATATTACCTATCATATGAGATAATCAGATGCTATATACTATACTTATAATACTATTCACTAATTTATTTTTAGAAAATTTATCCAAAATTCCATTTTGAATATTCATATTTTCCTTTCAAGACATTTTTGAATTTTGTGAGATGTTTTTTAGAATCTTATAATTATCATTGTCATAATAAATTAAATAGAATTTTTCTTTTTATAATAGATAAAAATGTATTGTCAGGAGGAATTAAATTGGGATTTTGGAGATCCATTTTTATTTGAATTTCATATATGAATCTTACTTTCATATAATATACTTCTTTATACCAAAATTTTCAGAAAATAAAATAGTAAATATTGTATGAATTTCTATTTTTATAAGAATATTACCTTCTAACTATCCTATTTTTAACATTCAATCATTTCTCTAATTATATGACTTTCTTCATCATAATAATAAGATATTTCTTGGAGAAGAATAAAAAAATTGACATTTTATCAGTGGAAATATATAAATATTACCACATTTCTACATATCTCTAGTTTTTGTGTCACTCCATTTATAAAGATATATTCTAGATAGTTTAGAACATTCTCTTTCTTATACATCTATATGATCATTATATTCAGTAAAAAATAATTAATTTTTCACAAATATAATAATACTATTTTTTACTATTAAACTTTTTTCATTGGATAATCAAAGCATCATTAAATGTTTTTGTTCCTCAATCTGTATTTTTTTTCAAAACTACATTTTGAGAATTTTCTAAACTGATGTTTATTATTTAATCCATATATTTTATCCTATGATTAAAACCTCATTCATAATGATATATATTTCTCCTAAAGTTTTCAAAAATTCATAACTTTTTCAATTATGGAAATTTTATAATAATCAATGACTGTGGATTGTTTATAACTATTTAATTTAAAACTCACATCTTCTTCATATTTAATTATAATATTCTGAAATTATTACACTATTTTTTCATGAATTTCAACTTCTACATAAACTTCATAAATATATCTTAGAGACTCTCACAATAATCCTATATTATATTTTATTATTTGTTTTTATTTAATGCTTTTTAATAGAGACTTTTAATTCTAATTAGAGATCAAAAAAATCCATCTAGTTGATCATTTTCTCATTTAACAACAATATTAGATTTTTTAACTAATTTTATCATAGAATTATACATATCTTTGATAAAATTATTTTATATGCCTTATATTAGATCTTCACCAACATCAGCTTCTTATTTTCTAATAAATAATTTTCTATAAAACTTCATTCCAATTAATTTTCAAAATTTTAAAATTATTCTTAGGGAAACTTTTTCTATTATTTCAGTTAAATTTCATACTCACCATACTATTCATCAAACACAATTGGACATATATTAGGGATGTTATTAATATTTTTTTAATCAAACAAAGGTATAGGATTATTTCCATCAACCCTTCCATTATATATGTTTAATTTTATGTTAATAAGTTATAAGAAATCATTATTTACCTATCCTTCAAATTTATCATTTCTAAAATATTTTTTTCAAAATCTTTGAATACTTTATCTTTATATGATGTTAAAAATAACTCTCTAACATGACTAGTATCTCATATATAACTAAAATTATATATATATCATTAAAATATAAAACTCTGAGGATAATTTCATGAGATGAAGAGAAATATGGGTTATATAACTGTGAAAAAACATCTTATAATTTTATTTCTAATATTAAATTATTTAATCTCATGTACAAGTCCACATATTTTTCAAAAAAACTATAGTGAGTTGAATATATAATCCATACCCATATTTTCTATTATTCTATAATTCATAGTGGACCATGGAGACGCGACATTGAGGGAATGAATGAGGTGTTTTCAAATTTCACCAAAATTTAATTTATTCCTAAAATTATAAGAAAACACTTAGTAAAGGAACATATAATGTCTGTTATTACTATTTGATATTGTTTTATTTGAACTATAATACATATATCAAAAATATTTATAAAATTTTAAATAACATAGGTATTCTTATGAGGTTCATCCACTCCTGGGAATCCAACTCTTTTCCCTTCATGGGATGTCCCAATCATAGAATCTATACATATACCTTATTATCATTACAAGTGGCATTATGGGGTATTTTTATCCTAACCCAATCTCGACATATTATAGAGGTGAGATATGTTCACAATATAAAAAATATAAAAAATATATATATCCAACAACAACTCCCTTCATGATAGCATCCAACTAGATATTTCTCATTGCTTTCATTCTCTTCTAAAGGAAGATTGACAATGACTTCAAGAAGTGTTATAGCTCCCACAAAAACAAATCTCCTTCATCAAATATATATTGTTTTAATGAAAATTATAATATATTTATGATCTAAACATAGAAATTGATCCATGTTTCACTTCACAACTCAAATATACATATAAAACTGATTGTAGTCTAATTTTAATTAAAATCTATTACTCTATAACTCAAAACTATAAGATCCATCATAAAAATTTATCACAGATTAATTGGGATCAGTTTTAGGAACTTATCAACTGAAAGTTTTATTTCATGCCTCTATATATATAGCTATAACAAGCCAACACTCTCATATTTTTCTTATTCTTTGTATTTTAATTCATTAAAAACTAGTAGGTTATCAGTACAACATATGATAACTTTTTCATCCTCATCATCACTATAAAAAGAATCATATCTTATTTATTCTAGTTCCTTGAGAGCCTCATTAACTCTTAATTTTTAAAGTATTATTTGAGTGTTATCAATTATATTGGATACTAAATTTATCACATTCATAAAAAGTAACAATTAATTCTGCAATTTTATTTTATTCCTTCTCAATTTTCATAAAAACATGTGCGGTTTCCATGTTTGGTTCCTCTCATAAGAATATTCCATATGAGAATATGTATTATATTATCATGGATCAAGTAAAAATAATAAAAATAAATTACCAAATTTAGCCTCCCATGATATCTTATACACCAATGTTTTTAAATCAAAGGATATTCCAAGAATACACTTATTTAATGAGCCTCAAATGACTAATTAAATTATTATTTTTATTTAACAAAACTAAATATACTTCATGTTTATTATATAGTAGTATTGAATACATAATATTTCTCAAATTCTTCCTCAAAAATAATATTACTATTATTATTAATAGGTTGTATAAAATAAATAGTATCATCATTATGTGGAGTGTCTATATATTCTCATCCTAGAAATACATCCCATGAAGACTTGTATGGCTTCTGCTAGAAGTTTTACACACTAATATCACCCCATCTTCATTATCTTATTCTAATTATTAAATCACAATAATTTATTTGACATTTAATCACTAATGTATAAATCAAGATTCAATGGATATTTTCCTGAATTGTTAATGAAAATACAATAAAATAATTTTAGTATTATTGAATTTGAATACATTTCTAGACTCTTTGGTCTTCTACTTCCTCTTCTAGAAGATAAACAACATATTATTTTTTTCTTATATAAAATTTAATTTATTAGTTTTTTTGTCTTTAAAATCATCCACAGTTTCATACCATTTGATATTTTCTAAAATATCATGATTTTTGAATTATTAAATTTTCACCATTTAAAATAACTTATATCATATGATATTTTCCTTTATTAGAAAACTCTAAAAAATTATTAACTCAAATGTCTTATATGGATCAAAATATCCTTAGGTCTAAAAAAACATTTGGGCATAGCCTTTAATAAAATATAGAAAAATCAAATATCAAACAGCAGTTTAATATTCTTACATATAGCTCAAATATTATACACTATATAAACATTTTACTTTTTATGATTTTTAGAAACATAAAAATATAATGTGTAGCCTAAAATTTCATATGCATAGATTAATTTACTTTACCAGTTTCACAAAATGACTTATAGGTGTCAAATATTATTACCACTATAAATATTCTCTAATTCCATATAATCTATGATAGTTTAAAAGTTATAGTAGACATAAATATTATTTAACCCTCACAATATATCTTAGGAGTGGCTCATATAGCTCAATTTACTCTATCAATTTTCATCTTATAGATGATTTCTCTTAAATGAGGATTAATAACATCCACATATGTGAATTATTTTATGCCCTTGAAAAAATGTACTATATGAGGCTAAAATCACCTACACATAGGATAATTTTCTTTACCATTTTTCTATATGTCAGCTTCAGAACACTAAATCCATTAGTTATTTAAATAAATTATAAACGTCTTAAAATGATGTCTTTGTTGTCTTAATCTACTCAAATCACTTCAAAACATCTCAAAATCATTTATAGAAATTTTTGAATAATTATAAACAGATTATATCATGTTAAAAATCATTTAAACATATAAAATACACTAGAGATATTATTTAAAATAACTCTTATATTTTCTTAACTTCATCTTCATTTCAACCTCTAAAAATAATAATGTATGATATATAAATAACTTCAATAAATATAATTCTTGGTTAATTAATGATAGATGGATTATACAACTCATTAGATAGATATTACACATTAGATAACATATTTATAATATCTTTACTAGTTCCTCACTACCTAGGTTCTTCCAAAATATATTCCATCTTTTATAGATAGCACTCTATAACCATAGTAATTGACATAGAAATTAAGACCCACACACCAACCATCTGATTTTTTAGGATTCCCTCTAAATTAGTCTATCCAAATTCATCAATTTCATCATCACTTTCAAAAATATCATCTTCTAATTTATATTTTGGAAACATCCACTTCCTCATTTCCTTTATATGGATATTACTCGATCCATCACCCAAGACATCACTGTTGTATTTTTTTCATTAATAAGATAACAATAAGAAAATTGAAAAAGATGGGACCCGTCAAAATAGATTATCCCTTGGGTAAGAAAAATTTATAAGACAGGAATAAATGTATGACAATCCTATATTTTTCAACTTTTATCACGATACAGGCATCAATTTCAATATTCAAATCAAGAAAAGAAATTACTCAATGTCTCAAGGAACATGTTGAGGTAGAAATTGATGTTAGTTATAACATTCCTCACTCGCCTTCTCGTTACTATTATTACTATTCTATATCATCAACTTATTATATAAATTATGAATATGTTCTTCATGATGAAAATTAATATCAAAATGGTTTTTTTAAAATTAATTAAAAATGAAAATATATTAAAAAGAAAAAAATTGTTTTAGAAAAATATGTAATTTCAAAATAAAAATATTATTTGGTTTTCAAGATAAGATAATATTCAAATTTTGAAAATATATAATTTTAAATTAAATATCTTAAAATATTATTTCTTATTTTAAAAAAATAGAAGAAAATTTGAATATAAATTTTGGGTTCTTAATAAAATTATAAAAAAGAAAATGGTTTTAGTTTTACTAAACAATCCTATTTTTAAAAAAAATAAAAAATTATACTTTGGCTAATGAAATTTCCCAAAATATTTTTTTTCATTATTGAATTAAGTATTGTCACTTATTTTAATATTTTAATTGAAAAAATAAAATATATGGTAGACCAAAAATCATTTATCTTCCTTCGCATATTTCTAATGGAAATGTCATCTCTATAAATTTTTAGATTCCAAAATATTTATTGGATAAATTAAGTAGACCCATGATATGGGCACAAAAACAAAGTCTTACAAAATTTTATTGAAGAAGTGAAAAAATAATGGAGAAACATGGTATATGGATAAAGGGTTCTCGAGGTATATGCGTGGTGATATTTTTGAATATAATCATGGTGATGATTTTGATAGAGGATATGCCAATTTTTGAGATAATTCAAAATGAAAAATACCAGTATAGGTATGATTAGAATCGCATACTCTGATATAATTAATTATTTTTTATTTATCAATGCATTTGATCATTATTTACACATTATTAGAAATTATGTGATAGTGGTTTTAAATTTACTTTTAAAAATGATTTTTATTGAGTTTTTAATTATAACAAAAAAATTTCATTTACTGTATAATTATTTCTAAATCTATATAATATAAATTTAAAATATATAAAAATTTCAAATTTTATTGGGTTAAGTGAACAACATAATGAATATTGGATTTGGAATTAGTTCCTAGGTCATTCTAATTTTAAATCTCTTGTCAAACTCAACTATAACCATATAGAACAAGATGTACCAAAATAGCCTTTTAAATATAAATTATTTTGTAAACATATCCCTCTATTCTAATAAAAAAAGTATTATATCAGACCTATAAATATTGTTTCCTCTTTTATATCCATTAAACTAGTCAACCAAGATCTTTTTGGACTAACATGAGTTTCTCTTATAGATAGAAAAAATGAAACCTTTGTAATTAATTATGGTTATACTAGATTTATATGGGTTTTCTTCTTAGATCATATTAATTAGGCTTGTAATATATTTAAAAACTTTTCATGGAATGTGGAAAATGTCAAATGCTAAAAAATATTTTCTATTAGAATTTATTCTTCACAATAATATCATCAAACTACCTATACTCCTATAAAACCTCAACAATATGGTTTAATCAAAAGAACAAATACCACCCTATAAAAAATATCTAGGACTCTCTTGAATGAATTTTCCACTCCCCAGTTATTTTTGGTTTAGACAGTCAATAACATTTTTTTATCTTTAACCATGTCCTTATATAACCAATATTAAGGTAAACCACTTATGAACTTTGGAAATGTAAAATTATGAAATATGTATTCTTTAATTTATTTGGGTTTATGTGATTTATCCTTAATAACAATGTTAATTTAGAAAATATTGATCGTAAATCTAATGAAGTAATTATTTTTGGAAACTAAAACTCATGTAAAGCCCTTTTATCCTTAAATATGAGGACCAAGACTTAATAAGAGTCTATTAATATCAACTTTTATGAAAAAAATCCCTTAATCACAACCCCAAAGTGATAATGATATTGGAAAATCTAGTTTGATATTTCCTAAACCTCAATTTTCTAAATAAATTTATGATATTCTAGAACCCCCATCTACTCCTTTACCCAAGGAATGGATTCAATCCAAATACCATAATATTTACAATGTAACTATTGAATTAGGATTTGAAACTCACATTGAACTATTGGTCATAAATGTTGTTGAACATCATTATTTTCTCTCTCACTTTTAACTTTATTCCATTGATGACACAATTAATAATGAAAATTGGATGCTTTCCATGAAAGAGGAGTTGAACTAATTTCAAAGGAAAAAATTTTGTGTAAAAGACCAAGATTTTATATTTATTTCCTTTTAAATAAATTTTAAATATTCGATATCTTCCATTATATGCAATATTGAGTTAAAAAATATACTATTGAATTATGATTATTTAAATGTGGTAGTTATAACGTAGCTATTAAATTTGTTATACGAATAATAATATTCAAATTACGAAACTAATTTATAAATTCTTAATATAAAAAAAATGTATTTATTAATTTACAATCAAATATTACATGATTTTCAATAAAATCATTTTATGCTTGAAAAATATGTTTTTCAAAAAATAATTTTATTACATTTTATGCATAGATAATATAATTTATTTCAAACACATTTATAAATTTTATTTTATAAAAAATAGATAATTTTTGAAATCCACATGTCAAAATTATATTGAGATAATATTTTGGTATTTTTTGAAATGATTAATTTTTTAGTGAATAGTGAAAAATCCGATTTTATTGATATCTACCTTTTCCATTCAAGAATTGAAAAAGTTAAATTATGTTGTAAATTAATATAAAATGTCATTAGTTATTTTTTTGAACATAATCAAATTAATGTCATTAGAGTCAATATTATGTGTATTTTTTGTATAAATACATTTTCATACTAAAAATGCATTTTTCTAGAAAACCATTTTCATCGAATATTGTGGGTTTATTTGAAAATGAATTTCTTACACTTATAGAAATTAAATATAATAAAATGGATTCCATATTTTTAATAAAAAATTAATATTATTTAAAAAATTGAACTTCAATTTTGGCCATAAAGAATAATAAAAATATTAAATATGTATCACCATGGTAAAAGGTTAAATTGGGTTAACCTATGTTAAAATAATGTGATAGGGTCCTAATGTTTCATTGTAATTTTTTTTAGAATAATGGATTTCTAATATTATCATATTAATCTCTAAATATAATTTTTTTATTGGATATTTCTCCATCAAAATAAATAAATTATATTTTTATCATTTAAATTATTCAAGGTGTGTCCCACACCCCATATATAAAAGGACCCCCTCCTCTATTCAATTAATACCATGTTAAGACACATAGTATGACCAAACCCTACCCTATTATCTTATAAAATTCCCATAACACAATGCAGAGGTTATGGTATTCTTAAAATACCATTATAAGGGTCCTTAAAAGGGATCAAAAGGAGGACTATCGAATAAGAGGAGGTTTTAGGGAACATGATAGAGTAAAATACATGAGGTAAGAGATTTATATTTCAAAACAATATTAATCGGGATTGATTATTTACTTTAAATTGTAGAAAATTATATTTTATATATCTAAAAAATAACTTTCATTATCACTTTCATTTTTTTCTACTCTTGGTATTTATAGAATATATAGGTTTTAGTAAAAAAAATATCTATTTGGAACTAAAAATTTTAGAAAACAATATCTAAAGATAAGATAACCTTATTTCACCTCATTTGGTCAAAAATCCATTTTCATTCATATATATGTTTCCTAAAATGTTTATATGAATGAAATTTACTATTTATAAATTATTTTTTAAAGTTATTTTTACCAATGTTTAACTATTTATAAAATGGTTTTAAAAATAATCAACATTTCATTTTTTTAACAAGGTACTTTTCTTGAAGGTTTAAATATAATATTTTATTTTAATAATTACAATATGAATGAAATTTCTTACCATTCTGACAACTCAATTATTTGAATCTTTGTTTATAAGTTTAATTTTTTATTTTCAACTAATATTTTTTCTATACTATTTTGGAAATATTTTTTTAAAATAAGTGATTTCAATATGAAAAGTTAATTTTCTTCTAGATTATTTCCATGTGATATTTTAAAGGAAATTTCCATCTATGGTGAAATAAATTTATTTTAATTATGTTTCACTATGAATATGATTTTATGATACCTTCCTTGTTCTCTTTCTAGATGGTTTATTATTATGCTGATGGAATTTGGGAAACACCAATTTTTTACATTGGTTAAGTTATTATGAAATGTTAAAAAAATCATGATATTTTAGATTACAAAAGAAATGATTATGATTAAGTGAAATTTGTGTCTATTATATCCATGTAATGCAATATAAAAATATAAATAACTGATGAGACATTTATGTTATACTTGAACCTGATTTCATCTTCACAAAAAGAATTATAGACTCGATTTCATATCCATAAATTTATACACAGACCAGGTTTCATGTCCACATGTTTATACACAGATATGGTTTCATTTCTATTAATTAATAAATGAACCTGATTTTATGTCCATAAATTTTTTAGTACACCAATTTCTATTTATACATGTTCACAGTGTTAAAATATTATGTTTTTTTCACATTCATATTCTTATGTTATGATCTCATAGATCATGATTGATTATTTAATATTCCACACCCTTATAAATATTGTATTTTATTATTATAAACATTTCTTACATTATTCATGATTTAATGTATTAAATTGATTGGGATTGACTTAATTTTTTATGATTATGTTCTCATAGCCTTATGCTCATTTGTGATCATTAACTGATATCTCATATGTTTACCCTTATTGAGCATCTAAGCTTACCATTTATTATGTTTTACTTCCCTTGGTTTTGATGAAAATTTTTATGTATAACAAGTTTACAAGCATATTAATATGATCAACATTGTGGGACATATTGAAGACCTATTATGAAGTAAGTTGGTTGTGTATATAATCTTCAAATAAACTAAACCTTTAAAATTATGGAGAATGTATAATTGTGTTATGTTTTTTAAATTTATCTCGAACGATGAAATATTTTTGTATTTTATGAATGGGTAACATCATTTTGTATCATAGAAGGTTTTAGTTGATCTTTAGCAATCAGGTTTGTAAATATTTGTAAAAAACTAATGGATAAGTATAATTATAGGATAACATCCTGAGGCTTTGGAAAATTAGGTGATGTATGGATTCACGAGAAAATACATCTCTATCTAGATACTATAAAGTGGATATTTTTGTGGAATAGATGAAACTAGGGGTAAAAACTATAAAATGGGAGGATTATGTATTAACATGATCATCATTGGTTCCTAATGAGTGGGGTTAAGACCACAAACCTAGATAGACACTCTCAATAGATATTCTTAGGATAGTTTAATTTTTTTTGAACTATTTTTTTATTTGAATACATGTAAATAATCAGTGAAAAGGGATGAACCTATGGTGTTATAGATTAATAATAAGGTGTCATAATTTAGGGCATCTCTATAATAATTTTCTTGAATATATGATTGTTTAATCTATTTTTTTATTTTGATTCTTACAAAATTTTAATTGTTTCAGTCAATTTCTAGAATCCGAAGGGACCATGAGTACAATAAATTTGAATTCCAATGAAACGGACTTCATCACATGAGATGAAATGTATTAGGAGATGGGATGCAATATCTTATGATTACTCTCATACAACTTCCTCAATATAAGATTAGTAACAAAGATAATGTTGAAAATATGAATGCAATAATGAGGGAGGATAATGTCATTCAATATTTTGGGAGAAAATTTCTATAATCCTTCTAGGGGACTTCTAGTCTACTGGTTTTTGAGAAATGTATTAATTCAATGGAAAAGATATTTATCATTCTTCATTTTGTGAACCATGAGAAATTTGTCTAATTAGTCAATCACTTGGAAGTTGAAGATGATAAATGGTGGACTCTTATCAAGAATATGATGTAATAAGAATACATAGACTACAAGAAATGGTATTTTTTAAGATATTATTATTCAATAATCACTTTTCATGTACTCTTCATATTAAATTCTAGAGGGACTTTCTAGAGTGTAAGGATAATGATGATGAATCCATCGGTACCTATGAATAAAATTTAACAACACATTTGAAATATTATTTTGGTTTTACCATTGACTCATAAAACAATATTGAACAATTAATTAGATATTTGAAACAATATCTATGAAAAGAATGTACATGAGTTACTTTGGAATTAATGAAGAAATCATTTGATGTTCACTCAAAGTAGAAATTGAAGCTCGAAACCCCCATGGTTTGATGATAATAAAATTAAGATTTGGTTTTATGGAATATCTAGTGATTTTTCACATGAATAGAAATATAATTTTCAACAAACTACATGCCAAAATATTTTGGAAGGATCACTCAGTTTATTTCTAGAAATGAATAAGATGATGTTTCAAGTGTGGTATTTCTTTCAAATAAGTAAAATATTCTTCAGTTAATGTGAACGGGATAGTCAATGAAAATAATGGGGAGAAATATAATTTTAATTCACTATATAAATTTTTATTCTTTGGATAAAATGGATTTGTTAATTATTAATATCAATTTCCTAATCCAAGGACTAATGAGGTTAATAAGACTCAAAACCCTCTGAAGTTAATGTACAAAGGTAAATATCATGTAATCATAACAGCTTAACTGGTATACAAGCATGATGTTGTGAAAGGTACACTTATAACCCACTATAGAACATATAATGTTTTGTTTTATAATTTTTTTAAACACAATTTTGTTTCACATGAATTTGATAAGTGTATGAAATTTACACCTCAATGATTATATGTTTGTTTCATAATAAAAACTCATAATGGATTGATTATTTCATATCAAATCTATAGTTCCTCTCTGATAAAAGTATGTGGGAATTTTATTCCTTAAAATGTTTTGATTCTCTAAAAGTTATCTTTTATATGATTTTGTGCATGGATTAGCCATATCTATATAGATCCCATTTCAATTTATGAATAATGGATTTCATGTTTAATTTTTCAAATCAACCTATGATTGTGTTTTGGTTTGGGGATGAATATGAACATCCAATGGAAGTTTCTTCCATTATATGAGACTTTTTATATATCAATAAGGGTTATTTATCTCCAATGGTTGTGTTGAAACTCAACATTGAAGACATACCTATTTTTTAGAATTATGGTGACGTATTTTATGAATATTATTCTAGTAATCCCTTGAATCATAATGTGGAGTTTTAAAAAGAACTCCTATTTAGGGTTACGACTATCTCAGAAACTCTATAGAGAATAGTGTTGATTGAGTTTTATAAATTGAAGAATAAAATCCAAGAGAATATTCATAATGGATTCATATTCCCAAGTTCATTACCATTGGTTTCATCTATACTTTTTTATAAGAAGAGTTATTTTTAAATGAAATTTTAATTGAATATATAGAACATAAAAAGATCACTATTAATAAAATGTATTATCTTTTCTAAATAGATGATTTGTTTAGTCAATTACTTGGATCTAAATTTGTTTTCCAAGATTGATATTTGATTTGGATATCATCAGTTGAGGTTCAAGAAAGAGGACATACCAAATCCAATATATCGTATGATCTATAGTCATTATGAAATTATAGTACTGTTATATGGACTTACAAATGATCCTTATATATTCATGGATTTAATGAATATATTCATTTGAGAAAACTATGATCATTTGTGGTTTTATTTAAAAAATACATTGATATATATTCGATGTGTAAGTAAGAGCATGAAGAATATTTTAGGATAGTACTAAAGACCCTAATGAAGGAGAAATTTTATATTAATGTTACCAAATGTGAATTTTGGTTATAGAATGTCTCATTATTGGGTCATATAATCTCATGTGATGGTATATTGGTGGATCCATCAAAAATGGGAATTATTTATCATTGGACCAAACCATATATGGTAATTGAGATCTATAGTTTTCTTGGTATGGTATCATACAAAATAAAATGTTTAGATATTTATCAAGGGTATCTAATCCAATAACAATGTTGACTCAGATGGGATCTATGTTTTTTTGGATATATAAATTTGATATAAATATTAAGGAGTTGATAATAATGTTTTTCAGCACACCTATACATATACTACTCTATAGTAGAGAACAGTTTTTTATTATTAGTGATTCATCCAATAATGAAATAGGATAAATCCACATATAAAAATGATATAATAATATCTTAGGTTTCACCCCAATTAAATATTCATGAGAAAAATAATCCGACTCATGATTTGGAGTTACCAATAGTAATTTTTACATTAAATATATTAAGAAAATATCTTTATAGATAAAGGAGTGATACATATACTAATCATAAAATAAAAAACTATATATTCACCCATAAGGGGTTTAATATGCTCTAGAGAAGATGGTTTGAGTTGATTAAATGTCTTGAGTTATCAATACATTATAACCCTAATATGAAGAATAATTTTGATGATTCTCTAAGTCAAAAGTATAATTTTAGCTTATCTAATATTAGAACCACAAAAGATCCAATATTTCTAGATTTGGACAGAATATATATGTGAATTTTGAAGGAAGGGTAAAAATATTATATTGCTTGAATGAGTACTCAATCATCTATCCATGTGAAGATTAAAGAAGTGAATAAGGAATATGTAGATCTTAAAAATAAGGTATGAATTGTTATATATTTAAACTATTATTGTGAAATAATTATATGGTTTAAAGACAATTTATGTTTCCCTTCAATACCAGACTCAAAGAAGGAGCTTCTGGAAGGAGCTCATGGATCATTATTCTATAGTTTTCCAAAATTTTATAAGATGTATATAGATATGAAGTTTATTTTTTATGATAAAACATAAATAGAGTCATTTTAGAGTATGTATATTATTTATTGGTATGTCCAAAAGTTATGGATGATAGTTATAAGTATTAGGGGATTTTATAACCATTACACATACCAAAATAGAAAGAGAAAACTACAGATATCATCCTCATAATCCAAAATATGTTTAAAAACATAATTATATTTGGGTTTTATTAAATTTACTTATGAAATCATCACACATTATTTATATCAGAAAATATTTCTATAATTATGAACTTTACATGATATATATTAAGGAAGTGGTATGTGTAATATCCTAACCTTTCATAGAGGAATTTACTTGTTTAAATTTTTGTCTAACTCTATTTATTTTAGTAAATAGAATGGATATTAGTTGTATGATGTTCCTTAGGTGTATCTTAAGGTTTTAGTACATGAATTTATTATAAAATAGGCTAAATAATTCGCATTTCATGGTTGGTGCAAAGTTTTTTATAACTTTTCCCCTGGAGAGGTAAACCGTGCAGTCAGGCATCCGCTCGGATTGAGGCTATCTCTAGGGCACTGCATGATTTTACAAACTGTGCTGGTACCTCCAAAAATCTATGATATTACACCTCATCTCAAATATAGGTTGGGTCATAGTCACCTCATGGTATTCTAAACATTTTGTGTGCCTCAAGAAGATCGTGTAACTAGGACCATGTTGGATAGAGTTACCTTCACGGTAGGAGCGTGATTTGGCCAACTATGTGGTCAAACCAATATTCCCTTAAAAACTAAGAATTTATTATTTTTACCTCTTGGAATTAAAATATTATACCCCAAATTTTTTCCCTATTTTACCAACTCCATCTTGGCTAACAAACCAAAAAACCCCTCCTCCTCTATGGGAATTTATCCTCCAATTTATAGGCATTTGTAGTGTTATTTAGTGTGAATAAAAGATTCAGGTATATCATTGGCTCTATTTCTTTCAAATTTTTTCTGAAGAGGTTTTGTGTGTAGTTTCCTCTCCCTCGGAATCACTAAACCATTGTTTTCCATGGTGTTCTTGACCATGGTGTTTGAATCCATTTTAGCTTGAATAAAGGGTCAATATTGGATGGGAGGTTGTCTACAAACATTAGGTAGGTTTTCTTAATGCTTTTTCTTATAGTATTGATATTTTATATGTGTATGTGGTTTTTCTATTTCAATGCCTTGTTTCATTTTAATGTTCATGAAAATGGAATGAAACTTGGGCCTTAGATTGAGGTGTGAGACCCTTCATAGAATATGTTGTATTCGTGGATGATGTGAGACCGAACCTAGAGTTACATAGGGGTATGCCAAACCCTATGAATTAGTGAAATAAAATGGTAAAATTGATATATGTAAATTATGAATGTGAATTGGTCATGAATTTCTAGTCGGTAAATGGGTATTTCTAAAGGGATAATTGAAATGATTATATATTGGATTTTTTTGAAATTTTAATAGGATTTTGTAATGGTATAAATGATGTGTTTTTTATTCTAATCTACTTATTTATTTTAATAAATTAAATGGTGTTTTTAAAGTGTGAAATGTTTTAAAATGAGGTTTTCACCTCATTGTAATTTGAAAAGTTGTTTTCTTAATGGATTTAAAATGGCGATTTTAAATGAGGATGTAGTTACCCTTTTATGGAAATGTATTAATGTTAATTTGAAATGGTTGGAAATGAAAATTAAAGCCTTGAGGATGGATTAATTTCTAAAAGAGGATGATTCTAGTTTTATTTTTTGGATTCAAGATGATTTCAATTGAATATTTTCATCTGTTTTTTAATCCATGAATTGGTTTTGAGGGTCTGTTGGACCTTAGTAATTGAAATGAAATATGAGTTGGTTTAATTAATGGTTGAAGAATCATGTACATGTGATAATTTTTATGATTGGGGTATTGGAAAAAGACTATGATTTCTTGGGCCATGCTATACTAATGTTATAGGCCTTATCTATGTATTATTTGAGATAAGATGTCAGATTGATGATCTAGGCTCCTTACTTATGGATTGAGTCTCTCTAATTGGGTTGGGCTAGACTGATGCTCTAGGCCCACCAATATAATTTTGATTTAGGATGTCAGACTGAGGATCAATGATCCTAACTTATGGATTGATTCTCCTTGTCTGTGTTGGTCTATCCTGATTCTCTAGGTCTCGTCGATGTATTTTTTTGGTTAAGTTTTCGAACTGAGGCTTTATGCTCCTAACATATGGACATGGATTGATTACAGAACTGGTTATCTGAGTTAATTTGATATAAACATTTATTAGTGAACTCCCCTTTTGACTAAAATTATGTGACCCCTTTATTCTATGGATTAGGATCCCTTTGTGGTCAGATCTAGTTTGTATTATTGGTTGAAAATTGGAAATTATGAAATAAAAAGGCTTGATAAATAATTTTTTAAATGTAAAACATGCTTATTTTTTTACCTATATATTTATTACTCCTTGATTACTTGGATACACTATTGTATAGACTAGTTATTTATTTAGACAAAAATGGTGGTGGCCTATTGATTTTTAATCACCCTTCTTGGGTCTACATGGCACTTGGGTACCCAATAAGATGATACTTTTCTTATGGTACAGGATCAATACATGGACTTGGCATTTTTTATGAATGGGATGATTGGATGGAGTATGTGAGGTTGGGACTAGGCAAGGGATTACATTTTTTTTCAAGATCTTTTGGTATTTTGGGTTTTGGAGCCTTATTGTATGACTGCCTAATAAGTTATGTATTCATCATATTTTTATTGCATCTATTTCTTGTTCACTTATTGGATCTTTCTCTATTTGTCCATTTATTATTTTTTCTGGTTATTTTATCTATTGAAACTCTGATAGGAGGTTATTGTCTCACCATTATATCATTATAGACTCGTACTGCTAGCCGGCAGCCTCTAGCATATGGGGAGCTGAGCCTTATGTCTTGTTAAAACCAAGCTCAGGGCACCGGATATAGTTCCTAGTTGGGTGGGGATGTCAAAAGGTGTTATCAAAGGTAGGTTTTATTTTGTCTTATTATTAGAGAATGGTATATATAAGACTATGATCCTATTAGGTCTTGGTGATGAGATCAATCCTATGTGGCTGAATTCCCAAATATGAGGGAAAACCCATGTTTCTAGGTATGGGAAGTGATTTTTTATTTTTTTTCTTTTATGGTCGGTTGATACATCCATATCGAGTGGTTCACTTGGTTGTGATATGAATGATTTATGAGGTTTTGTCTCTTTTACTTACATGGAAGGAGAGGTTGTGTCGGTTCATGCATCATGTTAGGAACATAGGCTTGATAGGTCATCCTTATGTTTCCTATGATTTATAGTCCCTTGTGATTCATATGAAAGTAGTGTACTTTTCTATATGTGGTTTATGCCTATTTAACTTCCTTTTAAATTATTGTTGATGGAAAATTTTTTAAAAATATAAATTTGGGTAAATTAGTTATTTTTGAAGTTTTGGGTTATTAAAATGGTTTTTGAATGTTTAAATCATTGTGTTCTAAAAAACTAGGTTTTGAAATGTTAATACTAAAGTTTTAAAATGGTAAATTTTAATTAATAAGGGAAATGGGAAAATAATTGGACGTTTAGGGATGATGGTGCGGGTATCCCTATTGTTGGGACTGAACCATATGTATGGGAGGTTTGGGTAGTGAGAGTTCCCTAGTTTGAGACCCTGGTTATGGGTCGTGAGGCTTTGTTGGGTTTTGATTGGTAGTTAGAGGGTTTTCCCTTATTATACCTTCAATAGGGATGTGGTCTTAGGTTATGAGATATTATCCTATAATGTGGGTGTGGTAAGACTTATGGTTTTGGTCATTCATTTTCTGTTTTAAATTCTATAATGGGTGTTGGGATCGTAGTGCTGAAGTGTGGGGATGTTTATTTTAGTGGGACCTAGAATAAATGGTCACTTGGTGCATTAGGTGTAATTTGTTTCGAAATAGGGGTAAGAGTGAATCCCATGGGAAGTAATGTGTTTGAAGTTTTATTTGTGTGGATTAGAAGAAGAACCAATGATATTTGCTAGATGTGACTCCATTTTAGTGATTTTGTGTCGTTTAACTTTCTAGGTGATCTGTGAGAGGGGTCGTCTAAGTTTCTCATATTTTTTTGGGGTGTGTATGACATAGGTAATCGTTTTGGACACACACATAAAGTGTTTTCTCATGTTTATTTATCCCAAAGGGATATATGGGAACATTAATGGTTTTTGAGATGCCACTTGAGTTTTGGTTATGATTTGAAAGTATTTAGAAATCGACGGTATCCTCAAGGGAAGTTAAACATGTTGTAGGTTCCTTAGAATGTGAAGCATGAATGATTTCATCATATGTGGAATCGATGCATGGTGGGTGCCATCAAAATCTGGTATTATTTCATGGGTATTTCTTCGTTTCTTTCATAGGGTGGCACCTGATTTCATGTGGTCGGATGTAATATTTTTTTTATGGTCATGATAATTCAGAGACTTATCCCTATGGTTTTAATAGTGTTTGATATTAAAATTTTATGTTGGTTTTGGGTGTACATGATAGGGTTTACTGAATAATGGGTGAACACTTTTGTTATAGAGGTGACACTCGGGGAGAGGGGTGGTCATGTGGCTGGTCTTATTACATGAATGGTTAGTTTGTTGGATGATAACATTGATCATACCTCGATTCCAAAGAGGATAAAGGACCATGAGGCATGGTTAGATGAGTATGTGGGTGTTGGGATGAATTTTGATGGTGTAAGGCTAGTGTGATCTAAAGTAGGGTTCGATGTTTGGTCACAAGAAAGTGTAATTCCTTTAGGTAACTAATGATGTTCTAGGTGTTAGGATCATTCTAGAGATACATTATGCCATTTGGGATACTTAAAAATCTATATTAGGAATAATCACATGTCTTATTCTGTGAAACCAAGTAGAAATCGCTAGTTATATAAGAGACCGATTGGTTTTTGATTGGTGTGGTGGGCCATTTTTTTTTGTGAATCATCAGGGTTATACTAGGAGAACATGAGTGGTTTAGTGGCAGTAGTACTGAAGGAAATATTGGATCACATCTAATTACTAGAAATTCCTAAAGAGTTGGTGATTTTTCATTAGCATTATCTTCTTCAATTGATTATGGTGATCGGGTGTGATGAGATGTTAGTAGGAAAGGAATCCAGAGAATTTAGGCAGTTCAAATTGTTCCTATAGTGGTAATTGACATCAATGATGGATAGAAAATAATGTTTTTAATCGATAACTTCTTAGAGAACTCTTATCCAGTGATGATCATGCCTAATATCATAATATTGTCTTCTATACACTGAGATAGCACTTATTTTATGCCTAGATTCCTAAAGTGTTTTGGATGGATATGGGGCCTCTTGGAGGTTATACTCATGGAGTGGTATATGTGGGGATAGTTGGTCATAAATATATCATCGACCATTTATGTGTGAGGTCCTCAGGAGGGAAAGAATATCGACGAATTTCATGAGTATCATCCTCGAAATATATGAATGGGTAGGAGTTGATGATTTTTGTTTTTCTAGTGGAAGATAGATGGTCGCGTCCATGTTTTTTGGTTCAAATTGTGATCAAAGTGTGAGATGTGGTAGTTGTAATTTCTTGTGGTAATCGGTGAAAACGACACTCCAAATGTGTGGAGTGATATGTCAGTTATGGATGTGTGGATTAGACCGTGGAGTGGATGTGGAAGAATCAGGGTTCCAATGAGAAACATGTGAGGAAAATGGGTGAGTTCCTTGGAGAAATACAGGTGGGACTTGTATGTGATGTCTTATCGATATGAGAATTTGTATCAGGAATGATTTGGTCCTCAGGGGAACCTAGGATGTTTGCATCACAGAAATTTCAATGAGTGTTTTGAATCACACAAATGGTTAGGAAAGTAGTAACTAATTTTATAGTAGATTCTTACCATATGTTAGTTGTAGAATCTGATAGTCATGTCAGATGATAGTGAAATTCCTTAAGAGAGAAGGCATTAGGGATGGGTGAATTGGTAACTTGACATTGGGGTGGTTGTTCATTTTGGGATGATTCGGTCTAGAATGGTCTGATCGGTCAGGAAAAAGTAATGAAAATGGTTAGTTGTAAATCATCATCAGTGGATGTTTTTAAAGTTTAAGTGTGTTTCAGTAATGGAAATGGGTTTTGAGGAAGAACCAATATGTCCTTAGTTGTGGTATGGAAAATGGAGGTGTGTCCAATTCTGGTGGTTTTGATTGTAAGGATGGATGGAAATGTTGGGTGGTGTTTATGTGGATGATGGGTGTGATGAGTTGGGAAATGCAATGGGTATATTTTAAAATTTGGGTTGAGGATCTTGTGTTATTTTCGATGGTGGAGGGTCCAACCATTGGAAGATGGTGGTGGTGAGATAAATCTTATTGAGGGAAGTACAATAGCTTTGATAAGTAATTGTCATATGATTTGATCAGTGTTATGGATTAGATGTGATCTGCTGAGATCCATTATGGAATTTTGGATTTGGTAATGGGAATTGGCCCAGGTTTTGACCAGTTAGATACCCTGATTTTATGGGTATACATGGTTTGGGATTTAGATGTTTGGATGTGGAGCGAGGCCATGGCCCACAAGTTTTGGACCAACAAAGGATGGTGGAAATGTGGATAGAAAACCATGACTTCCTTGGTTGATGTTGAGCTTGGTTCACTGATAGAATTTTTGAAACTAAGTGGGAAGATTCCCAGGCGTTTGGGCCATGAGTTGTAGAGAGTATCATATTGAAGGTGATCCTATTGGATCTCCCACGGTAGTGTAGTGATTTTTCAGAACCCTTTTCTACCATGGATCAGTGATGTTACCCAATATTTTCTACTATGATTGATGTTGTTAATGAATATTTTGATATTGATTCATCCTTCTGGAAGCATCAGTTTGTTTTTTGGATCATGATGGGGATAATTTCCTTAGGGTATGAAAATTTCCTTGGAATGAGTTTTGTTATGTCATTAATATGTTCGAGGGGAAACCTTGGACATGGAAGTGGATGGATGGGCCTTATGGCTCAACATTTTGTCTTATAGGATTGGTGATTTTTCATTGTTTGGATCAATGATAAACTATTATAAGGTGGGGAGGTTGAAATATCCTAACCATTCATAAAGGGACTTGTTTAAATTTTGGTTTAACTCCATTTTTTGGTTAACGGAATGGTTATCGAGTGTATGAGGTGACTTGGGGGTGTCCCAAGGGTTCGATACATGGAAGGAGTAAAAATTTTTCCAAATTGTGCATAGTGGATAGTTGAAACATGGTTAGTACTAATTATACAGTGGCCAAGGAAACTGTGCGGCTAGGAATCCTCTCAGAAAGAGGCTGACACACAGGCACCGCAAGGTTTTCCAAATAGTGTAGGTACCTACAAAAAACTGTGTGATCAGGACTCCTCTCAGATAGAGGCTGGAACACGAGCATCAAATAGTTTCTAAAACTATATATGAACCTCCATAAGACCGTTCACTTTGTCCCCTCTTAGATAGAAGGAACAACATGATTGGTGCATGGTTTTTCCAACCATGCATCCAAACCATGTAGCCCTTAAAATGTTGTAATTTCATATTTTTCTATCTAATTATTAAATTAGTATCCATTGATTCCTTCTCTATTCGACCCCCTCCATCTTGGGTGATGAACCAACATCCCCTCCTCCTCTATGTGTGTTTTTTCTTTGATTATTAGCTGTTATGAGTGACATTTAGTGCGAATCGAATATCTAGGTATGTCGTTATCTCTATTTCCTTCAATTTTTCTGTAAGAGGATTGGTGTGTGGTTTTCTCTCCTTATGAATCTCCAAACCCTTATTTTCCATGGTTTCTTCTCTGTAGTGTTTGAGGTCATTTTATCTTTAATCAAGGGTCAATATTGTATGAGTGGTTTTCTATGAACATGAGGTAGGTGGTCTTAAATATTTTTCCCACAGTCTTGATGTATTATATGTGTATATGGTTGTTTTAATTTAATGAGTAGGTGTAATAAATTATTGAAGAAGAATTTACATGTGATAATTTGTATTATTGGGTATTGTATAAAGGATCTACTCTGATGGTTTGGGGTAGATCGATGTTATAGGCCCCACCTATGTATTGTTTGAGTTAGCTTTTCAGAAAGATTCTTTATTCTCTTAAATTAGGGACTAAGGTTCCTCAATTGGGTTAAGATAGAATGATACTCTAGGCCCACCAATGTAATGCTGAGTTAGGATGTTAGACTGAGGATCTATACTCCTAACATATGGACTAATGGTCAGTGCTTGGGATGGGATATAATGATTCACTAAATCTCAATGATGTATTGTTTTGGTTAGGATGAAAAACTAAGGATCTATGCTCCTAATACATGGGCATGGATTGATTACCGGACTTAGGCTCTGAGGTAAGTTTACAAATTATTTGATTAGTGAATTCCCTTTTTTGATTGAAAGTATGTGACCCCATAGTTCTATGAATTAGGCTCTTGACATAATTGCTTGGAGCTAGTTTGTTTTGTTGGTTGACACTTAGAACCTAAGAAATAAAAATAGTTGATAAATATTTGTTTAAATGAAAAAAATGTTTCTTTTGATTTCCTGTATATTTATTACTCATTAATTACTTGAATACATAGTTATATAGACTAGTTATTACATTAGATACCATTGGCGGTGGCCTATTGAGTTGTACTCACACCCTTTTCGGGCCGACATGGCACATGGGTACCTGAGAGAAAGCTACTTGTTTTCTTGTATAAGCTCGGGATAGGGACCTGGTGTTTAGTTAATGCATGGGCTGATGGGATGGATCATGTGAGGTCAGGACCGAGCTAGGGATTAGGTCCGTTTTTTGATCTTTTTTGTAGTATTGGTTTTTTATCCTTGTTGTATGATTGCCTGAAATGTTAAGTATTCATCGTATTATTATCACATGTGTTACTTGGTTATTTATTGGAACTTACTGTATCTTTTCTATTTCTTATTCCTATTAGATATTATATCTATTGATATTAATTCTATTGTGGTTTACTCAGATATTTGGGTATAGTCTCTCCATTGTATCCTTATAGACCTACACTGCTAGTCCCCAAACTCTGGTGTACGGGGAGGAGTGCTAGAGGTCATTTGAAGACCTGGATTAGGGCACTAGATATATTGGCTATCGGGCTAGAGGAATACAGTATGGTTTTGTAGAGACTCACATTCTATTGTATCTTTATCAATATCTATGTTCTTTCTTGAATTTCAGGTGATGCCTTAAGTAAGATCTAGATATAGAGTTATTTTTAATTACTATTTCTCATCCTTAGATAGATTTTCGATCTAAGAGGGCCATTTAAAATCTATAAGACATTATTAGATCCTATTCTATGGTTATTTCATGATAATACATTTTTCCTTTCATTTTCCCCTCTTTATGTACTCAAGATTTCAAAAGAATTTTTTTAACAAAAATCGTGTTTTCCATCAAAACCCCTTTTTTCTTATAGAACCATGTATTCTAAAAATCATTTCAAAAATGTTTTTAAAATTAATAAACTGATTTATTAATGAAATTTTTATCAATTTTTCACTTTTTACAAAAATTTTTGAAAGGAATCTTCTTTTATTTTCCAATACAATGCACATTTGTCTTTGACAAATAATGTGAATTGAATTTTTGTTTTAATATGTATGACATGAACCAAATTTTCTGAATCCATGTCCATTATTTTCTTTGAATCTTACTTTATAGTTTTCAAGTTTTTTTTCAACAAGAAATGTTTTTTATTTTTTTATTTTTTAAAAATGGATTTTGTAAATCAGAAGAGTTATTTTCCTTGACATATTTTTTAAATGATTTTAAAAGAATCATGTATATTTTTAAAAGGTTATTCTCAAATAAAATGATTTTTAAAATGTTTTAAATTTTAAAAATATGTTTTTCAATGTGAAAAATATATTTTCCTCAAGAAATGTCTCATGTAATCTTTCAAAATCATTTTCCATCTATGATGAGAACCTTTGATGTTACTTATGATTTATAAGATATTGATCCAAGGATACCTTTATTGTTCATTATCTAAAAAATTTATGTTTATAATTATAATATTTTTATGAAACATGTTTTTATTACACATGTTATAACATGATAAATTTATTATGAAGCCCGTTTCTTTTTACAGGGGTTATGATATGATGAAATTATAAAATGATAAAATGATTATGAAACATGTTTCTTTTCATGATGTTATGTTATGAAGAAATGTTTATGAAACCCATTTCATGTCATGGGTTATGATATGATGAATGTTTTATGATCTTGTGGAAGATGTATTTATGATTTTATATATGTGATGGTGGATATGTTATAACCACAGATAGGTGTTACGTTATAACTTAGGATTGTGGTTACATTATAAAAACAGAAGGTTGTTAAGTTATAACCAAGGATGGTGGTTATGTAATAACCTATGAAGGGTGGGACATATATCTCATTACAATAAATTGGATAAATATTTATATCTCATGAGATTTATTAGACTGTAATAGGGAGTGAACTCATTTTAGTCAGGGACTTTGACTGCTATGATGGTCTTGGGAGAGTACCTTGACTACCATGATGGTTTTTGGAGTTAATATATTCCACTATGAGGAAAGGGACACCGTTGGGGATGGTGGTGTGTACTTCTATGGAGGTGTAGCTACCCAGGGAGTGCCCTTATATGTTTTTGGAAATGATCCTTGACAACTATGTAAATGATTTTCTATTCTTATGTGTATTCCATAATTCCATGTCATATGTCAATGTTATGACCTCATGAATCATGTTCTTTAGTTTTATTTTGAATATTGTCTTCTTAATAGTCCATATTTATTCCATGACTCAATATTATGAAGATTTATTTTTAGGGTATGGTTTTCAAATGTTATGATCATGTTATCATACCCTTATGTTCATGTTATGTCTAAGTATCACCATTGTTTTCCATAAATGAGTATCAAAGCTCACCCTTTCTTATGTTCCTTTTCCATATGTTATGAATAAAGGTTTTAATTTGGGTGATTTTTTTAGTAGTACTAATGGGAATATACTTATGGTATAAATTTAATATCATTCAGGAATTAAGAAGATTTTGTTCTAAGTTTCCAAAGGCACTAAACTATTACAATCCTTGGGAATGTGTTTATGTAATGTAATGAATATTCATATAAAAATATATAATATAAAAATATGAGAATCATGTGTATAAATATATATATATATATATGTATGTATATATATTGAATCCATAATTATATCCATCCATGCAGGGTAGTGAGGGAAAATGAATGGCATTGGTTCGTCAGGCTGTAGTCCGTCGTACACACAATCGACATTTTCGTTTACAATTTGTTGGAATGGGAGATGGATATAGGTTATTACATAAAAATAATAACATAATAGTATATTATTCATACTATTTTTATTATTTATGCATATCTGTAGAATATTTTAGGGAGGTTTAAGATGAAATAAAATTAAAATTCTCAGTTAAGAATGATACCTTTTCATAGGACAAACTCTATAGGTTTAAATGTAAATCCTTCCTAGATTGATTTTATAATCCATCTAAGAACTTTATCTCATGGGGATGGATTTAAGGAATTTATTTGGATTTTTATTAGATGATACATAGAGCTTTGTAAGTTTTAAGCGGAGAGGAAATGAGGTGCCCTTTTATAAATGGGGGAGTGGATCCACTTAAATTTTTTGAAAATAATTAATTATACCTGAGTTTTTTTAATGAAAAAAGGCTCCAAAATAGATTATTATAAAACTTTAGATTATATTAGGTCAAACTAAGATTAAAGAAAATTTTGACTTGTTTTCCAGTCATTATAACCCTTATATTTTAAGTTTAACCCCCAGTAAATCTGTTTTAACCTTAACCATGGTAAATAATTTTTAAGATTTTCTCTATTCATTATATCCAAATATTAAATTTAACTTATACTTTAATATTTATTATTATTATTAAAAATATAGAAATAATTTTTTTAAATTCAATTTATAGAAGTGGAAAATCTTAATTTGAAATTAAACCTACCAACGTGATGAAAAATAGGTTTTCCAAAGAGAAAAATATATATAAAGTTTTAATATCAAAATTCAGCAATAATTTTATTTAAATTACATAAATTTGATTAATAAAAAAATATTGGTAAAATTTTTATTGTTGAATCATTTTTTAACAACATGGAACTTTGTAAATGTTTTAAAAATAGTCATTTAATAATAAAAATTATTATTTTTCACTATTCCTTGAAATTTTTTTATTCTCAGAAACTTATCCAAAATAACCCTAAATAAGATTAAAATATTGACTCAAAATGTGGTTAATTTTTTAAAAGAAATTTTATAAATGTTTTCAAAATTAATTTTTAAATAATTTTCAAAAAATGTGATGAAATAGTTTTTTTAAAATAAATATTATTTTTTAAAAGATATTTCTTTTTTATTTAAATGGTTATAGTTTTTATTTCTAAAAAATTGATAACTGGTAGATTTATTTATACTTTTATAAGCCATATACTTTTTATAATTTATTTATTCCTATTTCCACTTTCCAAATTTACAGTTATGTTATAAAGGTTATGTTTAAATAATATTATTTATATCATGATTCGTTTTAACTCAGGTTTGCATATATCACAATATATCAAAGTGATTAAATTTATTTGAAACAAAATCATAAAATCTTGGTATGTTATATTCTATACCCCTTAAAATTATTTCTATTTCTAAAAAACATTACCTTGATTCAAACAAATGAGTATACTTCTGCCTAATCACATCCTCAGGTTCCCATATAGCTACTTTAAATTTGTGGTTTTTCCACAAAAACATGATGAGGTGAGTGGTCATGTTTTGTTTCACTTTCTCCTAATTATTACAAATTTCCACTAGTTTATTCTTATAGTGATGATAATTCTATAGTAGTATGACCTATGGGTGTATTAAATATGAAGGATCAGGTATATACTTCATGAAGAGATATGCATGGATCACGTTGTGAAGTTGAGAGAGAATCGGTGGAAGTACTAAGAAATAAGCTACTCTCTTGAATTGATCAAGCATTTAAAATGGAAAAATATACCTAGATATTATATTTACTTTCTTCTTGAATATCATATCATTATTCCATGGATAAATTCATAAAAAACACCTTCTCACTAACATAAAACTCAAAATCATGATTACAATTATTAGTGTAATTTTATATTGACTTTTATCCTCATTGATGTGTTTTTTAATAGATATAAATTATTATACCATTTCCTCGGATACCTTGGGTCCCAATAGTTATCTTTATCAATATTCATCCTAGCATGTTGGAGTTCCATACCTATTTCCATAAATAGATTTATAAATATCCATCTGAATACTTGTGTGAAAGCTGTTGATGTTTAAAAACCCAACAAGAGGAAGGTTTTGATCCAAACCACCATTGAAATCCATAGAATAATGTCTCAATATATCCTATAAGGTTTGAATTTTTCTTTCAAATTGACCATCCAGTTGAGGATATCTTTTAGTAAGGAAACTCAGTTTTGTATTAATATATTATTGAATACTTAACCAGAAATTTGAGGTAAACCTCATATCCCGGTCATATAAAATATAATGTGGTATTCCATGAATCCTTACCACTTTTGTATTGTATATTATAGTAATATGATCATTATAGAAGTATTAATTTATGGTAATTAAGTGTACTAACTTTTTAAGGTGATCTACTAAAACATATATATCATTATTGACTTTAGATATTTTAGGGAGTCTGAAGATAAAATATATGATGATATTTTCCCATTTCTATTTTGGTATGGGAAATAGTTTTAAAATCCAATTATATTTTTTCTCTCATAATTAACTTGATAAAATACTAAGCACTGAGACACAAACTCTGTGATATCTCTCTTTATTCCATCCCACTAAAAATACTCTTTCAAATCTCTATACATCATTGAACATCCAAGATGAATAAAAAATGATGAACTATAGGCCAAATCTAATAAATAATTCTTCATATTAGGTATGTATGGGACATATATTCAATTATTGAACCTTATCATTGAATCATTATCATGGTTAAACTCAATAATATTTCTTACCTTCTTCTATAGCTCCACATATTCATTATGTGATTATTTAATCCTAGACTAGATTTATTTTTGAACATTCATTTGACCAATATAGGATTCTTACCCTCTCCTCTTGATTTATAGATCTATCCTTTGAAAATCTAGAAATATTTTATAATTTTTTATCCTCATCATAGATAAGTTATCAATGTCATTTTGGATAAATCATCTTCCACCTTGTTCATGTTCCCATGGTTGTAATGTATTGAAAAATCATAATCTTTAATTATCTCTAACCATTTTCCCTTGTGTATGTTCATATCTTTTGAGTAAATATAGAATTTAAACTTTTATGATAATTTATATATCACAATTCTTCTATAAATATAATTCCTATATAACATTAATGAAAAAATTACCATATCTAACTCCAATAAAACTATGGATCTTAGTAACTATGGTTGGTCTCAACTAGTTTTTAATAACTTCCATATTTAAAGTATCTACTAATATACATTCACATGAGATTATATATCCCAATAATAAATCTTTATAAAGCTAATATTCACACTTAGTAAGTTTTTTATATAACATTTTCATTATTTGGGTCTTAAGTATAAAGCTGAAATAATATTCATGATCTTACTTACTCTTTAAATGTATAATAATATCATCCATGAATACTATGATAATGTGGTCAAAGTAACCTATAAATAATCTATTCATTAAATACAATGAATATAGTAGGGTAATTTTGAAGATCAAGTCGCATCATTATAAATTCATATTATCCATAACTTGTATAGAAGGTTATCTTATAGTTGTCTTCATTTTTTATCCTCAATTAATAGTATCCATATTGAATATCAATTTTTGAAAAGTTTTGAGCTCCTCTTAGGTGATCAAAAAAACATTGATACGGGTTAGAGGATACTAGTTCTTGGTATTTATCATGTTATGTTCTTGATAATCAATATAATGTTTTATTGATATATCTTTCTTCTAACAAAAGAACCGATGCACCCAAAGGTGATGTACTTGGATAAATGAATCCCTTTTCAATATTTTCCTAGAGTTTCTTCTTCAATTTATAAAACTCAATAAGGGGTGTTCTATATGGATTATCTGAAATATGTGTATCATCATGTAAGATTTCTATTGAAAACTCAACTTCACAATTCAGTGGAGGACTGGGAAATCCTTCTAGAAAAATGTATAAAAACTCTATTAATATAGGAATATATTTGATTTTTTCCAAACCATATAAGATAAAAATTATTTAGAAAAGGAATCAATACCCATATAGTGAATATAATTTCCATTGGAGGATAACATTTGTTGTCACACAAAATGGTGATAAATTTTGGTAAATAATAACAAATGTTACTTCACTTCATTTAAAATTGATGTCAGATTTATATAGAGAATTCCAATTCATTCATAAGAAAACATCAAATTCTACTTGATAAGGAGTAACAAAATTTTCCAAAATCACATTCCCATAAACTTAAATCATATAATAATCATGGAATTCAGATTTTTTTATCGTACCATTAGGTATTTTTACTGATAAATATATATCTAAACATTGATTTTGTGATGTGATACCCTTAGAAAATTTATTAGAATTAATATAGTGGGTATAACCAAAAAAAATGAAACATTTTAAATCATCAAGTGGATGATAAATATACCTTTCACCATGTCATTAGGATCTTCCACACAATATCTAGTTAACTAATATTCTTAACCTTCTTCCCTTGGCTTATATTATGTTAATTTCCATTATCGTTTGGGGCATTGGTTGAAAAATTTCCCCATATCATTAAAGTTAAATCAGTGTGCATTTGGGATTCTCTGCTACCATTTAATTCAAGATCATAATGGACATTTTATCCACACATAAATAAAAATCATTTTTTAGTCATGTACCAAGGATTTTCTTTCCAAAATCATCACATGTTAGGAAACTCCCCATTATCTTCTTCCAATTGGTCATTTTTTTTCTCTCTCATCATCTTCTTCTCATGATTTCCTTATAATCCATAAGACAAAGATTATTATTTCTATATCTTGAAATAACATGATATTATATCCTAATATGATGATAATGTTTTGAATACTAGAGTCCTTTGAAGGATTTTATTAATACCATCAAAGAAATGGTCAATCTTACACTTTGGATTATGTATACAGTTGGTGGCATGAATTCCTAACATTTTAATATTAGCTTCATACTTAGCAATATTTTCCTCTTTTTTTGTCTTGGAATATATAATTTCTTCTCTATATTTACTCATTGTTGATGAGGAAAATATTTTTCTAATAAAAGTTTCATAAAATCATTCACTTATATGTTGGCTATTTCATCCTCATATTTCGTGTATTTGTATCAATAACTACTATTGATCTATATCCCTTGGGAGATGATAAAATTTCATAAAAACCTTCTCTATTTCATTATATCCTATAGTGGTAAATATCTTCTCCTGGGAACTTATCCATTTCTCAACTAAAATGGATTTATATCCCCATTAAATTATGGATTTTGATGATTCATAGTGCAGTATAACATGGTTTCACCACATTGTTGATCATTAGGTTACCCCATACACTCATGGTTAGTCATCAAAAATTAGACCATCTTCTAAAATATGGTCATTATTTGATTAGTTCAAGCTTCACCTCTAACTCCAAATTCATTATCTTTCCAAGGAGTTAAATCACTACATGGAGTATATACTTTGATATGGTTACCATTCCTTTAACTGGATTCCATTTCTAAACAATGGTGTACACTATATTAGATCATAACATCACAATGTATATCCCAACATTGTGAAACACTTAAGATAAATGGAAATTTTTATGCATGGATAATCTTATAATCATAAACATGGTTTAATTCTAAATTTTTTCATATCATTGACATATTTTCAAATACATTATAATGGTTTGGATAGAAAATGTAAATTATCCCAATCATGTCCCCCTAGAGTGTCAAAACATGTATGCAGAAATGTCTATTTTTATACACCAGGGATGATCGAGTGAAATCTCAATGAACCCTTTTTAGATTTATTACCCCTAGGTAAATATATGTTAGAGCCAAATCATCTTATATCATCCATATTATGAAGTATTTCTAGAAAAACCCCACATAATATCTTC
Organism: Viscum album; assembly: GCA_963277665.1. Classification (NCBI taxonomy): domain Eukaryota; kingdom Viridiplantae; phylum Streptophyta; class Magnoliopsida; order Santalales; family Viscaceae; genus Viscum; species Viscum album. The sequence continues at coordinate 1,967,799,874 of OY728165.1, read as the reverse complement.
CTCTCTAAAACAATAGGATGTTCTTCCATACTTATCCTCAATGTATATCTTAGGGTTATGTTCCTTGATCGATATTTTCCAAAATATAACTCCCAAGGTTTATGTAAAAGTCAATTTTATACCAACTATAAAGAACATGAACCTAGTATCTCAGAGATGGTGGTTAATATATTAAATTGGTTCTATATACAAGAGATATCATCTCAAAGGACCAAGTCATTATGTAGTCTTGGAAAACTAGATACAATCTTGAAATTCACATTGAATTTAAAAACATTAAATAAAAAATAGTATTTTCTTTGAGAACTCCATTATTACCTTTATCATATCCCTAAAAATCAAATAAAATACACTTCGGAGAATCCTAGGGAATGTAAACATAATAAATTGGAAAGATCTAATTTTATGTAAGGACATACATACAATGTAAAATATATTTATTAGATGAGAAAAAATCAATGAGGAAAGGTAAATTATTGAAACAAATTCCATTTAACCAATAACTTGAGCATGGATAATAATATGTCATAAATAAATAGCGACAAATAATTCTATAAAAATAATCACATGAGTTTGAAAATTATCCATGCCTATTCCAAGTACTTGAATAATTATATAGACATCTATAACCAATATCATAAGGATGGAATGCATATTTATATACACATAATTATAACATAAAGGCCTCATACCAAAAAAACTTATACATATGGGTAAAGCCTCAGCCAAATACCCAAACTTGTTTATCTCGTGAGACCTATAGATGCATCGAGGGGCTATGTAATTATATTCCCCACTCATCATATAATATGTCCAATGAATTCCTCACATGAAAGTGGATAATAATAATCATTATAAAATTTTGTATTGAAAAATTAGCATATGATATGTTAATAATTTACCTAATCAATAAATATAATTATCAACTATCCAGAGTAATATGATGATTGGAATCAAAATAGAACATATTCAGTAAAAATGATACTAAAACATCCATAAAAATAAAAAAAAATATCATTACAATATATTCCCAATGAATTATAAGTAAAATTAGGGTTGTTGTCATTGATGAATAGAAATACCATAAGAATTTCATTTAAAAATATTCTTGATGAAAATATCATTTTAAAATTGAAATTCACTTTAATAAACATAAAATTAATAGAATATTAGGAAAAATATTTTCTTTGAAGAGAATCATGTAAACATGTTAGGTAATCATGAATTAAATGATGGTAAGTAATTCCATATACACTGTATAAGTTAAAAAACATTCTTTCTACACTTTTGTAAGAAGTTTCAAAGTAACTCATTCAAAAAATAAAAATAATATTCCTATAAAAAAATAAAAATTAAAACATGGAAAAAATAATTAATATTTTATTTTTATAATGTTAAAAATATATTTTAAAATAATTTAAAAACATGGATATAGAAAAATATGGATTTTTAACTGAAGAGATAAATAAATTTATATTTTCCTATGAACATTATCTCAATCATTTTAAGTACCAAATAGATTAAAATTGTAATATTATTTTAAAAGTTAATTAATAAACACATTATAAGAAATATTTTTTTTAAGATATAAATATAAAAAAATATCCCATATAAGTGTTAAACATAAACAATCTCGAATAATAATGAGATTATGAAATAAACCCTTACCACTTTGGTAACATTTCAATTGTAAGCCCAAAAAATGAAATAACTTCAAAATAATATTTTAAATTCCATTGAGATAAATATATTCATTATATAACTTATAAAAATGGTAGTATATAAACCACCCATAAGAAATAAGTGGTAGATATGGAATATGTCTCACAAAAGTAAAAGTGAGAAGAGAAACCCTAACCTCTAGAATGATTTACTTTGTATGTGTTTGAACCCCCTATATAATAAATATAGATTTATTATATATATTATATAAATATAATCATATATTTCACACCATATATTATTTACTTATAATTTTTTATCTCTTTTTCATTACAGAATCTTTATAAAAAACACTAGTTTGGGTAATAATTACTTTATTTTTCATGTAAGTTTTGGTTTGGTAGAGTTGATCCTTATACTTAGATCATTCTTCAATTATCTCCGTAATTTTACACATGATATAAATATAATATATATACATTATATATTTATTTATAGTAATCCATAAAATTTATAGATAGAAAAATTACTTATAAACGTTTGGGGAAATGGTAGGTCATACATATGCATTAATGTTGTTTCCAATTCTAAATGATGGAAATAATTAGATATAAATAGTATTTAAACAATATAGAATCATTATTATATCATATATATCATATATATTCATTAAATCTATCATTATTAACATCCATGTAAAAATAAAATGAAAAATGATTCATATTACATGGTGGAGGTGGCAGCCCACATGTACGCATGAGCGACGTTATAGTTCTCCAACAGATTAGAAGAAAATAATTTATATGTAATATTATAATTAAATAAGTATATAAATTTTTTAAATATCATATACATATGTTAGAAACATCGTTACACTTTTTCATACATGGTGGTGATGAAGAACAAATGACATCGGTTCACAAGGTGGTAGTCCACCGTACACACGGTCAACGGTATCATTTCCCATTTGAAAGAAGATGAGATGGATATAGGTTATTACATTAACATAATAAAATATAATTTTATGGGATATATGTTTTTATTATTTAATTATATTTTGAAAAAAAAATTGAGGATGATGAATAAGAAATAAAATAAAAAATCTCATTTAGGAAGGATACCTCTTCTTTGAACAACCTCTTTATATTTATACCTAATGAATTCCAAGATTAGTTTTTTGATAAAAAAAATAAATAAAGGTATTTTTATGGATTTAATGAAGGTATTTTTTTATTATTGGCAGAAAAATTTGTCTTTTGAAATGTGAACAGGAGAGGAGATGAGGTTCTATTTTAAAAGTGGGGGAGAGGACACACTTGAAATGTTTGAAAAGAGTGAATTGTACCAACATGTTTCTCATACTATAAGGTTAAAAAATGGAACATTATTAAAACTTATATGATATAAGGTAGATATATTACATGAAAATTGTAATTAAAGAAGTTTTTAGTTCATTTTAACCCATATTTTTTTATTTTAACCCCCAATTAACCCATTTTAACCTTAATCACCATAATTATTTTTTTCCTTTTTTACTATTAATTAGGAAAAATTTTAAATTATTATATAATATTAATAATTATGATTCCAAATATGGAATAAATTTTTCCAAATTATATTTACCAAATTGGAAAATTTTAATTTAAAATTAAACCCATAGAAATGATGAAAATGTTGTTTCGCAAAGAGAAATTTTTTAAAAGTACATGAATATATAATATCATAAATCAACCTAAATTTAATTCCATTAAACTAAATTGGATTAATAGTATCATTATTAGACCATTTTTTCTTTTTAAAACATTTTTATATATGATGGATTTTTTAAACGATTTAAATGAAAAGTCAATTTTAATAATAAAAACATTATTTTTAACTAATCATTGAAAAATAATCTTTTCAGAAAATTCAAAAATAATAACCCTAAGATAATTTTTCTATATTTATCTAAAAAATGAATAGAATTTTTTCAAATACATTGTCTAAATTTTGTAAAAATTAAATTTAAAATAAGATCACAAAACATTATGAAACCATTTTTTAATAAAAATACAGCTTTTCAAAAAGACATTTCTTTTTCTTTAAAATTATTCTTATTTTTATTTGTAATTATTTGAAAAAACATATTTATAGATGTTTAAGCTATTAAATTTTCATAATTTGGTTAGTCATATTCATACCCGTAAAATTAACGACTAATTTATAATGTTTAATTTTAAATAATATTATTTATATCTCAATTTTTCTAGACTCTATATTTCATATATTACATGCTATCAAAATTTAAATTTATTTAGAAAAAATAATAAAATCTCAGGGTGTTATAGTATAGATATAGTATTCCCGAAAATAAATCATAAATTTAAAACAAACTCAAAAATTCATTTCTATAACTCAAACTACTCTGATATCATTTTGACTTAACTTGACCACCATGAAACCACCTAGGTCGGTGATAAACTGAGTGTACCACCATAATCCCACATCTAATTAGCTAGTGTCTAGAGAACAGATCCATGAATTCATAACATAGATAAGATGAATTTTCTTATAAAAACCTATTATATTAATGCCTCTATATTATGTATTAAAATTCATTATCACTAGAAAATAAATATATATCAATTGAACTATAAAAAAAGATATTATGAGGCATAAATTCCATGTAAAATTTCAAATGGGAACAAGAAATAAAGGGAAATACATTTTTAGAAGAAATTAACCAGAAGGAGCACCTAATTCATTATATTAGATGTCACCTCCACTATATAGGGCCTCATGAAATATAATTCATATGAATCTATGTATACCTTGAACCATGATTAAATAATTAGGAAAAGATCCTTTAACTTCACTAGATTCCAGTATGCGGAATTCATCTATGATAAGTGATCCATATCCATAGAAACAACATGTCTATATATGAATCCCAAATAGGGGTGGTTATGAAGATACCCAATAAGATTCCCCTAAAACAAAAATAAAATAAATAAATCTACTCAAGACCAAGTCCAATGTATAATATAATTTATCCCAAATAATGGAAATATGGTCTAAATTCATGAAGAAAATGGGAAATGGAAGAAACAAATCATCACAACTCAGTTTCACCATGAATCACATTATATAAGAAACCAAGGATAGTTAAGGTACAGTAAGACTTAAAATACATGAAATTTATTTTCTAGACATATTCCATAAATAGAATTTATTTAATAAGGCTTGAAAGGATCATTAAATCTCTATAGAATCTACATGTCGATATATATTATGTTCAATGACTCCTAATATTCTAGTTTTTCATGAATTCTAAGCTACCTTCCATAAACTATAGTGGGGTAACTCACATTATTAAGGAATTTGTATCTACTAAGTTAGTATATAACCCATATGAAGGACCTCTCCCTGGTATATGGGGAAGTACTAAATTCATAGATGTAGGGCCCTTCTTTGACACAAAAGGGAGTATATATTCCACTAATGAATGACCCTACCCTATCACATGGTATGTTTTTTTTGGGGTATCAAACTCCATCATCATATACAATATTCTCCCCTATAATGTATATGTATCTAGGGTAGTATATAAACAAAATACATAGAGGATGATACCCCAATAAACAGGGAGTACCTACCCCATTTTTTATCTAAACATCTCACCCACTATCTTCCAATAACTCAATAGATATATGTTATTTAAACTGAAAAAATTATAATATAGAAAACACTAATACATTAGAGGATCTGTGTATAGTACTATATATGATAAACTAATCATAATTAATTTTTAATACACCCATAACTATCATAAATAAAATAAATCAAAAAATATATCATTAATGTACTAGTACACAATATGTCTTGTGGGGTAGACTTCATATGGGGAACTCCATTAAGATGAGTCTTGTACTAGCACAGATAGACTAGTGTGGAATCCACATGCATAGTGTGTTCAGTTGAGTTCATGGTGTGTGTATATATAAGATAATTTAATGTTAGATAGAGTAAATGAATTCTAAGATATTATTATAAAAACTACCTAGCATATCTTGGAATAAATGACATGTGGATGCAGTTCCGATAAAGTCTTTAACACTGGATATACACTGAGTCACATCATAGGTTATACATGGTATCTATGAGGAATACATAGAGTATATTTCCTATGCTTATACTAGGTGTGTAAGGTCTATACAAGTCAATCTACTCATCCATGATACATGGTGTGTTGGACATAAATTTCTAGTGTGTTGGTCAAAATTTATGACATGGTGTATACATTAATACAAACCAATGTAAAAAAATCTAATATACATGACATTTGACTAAAACTCACATAATGTGTAATATTTAAAACCACATGTGATCCTATCACCACCAATTTTGAGTCACACTAAAAATTATAGGGTCTATATATTATGTGGCATTAACGATAATTTAAAATCCTTAAATTTATGAATATATAGTATTTCGTTTGGTACCACTCTAAATGGAGTTGAAAAAAATTTATAATTTTGTAATATCCATTTCATTTTATTTCACACAATGATCACCACTATAACCTCCATATTTGATTGTCTCTCTATTATTAAATGGCCCTATTACCTTAGAAACCTCATCTACACCTCACTAGAGCTAGTTCTAGAAATACATCATATCCTAGACTGTCATTGTTCAACCATCCATTAAAGCATGGAAAAAAATATTTCACATTGCTGTTACAAAGTCTATGAAATTTTATTTCTCGAGAAATCTTTTATTATACATTTATGTAATCACCATTGATCTCAATAATGAAGATCCAAGGAATATTAATTATTATAGTGGCTAGATAAATATGTTTCCACCCAAGGATAGGCTCATGTTCGGCTTCATAGAAAACATGAGTAGGAGACAATATTAGAATATGATATTTATTAGGGATGTTTCTTAATGTGTTAATATCATATAGATAATGTTTTAATTCATAAATAGATATTTTTTTAATTAATAATATCTATAAAAGGACATTAATATTTTATTTAATTATCAATAATATTAATCCATGTTAGTAAAAAAATCAAAGTAAATTTCTTGAAACAAATTCTCCTAAAAAATTTAGATGAATTATCCCTATTCTTACCACATGCTTGAAAAAAAATATTAAAAAAATAGCTCACTTGAATAGATGAGTAATATAATTAAGTAAAAAACAATATTTTCTCAATTCATTAAGAAAAAATATAATTTATTCATTTAACCCAAATTTCCATTGAAATCCTCATTTATTCAAAGAAAAAAATCACAAAACAATTGATATTGTATAATGAATATATTTTGGATAAGATAAAATTATTCGATGTGTGTTCCATGGGAGTAAAATAATAATTCATTGAATTATTACTATTTTTAATAATTTTTTATTATAATTATCAATTAATATAAATATATTCTTTGAAGAAAATTATATTTTGGACATAAAGTTTTTTAAAGGAATAATTAATTATTTGATCACCCCATATAATGATTTTCAAAATAAAAAATATATATATAATATTTTCCCTTAAAAATATTTGGTTAGATTAACAAAAAAATATTTGATATTTATTCATATTTTAAACACTTCATGATTTTTATAATAAATTTTATTGATAAAATTTAAATTGATTAAATCCTAAAAGTATAGGGATCAAATCAAACAAAATAAAAAATATGAATGAATGAATAAGAAGCATAAAATTTTATTTATTTTTGTGAAACATGATGATCACATCATGATCCTTGGTTTTCACTGTAACCACCACCAAGTTAAAAATGAACAAAATTATGAATTTCTTCCATTTGATAAGAGATGGAGAGGTGAATTTTATTATCTACTAGATAAAACCCATTCTAGGATTTAATTTGTTAAATTCCAATTTAAAATGATAGTTATGAAGAATTAGAAAATTTTAGTGATTATTTCTATAAATGCCACAAAATAAGTCCCCTCATAAATTTTAAGATTTTTCGTTTTCATAATGGTGAAGGAATTAATATTTTCCCTATAAGTGAGATAACTGATTTATTAAGAGGGGTGTGAATTGAAAATTTTATTAAATTTTAAATAATAATCAAATTTAGGTAAATTTAAATTTGAAAATAAAGATACAAACACGTGTATTTTTATAGTAGTTTGGGTCAATATGATTCTATGTCTACTCTATAAAATCTAAACATGAGAGTTTGGAAACTACTATAAATAGGATGTGAAATCATAAGGGAGTCACAAAATTTTATAATGTATTTTTGAAACCAGAAATAATATCTTTTATCTTACCTATTATAGGCCTCGAGGCACAACCTGGTCCCTTCATATTCAAGTGGAAGAACTAGGCATGCCTTTATTTGAAACAAGGCACAACCAAATCCATTTTATTTTACTAGATAGGGAATAACTTGAGGAACCTTTTTATAGGAATTTTATAATCTAGAAACCAAGTTCATTATTTTTAATGGAAATCAAAACCACTAAATTATGCACATAGAAAATATGGAAATAATTTAGTAAATCAAAAACAAGACACACATGGAAGTTATAAATTTCAAGGTTATATTAAATCCCATCATCAGCAAAGGACATTAAATTTTAATTATAGAAAGATTTTTTTTATTTATGATCAAAATGGTGATTATCTCTGTATAGTTTTAGTATCCTTGATAATTCATTCGATTATTAACTTATTTTTTTAAACTATTTTTATAGAGATTCTTCTTACATAATATTTCAAAAAATATATTATGCTAAATTTATTCTTTTCTTGATATAGTGGTCACACATGTTATAATCAAAAACTTATTCAATATTTGTTAGTGTAGCAATCCCATAAAAAATCATGTATTATGCATTTATTATGATAAAATAATAGTCATATGGATTCGATTCCAAAATTTAAAAACATGAACAAGAAGTATAGTTACACTAATTAAAATAGGTATAACATTAATAAAGATATAAATATTCCCATATTAATAAAAAATAAATTCTTTAATATACTTCTCAAAGAATTCCAAAAAAACTATTAATATTTAACTCAACTAAAATTTGTAATTCATGAATTTCCAACAAAACATAATGAAAATAAAACTTTTATTATCTCATGAAATTTTAATTCATTTAAGCATAAAATACTACCAAATATAATTCAATGTAATCAAAATAGTAAATTTTTTATTATATAAAAACTATTAATATAAATAATTATGAAAAATATGTAATAAATTGATATATGAAATGATTTGAAAAATATAGACATTTTATGCTTTACAAAAAATACTATTATGTATTACTAATCCACTATGAATTTATAAATTGTGTATGCAGTTTAATTTCATAATAATTTTTTATTCCGACATGAAATTATATATTATAGGACATTGTGTTTAAATAATATGGTTGGTCATGTATGATGTTCGTTTAGTAGTATTACTTTCTCTATTGTGCATGACTTTCTAAACTGTGAATCAAAATTTGTTCTTAAATAATTGTATGATTTCATATAAATTTAAAATAAAATTTATTACTTTAAAAAATCCGTATGGCATCCAGTTAAGTTGTATTTCTCTATAGTTAATATCTTTAATTTTGAAAAAATAACCATTAGAATAACATATAACATTATGCATTATCAGAAGACATTAAAAAGAAAAAAAATTAATATGTTCAAATATATTATAATTTCAAAATTTTCATAAGACTTCAAAATCTATAATATATGTTTTTGTAACTATAAATAATCAATTTATACAATGTTTTATTTTTCTCTGAAATGATTTCACAAAATAAAAAAACCTATGGAACATTTTATACACAATTTTAACAATATTTTTTATTCTAAAAACACAATATTCCACTCATGCTGGAAGGAATAAGATGATAATTTTTTAATTATAAAATCAAAATTAAATTAAGTTTCAAGGATTTACTCAATAATCTCCCTCATTTTGATAATTACAAAACCAGTTATAATTTCAAATACATCTCTCTAATTTTTAATTTTTCAAGAAGATTAAAAATAAACTAATAAAGTGTATTTTCCCCATTTTGGAAACCTATATTCAAATTATTTTATAAAATATCTATCCTTTTATGATAAATAATATAGAATTTATCATAATACATGTAAAACTGGTTTAAATACTAGAATTTTGGTATGAATAGAATCGTTTGAAAGAACAAATGCAACCTATTGGATATGATTTTAACATAAACCAATTTTTATATTATATATCCCCCAAAATGTATGCCTTATAAAAAATAAATATTAACCAATAATTGTAAAGAGTTGATATGGATAATAAAATTATAGAGAACCACTCATAATACAAACTTGTATTTCATCTATAAAGGCATACAACATCAATTGTGTGTGTCTAAATTAAATAATTATTTTCTAAAAAAAGAAAAATATTTATGAAATATTATTTAGATTCCTCAAGGATCTATGAAAATATGTCAAAAATTTCAAGGAATAAATTATTATGATATGTTATATATTAAACAGTATCCAATGGTGAATGCAAGTAGAAATAAACCAAACAAATATAATAGACTTATCATACACATTGGTAAAAAATGAAAGTCATATTAAATATATTTTTAATAAACCATAAAATATAACAAGATTAATCATCCTTACTGACTAAATAAATCACCATGCTATAAAAGTGATTAGTTGAAAAATATATATATAATTTTCCCGAGTTGGTATTTTTAATATTAAATTATTTTAGCCAGGAAGAACCACCTACTATCCACAAATGGATTTTGATAATAGATTTAATTCAATATTTTATTTTAAATTTCCATCATGCCATGTTCATATTTTATTTTTTCAATAATGGTTGAATATATTGGTTTTTAATGATATTATCTAGTTAATTATTAGTTGTAATATATTCAAAACAATTTTCACCTTTCAGGATATGGTCTCAAATATAATGATATCTTACCCACAAATTATTTTTTATTGAATAGTGTGAATAATTATTTGAAATTGATATAGATAATGATATATTACATAAAATATTTTAATTTTTAATGTAAATATAAAAATATATTAATGATTCATTAATAAATATAGACTGGTAAAAAAACATTCATCCAATAATGTATTCTTCTTTGGGACTAGATAAAGCAACAAAATTTTTGTTCTTAAAAATTAAAGATATTATGTTCTTATGTAGGAAGTGACACATTCTATTTTTTGATTTGATAACAATTTTATGATAACTAAAATAAGAATCTATATAAATTTTTAACTAAAAATTGGTTTTCTAGAATAAAATTCCCCAAGGATTAATTAATATTTAATATATTTTGTTATTCATTTTATAGATTTAATGTTACTTTCTATAGGATAACTTTTATTTTTAACAAAAATACAAACTAATTTTTTTTAAATCTGGTAGATAAAAAGATAAATATAAAATAATTCCAATCATAACACTATAATTTTTTTATCTCTAGATTTTATAGACTCAACTACATCTATTTTACATTAAGTAATTATGGGGTTATTTCAAAATTTTCAACTATCTAAACCGAATATTTGAATATGTTAATTTGGATTCTTAAATTGATTTAGACTTGAAGCATTATTCCAATGAAAAAATTAATGTCCTATGAATAATTTTAACTAAATCATAATAATCAAATCAGATTCATGTCTATTTAATTTTTAAAATTAAATACATAAAGAATCATTTGAATAAGCATAAATGATATCATCTAAAAAGATTTGATCAATCAAAATTCCTTTATAATTTTTCATCATAAGAAAAAGAATAATCAATCATTCATCTTTAAAAATCACTTTTCAAAATAATGAGAATATTTCATAAGATTTTCTTGAAGCTATAATAATACCACAATGTTTTTTAGAAAATGTTAAAACATGATTTTGAATCTTTTTATATTCAAAATCTGGGCATTGTTTAAAATCTACATCCTCAAAAATCAATCAAAAATAAAACGATGTTTCATGTTTTTTGAAACACTTTAATACCATGAAAGGAAATAAAATATAATATAATCCTTATATATTATAACCAATAGATTGGATAAAAATTTTCATTATAACTTATCCATTCATATATATTGTATCACTGTTCTACAAATCTTGACTTTGCCAATCTTTTTTTCCATTTCCAGAAGCCGATTAGAGGGAACCGGTACCCCAAACCGGTTTAAGGAAAACCGGAAACCTCACAAACATTCAAATAGATTTCAGCGGAATTCAAATTCAAAATTCAAACTAAACAAGGTCCAACCACGTGCCCCACCTCGATCCACGATCCCATCACCCGTCAATCCTCGAGCCGCGCAGTTGCCTCAAAACGCGCCACCAATCAAGTCGCCGGCAAGACATGCCGGACCGACCAGTGTTCATCACCACTGGTGATCGACGAACCACTGACCATGCCACCACCTTTATCACGCCCGCCGGAGAAACAGCAGGGAAACCGCATCAACTGGAACGAAGGTGAGCTTCACCAACGTCCAACAACATCACCTTCAATCGTGGCCAAGAACCAACCACCGCGGAAGACGCCAACGCGCAACAAGAAGGACCAAGAGCGCTCCGAAGAGTATGCCATTGGAAGAACTGGTCTTACACCCGTAGATCCAACCAGGAGCACCGTCAAGTATAGCCACTGTAGCAGATAGCCAACGACCATCGGGAAACATTTCCACCCCTAGCTAGAAAACACTAGAGAAAGATCCAGAAAAAGTAAATCACACATTCAAAGAAACAAAACACAAACCATCAAACCCTAAACCCGAGGGAGCAGGAAACCGTTGCAAGAAGATGAAACCCACAACCCAGATCTCGTCATCACCGTCCTTATCGACCTCAAGAGCTATCACGAAATACTAACCGCCCACACCGGAACTTCGAGCTTCGAGCTCTGACCGATACCACGCCACCAACGAAAACCCTATCCAGCGAAAGGAATCGGGCAAGCTAGAAAGCAATGAGTGTGGGAGAGACGGAGGAAACCCCGAAGCAACCGGATCTGAGGAAATGAGGCAGCGAGAACCCAAGGGAAGGAGGCGGCGATGAGGAGAGCACCCAGAAACCGCAACTCCCCTTATGGGCCCATATCCCTACAAATCTCGATTTATTTTTTAAAATATGTTTATATTTAACATGTTTGTTCTTAAAAAATAGTTAGAACCAATAACATGAGATTTATTATGGGGTTCATGGAAATCCCAAACATGATTTCTAAAAATAGTTTTTATCATTTATTTAATAGAAAGATACTAAATATAATCAATTAATTATTCATTGTTATTTTTGGTAATAAAATCATAAATGAAATCAAATTTTTCCATAAATTTCCTTAATGAATTTTTAGTTTGGACTGTTGAAATAAAATTTCTAATTTATTTCTCCAAAGTATAATCATTATTATTTTTCAATGAATTGACATAAGGTAGACTCTACCACTTTATATTTTCATTATTATTTTAAGCTTTAACCTCACCAAAATTAATTTCTATCAATTTTTTGTCAAGTTTGATAAAATCATTTTTCTTTTCTATTGAAATATTTTCCTTAAGTTTTATATAAATAGATTCATCAACTTCCATGGTTATTTTATTTTGAAATATATAGGCTTTACTAGTTTTTTTATTACTTAAAAGGTTTCTTTCCTTTGATTTATAATAAAATATATCTAATGTATCATTTGTGTTAAGGATATAAACATTACAAAAAATACTCTAAAATAACCAATTTTTTGGATTTATATATCTAAGTAGTTATGAAATTATTTTCATTAAAAAGTTTCATAAAATAAATCTATATGAAACATAACAATATGTATTTATAGCTTAATCCAAAAAATATCAAGTATTTTTAAATTCATTTAAAAATGGTTCTAGATATTTATTGGAGTGTTTTATTTTTCCTTTGCATAACATAATTATGTTGTTATATTGAAACTATAGTGAATGGGTTAGGAAAAATAATAATATTTCAAGGTTAAATGGTGTAATATTTTTAAACATATAGTTTTATTCAAAGAGTGCTACTAAAAAATTAGTTTTAACTTGGATTAAAAAGAAAATGGGATTTTTGGAAGCATTTGGTCTCTCAAAAAAAGGATAACAATTGAAATAATAGATTTAAAATAGAATAATAAAGGTTATTTTTTCATGTTTGTTACTCCAACTGAAATTATATCCTAGTATTTTGATAATTCAATTATTCCACTTTTGAATAGGTGAGTGATATAATTCACAATCACTGCACTTATCACCCTTTCCAGAATAGAGTGTAGTGATAATATCAATAAATAAAATATCATTTTTGTCTACACACATTCATTTTTTATCAAGTGTTTCAGTGAATCACCCATAGTTTTTGTAGGCAGTACCCAATAGAGTCTTATATTTCATGAGTATTACAAGAGTGTTCACGACCCCTTATACACATGATAGTTATCACCAAGCACTTTACCAATCATTATTTTTATGTTTAATCATACATAGAACAGAATTAAATAGAGGTATATGATGGATCATTGTCTATGGGATAATAAATAACCAAAATTATAATCAAATATAGTGGAATCTAATATTTATAAACTGTTACTACATACTAAAATTAGTTAATGGAATAGATATCTTTATTCATATAATTATAATGAGATAAGAATTACATAATAAAACCTTCCATTTTCAAATAACTCATAATTTTTCCCTCTAATCAAAGGGTGATATAAATTAATATTGAAAATGAAGTCATTAAATAGGAAAAAAATAGTAGTAGTAGCATAAACTTCTTTAGCACAAACTCTTGACTAATCTTTACCTCTTTTATAATTTATCCTCCAATTAATTTTTAAGTGCTATATTTTTATTCACTTTTTACAAATCAAATCACAGAAAATAATTTATTTTTGAATTTTTTGAATGTTTATGTCTTCATCACAGCTTCAAATCTCCAAGTGATCATAAATTCATGAAAATTATTATAATTATTTCCTTATTCATGATAAAAATATTTTGAAAATTATGATTTACATGGCCTCATCTTATTAGTTATGCACTTATTAAAGTGGAAACCAATAACCTCGTTTTGAAGCACATGTGATTCCCCCAAAGACTTCATTTCATCATCCTTTGACCAATTTTCTCAAAGGTGTGACATATACACAATGAAAAATAACATATACATACATGAAAATCATATATATGTAAAGTAATATTCAAAAATAAACATTGGAAATGACTCATACACACATGGGGATCACTCAAACATGCAATAAAAATAATTTTATTTTCCCTATAGGGGTATATATATTGGTAAAATAGAATTTTCTATTGGAAAAAGTTTTTTACCAACATAAATTACCATATCACATAATTGTTTCTAATAAATCTATAATAAAATTTTATTTCAATAGATAAAATAGTTATGGTACAATTATGATAATACTAATAGATAATATATTAGTTGGTGAAATAGTTTAGCAATAGATTAATATGCTTGATTTCTCTATTGATATTTTATTTACCAACATTATTATAACATTCGTATTACTATTAATATAATTGTCTTATATTTAATAAATAATTTTATTATAAATAATGTTTTTCATCTTATTATAACAAATACCAAAAACTAAATTTATATATATTGTTTTAAATGAATGGTTATATAATTTTTTAAAACATTAATTGGAAAAAAAATACATGACATTGATAAATTTAATCAAATATGATACACTTATATATTATTATTATTATTATTATATTATTATTATTAAATTATCGTACAAGAAAATCATCAAAAATAAGTCACATAATTTGATAAAACATGCCCAAATTCCTATAAACAATAATAGATTTTTTGAATATTCATAAATATAAAACTAAAAATTATAATCACTCAATTTATAAATGCAACCTGTAAGCACATGAAATCACCATTATAATTCATCCTTGACTGAAAAAAGGATCCCTTAAATAGTAGTATTTATGGGCCTTATGAATATATTTTTCCTAAGAACTTAGTTATGTTTGTAGTTTTTTTATAATATAATGATGTATTATAAAATTCATGAGGATAATGAATGATGCATAATAATTTTTCGAATAACTTGAGTGAAAATAAAATATATGGAAAATTTTAAATGTGTTAATTTTGGTTTCAAATAATTTATTTTTCTAGAATATTGTATCTAAATAAATAGAAATGATTTTAATTGCTAAAAATATTGTTTTTGAATAATGAAAATGTACTAAAAATTTCATAGAGATTCATATTTTTCTTCGAATAAGAACTTACTATTGTAGGTTTTTTTACAACATTTTTTTTCTCTCCCATTGACTATGTTTACTTGAAAACACGTTATATTCATCTTGATGTTAGAATGTGGTGATTTTTTTTAGGAACTAAAAATAATATTTGTGAATTATCAAGTTTTGGATATACCCTTATAAATATTTATTTTTTACTCTATAGAGATGAATCATTGAAACGATTTGTTTATGTTCTGATATAGACTCATCGGGTAATTTCTTATGTTTCATGTCATCTGAAACCTCACGAGTTAAATTATCTTACACTTCAAATTGAATTTGATGTTATTTTTTCATAGGAATTTGGAGGCACTATTTATTTTTACTATAGTGTAAAATATATACTAATCATAAAATTTTGAATCTTATATTCACTTAGAAAGAGTTAAAAACAAGGAAGATAATATGTATAGAATAAATTAAGGATCATGACTACAAAATTCATTACCATCATATAAAAGAAAACAACGTAGATAGTGTTTTGAGTCGAAATGATAATGGTATAATAACTGTGTTGGTTTTGGAACATGGACCTTTGGTTAGTGATTTGTTGAATTTTCACCTAGAAATTATGTATACAGGCACACCCTCTATATTGTTCAGGTGTAAGAAGAGACATATTCTTTAGAAAAAATTAAGAAATCATATAAAGAGGATCATGTTTTATTGAAAAAGGTAGAATATATCAATAAGGGTAAGTTTCCAGATAAAATTGTTGATGAACATGGTGTAATCAGATTTTAGAAAACATTATGTGTGCCTTGTGATTTCTAGTTGATGAAATAATTATTGAGAGAAGATCATAGTTCCACATTTTCCATTCATCCTAACAGCACTATAATTTATAGAGAACATTAGTTGTATTATTGGTGGGATGGAATGAAATGAGATATTTGAGACATTACCGTGAAATATTTCACTTTTTAATAGGTTAAATTAGAGTGAATATTAAAAAAATTGGTGCTTCATCCATTTCCAGTACTGAAGTGTAAATGAGAAAACATATCTATGTATTTTGTGGTGGGATTACCAATGACATATTGATGTAATAATGTGATTTAGGTTATTTTTTATTGATTAACTAAATATGTTCATCTCATCCACATTCAAGGTATTATGACTTTTGATCAACTTTCTCAACTATACCTTATGGAGATAGTCAAGTTACATGGAGTTCATGTCTCCATTGTATATATCTATGATCCCATGTTCACATCTATTTTTTGGTAATAATGTGAGAATTATTTGGGTAATGAATTAAATTTTAGTACATATTTTCATCCTTGATCTGATGGAAAGTCGGAGAAAATAATTAAGACCTTAAAATACATTATTATTACCATTTAAATTGATTGTAAAGTAATTTGGGAACCTCATCGTGATTTTTTGAGTTTTCTTATAATAAAATTTATAATTATAGTATACAAATAGATCCTTTTGAAAAAATATATGGAAAGATGTTATGGAATCTAACTTTTTGGGATAGAGTAGGAGAATAGAAGTTTTAGGGACCATAATTGGTAGAAGAAATGGATAAGAATGTGAATATGATTCAGCAACAAATGAGGTTGCCTAAAATTATATAGAAAAGATATACTATTAATTAGATGAATGATATTTCTTTCGAGGTGGGAATCTTGTTTTTCTTAAATTTTATCCATAGAAAAGTGTTTATCATTTTGGTAAAAAAAAGGGTTGTTATGACCATGGTTAATTGAACCATATTAAGTCCTATATAATTTTTGATTAGTTTCATAATAATTGTCCTTGAATCCAAGTTTATCTTAGGTACATGTCATATTTAATGTTTTATTGTTATGAAAATATGTATAAGATGCATCTCATGTTTTGATCCATGAAGTAGTACCATTGGAAGTGAACCTTTATTATGGGGAATAACCTATTCAGATTCTTAAACACATAGTGCATGTGTTATGGAATAAGTTTATTTATTGAGTTATGGTTTTTTGGGAAATAAATATGGTTGGAGAAGTAATATAGGAATCTGAAAATACTTTGAAGGTAAAGTATGCCCATATTTTTTAGAGTTGAATAAAATTGCAAGGATAAAATTTCTTAAACTGGGGAAGAATTTAAAATCCTAAGTAATGTTAAGATTAATAATTTTCAAGTCTTATTAATATTCCATAATTTTATTTTACATAGTTTTATTTATTATAATAATATCAGATAATTTTTAAGTCAAAAGGGAAAAATATTTATTTCTAACAAAACTGGTTATTCATTCAATATATGGTTTTATTTAAATGAAATAATTAAAATATATATAGTTTTAATTTTTAAATATGAACTTCATTTTTTAAATCATCATATCAATATTATATTGGGGTAAAAATATCGTATTTTTCATTAAAAAAATTATTTTTAATTGAATAGTAAAAAAATGTCGTCTTTTATAAAAAAAATCATTTCTTTTCATTAAATAATGTAATTTAAAAGTATAAATTCTATTTTAATTTTATATAAAAGTAACATAATCATTCATTATTCATATATAATATAATTAATTACATTTTAATCATTTATATAACATATTTTTTAATAATTAAATTTTTGGCCTTAGGAACACATTTTTCTAAAAAAAAAATCATTGTGTTTTTTGGGTTTGGTTTTAAATTAAATTCATCCACTTGAATGTTTTGAATACTTAAAAACCCATTATATATTTAGAATTAGTATATCCAAATTTTTTAAATACTCCCATTTTATTTTTGGTTATTATGAATAGTAACTATATAAATAATTATCACCTTATTAAGAATAAATTAGGTAATTTAGTTTTAAAATAATGCTCTAAGGAAAAAATATTTTTCAAAAAAATATTTATTTTAATTGATTTTTTTACCATTAATATTCAATATTTTAAAATGTGTAAATTTTTATGCACTTTCCATTGATTATAAAATTTATATTATTTTAAGTAAATATAAAGTCAAAAACATCACTCTCTTGTTTTAAATATATCTAATATTTTGTGATGGGGATTAAAATAACTTATATTTAGTTAAAAATATTTATCTAAAATATAAATAAATTTATTAAATAAATTAAATTTATTTTTAATTTGTAGGGATAAAATAATTACTCTAAATGCTTACACAACACTAACACAGTGCTTGTGAAAATAGTAGAAAAATCAAATTAATGATTTTAAAAACACTAAAAGTAATATTTTTTTAGTATTTTAATTTTATTGTTCAATTTTTTAATTAAATATCAAATATTATGTATGTTTGAATGTATTATATTATAAATTAATTGTTATCGTGTAGTTTTCAAATTCAAATTAAAAGATAGTTCCAAAAATGATTTTAGTGATATTTTATAAAAATAATGTTTAATTAAAATATTAAAAATTACTAAAACCCCTATATTCACTAAAGTGATTATGATATAGTTTTAAGTATTTACCATGGTCTATATAGGATCTAATTTTCTTTTTATAGTAACTATCTAGAACCTGAAATTGTAAAATAAATCGTTATCTTGGTAATCATCAAAAAAGGTTAACATGAGTTTAAACAAAAATATAACGATGAAAATTTAATATAAACATATCCAAGTTTTACTATATGGGATTATTTTTACTCAATAAATTACTATATTTTAATCATATCAAATATATAATATTGAAACTGATAATTAAATGATATTAATATAATAATTTAATAAATTCCAAGAATACCCCTCCCCTCTCTTATAAAAGGGCACCTCATCTCCTATTTTATCCACACATAAAAAGCCTTATAGTTTGGAAAATACCCACAAAAATACCATTACAACATACCTCCCCACATTACAAAGTCCTTTTTTTAAAATAAAACCAACATAGGAAATCTTATGGTGTAAACATTAAGAGGTTTTCCAAATAAGTGGAATAGTTTTTAACCAAGAATTTTCATTTCATTCATTATTATACCCACTTAAAATACTATTCATCCTTTAAAAAGAAATAAAAACAAAATCTAACATATACTAAGATTTTTTTATGTTAATGGAATTACCTATATCTATATCCTCTTCCATAAAATGGGAAACAAAATCATCATTCATGTGTATGGTGAGATACCTCCTCGCGAACTTATGTATTTCATTTTCCATCACTGCCTCTCACATATGGTCATAAATATTGACTTAATATATAAAAAATATATTCATAAAATATTATTCATTTGGTAAAATCAATATTTCATCTGTTTTCAACCTCTCCATTCATTGATAAATAATAACATTATTCATACATACGTATGGATTACCACCTCCATAAAGCGTTGTGATTCGTTTTCATCAAAACATCACATATTTGGTATATATAATTGTATTTGAAGAAATAATATAGTATTAATGAAATAATTATCATACTTAAAAGATAAAATAATGATCATCTTTTTTCCATCATGATCGTTGAAAATAGAAATTTCACTCATGTCTACTTAAGACCTACAATCTCTATGATTATAACATAGTTCATTTTACATAACCATAATTCATGGTTTGTTATAAAAGTATACTTGTTATATAAAAATTATAATATTTTTATTATCATTATTTTGGAGATGAATTATTAATGACCTCGTTGATTGTAGTCGACCTAACGAAGTCATTTTGGACATATTAGCTAATAATCATAAAAACATCCAACATGAACATAAATGATTAATTAATTTAATATAAAATGATAATAAATAAAATAAAATGAATAAAAACATGAAAAAGGTTCCTAATAATGTAAATAATTAACATAATTTTATTATTCATGATGATGAATAAAATAGTTGATTAATCAATCTTGAGGTAAGAGAAACTTTAAATTAAAAACATCATTTTAAATGTTTTAAATATTTAGTTTATAAATATATTTATTCCATATCCATAGTTAGAAAAAAAAAATTTATTTGTTTTTATATGGATATAAATTAATTATAAAGTAAAGTGTATTTCCCTTCTAAATTTCTTTGAAAGGTTCTCAAAAGGAAACATGTCAAAAAAATTATACAAAAAATTTTGTCTTTCTATACAAAATGAAAAAAGTAATGTTATGTTTTAACATATATAGTGTAAATGGATTTTACCACCCCATAAATAATTATTTTTCATTGTTCTTAATTTTTTATCTTCCATTATCTCTTCAAATAAAAACACTATTTCTATTTTTTGGGGGGTTTTAATTTTCAAAATGGGTTTTTAACGAAAAGGTATATATCAATATTTGAAAATGTTTTACTAATTGATTCAAAAGGATTTTCTTGTTGATTTTTTTTATATATTTTATTATATTTGGTCATTATTTATGGTTGGTTGACCCAGTTAGTGCTCTTAAATTCTTTAGGTATTTATTATTCTCTTCAGATAATTATGTTGGAAGTCAACCATATATTTATTCCAATTGTAAGGGTTTCTATAAGGGTTCTATGAATATTTTGTCCCAAGGT
Organism: Viscum album; assembly: GCA_963277665.1. Classification (NCBI taxonomy): domain Eukaryota; kingdom Viridiplantae; phylum Streptophyta; class Magnoliopsida; order Santalales; family Viscaceae; genus Viscum; species Viscum album. The sequence goes on along the minus strand of OY728165.1, from coordinate 1,967,778,424 downwards.
ACCTAAAAGGAATTTCTATGATTGTTAATAATTTTTCAAAGAAATCAAATGATTTCAAAAGGTAATATAATGATCAATTCAAAGGGAGATTAATTTTTAATGACTCTTATTTTTACCATATATTACTTTTGAATATTGTATGGATTACTTTTAGAGCTAGGTGGTGAGATGGAATAATATTTTGAAGCCCAGTGTGCCTAGAATTAATTTTTAAAATATATTAAATATATTAAATATCTCCAATTCATAGTTTTCCTAAAAATGTGGAAGAACAACTGAAAATAGACTCATATTATAAATATGAGTCTACTATTGGGTTCATTTCATGGGTTATAACTTAGGATTGACATAAAATTTGTTAGCATTGCAAGTTTGGTTAAAAGTTTTCATTGTTGTAAATAATAAAATAAATATATTTATTTATTTATTTGAATAAGTGATTTAGAAACCTATTGTTTTTATAGAAATATAAATCTATAATTAATGTCAAGGTTATCCACATAACCCTATAGCCATTAGAGAATGCATTGGAGGATCACACTCAGACAAACAACCACCAAATCATGGAATCCCTTCAAGAGGACCAAAGTGAGATCCTCTATCATCATCATTTCTTAAGGTGGGTTTCTTGGTTTTGTCATGAAATAAAATATATGGGCTTCAATCACCTATACATCATGTTAATATATAAAGAGTTTTTAGTATACCCCATGGATCTAGGATTGATCCTCATTCTGTTTATCAATCTCTTCAAATTCCAATGTGTACTTCTTATGGTGAGATCTAACGAGCATGACATATCGAAAGGAAACCATTAGTGTTATCTGAATCATTTAGTGTGTTCTCCCGGAAGAGTGTTATGTGGAGGCTTTGAGTAGGAATCATATTCTAGAAACTTGGTTGTGACCTTACCTTGATATTTTATGTCTACTTTGGGTACATATGGATATCATTGTTATATATAATGTTGAAATATACCTTTGATGACCTGACTATTTTTTATGATATTTTATGCTTATTGATTTTGGGGTGTCCTATTGGGTATTTCTATAACCACCCCTCTATGTGCCCTGCCTGTGCATGTCATGTCTTACACAGATGACAAACCATTTGAAAAATTCTTAGAGGGAGCAAGATCTGGAAAAGCATAGTGAGTCGGATATACTAAGATGTGTTCTTTCAGTCACTTTGTCAGATGTACCCTTCTATACATTATAGGTTTTACTTGTTTTCATTTTCTTTTTTCATCTTGTATTTTTAGCTTTTGATTTTTAGTACTTGTTATCATACATTTATGGATGTGATTTTAGATGTTTTCATGAATGGTTAAATATTGTTAACATTTCATCGTTTTTTGGGCATGGATATGTGTGTGTCTCTATAGGTACATTATGTTAAGTCCTACCATGTGTGTGATATTACTACTCAGGGATAGACTCTGACCTTTTCTTATTGGAGGCAGGCTTGGGGTAGTCACAACATGGGGCCCATTGGGAAGGGCCTTGATAGAGTGGTATTATTGGTAATCATTTTTACATTAGGACTAAAGTCTATGAGATTGGTTTGGGTCAATAGTGTTAAGTGTTTTGAGTTTGAATATTATTCTAGGGACTCTAGTGTTGGTGCAACAGACAATATATCCATGCACAATGAATTAGAAAACCTGCTAGTTTACTTAGTACATTTAGACATTGTTTTCAGGGAAAAAATTGGTACATGCATCATATAAGAATGGGTTTTGGTTTACAAGTCCTTATTGAGTCAGCTCCCTATATATATTCATTGAACATTGTAGGTCTTATTTATTTCAATATGTCTTAATGAAATTTTCAAACTAAGATTTAGTATCAGAATTAGAAGGATGATCTTCTCAGTTATGATTCTTTGATATAGGTACCTATTTAAGAGTTTTTTCTTCCAGGTGGTGCACAAGTCATACCACAACCTATTGAGTAGCATATGTTACAGAAAGTACCAAAATATGAGGTTTACTATCTAAGCATGATTCATGAGCTTTAGTATTAGTGGCCCCTCAGGTTCTGAGGAATTCTTGAGACCCATGCGACTAAAGATTGTCTTCAGGTACTGACATGATTATTCTGTATTTTCATGATGCCCGCAAACTAGATGGTGGTCCTAAAAATGATCATACTCCATGGATAAGTAGGATGGTGGTGGGGTTTAGTGAAATAGTCGTCTAATGAGGCAACTATGTCATGTTTAGAGTTAGAGAATCTTTTTAGAGAGCAGTTATCTTCATCTGTGATTAGGACTGTGGGAATCGATGAGATTATATAGCTTCAGAAGGGTAGTATGACTATGGATGAGTATTCATCAAGGTTCAACAACATCTCTCAATACTTAATAAATATGGTGTGTGACCAGTTCATTAAAGATCATAACTTTGAGTGAGTAATGCATAGGTATATCTGAGCCAGTGTGATACCTCTATGCATTCTTACTTATTCTAGGGTGTTGGAGCATGCCTTAGTGGTCGAGTGTTTCCTAAATAAGCAGACAAAGACAATTTGTGTTGGTAGTGGACTCACTAGAGATGACACCTTGGTCATAGAAAGATGATATGAGACACATGGACCTAGACTTGTGATATATTTTAGGATCCAATCCTAGGATAAAGGGTATGTGGTTCACGGTTCATAGGATGGATCTAGTCATCCGAGGTAGAGGTGGTGATACTCCTGTGACGATTGGGGATATATTTCAAGAGAATGTAGGACCCATCATAAAAATGATTGGGAGATAGTGGATGGACCACCTAAGTAGAGGAAGCGGTAGGATAAGGAAGGTCCACAGGGTATAGGATGTGATATAGGACCTGGGAGAGTAGCTAAAGGTAAAAGAAGTTATGAATTTTATCCACCACCACCCCTAGATGGTCTACACTATGCTCAAGGATCTGGGGAACTGGGGAAAAGGTAGTTGCAGACGGTTGAGGTGTATGAACTTGAGGCTTTGGGGATGATATGAGGTATGATCTATGTATTTTCTACCTTATCTTCAGTAATGATAAACACATGTGTGATTCATTCCATTATTAAAACTTATCTAGTTTGATGCTTAGAGATAGTGGTTGAATCCTTGGATCGAAACTTACACTTGGAGAATCTTACTAGAGGTGACTTAGTGATCGCACAATTTTTTGGATGGTTTGACCTAATTCTTGTAGGTAAGATTTTGTTTTGGTATCTCTTTTTAGCATCAATGAGGCCTTAAAACCTTGTCTTTGGTATGGACTAGAAATCTATAGTTCATTCCCAGATAGACTATTTTAGGTAGAGGATGTTATGTGTCTATAGATATGGGATAAGGTTTTGATTTAGGGGTGAAAAGAAAACCCAGACATAGTAAGATGCACTCATTTAAAGGAGGGTGCAACCAATTACACACTAGTTGGATAGAATGACCCTTGGAGTAGTGGATACTATGAGTATTTAGTTTCCTACAGTGGTGGATGAGTATGAGGATGTATTTCCTATGGAAATTCCAAGATTACCTCCCAACCAAGTGAGAAAATTTTTCATTGATCTGCACCCCATGATGGCCTAATATTAGTGCCAGTATTTTGGATAGATTCAGTAGAGATTTTCAAACTAAATATTCAATTGTAGGATTTACATATTAAGGGATTACTTAAAACCATTGTTTCACCATATTTAGCCCCAGTATTGTTCACTATAAAGGTGGGTGGTAGCTTGAGGCTATGTGTGGATTACTGTCACCTTAACCAGGTGACCATAAAGAACAAGGATCCACTACTGAGTATTGATGACCTATTTGATCAGTTTATAGGGGCATAATGGTTCTATGATATTAACCTTAGACCAGGATATAACCAATTGTGAGTATGGGATGAGGATATACCGAAGATGACATTCAGATGTCACTAAATTCACTATGAGTACTTGGTGATGTTGTTCAGAAAGATGAATTCCCTAATAGTGTTCATGGGAATCATAAATCATATCTTTCACCCTTTATTATACTAATATGTGGTAGTCTTTAATGGGGATTTCCTAGTGTACTCAGTGTATGAGGAGGAGCACAAAAGACACTTGAGGATGTTGTAGGATGTATTATGAGAACACTAGATTTATAAGAATATCTCAATGCTCTAGTTTCATAATCAAGAGGTCTACCATATGAGACATGATATCATAGGAAACAGTGTGGTAGTGGACCCAACAAAGGTCTAGGTAGTATTAAATTGGGAGCCACCCAAGAGCACAATGGAGGTGCAGAGTTTTTTTGGGTTGGAATGCTACTATCATAGATTCGTGCCCATTTTCTCTAGGATATCAACTCCCTTGACAGCTTTGACTATAAAGGGGTATAATTTCATATATAAATATAGGTTACAATAGACATTTATGGAGTTGAGGTAGAGTTTGATGAGCACTCCCATCATGAGATTTCTGAAGGAGGGTGTTGAGTACATAGTGTTCTATGATGAATGTGAGACTAGGCTTGGTTGTATTTTGATTCAGAGGTAGGAATTGACTTCCTATAGTTCATGTTAGTTGAGAAAACATGGGAATAACTATACAAACCATGATCTTGAGCTAATAGTGGTATTCTTCGCACTAAATATGTGGTGACACTACCTTATGGGTGAGTGGTTTATCATCTATTTTGAGTAAAAGGGTCCCATGTATATAATAAATCTTAAGTATCTTAACTTATTATTGAGGTGATGGATAGAGTTCCTCTAGGACTATGACTTTGTGATTATCTATACCCCATGGAAGGGAAATGTGGTAGCATATTATCTTAGTGGGAGATCTTATTCATAGTTGGTGAGTGAGGCATCAGAGTAGTTGTCCACTTTTCGATTATACCTTTTGGATGGGGATGGAGCAGCTTACTTCCAATTTATAGTTGCTACTGCTCCACTTATATAGTGAGTTAGGGAGGCACAACTTAGGGATATTGACTTTGAGACCCTACATACTAAGATATCCACTAGACATATTCCTGATTGATTTTCTGAAGGTGGGGATCATTTTGTTCTTTTCAGAGAAAGAATAATTGAACCAGTGATGTTATAAGTGTATGTTATAAATAAGAATCATACTTCCACACTAAATAAATATGTAAGAGTAGAGAAGATGTACCTGTACATTTAGTGATAGTTTTGGTGACCAAGGATGAATAAAGGAGTTGTAGGGCTTGTATCTCGAGGCCTTACTAGTCATAAAATAAAGGTTGAGGACTAGGTTCCAATGGGTTTAGCTCAACCACTTTAGGTTGTATAGTGTAAGTGGGATGGGATATCTATTGACTTTGTGATGGGGTTACCATGTACGTCTCAGGGACATGATTCCATCTTGGTGATTGTAGTCCGGCTCACTAAGCCAGACCACTTCCTAGCTATTCGAGGGAAGAGTTCAGTTGAGAGTGTAGGACACTTGTACATGCAAGAGATAAAATGACTCCATGGAGTTCCCTCAGTGATCATTTCTAACCATGATCATCACTTTACATAACAATTATAGAAGGGATTTAAAGAGGCCTTTGGTACTCAGTTACATTTTAGAAAAATGTATCACCACCAAAATGATGACTAAACTGAGCAAACCATTCAGTTCTTGGAGGACATGTAACCGGATTTCTTGTTATAATTTTTCAATAGTTGTAAGGATTGCATAACATTGGTAGAGATTTCATAAAAACATCTATGCTTCAACCATCGGTATGGAACCATTTGAGATATTGTACGGGAAACCCTTCAGGTTGACACTATGCTAGAATGACCCAAGAGAGTCAGTACTTATAGACTCAGAGTTGGTGTGAGCCATGATAGAGAAGGTAAAGATCATCCAAGAGTGGATAAGGACTACAAAGAGCTATCATAAGTCATATGTGGACCAACAACATAGGACATTGGAGTTTGATGAGGGGGACCATGCGTTCTTGTAGGTCTCACCTCAATGTGGTTTGTAGAGATTTTTCTAGGGTGTAAAGCTATCTCTCAGATTAATTTTACCTTTCCAAAAACTACATAGATTTTGTGATGTGGTGTATATCTTATCTCTACCCCTGTAGTTGGATTGGTTACACGATATCTTCTATGTTCTGTAGATTAGGAGGTATGTGCACAACCTATCACTTGTTACCGACTAGAGTGAGCAAGACATTGAGGAAATGGAAACCTTTAATAAGTAAAAAAGTATAGATTTAAGATTAGTAGTATATTATTCTCCATGGGTGTTCAATTTCTTTAATTCATGTTCAGTGGAATCACATGAACTCTTAGGAGAGTACCTGGGAGTATGATACCAAGATGTGTGCTCAATAAAAACATCTCTTTATGTAGCCTTTTTTTTTGTTTTCAAAAATGTAAATACCCAAGGTGGGGAGAATTTATAAACTCTTATTTTAACAATATATATATTTGAAATATTATATGGATTAATTTTGAAGCTAGGAACTGATATTCCTTAAGATTAAAAGGCATGGTGTGCCCAGAATTAATTTTTGAAATATATTAAATATATTAAATATCACACATACACGTTTTTTTAGAAAAAGTGGAATGACTCCTAAACATAGACTCGAATCAAAAAATTTATGCATCCATTGAGTTTAGATGGTTTTATTTATCCTAGGTGTGGTATAAAATTTTTCAGTATCATGTGTTTGGTAAAAATCCACCATGAGTGTAAATAATAAAATAAATTTATTTATTTAATTATTTTATTATCTGATGTAGTGACCTATTGTTTTTATATTAATATATGTCTATGAGAAAATTTCAATGTCAGCTGCATTACACTGGATCCTTTAAAGAGAGAGTTGTAGGATCTCTCTATAACAAATAAACACTATATCATGGATCATTGATCGATGTGTAGCATAATTCAAGGATGTTTCCAAATAAAATGACACGGAATTATTCATCAGTAATCAATCTGTAACACCCAATAATTCAAAATTGAGAACATTGTATTTAATACTGTGTATAAAACGCAACAACAAGTGTAGAAAGGAAAATAACCTCCCATAATTTTATGATATATTTAATATTTTAAATAAATCTATTATATATATTTCCCTACATGGAACACTGAGGTTGTCTTGAATTACATGCAATAATGACTTTATCTGATGTCTTGTGTAATACACAAGACTGAGTTTTATCGAACAATAATATATTATCAAAAGAATTATTATTTCATATAATAATATATAACACTACTGTAAAACTAACCTTTACCAATGGTTTGTAACCATTGGTATAGGCCTCCAAACCGTTGGTATAGCCTATACCAACGGTTTGGAGAACCGTAGCCAAGTAATCCGTTGGGATAGGTCTATACCAACGGTTTTCCAAAAACCGTTGGTATAGACCTATACCAACGGTTTTGGAAACCATTGGTATAGGTAATATGAAATCTATACCAACGGTAATGGAACCGTTGGTATATAAATTCCAAAAATAAAACATCTGCTGGGATTTGATCCCAGGACCCCTCGTTTATAATTGAAAGACTCAACCACTAACCTAACATGACTTTTGTGATCATAATTACATAAATATATATATTTATTCTCATAAATATTTTAAATTTTGATTTATATAATGCTCTCGGTACGAAGGTCCGATAAAAAATGAAAGTACCTATACCAACGGTTGTTAAAACCGTTGGTATAGGTCTTTGGTTGTGATTTTCATTCTGTGAAGGATGTTGAATTTTGGACCACTTTTCCCAACGGTTTTGCCAAACCGTTGGGATAGGTCCACCTTTCCCAATGGTTTGTCCAAACCGTTGGGAAAAGTGGCCAATTTGAGGGCCTTTACCAACGGTTTGGCCAAACCGTTGGGATAGGTCCACCTTTCCCAATGGTTTGGCCAAACCGTTGGGAAAAGTGGCCAATTTGGGGGCCTTTCCCAACGGTTTGGCCAAACCGTTGGGAAAGGGGACCTATACCAACGGTTTTTGCAAACCGTTGGTATAGAAGCATTGGGAAAGATCTAATTTCCAGTAGTGTAAACTAGACATTAAATTGGAAGTTATGAATATTATTAACTAACTTATGAAAATAAATTGTTGAATTACTTTGATACAAATTAATTAGAAATAAATATAAGAACCAATTGAATATAAAGTGAATTTTTTATAAAAACTAATTTTATGCTCATAAAGAAATATTACCATAATAAATAAAATTAGTTACTATTGGTTAATAATATTAATTAAATATATGTTTTATATATTAAATCAAATTTTTTTGACATTAATAGAACATATTTGATAGTAATAAAATAAGAACATACCCTATATTATGAGTAAAAAACAATATATCTATAAAGGCAATTTTACCACTTTTCAATGATGTACATAATTTAAATATGAATTTTGATAATTTTGTGAATTTAATAGGAAAAAATAAACTTCATATTTTAAATATTAACATAAACATTATCTTAGGGTGATTTTTTGGTATTTTTATATGAAGTTTTATTTTTTGATGAAAAGAGAAAAATACTGAATTTTAATTCAAAACTACATTTTCATCTAATTTATTTATAAGGTTAAATTATATTTTAAATTTGTTTTAAATACTAATTAGATAAATTTTAAATATATGTATCCAATTTAGTTCATTTTTTTCAATTTCACATTGAAATTGGATATGAAAACTTAGCAAACGTTTGAGTATTTTTACATTAAAAACCTGCATTTTCGTCCCTTCTATGGGATTAATTTTAGAATAATTTATTCCAATTCTATGATTGGAATTTGGAAAAATTAATTAAATATTTAGAATAAGAATAATTTATAATGAATAATAATTTCAAATTAGTTTTTGACCAAAAATATTAGTGAAAGTAATTAAAATTAATTACAGTAATTAAGAGAAAAATTAGCTTAATAGGGGACTAAACCTTAAACTTAAGGCCCAAAATGACCTAGAAAATTATCCAAAATCCAATTTATGTTCATATTTCAATAATATAATCCCTTATATAAACTTTTTACCATTATTATATCCATTTTAAATGGGAAAAACATGGGTGGAATTCTCTTTTCCAAAATTTACAAGAATGTCACTCCTTCTCCACTATAAAAAGGAAATCACCCCTCCCACTTCCTCACACCTATAAATCCACTTTTTATAAACCAATATCTACCCAAATATATCATTAAAATATCTCCCATCGGCCTATAAGTCTCACCTTGTGTATAAATCCATCCAATGAATCCCTTTGGTGAAAACTAAAACGAGTTGCCTGAATAAGAGGTAACATCCTTCCTCAAACTCCTTAGTATTATTTCTTTATCCACTATATAAATTATCCTTATTCTATGATTATATAGAAACACCAGTACCCTAAATATACTGAGTTTTTTTATTCTAATGGTTATATGTACACTTACACACATCTCCATCTAATGGGTAACGAGCATACTGTTCGTATACAACGAACTACCACCTCACGAAATGACAACAGTTTGTTTTTCATTTACCACTTTTCATGGTTGGGAATTATGATAGACATGATATTTATATATGATATATTTAATATTTATAATTACATTATTCTTCTGTAATTTGTATATAGAACTTACCTTTATGCTTTCCATTTTCTGGGAATATGATAACATCATTTGTGAATGTATGGACTACCGCCTCCTCAAAGCGATGTGATTCGTTCATGCGATACATGTGACGTGTAAAGGATAGTTTTAATTAAAAATATGTGACATAAATTATATATATATTATAATAATTACATAATTAACTTTGTGTAAATATAATATATCATTTTCTTTATTACCCTTTTCACACATTAAAAAGTGATAACGTCGGTCATGGACATGTGGACTACCGCCTCCTCAACATGATGTGATTCCTTTTACATCACAATAATTAAATATATAATTATATATGATTAAATTAAATGGTATTTATTATATAATTATCATTATATAAATATATAATGTTACTTACCTTCTTTCCATAATGATCATTGAAAAATGGGAACACTACTCATGGTTACGTACAGCCTACAATCTTCATGGTTATAACGTTGGTTAATTTTTCATAACTATCATTCATGATTAGTTTTAAAAGAATAATTTATGTATAAATATTATAATTATTTCATGAAAATTATTTTGTATATTTTTATATAATTACCCCTTTGACTATAGTCGATCTACCAATGTCATTTTTAACACATGAACCAAATTTTGTCAAAACACCTAACGTAAACTTATTTGTTTAAGTAATTATATACAACATAGTAATAAGAGAAATAAAAGTAATGATAAACCTAAAAATTTATGAAGTAAGTTAATAATTAACATAATTTTATTATTCATGAATATAAAGACACATGTGACAAGTCAGACTTAAGGTAAGCTATTTCATCTCAATTTACATTCCATTGATAGTTATTTGTTGTTATATACCAATTCACTTTAATATAGTGTATATATTGTCCTTTGAAATGATATATCATGAATCTTCTTATTCTAATGATATTCTAATTTTTATTTAATGTTATTAATTTATGGGGATTATGATTGAAATTTTTAAATGTGGTATGGGACACTTTGGAATGTTTAATGATTATTTTCTTCAAGAATGTTTTTAATGGTCACTCAGTGGTATTTACATTTATCAATGTCAACAACCCCTATTTTTAATTATCCTCCTCTTTGGAGTTATCGATAAATCTATAATACTTATTCAATATGAATATTTTATATGTAATATTATTTATTTTGATTATTCGATATGATTAATGCTTTGGACTGGAAATGATGGGTGGGGATGAGAAGTTATATAGTCCTCTAATGCATCGATAGGTTTTCATTAAACAAATAAGTTGTCCAAATCAGAATAGATTAAAATTTCTTCTGAAAGGTCTTAATGATTTAAGTTTTCATGTGCCTCAAACATGACATCCAATAATTAATTATTTCCCTCATAGATATTTCAGTTATTCTTTATCCATGATATTTTTTCTTTGAGATATCTATAGATGAATTTCATTCTCATTTTATTTATTAAATTGCATGTGATTCAATTTCTTAACTTGTTGTATTGATATTTCCATATATAGTTATTTTAATGGAATATTCTACCAGTTAATTACCTTTACATATTGGTTATTCTCATCAATTAATTCGTTATTCTACTTTACTTACCCTTACTGAGAATTTGAGCTCACCTTTATTATGTTTCCTTCCTATAGGTTATGTAGAAGAAATCATTGAATAATATTTAGAGGATTTTTTTTCATTTTATTATGTATCATGTTTTTATTTTATTTTCCCAATGTATTATGGGTATCTTGTATATAATATAGTTTTATAAAACTGATAAATTTTTCTATCCCTTTAGATTTGAATCTTGTATCTATCCCAATGTAATAAAATAATGCACCAGCTCCAAGCTTATGGGTTCGGGGTGTTACGTGATCCATCTCAAGGTAGTAAATTTTTATTATGTGGATTTATCCCTGTTTTCATATCTTCTGATTAACTTGTATCAATTATCCAAAATATTGATTCATGGTTCGATCATATTACGAGTGTAGGTTTATTATATGGGCATGAATCGGGAAAACTTGTTTATTTTAATTTGGATCTTTATTCATAATGATATCAGTAATGGATTGATTCCAACCTGATCATGACTGGGGTTCATTCCTCTTTTGTAGTTTTCTTAGTTTTATCCCATCATTCTTCATACTTTCATAACAGGTGGTTCATTTGACCGGTGGTTCGACCAAAATACCAAGAAATCAATCATTTCTCAAATGTTCTAGGGAACAACATGATATTGTAGATCTGAGATTATTATGTTGTGGGGATCATGAAAAAATGTTAATGAAAATGTATCAGTTAAGATTTGGAGTAACCGGTTTCAGTTTATGAATATGGATACTAAGGGGAGTGACGAAAGGGTGATTCCCATGAGAATTGGTTGTCTGATTCCTGTAAGTGGTGACAATGAGACTCAACTAGACAAGATCTCTATTTTCAAGTGTGATTCATGTCTGAATTAGATACTAGAGAACTGGATGAATATGCATTGAATGGATCTGTAGGTTTTTCAAATTCATGATATACACAACATGTACTCTTGGAATACACATCATGAGGGGATATGGATACGACGCTAGGGTTTCCACAGAGGAGATAATTACTACACAGCATGTGACACATGTCACGTGACATGTGAACCTTATCTAGAGATTCAGCATGTACCTTAGAGGCTATAGGGGAATGGCTAGAAGTAAAGAATATCAAACACACCATTTAATCAGACAAGGACATTCCTAGTACAAGTTTATATGGGCAGATCCATATACTCAAACACAACTAGTTGAGCATGAACACCGCCAGGAGTACGTAGCCTCAGGCACACTGTGTACTCATACACAAACATGGGCACGGTAAGTGATACACGAGTAAAACTCGGTGACGAATGGATGTGTCATGTACCTCCCATACATGTCATATACTTTCTTACTGATGGATTGGAGTCCCTACCCTCTTCAGCTTAGAGAAGTTTTTAATGGTATGTTCCCTTGATCTTTTTCATGAGGTTTGTTATGGAATAATGTCTAATACATAGGATGGTAATCCCCTATTGGGAACTTCAATTTGGATAGAGTTTTAAAATCCATTATTAAGGCATGAAGTGACATCCTCTATCATCATCATTTCCCTAGGTGGGGTTTCTGGTATCATCATAACCAACACTACATGGTATCTGATCCCCTACTTAGTGGGTTAATATATATTGATTTGTTGGTGCGCTCAATGGATCTAAGATTGATTATAATTTTATGTATCAATATATTCATACTTATAGCATTTACTTCTTATAATGGGACATGAAAAGCATGACTTCTCATATTTTCACCATTAGTACTATCTGGATCTTGGTGTTTTTTTCTCCCAAACGAGTGCTATGTGGAACCTTTAGTAGGAATACTAGGCTGCAAACAAAGTTGTAACCTTACCTTAATACTGTGTGTCTACTATGAGTATATCTTGATATTATTACTATATATTCCATTGGCATATACCTGTGATGGGATGACTATTATTCTTGATGTTATATGATTTGTGATTTCAGGGTGTCTTTCTAGGTATTTTTATACTCAATCATACATGGGATTTTCTCACACATATTGTGTCTTATACAGATGCACAACCTTTTTAAGGAGTCCTTGAGGGACCAGGACTATGGGGAGACTAGTGAGTTGAATAGATGGGGGTTTATTCCTATGGTCACCTTATCAGCAGTCCCCTTTTATACTTTACATGTTGGATGTATTTTCAGTTTCTTTGTGGTCGGATTGTATTTTCCCTTTTTTGGTACTTATTGTCAAACTCTAATGGATAGAAGTTCAGATGTATGTATGCATTGTTATCAGTTGTTTGGATTTTAGCATTGTGTGGTATTAGATATATTTTTATGTGTACATGTGCATTAGGGTAAGGACTCACTTTTTTGTATATGCCTACTTGGTGCTAGTCCCCATCCCATGGCCTATTGAAGTAGGTCATGGGATAGTTACATCACGGTCCCTATTGAGACAGGACATGACATTATTCCCATTAATTATAAAAAAAATTATTTAAAAATAATTTGTTTTCATAGGTTCTCATGATTTTTATAAATCTCCCATGATTATTATTTTTCCCCTATGTTTTCATATAAATTTATTTATATAAAACATTGGGTATTAATGCATATTTCATTTGAGGTCAAAGTTTATTATGCTAATCTAAATATCTATTTATGATATCGTGATTTTAGAATTTACTAACAAGTTTCTTTATTTTATTTTTATGTCCCTTATAGTAATTTTGTGGTAATCCTATACTTTTAAATATTTTTTATAGGTTTTAAGGATGAATAGGAATAAATAAGATGTCATGTTCAAAATTGTAAAGATTTTTCATAAAAATAAAACATATTTCTTTTTAAAAGTTATTTATTATTGGAAAATGGAAATTAAGAGTCTATTTCCAACATGAATTGTATTATTTTTCATGTAATATTTATTAACTAATTCTCTAAAACTCTAAACCTAAAAATATCCTCCTAATGATAGAATTTGAATTCTTTTCTAAAAATGATATTTTGGGTTAAATAAGGATAAGGTCCTTATAGGTTGGGTTCTATTTAAAATGTTATTCTGAATAATTAAATAATTGTTTTGTTATATTAATTTATTTTAAATTTTTATATTCAAAATAATTATATTATATTATTATGAAACCTCGACATGCTATTTATTCAATTAATAAAAAAATACAATAATTTTTTCTAAAGATAATAAATTAAACTCAAATTTGATGGATTATTGTATACATGAACTTTATATATTAATATGACTTATTATGAATCCTTTAAAGTATTATATTAGAATTGAGTATTTTTCTTATTTTCATTAATGTAAAATTAAATGCATAGTGTTAAAAAAATAATGGTATTTTATGTTAAACAACATTTTATTGAATAATTTAAATTTCCAAAAAATATTACATAAGTAAAAGTAGAATAAAAAATGGTCTAAAATATAATTCATTGAATGTATATGAGAAAATTAATACCTTATAATTAAAATCATAACACTTTAAGAGTGAAAATTTTGTTATCATGGTAAAGGTTAAAATTGGTTAACTAAGGGTTTAAAATGAAAGATAAGGTCTAAAACATTATATAAAATTGCCTGAAAATTATTTTTTGATCGGATTTCAACAAAATGATATATTATCTTTTAATATCTGCACATTGGGATGTATTTTTCTAGAAAATTAATTTATTATATTTTAATCATTATGAAATTCCAACAGTTCCCCCCTCACTTATAAAAGGGAACCCCTCCTTTAATTTCTCTACAATGCATTGAGCCTTATAGAATGAAAAAACTGTATAAAAATATATTTTAAATGTTCATAGACACAAATTATATGTTATGGTATTCTTAAAATACCACTCATAGTATCATTAATAATGATCTAAAGGATATATCTAGAAGAATATGTAATCATCTAACCTGAACCCTTTCTATTTGTTTCTCCTTCTAATACCTATAAATCTGTGATATTCTTCATAAAATAATAACTTCAATATCATTAAAATATTGAAATGTTATTATGTTTATTAAACCACCTTTATTCAACCTTTTTTCCATTAAATGGTAAGTGAAAGTATCACTCGTGTGTACGTACAACATACCATCTCTACGTAGAGATACAATTCATTTTTCAAAACCTTATTTCATGGATGGATATTATGATTTTATTAATGTGTTTAAATGATATTTATAAAAAAATTATTTTTCTAGATTTATAATATCATATTTTTCTTCTCACCATCCAATATGTTGTACAATGACAATGTTTCTCATGCATACATGTGGACTACCACCTCCATGAAGTGATGCGATTTTTTATTTATACTCTATATGGATTGTAATAAGGATGGATTCAATAAATATATATGATATATATGATATAATAAAAATTCGGGGTAGGTGAATTGTCATTTACCTTTTTTCATTTCATCTATCTAAAAGTGAAAATAATGATAATGAATATGTATGACCTAAACAGTGTAATTCTTTCTTTCTATAACCACCTTATGTGGATGAATCTAAATATATATATATATATAATGGATATAAATGATATTAATATTATTTTTTACAGTCTGTATATTATTAAACCAAGATTAAATTTTAAATTTTGAGGCTATTTAATCAAAACATGCATGAAAAAGGAAGCAGTTATCACTTGAAATATTTATTTTAATAAATGATCATTAATAAATAAGTTATAATATATTTTAAGAAAATAATATACAGGATGATATAAATTAGTATGTTTTTGGAATAAATGTATAATAAATATATATTTATTATAAAATATTTTTGAATATGTACAAGGAAAGACGAGAGTTTTGGAAACATATATTTTCCTGCACTTTTACTTCTATGTGATAGATGACATATTCAGCAATTGTTTCTTTTTTTATATTTATTACCCATGAATTTAATATATATATATAATCACACAAAAATTATTGGGAAATACATATCCTTCTAACATTATCTCTTTCAATTGTTTTTTATCGAAATTTACCATAGTGGTCAGGGTTTTTTGTTACAATATCTTTATTTATTAGGATTATTTATAACATTTTTATGATGATTAAATATTTTGATCCACCTCTCAATAAATTCATTAATTATTTTAACATATAGTTTTTTTATATTATTTTTTTTAAATTTCATTTTCTATTCTTTATGTACTCATGATACTTAATGAAGATTTTTATGGAAATTTGATTTTATTTCTCTCTTCGTATGAAAATTATTTTCCTTCAATGTCCATATTTTTTAAATTTTTTCAAGAGTGATTTTAATAATCTCCAATGATTTTTTTAATCTCATTTTACCCATGTTTAATATTTTAATAAATGGTCTAAAATGAATATTCTTATCATTTTTTGAATGAGGTACTTTTATATTTTAATTTAAAATAAGAATATAATATTTATTTTAACAAATATATAAGGAATATAATTTCCCACTATCATGGCCACTCAATTATTTTAGGCTTTATTTAAATTTTCCATGGTTCATTTAAAATTACATTATTAATAAAATATTTTGGGAATGTTTAAATTTTGGATATTTTCTGTCAAAATAAAAAGGTTGTTTTCCTCAGGAAATATTTCTGTGACATTTTAATGGAATTTTCCCCTATGATAGAATCCTTTGATGTTAATTTTTCCCTACTATAAATATGATAAAATGATACCATTTGTGTCCTTTATCAAGATGTTATATGACAACCCTGTTTTTTAATACAAACTTAAACATAATTTATTACATAAAACTTCACTTGATACAACAAAGAAGATTGAAAGGATTAGTTTCTTTAGGGCTTAGGATCATTACATAAAAACTTGAAACATGAAATATAAAATCTTTATTGAAAACTTTCTTTACATGACCTCTACATTCCCTCGTACTTAGCATTTCATGGGATAACCTGAGGACATGCATAAGAAAAGGGTGAGGTATAAAGCCCAGTAAGGGAATACACATGGAATAACACGAGGAGTAAAATACATGTTAGATATTAGGCATATCAATAAAGCACAAGAGAAACATGAACATAAATGCATGCTAAAGCATGATAATCATAACATGGAAATGTGGAAACAACACTTAACATGGAATTAGCATGAGCCAAGGCTCATTGCACATGGAGCATGAGTAAACCCTCATTGCACGTGAAGCACAAGTAAACCCTCATTTCACTTGAATTAGCATGATTCAACACTCAATTCACATGACGTATCATGATACTATACTTTACCCAATGCATTGGAGCACTATAAGGGCGCACCCTTCTTAAACATTTCATTTCATGCATAAGTGTGCCACATGGATCATAAAACATGGATTCATAAAACATAATAATTTATTCCACGATAAGGGAATGTGGAATTAATACATGAAACTTTATAATAAATAAGTAAATATGCATAAAGGTGAATACCCTTGATGGAGAAATGGGCATGGTATTCACTACACAATGGCATTGGCTTAGAAAATCGGTGCGATTTCGGCAGCGTAACGGCATGACATAAGAATTCATAAAAACTGTTGATGAGAGAGAAAGGGGTTAATCATCATATTTACATGTAATGGAAAGTAATTAGGTCATATATATATATTTCCCAACAATTTTAATGGAATTTAGATTTATAATACCAAAGTATTGCTTGAATGTAAAAGAGGAGAGAGAAGTTCCTTTCGGAATTTCGGCATAGTAACGGGTGTACATGGGAGGAATTTAATGAGAGAAAAAGGGGTATACCATCATTAAAACATAAAGAGGGAAGTACGAGGGAGGTGAGAAACCATACCCCAGCATTCATAATTTAAATTAAAAGGGCAAAACAACTTAAAGAAAATTGGACAAAAATGAGAAAGGAAGAAAAAACCCTTACTTGGAAGTGTGCTTCCAAAGGCTTGAGAGAGGCTTGAGAGAGGCTTATTGGGAGCTTGGGGCACCTTGGGAGGATTCTAGAGAGAGTAGGTAAAAGGTTGGATGAACTCAAAAGGCTTTGAGTGAGGAGTAAGTGGGATCTTGGGTGGGTTTATATAGGAAAGGTGAGGGAATTCGTTATTATTTAGGTTTGGGACACCTTATATTAAATTAATCCAAACCACAAACCATCCCATGGTTTTTGCCCATGGTTTTTGGAAAAGGGAAGAGGAAAAAAATATTTTATAAGGCCAAAGTTCGAAATTTTTAAAATAATAGGGTTGATTATGTGTAGGTGAGTCACACTCCCATGGAAATTAATTTAAAAAGACAAGGTGTTTAATAAGTCTTGAGGGGTCCATTAATGCTTTGAAAAGTAAGTCAAAAAAACCCAAAATCACATTATTTTAATGATAAAACATATATTGGCCGAACATAATGCTTATAGTATTTTATTACATCACTATTGGGTCATTATGATGTCATAAAACACATTATATATTAAACGGTATTTAATTTTTACCCAAAAATTTGACTATCTCAGAAAATTATGAAAAATTCACCGTCAGATAATTTTGACGTCCTGATTCCATAAATAACATTTATTTTATATAAATAATTTTCTAAATATGTTAATTTTCACTTTTAAAATAAAAACTGACATTTATCAAAAATTCACGGGTTTCGACAGAAATGGATTTCAAACCTTAATAAAAATTATAATTGCATTCATAAAATTATAAGATCATTTATATTTAATAAAAATTAATTTAATAATATTATTATTATTTTATTAAAATATTATTTAATTCAAAAATCCCTTAATTTTAAAAAATAGAATTCTTGATTAAATAATAACTAAAAACACTATTTGTACTTTAAAACTATTTACAATGTATCAAAAAAGACAAGGAGGTATATTCATTATTATATACAAAAATAATATACATGAACATAGTACTAGCGATTTGTTACATAACCCCTTAAAACAGCCGCATAATACCTAAGGTTAAGGTGTGCAATGGTGACAGACTCTTGTGGGGGCTCGGATAACATCGCTCGAGTGGTAATTTCTATCAACTTCCACTTTTCCCATAGACGGTCCTGTTTGAGCTTGACATGGTGAAGCTCAGATTGGGCTTGTTAAAGAGCGAAGCCCAAGGACGCCACCTATTTTCTGAGCTCCGACAAATGGGCTTCGTATGGATCAATTCTATTGGACGAGGTCATCACTTCTTTTATTTGAGTAAATTGGATTTATTAAAGCCCTATATTTATACTAATCATGTGATCACTGTTCAATGGATATAAAATCAACGGTCACAATTCTTAACATAAAACCAAAGAAGTTGACATTTTATATAAGCATTTTACATAAAGAGACATTTAATTAGATCAAGAGGGATTTCCATTAATGAAACTTTAGGTCATTACAATATTCCCCCCTTAAGAAATTTCTCCCTCGAAATTTCCTTTTTCCCACACTAAAACAGATTTGGGTAACTCAACTTCATCATTTCCTCTGATTCCCAAGTCACTTCTTCAAACTTATGGTTTCTCCACAACACCTTGATGAGGGGCATTGTCTTATTTCGTATAAATTTTTCTCTATGATCTAAGATCTTCACTGGTTGATCCTCATAAGAAATATCATCTTCCAATTGCACCACCTTAGAAGAGAGTACATGTGAAGGGTCCGGTATGTACTTTCTTAAGAGGGATACATGAAAGACATTGTGCACTTTGTCCATGGTATGTGGAAGTGCTAGTCGATAGTCCACATCCCTGACACAATCAAGAATCTCAAAGGGGCTGATATACCTTGGACTTAACTTCCCTTTATTTCCAAACCTCATGACCTTCTTCCACATAGATATGCGTAGAAAAACCATGTCTCCAACTTTAAACTCAAGGTCTCATCGACGGTTATCTACATAACTCTTCTGTCGAATCTGGGATGCCTTGATATGCTGCTGAATGATTTTTACCTTCTCCACCATTTCTTCGACCATTTCTGGTCCAAGCAGCTTACGTTCACCGACCTCATCCCAACATGTCGGTGTTCTGCACCTTTTCCCATACAGGGCTTCATATGGTGCCATTTGGATGCTTGAGTGGAAACTCTTATTATAAGAGAACTCAACCAGAAAAAGATGTTGATCCCATCCTCCTTTAAAGTCCATTGAGCACGCTCTCAACATGTCCTCAAGTGTTTTGATAGTCTGCTCGGATTGGTCATCAGTTTGAGGATGATAGGCCGTACTAAAGTTCAATTCAGTATTCATAGATTTTTGAAGACTCTTCCAAAACTTAGAGGTGAATCTTGGATCTTGGTCAGAAAAAATAGATAGTGGTACTCCATGCAACCTTACCACTTCCCTGATATATATCTGTGCCAGTTGATCCAATGAGAAATCCTCTTGAATAGCAATGAAGTGTGCAGTCTTTGTAAGATGATCCACAACAACCCATATTTCATTGTTTCCTTTGGATGTCCTTGGAAGTCTGGTGACAAAGTCCATGGCGATGTTCTCCTATTTCCATTCTGGTATGGGCAATGGTTGCATCATCCCCTTAGACTTTTTCCTCTCTGCCTTCACTTACTGACACACCAGGCACTTTGATGTATATTCAGCGATCTCCTTCTTCATATTATCCCACCAAAAGTTTTCTTGGAGATCTCGATACATCTTTGTGCTCCCTGGGTGAATAGAGAAATTTTAACTATGTGCGTTATCCAAAAATTCCTTCTTCATCTCCAGACATGATGGAACACATAGTCTTTTCCCAAACCACACAATTCCTTCTTCATTAACATTAAACTCTGAGGATTTCCCTTTTTCGATAGCTTCCACCTTTTCCTGAATTCCCCCATCATACTTTTGAGCATCCTTTAACCTTTCCAAAAGAGATAGTTGAGAAATCATTTGTGAAAGGATTGATGATGTTCCCTTCTTTATGATTCTTATGTCCATCTTCATCAAGTCTAAGAATATTGGATCCTTCTCAATTCTCATCATTGATAGAATCGATGGGTCCTTTCTACTTAGGGCATCTGCCACCTTGTTCGCTTTCCCAGGGTGGCAATGTATTAAACAGTCATAATCCTTGATGAGATCTATCCATCTTCTCTGGCGCATATTAAGCTCTTTCTGTGTGAATATATATTTAAGACTCTTGTGGTCAGTATATATCTCACATTTCTCTCCATAGAGATAATGCCGCCAGATTTTCAAGGCAAATATCACATCCGCCAACTCTAGATCATGTGTTGGATAGTTTTTCTCATGGATTTTCAACTGTCTTAAGGCATAGGATATCATTTTATCATTATGCATCAGCACACAGCCTAAGCCCTTCTTTGAAGCATCACTAAATACCACAAAAAGTTCCCCACTTGTGGGTAAAGTGAGCACAGGCGCAGTGATAAGACTCCTTTTCAACTCCTTGAAGCTTTCTTCGCATTCATTACTCCAAGAAAATTTTACTCCCTTTCGAGTTAGCTTGGTAAGAGGGTTGGACAATCATGAGAAATTTCTCACAAATCGTCGATAATATCCAGCTAACCCCAAGAATCTACAGATATCTATTACCGATGTTGGCCTCGGCCATCCCTCAATTGCATCTATTTTGGAGGGGTCCACATATATCCCATTTCTTGTGATGATATGGCCCAAGAATGAGACCTCCTTCAACCAGAACTCACACTTGTTGTACTTTTCATAGAGATTCTCCTTGTACAAAGTCTCTAGTACAGTTCTTAAATGCTCCTCATGATCCTCCTTGATTTTGGAGTATATTATAATATCATCTATAAAGACTACCACAAATTTATCGAGGTAATCTCTAAAGACTCTATTCATTAAGTCCATGAAGATTGCTGGAGCATTAGTGAGTCTGAAAGGCATTACTATGAATTCATAGTGCCCGTATCTTGTGCGAAAATCAGTCTTGGGGATATCTTCCTTCTTCACCCTTACTTGATAATATCTCGACCGTAATTCCACCTTGGAGGAGTATTGTTCTCCACGCAGCTGATCAAATAATTCATCGATCCATGGTAGAGGATACTTGTTCTTTATCATGATTTTTTTAAGTTCACAATAATTGATGCAAAGCCGCATTGACCCATCCTTCTTCTTGACGAAGAGGACTGGTGCACCTCATGGTGAAGCACTTGGGCGTATAAACCCCTTATCCAGATTCTCCTGCAGTTGTTTCTTCGGCTCTTCAAGTTCCATGACATCCATTCTATATGGAGTCTTGGATATTGGTAGCGCCTCGGGTATAAGTTCAATTGAGAATTCAACATCTCTTCTATGAGGAAGACCATGCAGTTCCTCGGGAAACACTTCCGCGAATTCCCTCACAATAGGCATTTATTCAAGGATGGTTTCTTCCTTGGACTCAATCATCTGAGCCAGATACGCGTGCTCATAGGGCAGCAATATCCATGCTTGAGATGATGGAGCTAAAGGAGATTCATCTTCCTCCTGACACTTGTAAAGAATCAAGGGTCGATTCTCCATATGGAGTGTGATTTCCCTCTCCTGACAATTTATGTTGGCTCTATATAAGGAAATAAAATTCATGCCAAGAATTGCATGAAATTCCACCAGAGGGAGTATGACGAAGTTCGTCAGAAAATTCAATCCACAGATTATAACAGGGGAGGACTTATACTCATGGGATGCAATGATTGCCCCATTTGTCGTACTCACTGACATCTTCACTTCCATGATTTGTGGTGGTGCTGGGATTGTTCTATTAAACTTTCGAGATATAAAAGAATGCGTAGAACCTGAATCAGAAAGTATATTCTCTATTCTTGAATGAATAACTAGCGTACCTTTCACCACTTCGTTGTCGGGGTTCACTTTGTAAGAAGTGATGGCAAAAGCTCTTCCTTGCTGCCTTGGAGGTTTTTGGTTTCCTCTGAAAACCCTTGTATTAGGGCACTAATTTACAAAATGACCCGGTTCTTTTTATTTGTATCATTTAACAACACGTTGAGGTTCGAACAGAACATTTCTATCCTCCGTCGCAGCCGCAGGTCTTTCTTGCCAACAGTTAACATCTAGGTTCCCTTCTCTTCCACACCTGAAGCATTTTCTCATCCCCTTGAGGCAATTTCCAGGGTGCTTATTTCCGCACTTTTGGAAAGTGGGGTGCTGGATCTTCTTAGTACCATTGGATTTATCCATTGGACCTCCAGCATTGAAGTCCACCTTACGCTTCTTGTCCCCATGATACCCCTGTGATTCCCCGATCTCCATTTCTACCTTGAGGGAACATCGGACAATTTCCTCATAGCTGTCGAAGTCACGGATCACTAATGCTTTCTGTAGGCTAGGCTTCAGCCCACCAAAGAAGCGGTCAACTTTGCATTTGGGGGTAACGACAAAGCCGGAAGCATATCGTGCAAGCCTTGTGAAGTTTTCCTCATACGCTCCAACATATTCTTCTTCTTTTTTCTTGAGGGAAAGGAAGTCCATCTCCATCTTAAGCTGGAGGGTGCGCAGAAAATATTTATCGAAAAACATCTTCTGGAAATCCTTCCATTCCAACGCCTTGATCTCCTCCTCAGGCTTTGTATTTTTGATCAACGTCCACCATTGATCAGCTTCACCCTCCATACGATAATCCACTAGGAGAACCTTCTCTTGTTCAGAACATTGAAGGATGGAGAAGATCTTTTCAATTGAGTTGATCCATTGTTTAGCGATCGTGGGATCGGATGATCCACTAAAAGTAGGAGGCCTTTGTCTCATGAAGCTCTCGATAGCGACTTGTTCTTTCTTAGGGTGGGTTGAACATTCCTCTTGACCTGTGTTTCTATTAAAAACTTGAGTTAGCTGAGAGAGAAGTGTGAAAAAGTTCGTGATTCCCGCTCTCGTTAGATTGGGCATCTCATTAGTACAGTCGTCACACTGATCTTCACAACAGTTGTTAGCCCGAGTCCTCCTATTACCAGTCATTAGCTAGAATAAAAGGAAAGTTAGGGGTAACACATAAAGGGTAATCCAAAGAAAAAATTTGATGACTTATAAATAAACTCTTATTTCCTTAACTCATGATTCTATAGGCTTCAATCTAGGCTTTTTATGATCTACTTTATAACATATATTCTTAGGGTAATTTTTTCTAATTCCCTTAATAAGGGTTCATATTAAGCTTGTGAATTTATAAAAACATATCCCCCGGGAGTGTCGTAACCAAGAGTGCA
The DNA here is from genome assembly GCA_963277665.1 of Viscum album. Taxonomy (NCBI): domain Eukaryota; kingdom Viridiplantae; phylum Streptophyta; class Magnoliopsida; order Santalales; family Viscaceae; genus Viscum; species Viscum album. Next base: position 1,967,754,136 of record OY728165.1, on the reverse strand, counting down.
GCAAGGACCATTGTCGTGCACTAGTTCCCGTTCGAGTCTAGTTCAAAACTGTGTTTTCAGGTTTTACCCCTAGGATACATCTGTGTCAGAGCCGCCTCTACCTGCTCGTATCCAGACAGGGATGTATTTTATTGATAGACCACTTACTCAGTACTTACCAAAACATAGGGATATTTTTATTATACTTAGTCTTGTCTCTAAGGCTTTACTAGGGTTTTCTAACCCTAATCCCAAAAATAATTAAACCAATCCTCTGATACCAACTATGACAACCCTGCTTTTTAATACAAACTTAAACATGATTTATTAAACAAAACATCACATGATACAAAAAATAAGATATAGTGGTTTAGTGTGTTTGGGGCTTAGGATCATTACATAAAAACTTGAAACATTAAATACAACATCTTTATTGACAACTTCTTTTACATGACCACTACATTCCCTCGTACTTAGCATTGCATGGGATAACCTGAGGACGTGCATAAGAAAAGGGTGATCTATAAAGCTCAGTAAGGGAATACACATGGAATAACATGAGGAGTAAAATACATGTTAGACATTAGGCATATCAATAGATAAAAAGAGAAACATTAACATAAAGGCATGATAAAGCATGATAATCATAACATGGAAATGTGGCAACAACACTTAACATGGAATTAGCATGAGCCAAGGCTCATTGCACATGGAGCATGAGTAAACCCTCATTGCACATGAAGCACGATTAAACCCTTGTTTCACTTGAATTAGAATGATTCAACACTCATTTCATATGACGTATCATGATACTATACTTTACCCAATGCATTGGAGCGCTATAAGCACCCTTCTTACACATTTCATTTCATGCATAAGTGTGTCACATGGATCATAAAACATGGATTCATAAAACATAATCATTTATTACACGATAAAGTAATGTGGAATTAATACATGAAAATTTATAATCAATAAGTAAATGTGCATAAAGGTGAATACCCTTGATGGAGAAATGGGCATGGTATTCACTACACAATGGCATTGGCTTAGAAAATCGGTGCGATTTTGGCAGCGTAACGGCGTGACATAAGAATTCATAAAAACGGTTTATGAGAGAGAAAGGGGTTACTCATCATATTTACATGTAATGGAAAGTAAGTAGGTCATATAGATACATTTCCCAACAATTGTAATGGAATTTAGATTCATAATACCAAATTATTTCTTGAATGTAAAAGAGGAGAGAGAAGTTCCTTTCGGAATTTCGGCATAGTAACGGGTGTACATGGGAGGCATTTAATGAGAGAGAAAGGGGTATCAAATCATTAAAAAATAAAGAGTGCAGTATGAGGAAGGTTAGAAAACATACCCCAACATTCATAATTTAAATTAAAAGGTAAAAAAAACTTAAATAAAATTGGACAAAAATGAGAAAGGAAGAAAAAATCCTTACTTGGAAGTGTGCTTCCAAAGGATTGAGAGGGTCTTGAGAGAGGATTCTTGGGAGCTTGGGGAACCTTGGTAGGATTCTAGAGAGAGTAGGGCAGAGTTTGGATGAACTCCAAAGGCTTTTAGTGAGGAGGAAGTGGGAGCTTGGGTGGGTTTATATAGGAAAGGTGAGGGAATTCTTTATTATTTAGGTTTGGGACCCCTTATATTAAATTAATCCAAACCACAAACCATACCATGGTTTTTTCCCATTGTTTTTGGAAAAGGGAAGAAGAAATCAATATTTTATAAGTATAAAGTCCTAAATTTTTAAAATAATAGGATTTCTTATGTGGAGGTGAGTCACACGCCCATGGAAATTAATTTAAAAAGACAAGGTGTTTAATAAGTCTTGAGGGGTCCATTAATGCTTTGAAAAGTAAGTCAAACAAAACCAAAATCACATTATTTTAATGGTAAAACATATATTGACCTAACATAAATCTTATAGTAATTTATTACATCACTATTGGGTCATTATGATGTCATAAAACACATTATATATTAAACGGTATTTAATTTTTACCCAAAAATTTGACTGTCTCAGAAAATTATGAAAAAATCACCATTGGATAATATAGACATCCTGATTCCATAAATAACATTTATTTTATATAAATAATTTTCTAAATATGTTAATTTTCACTTTTAAAATAAAAAACCGACATTTATCAAAAATTCACGGGTTTTGACAGAAATGGCTTTAAAACCTTAATAAAAATTATAATTGCATTCATAAAATTATAAGATCATTTATATTTAATAAAAATTAATTTAATAATAATAATAATATTTTATTAAAATATTATTTAATTCAAAAATACCTTAATTTAAAAAAATAGAATTCTTAATTAAATAATAACTAAAAACACTATTTGTACTTTAAAACTATTTACAATGTATCAAAAAAGACAAGGAGGTATATTCATTATTATATACAAAAATAATATACATGAACATATTACTAGAGATTTGTTACATAACCCCTTAAAACAGCTGCATAAGACTTAAGGGTAAGGTGTGTGATGGTGACAGACTCTTGTGGGGGCTCAGATAACATCGCTCGAGTGATAATTTCTATCAACTTCCACTTTTCCCGTAGATGGTCCCGTTCGAGCTTGACATGGTGAATCTCGGCTTGGGCTTGGTCAAGAGTGAAGCCCAAGGATGCCACCTCTTTTTCGAGATCCGACAAATGGGCTTCGTATGGAGCAATTCTACTGGACGAGGCCATCACTTCTTTTGTCTGAGTAAATTAGATTTGTTAAAGCCCTATATTTATACTAATCATGTGATCACTGTTCAATGGATATAAAAGTAATGGTCACAATTCTTAACATAAAACCAAAGAATTTTACATTTTATATAAGCATTTTACATAAAGAGACATTTAATTAGATCAAGAGTTATTTCCATTAATGAAACTTTGGGTCGTTACATGTTATATGATTATGATGATAAAATGTTTACCATTTATATTCCATGGGTTATGATATGATAAATTAAAGAGATGTTTGTGAAGCCAGTTTTCATTATTTGGGTTATGATATAATGATGAAATGAATATGCCTTTATAATGAACCTAATTTGAATCTCATGGGGGTGTTCTTAGGTTAAATCCATTTTTCATTATGAACCATTATGGTGTATTTGAATAGATTTTGATCATGGATGACCTAGGTTAAACAAAAAATTTAGTATATTGAAAACAAGGTGCCATGATTTTTAAATAATATAGATTATTTTTCAAGATTATTTTGTTTTCCATTATTATTTTCCATGCTATTGTTTCTAGTTTTAGTCACTAGATAAAACTAAGAGGAATTTTATTCATGATTAATGTGATTGAAAATGTAATGATTATCCTTCTAAGAAACCAATTGAAATAGGAATTGGAATGTGAAAACATATAATTACCCCTAATAAACTATCTTATTAAATGACTAATAATATAAACTTCAGTGAGATTCTTGGCACACCTAATTAGAGAAAAAATGGAGTATATTGAAGACTCTAGAGGGAAGAAGATTTAGTTTTATACATGTCATGTATGATGGAAGAATCACCCAGGAAAATTTATCAATGTAATAATAAGATTTTTTTTGTGTAGAATCAAATGGAATTGAGTAAGTAATTTTTGATGAAAAATGAAATGGTTAGTTAACACAATAGACTTGAATAATGGTTTCCCTATGTTATCGTCAATGGTTGAATGTTTTGAATGTGTATAATATAGGAATTATACAAACCAATTTCTTAATGGTAAATCAAGAAAAGAATATTAACAAGGTTCTATGTGGAATTTTATTACTATTAATGATGATGAGAATATAAATGGCATATTAAAGGAAGGATTTATTAAGGAATATGATCAAAAATCCTAGTTAATTTTTTTAATAAGGAAGTGGAATGATTGTAGTGTTTATGTATCATTATTAAAAAATTATGTTATAGAAGTATTTTTTTTAATCAATTATGTTTTAGTTATTATAATCCAAAAATATGTAAGGATTGTTCTTCATTAGTTTTTATGTAAGGATTTTCAAGTATATTTTAAATGGTACAGATTTCCTAGAAAATGATTTAATGGTAAGGTGACATTTTATAGATAAAAACAAGATTGAGTGGATGATAACCCATAATATATGCTTTATTTTTAAATAATAATGTTTAATTGAGGTAAATATATTCTTAATAATTGAAATATAAAAGTATTGATAACCATGGAACTGATTTCTAATTTAATGAAAAAGTACTTTATGTTATATTTAATAGAGTTTAAAACATTTTTTGATTCATTGAATATATATGAAAATCATTATATTTATTTAAGTAATGAGGAGAGAGTTAATTTTGGAAATAATGTATGTTTTCTTTGAGGGTATATAGTAATTACCATGATTTAGGTGAATATATGATTTTTTTTTATTCATATATTTGGAATATGACATTTAGAGATATTTTACACTATTTTAGGGAATAATTTTGAGTTTATTTTTGAAATTTAATGACCTTATTTAAAAAAATATATTTTGAATTTTTTTCAGACATATTTTATAAGAGTTTAAAGCTTAACTACTAATGGAATGGTTTGTGCTGACCTTTAGGTATTATTGTTTTAATTTAATGTTTTATTTACTATATTGGATAAACTATACAAATAATTTTGGTTTTGGTAAATATCTTGGGATAGGTGAAAAGTCATTTCATTCTTTTATGATCCTTATGATCCATTAAAATTTAATTCTAGTTCTTTAATTGTGGAAAAAAATCATGTTGAAAATATATTTTATCGAGTAATGGATGAAGTGGACATTTATTTACTCCCAACCAATTGATGAAATTATTCATATTATATGGTTGTAAATCAAGTATTAATATTTTCTCATGTTATCTATCTTGATAGTAAATAATCCCCAAACATTAAGAAAATGATATTGAAATAAAATGTTATACTTTTATCGTCATTTCCAATGTATCAATGGTCTTTTTCACTGATAAAAAGTTTATGGTTTTATAGTCATTAACATTATCATAACTATGTTCTCTATCACTATTTACTAGTCTTTGTTAATTAATTTAATTCTACATGTATATATTTTAACTTCCCACTAATGTTCTTCTTATATGGGAACCCAATTGTGTGTCATTTGAGGAAACCTTTATGTTTCCCATTTAAACTTTTCAAATGATGTTTTATTATTCCTATCTTTGATCTAAGTTTTCAAAAAATATATTTTCAAACATTATACCTTTAAATAATGATCCAAAATTTTGAGGGTGAATTTTTTTTGGGGGGTGGGGCATGTACCACCCAAAAAATTAGTTAAAATAATAATAATCTTAATAACTTTTTTAACACCCGCTGCTAAATTTTATGAAAAATATGATATATTATAAAAATATTTTTATATTTTTATAGCTGAATTAGATGGTATGAATATGAGAAAACAGATTATAAAATTAATTCATAATGTTCTGACTTAATATAAAAATAATTGATTAATGCTTAGAAAATAACTATAAATTTTTTATTGAAATCATTTTATGCTTCAAAATAATTGTCATTAAAAAAGATTTTTATTACATTTTGTGTGAAGAAATTATATTTAATTTATAAAAATTTTAGAGATTGTATTTTATAAAATTAAAATAATTTTTTAAATAATTATATCAAATTTATCTTAAGGATAAATTTTGGGATTTTTCTAGAATGATTGATTTTTATTGAATAGAAAAAATATAGATTTTTCAAATACTAAAATTTATTTTCATTAAATATTTTAATATTAATGTTCTATTATATTTTATATTTGGTATTAATCTTACATAAAATCGATTGGAATCATTGATATTCATGTTTTTTATATAAGTTAAATTTTATGCTTAAAAATGCATTTTTCTCAAAATGATTTTTCGTTGTGTTTTATGAAATTATTTTAAAATTTATTTATATGACTTAAAGATATTAATAAAAGAGAAATGGATATCATATTCATGATTAAGTGGTTTAAATTTTCTAAATAAGTAAATTTTATTTTTATTCACTATGTATAGTAACCGTAGTAAATATTTTTCACATCGAAAAAGGTAAATTAGGTAATTAATGGAAAAAATAATATGAGAAGGGATAAAAATTTCTATAAATATTTAAGTTTTCCTATTAGTTGAAAAAAACCATATGTGACCATAATTTTTTCAAAACTATGTCTACTTGGTCCCATTTTTCGTTAATATTGACCATTATATTAATTTTTCAAAAGAATAAAAAAATATCACACTCTTGACTCTAATCACTCTATCATTTTTTTCATAATTATAAAAAGATTTTAAGTTTAGTTTTAAATGTTATTTTTAATTATTAATTATTTTTTATCATGTAAATTATTTTAATTTTTTTAGACAACATTTTTACATTATATGCTTATGCAACGTCGACACAGTATTATTTTAATTAACATAAAAATAAAATAAATTATTTTTAAAAATATTAAAAATAATATAAATAGGATAAATTATTGTGTTCCAAAAAAATTATAAGTGAATAATACATACTATGGATGTTTTCAATTATTATATTCTAATTAAATCGTTGTCTTGGTGTCCTTAATATCAAATTAAATAAAGTGTAAAATGACATTAATGATATTTTATGATAAATAATATTTTATAAAATTATTTAAAAATTATAAAAATCATGAAATATGAGTATTAGGATGATTAATGGTATAAAATTTCATAACTTATCAATTTATGATCTAATTTTTACTTATAGATAAAATAATAACTTATTAAGAGTGAAAATTTTGTTACCTTAGTAAAGGTTAAAATTTGTTAACTGAGGGGTTAAACCAAAAGATAAGGTTTGAAACACCACATAATCATATAAAAGTTTTATTTTTGGAATGGATTTAAATAAAATTATATTTTATATTTTAATCCATATCCATTTAGAAGCATTTGGAAAGATAAATAATTTATTATATTTTAAAATTTTAAGAAATTCCAAGAGTTCCCCTTTCCTCACATAATGAAGGGCACCCATACTTTCATTTTATTACAAAAAATTGAACCTTAAATCATGAACTAACCCTAAAAAATTATCTTCTATATTTCAATATAACCAATGAAGAGTTTTTTTTCTTCTTAAAAGATCATTACATGGGTCCTTTAGAAAGGATCTAGAGGAGGTCTCTTAAAGATGAGGTAATCATATCACTCAACCCTGTTCAATTTGTTTCTTATTCTAAATATGATAAATATTTGATATTATTCATAAAATAATAAATTCATAATCCTAAATATAATTAAATACTATTATGATTATGAAATAACCTTTATTTAAGTTCTTTTCAATGAAAAGGGAATATATAATATCGATCGTGCAAACGTACAACTTACTATTACCATATAGCGATAAAATTCAATTTTCATTTCCATATTTCATATATGGATATTATTATAGTTTTAATGACTATAAATGATATTTATTTAATAATTATTATTATCTAATTATAATTTCATATATACCTTCTAATCTTATGATCTGTCAGAAAATGATAACGTCGCTCATTTTATACGTGTGGATTACCACCTTCACAAAGAAATGTGTTTCATTTTTCATTTTAAATTTATATGTATTTTAATAAGGATATATTTAATAAATATGTATGATAAATATGATATATAAATTACTTTATAATGGTGAGTTGTTATTTACTGTTCTTTTGTTCCAATCTTTGAAATGTGAAAACAAAGTTCATGTGTATGTACGACCTACCAACTCAATTAATGGTGTAATTTGTTTTTATATCTCTAAAAAATTTATATTAATATATATATATATATATGTGATGAATAAAAATTATATAAATATCATGGTTAAAATTATGGGGGTTATGAATCCATGATCAATGTATAAGGATTAATACAGCTGAACCAAAACATGCATGAAAAATTAAGTAGTTCTCACCTAGAATAGTGATTTTAATAATTAAATATTAATAAGTAGGAGATAATAATTTATAATATATTAATATATGGTATTATGTAATTTATTATTTTACTTTAATATATCTTTAATAAATTTTTATTTATTATATAGGATTTTTTATCATGTACGAAGAATGATGAGACATGAGGTAATAGATTTTTGTCTCACTTTTACTTCTATGAGAAATGTGTCATATTCACCATTTTTTTCATTTATGTGGTGTATATGTTTCCCATGAGTTTATTTTATTATTATTATCATTAAAATTATTTTTATATACTTATCTATCTAATTTTCTAACTTTCATAAGGTTTTAATTTTAAAGTTATCAATGTGTTTAGGGTTTTATGTTATTATTTAATTGTTTATCAATATTATTTTTTATTAAGTTATGTTGATGAAATGTTATAGAATACCTCTAAAGAAACCCATTATTTTTCTTCCCCAATGGTTATTTTTGGAAACTAAATTTCTTCCTTTCATTTTCCTCTATTTATGTACTCAAGATACAGAAATAATATTTATTAGGAAAACTTACTTTATTTCTCTATTCGGTCAAAAATCATATTGCTTCCATGTCCATGTTTTTTTAAAATGTTTTCAAGAGTGTTTTTAGTATTCTTAAATTATTTATTAAATTCATTTAACCCATGTATGAATTTTTACAAAATGGTTTAAAATAAATCTTTTTGTCATTTTTTGAATGAGGTGTTGTTATATTTTTACTAAAAATGAAAATTGAATATTCAATTTAACATTAACAGAGTGAAAAAAATTTCCACCATCATTACCACTAAATTATTTGGTTATTCCTTTACATGTTTCTATGCTTATTTTAAAATAAAAAATTGTAAATAATATTTTTTAAATTGGTATACTTTAATGAATTTATTACAAAATGAAAAGGGTAATCTCATAAATAAATATTCCAACTATCTATTAATGGAATGTTCATCTATGACATCATAATTTGATGTTAATTATGCCTTATTGGGTATATGATCTAATGATACCATCCTTATTCTTTTTATTGATGGTTTATGATTATGGTGATGATATTTTTACCATTTATTTTCCATGGGTAATGATATGATGAATTAATAGGATGTTTATGAAACATGTTTTCATTTTACGGTTTATTATATGATGATATGATGGATGTTTTATGATATTTTAGAAAACATATATAAGGTTTTTATTATTTTATAAGAATGATAGTAATTATATATCCCTTCAATACATTGGGAAAATTTTTATATCTCATGAGATAATTATGGGAAACAAGTCGATGTTCTCGATCCACTATAAACAAGTCAATTTTTATGGTCCACTATAGGAAATGGGTGTCGATACCAGATTCATTATGATATGGTAAATAGGTGTTGATACCTGATTCACCATTATTTTATAGTCTCAGAAGTTAACCATGAAAAATGAAAATGATTATATACCTATGAATTTAACACACTTTTATGACATAAAATTATGGTTTAGGAATAATTTATGATGATTTTTCACTCTTATGATTTATGTATTTTGAAATGATAAAGTTATATACCATGACTAATATTTATGATCCCTGATAGATTGGGCATGAACTTTGTAAATTTTTCATGATCTCATGCCCTTATTCATATCTTAAAATTTTATATGACTATAGATTGATTTCTCCTGTATTTATCCTTACTGAGTATCTGAGCTCGACATTTTATTGGTATATATTCCCTCGGTAATGAAGAAAGGTTTAACTAGGGCATGTATATAAAGATATATATTCGGGAAGATCATTATGGGAGGTGTTGAAGATATTTAATTAAATAATAATACTTTATATCTAGTCTCCAAATACATCATGTCACACCCGGGTTTTCAATTTTGGATTTTGATCTAGTTCGTTGGGGATCCTGGTCTTTTCTCAAGTTCCGGGTATGACGGGTGTTGAGTTTTGAAGTGTTTTATTTGTCTAGTATTTCCCTCATGGTTGATATTTGGTTCTTATTTTGAGAAAGTGGCATGATGGAGAGTTTGTGGCACCCATTGTGTCACTATATTGTGTTTAAATCATTCAAGGATCTTTGGGTGGGTTTACCTATTGTTTGGGGTGTCATTTGAGGGTTTTTGGAAAAAATTTGGGGTCACATAGTTTGATCACATTTTTTTCAAACTGTGCAACCTAAACCTGCAAGTTTCATAATTTTTCCAGTAGCATTTTCACTTTTTCACACAGTTTACAAAATCGTGCATCAAAACTGTGCAGCCCATTATGGGCTTAATAATTTTTAACCTAAAAATTATTTTTGGGTGAATCCACCTCCCAAATGGATCCTTAACTATTGTATATCGACCAGAGGTTCCTCAACCTTCATCCTCTTTCGTTTTGGGACTCTTTTTGGGCGATTTCTCACCAAAGGTTAGTGGTTCTTCTTAATTTCTTCATCAAATATTTCTCATTCCTCTTCCCTCTTCCTACTTATTTAATTTTTTCATGGATTTCTCTTCTCCCCTATTCATTATATACCTAGGGTTATGGTTTCCCATTATTTTTTATTTGGATTTTGTTTTCTTAGGGCTGGTCTTTATAGATTTAGGGTTTATAAACTCTCAGTGGGTGATATCAGGTGTCTGTTTCCATTCTATCATAGTTTTAAGGTAGGTTTCCCCATTTAACATGTCCTTTTTATTTAAGATTCATCCCTTTCATGGAATTCTAAACCTATAAAAATTCTTAGTATTGTCTTATAATCCTTTAATAATTTATTGGGTGTGCAAAGTAGCAGTTAATGCCTCTTTCTATGGTAAATAGACTTGTTTTGTCATAATTGTGTACACTCCTTATTTAATTAAATGTTACATTAGATTTAGCACCTGTTTTTTTATGTTTAGAACCTTTTTTATCTTTTTAAAAAAGTTTATGTCATGCACTTTGGTATTTTATAACTTTATGAGTGCTAAATGAAATTTTTTGATAAGTATTGCATGCCTTGTGTACGGTAAAATGCCCAGTTGGCTTTTATGTGCCAAATGTGATTCAAAATGATTTTTTTGGATTTTTTAAATGTATTTGTAGCATTAAAAATGGTATTTTGGGTTCCTTATATGGTTCACATACTATTTTTGGTTTTCATAAAGAAGTTTTATTGGTTTTTAAGGTGTTTGGCATGGGTTACCGATAAATGGCATGTTTGGCATTTTGATAAAAATAGTTGTGCTTTGAAAGTATAAACTGAATTATTGAAGAAGTTTATTTAAATTATTTGATGATTCAAATGGTGTGTTTATGCCTCTTTATGAATAGTTAATTTGGTATTTTTGATAAATGTTAGTCTTTTTGAAAAATGTTTAAAGGCTCGTTTGGCAGTTTTGTAAAATGGTGAAAGGGTTTATTATAAAAACCTCTTTTGGATGTTTCTCATGAAATGATCATATGTATATAATGGATGGGATTTCCTCGCTGGTAAATCCTTATGTTCCATTATTATAGTGCCTCAGGTTGGACTCTATGTGTTTCGTTTACTATGTGGCATGATATCAGTCCTCGGAGTGGCTCGGGGTGATGTATGTTGTGAATTATTATTATATATGTGTTGTGATTGGATGCTTGGATGGAATCAGTTGGCTCACCCCCATAAAATACTTGAGATATGGGAACCTGGAAAATTGAGAGAATTTTATAAGAATGATTGTTTCACTGGTAGTGAATGTACTGACTAGTGGCTCATAGTAGGTGGATGTATTTGGGTTTATTATTATGGGATATTTCCTCAGCCTGCCCTGAGTTAGGGTGGTTGAGCGTATTGAGCATTTTTATTTCATCATGTGTGACATTTCAATGGGTATGAGGTCTCATGTATTAGTTTTTTTTTTGTATTGTTCTTGAAATACTAGGTTCACCCATGTCTATTGGCTTTCAGTTTCTTGCCATGATGAATGTGCCATTTGTATGTATATTTACATTTCCCTTTTTGTCTGATTACTATGGTGCCTTCATTTGTAATGTTTTCTTGGAAAGTGATGGGCTGATTTTAATAAGTTTTATGAAAAAAAATCAAGAAAATTGTTTTATTATCATTTTACAAGTTGAAAATGTAAACATCACTTTCCCCTTTAAAATTTTAATGTCTCGTTAATGAAATAAATCTAGTTTTGGAAATAAATATGGGCAATGATTTGTACTTTGTTTTTGAGTAAACTTATAGAAAACTTTACTTTTATATATTTTATTTCAAAATTGAATCTAATATTTCTTTTATTTTTTAAAGAAGTGCAATTTGGAATAGATTATCGGGCTAGCCTACCGAGTTTTAATACTCACACCTATAGTTCTTTTCTGTTTTTAGCCATTGTGCAGGTTTCAGTTTGATTTTGATCACCTTTAATTATGTGTGATTTTTGTGTTGGAGAGTGACTAGTGGGATCACATGGAGTTATTTGGTTGTCAGGTTTGATTGGTTCAGTTGTATTTTCAATTTCTTATATAAATGTTGTTTAGTTTAATTTTATATAAATTTCTTTTAGGTTGTCTTTTTCATTCCTCTGCTTTGTTATTGTTTATATTTGGGTGAAAATATTCCCTTATTGTACTTTGATGATGGTCGACACTAGTTTCAATCCCATTGGGATCAAGAACACCTTTCATTCCTTTCCGTGGACCGGGTCAGGTGTCGATTGGATGACGGTCTGATTTGGTTTATGGAAAAATGGTATCAGAGGAGGTTGGCTCTTAGTGGACCTTACGTTTTAGAGCGCCCTTTTTTTTTGTGGATGTCAAGGTATATGGAGTAGTATTTTCAAGAATTTAGGGGTAAGTGTAGGAAGAACTTCACGAACTCTTTCCCATTTCGATCCTCATGTTTCCATGGGAAGTTTGGTTTTATTAGTGTATTTGGTTCTTGTTGATTTTTTGGTGTTGGGATATGATAAGAAGAGTTGGAATAATGGTCTCTATGAGCTCACAGGGCCTAGAAAGCCTCTTGGAGCCGAGGAATGGTCTTAAGAAGGCTCTCTATATTGGTTTTGTATTTGACATATGGCCGCCAACCATATGGTCAAGTCACCCACCGACACTAGTTTTCTTTTGTGGGTCTCTTAGACCTTTCTTGAATTATGAAAATTATTTTTAAATACTTATGTGAGAATTGTGGAAATGGGTTTTAAAGTAATGGTTGGATTTTGGAAAGTGTGAAAAATTATTTTTGAAATTTAATTTTTGGAAGACCTTAGAAAATGAGTTTTTGCAAAATTTCCTTTTTGGGATTTATGTAAAGTGGATGTTTGTTTTGGAAGTTGTTTTAAATTAAAAATGAGTGAGTTTTTCATCAAATAGTTTAATGAAATAAGGATTTTTTAGATGCTTTAAAATGTTTTTATAAAACTGAAATAGGTTTTTGAAGGAAATCTATGGGGTTTTATTTTCGAGTACGGTAAAATAGTTTGATGTTTGAATCTGAAAATGGTTTTTACTTGGTGTTTAATGTGCCTTCAGGAAGTTCATGATTTTTGAAATGGGTTAAATGATTCATTTTGGGAAATGAGAATGTTTTATTTCAACCTTAGTGTTCTTATGGGTGCTTACATGCATGGTGGATTATGGTAATGTGAATGGATGCCCAGTGTGGCATGGTGGGTGGGTGCCTGGGGTGGCACGAAAACATTCATGTTAGTGAGACTCTAATGAATACAAATGGAGAGTTATCAACCTACAAATTTTGTTTAAAATATAAATATTCTTTCAAAAATAAAGTTTTGATGTTATAGTGTCTTGTTTTTCTATGTTCAAATATTATCATCTATGTGGTGTTTTTTTTTTGAGAATTTTATTGTTGAGTTAGCCTTGATCTAGTTATTAGATTTTCTTGTCCATCAGTTGTTCCCATGGTGATTCAATGGGTTATTATAATGCGGCTATGGGAAATTCCCCATTAGAGGGATTTTTGGTTGATCAACCTAGGGATTTCATTCTTGAGTTTCGGAAGCTAGATCCACCTCTCTTTTATGGACAAGCAGATCCTCTTGAAGTGAAAGAGGGGATGTGAAATATTGAAAGGAACTTTAGCCTCATCGATTTTCCCAATTTTCTGAAGGTAATGTTTTCAAATTTTATGTTTGAAGGTTCACCATGGAAGTGGTGGAAGTCGGTGTATCAGAACAAGCTTTGTGAAGATCTTACCTGGGAGTTCTTCAAGGCTTAGTTCATACATCAGTATTTTTCTAATAAAGGGTGAGAAAGGGGATGAAGATGGGTTTCTTGCAATAGGGTGATGTATCGGTAAAAGAATATTTCAATTGATTTATAGATCTGGTCCCTTTGGATCCAGGCTATGTTGGTGATGATTCCATGAAGGCTCGACGTTTTGAGGTCGGGCTTCATTCTGATTTGTAGTCGAAGCTGTCGGAGTTCAACCTAACTTCTTTTTTCGATGTGGTGAGGAAATAATTCTATGTTGAGGCTATTATGTAAGGATTGCATGAGTTATTTCTCCCTTCTTCAATCCCTATAAGCAATGGGGAAGAGTCTAACAAGGAGATGAGAAAGCATTTGGAAGTCGATGGAACGGGTCGTGGAATCAAAAGGCCTCAGAATTTTTTATCAACCCTTTATGAGCATGAGTTCTTTGTATGTTATCAATGTGGTAGGTAGGGTTATAAGAAACCTTCATGTCTGAATTCCCCTAGACCCTTCCATGTTGTGGACACTTGGGTCACTTAAATTGATTTTGTCGGGGCATTACGAGGAAGCATCATGGAGGAAATACTCAGAAGTGATGTGATGTTGGAAACTTGTTTAGTGTTTTTTTTATGATTTCTCCCAGTGTAAGGGATATTTTTTCACAGATCTTATGATGAACTCATTTTATCAATTCCAATGTGGTTTTAATTTCAATAATCTATCCTTTATTTTGTCTAATAAATTGGTGTATGTTTCGGTTTGGGATTAGCAATTCCTGACTGCGAGGCAGTAGATGCCTCATCCATCAGAGCTCCATCCATAGGTCCCAGAGTGAATTTGGAACATAGTCAGGGATCTTGGATGTTTAAGGAGTTTGGCTAGGTCTGTGCCTCCACTGTTGTGGTAGGGTGTTTTTATTATGGTTCCAATGGTCCAATCATTGGGCCCTTTCCCTCTCCTCCCCTTAGGGTGGGGGTTTTTGGTCTTTGTAAAAAGTTTCGGCCCAGTTATTGTTCCCTACATTAGGGAGTAGTTAATATAAAGGTTCTTATTGTGTTCCCCTTGGTTTTAGCTGGAAGGCCCAATTTATTGTTGGTGTTAATTGGTTCTTAATGTTGGGGAGTCCATTCAGCCCCCCTGCTGGTGATCTATTCCTAGTTTAGTTTTAGTGTTTATCCAAGAGGAGTAGCTTACTTTTGAAGTTTATAATTTCCTAGTTTCCTTTTCAGTTTGGGTGAGCATCAGGTTTCTTGGGAGATATCCAAATGGCCTTGTTCTTGGATTAGTTGTGGATGTAATGGCTTGATCCTTCCCTTGATTCTCAGGAAGTGGTTGTGGGTTATAGTTTTATTTTGATAAAGAGTCTTAAGTTACATTTTTTGGTGACTAAAGTGTTTATTATTAAGAGGTTTTATCATGTTGATATCGAATATTTAGGCATTGATCAATCAGTTGGAGTGTTTTATGGATTTCTAGGGGAGGAAAGCATTAATGGTGGGGAGAATTGTCACACTTGGTTTTTCATGTTTGGGTTTTGATCTGGTTCATTAAGGATCCTGGTCTTTTCTCAGGTTTTGGGTGTGATGGGTGTTGAGTTTTGAATTGTTTTCTTTACCTAGTCTTTCCCTCATGGTTTATATTTGGTTCTTGTTTGGGGAAAGTTGTATGATGGAGAGTTTGTGACACCCATAGTGTCACTATATTGTGTTTAAATCATTCAAGGATCTTTGGGTGGGTTTCCCAGAGTTTTTAGGGTGTAATTTGAAGGTTTTTGGTAAATTTTTGGGGTTTCATGGTTTTATCATGGTTTTCCCAAACTGTGAAACCTAAACCTGCAAGTTTCAGATTTTTTCCAGTAGCATTTGCACGGTTTGCACACAGTTTACAAAACTGTGTAGCAAAACTGTGCAGCCCATTACGGGCTTAATAATTTAACCTAAAAATCCTTTTTGGGTGATTCCACCTCCCAAATGGAGCCTTAACTATTTTCTATCAACTATAGTCACCTCCCCCTTCATTATTCTTCGTTTTGGGCATCTTTTTGGGTGATTTCTCACCAAAGTTTAGTGGTTATTCTTAATTTCTTCATCAAATCGTTATCCTTCCTCTTCCCTCTTCCTTATTATTTCATTTTTTTTCTTTGATTTCTATTCTCCAATGGTCATGAAAGACCTATTTTTATGGTTTTACATGATTTTTTATGGTAGTTTTGTTCTTTTAGGTC
The DNA here is from genome assembly GCA_963277665.1 of Viscum album. Taxonomy (NCBI): domain Eukaryota; kingdom Viridiplantae; phylum Streptophyta; class Magnoliopsida; order Santalales; family Viscaceae; genus Viscum; species Viscum album. Next base: position 1,967,737,783 of record OY728165.1, on the reverse strand, counting down.
TGGTATTCATAGATTTGGGGTTTATAAACCCTCAGCGGGTGATATCGGGTGTGTGTTTCCATTCCTCCATAGTTTTGAGGTAGGTTTCCCCATTGAACATGTAATTTTTATTTAAGATTCATCCTTTTTATGGTATTTTCACCATATAAACATTATTATTATTGTTTTATAAGCCTTTAATAATTTATTGGTTGTGCAAAGTAGCGGTCAATGCCTCTTTCTATGGTAAATAGCCTTGTTTTGTCATAATTGTGCAGACCACTTGTTTAATTAAATGTTACATTAGTTTTCGCACCTAGTTTGTGATTTTTAGAACCTATTTTAGCTTTTTAAATAAGTTTATGGAATTCACTTTTGTGTTTTATAACTTTATGAGTGTTAAATTAAATTGTTTGATAAGTATTGCATGCCTTGTGTTCGGTAAAATGCCCGGTTGGTTTTTATGTGACAAATGTGATTCAAAATAATTTGTTTGGATTTTTTATATGTATTGGAAGCATTTAAAATGGTATTTTGGGGTTCTTTATATGGTTCACATGCTGGTTTTGGTTTTCATGAAGAATATGTATTGGTTTTTAAGGTGTTTGGCATGTGTTACTAATAAATGGATCGTTTGGAATTTTGATAAAAATAGTTGTGCTTTGAAAGTGTAACCTGAATGTTTGAAGAAGTTTATTTAAATTCATTTAGGATTAAAATGTTTTGTTTATTCATATTTATGAATAATGAATTTTTTATTTTTGATAAATGTTAGTCTTTGTCAAAAATGCTTAAAGGCCTGTTTGGAAGCTTTGTAAAATAGTGAAAGGGTTTATTATAAAAACCACCTTTAGATTTTTCTCATGTCATGATCATATGTATATAATGGATGGGATGTCCTCACTGGTAAATCCTTGTGATCCATTATTAGAGTGCCTCAGTTTTGACTCTATGTGTTCCGTTTACTATGTGGCATGAGATCAATCCTTAGAGTGGCTCGGGGTGATGTCTGTTGTGAATTATTATTATATATATGTTGTGATTGGATGCTCAGCTGGTATCAGTTGGATCTCCCCCTTAAATACTTGAGACATAGGAACCTGGTATATTGAGATAATGGTCTAATAATGATTTCTGCACTGGTCGTGGATGGACTGACCAGTGGCCCATAGTAGGTGGATATATTTGGGTTTATTACTATGGGATTTTCCCTCGTCTTGTCCTGAGTTAGGGTGGTCGAGCGTATTGAGCGTTTTGATTTCATCATGTGTGACATGTCAATGGGAATGGGGTATCATGTATTGGTTTCTTCTAGATTGTTATTCATCTCCTAGGTTCACCCATTTCTTTTAGATTTCAGTTGCTTATCGTGATGAATGTGACACTTGTGTGTATATTTAAATTGCCCTTGTTGTGTGATTACTATGGTTCCTTCTTATGTAATGTTTTCTTGTAAAGTTATGGGATAATTTTAATAAGGTTTATGAAAATTATTTTCAAGAAAAGTTTTTTATTCTCTTTGTGAAAGTTAAAAATGTAAACATCACTTTCCCCTTGAAAATGTTAATGTCTCACTAATGAAATGAATCTAGTTTTGGAAATAAATAAGGGCAATGAATTTTAATTTTTTTTAGTAAACTTATAGAAAACATTACTTTTATATATTATAGTTCAAACTTGAATCTAATGTTTCTTTTATTTTAAAGGAAGTACAATTGGGAATATATTATCAGGCTATCTTACTGAGTTTTAATACTCACACTTATAGTTCTTTTCTATTTTTATACCTTGTGCAGGTTTCATCTTGAGTTTGATTGCCTTGAGTGATGTGTGATCATTGTGTTGGAAAGTGACTGGTAGGGTCACATGGAGTTAGTTGGTTGTCAGGCTCGTTTGGTTCAGTTGTATTTTCAGTTTCTTGTATAACTGTTGTTCAGTTTAATTTTATATAAATGTATTTTGGGTTGTCTATTTCTTTCCGCTGTTTCATTATTGTTTATATTTGGGATAAAACGTTCCCTAGTTGTATTATGATGATTCCCAACACTAGTTGTTCGCCCATGGAGATCAGGAACACCCTTCGGGACTTGCCGCAGACCGGGTCAGGCGTCGATTGGATGGTGACTCAATTTAGTGTGTGACAAAATGGTATCGGAGGAGATTGTATTTTAAAAAACCTTATTTTTAGAGTTCCCTTTTTTATTTGGGGGTGTCAAGGTAGATGGAGTATTATTTTAGGGACTTCAGAGGTAAGTGCGGGAAGAGCATCGCAAAATATTGCTTGTTCTTATCCTTGGGTTTCCATGGGAAGTATGGTTTTATTTTTTCTTTGGTTCTTGTTGATTATTTGGTGTTGGGATACTATAAGGGGATTTCGACTAATGGTCTTTGTGATCTCATAGGGACTGGAAAGTCATGTTGATCTAGGGCATGGTCCTAAGAAGGCTCTCTGTGTTGGTGGTGTGTTTGGAATATGGCTTCCAACCATATGGTCAAGTCACCCACCAACACTAGTTTCCTTTTTTAGGTCTCTTGGACCTTTCTTGAATTCCAAAAATTATTTTTAAATCCTTGTGTGAGAACTGTGGAAATAGTTTTTGAAGGAATGTTTGGATTTTGGAAAGTGGGAAAAGGTATTTTCAGAATTTAATTTGTGGAAGACCTTATAAAATGAGTTTTTATAAAATGACCTTTTTGAGATTTATGGAAAGAGGATTTTTGTTTTGGAAATTGTTTTAAATGAAAAATGAGTGAGTTTTTAATCAAATTATTTGATGAAATGTGTTTTGTTGAAATATTGGAAAATGTTTTTATAAAAGTGAAATCGGTTTTTGATGGAAATCTATGGGGTTTCATTTTTGAGTATGGTAAAATGGTTTGATGTGTGAATCTGAAAATGGTTTTGACTTGGTAGTTAATGTACCTTTGTAAATTTCATGATTTTTGAAATGGGTTGAATGATTCGTTTTGAGAAATGAGAATGTTTTATTTCAGCCTTCATGTGCTTATGGGTGCTTACATGAATAGTGTTTTATGATAATGTGAATGGTTGTTCAGTATGGTATGGCGGGTGGGTGCTTGGGGTGGCACGAAATCATGCATGTGAGTGGGACTCTACGAAATACTAATGGTGAGTGATCAACCCATCATGTTTTTTTAAAATCTAAATATGCTTTCAAAAAGAAAGTTTTCATGTTATAATGGCTTGTTTTTCTATGTTCAAAGCTTATCATCTATGTGGTGTTTGTTTTTGAGAATCTTGTTGTTGAGTTGGCCTTGATCTAGTTCTTGGATTTTCTTGTCCATCGGTTGTTCCTATGGAGCTTCAATGGGTGATTATAGTGTGGCTACAGGAAATTCCCCATTAGCGGGATTTTCGATTGATCAACCTAGGGATTTCATTCTTGAGTTTCAAAAGCTTGATCCACCTCTCTTTTATGGACAAGAAAATCCTCTCAAAGCAAAAGAGTGTATGTGAAAGATTGAAAGTAACTTTAGACTCATCGAGTTGCCCAAGTTTTTGAAGGTAAATCTTGCAACTTTCATGTTTGAAGGTTCACTGTGGAAGTGGTGGAAGTCAGTTTCTCAGAACAAGCCCCGTGAAGATCTTACCTGGGAGTTATTCAAGGATTCATTCATCTGTCAGTATTTTTATAAGATATAAAGGGTGATAAAGGGTGTGTAGATGGGTTTCTTACAATAGAGTTATTGATCGGTAAAAGAATATTTCAATCTCTTTGTAGATCTAGTCCCTTTTGATCCAGGTTATGTCGGTGATGATTCTATGAAGGCTCAATGTTTTGAGGTCAGGCTTCGTCCTGATTTGCAGTTGAAGGTGTCAGAGTTCAACCTAACTTCCTTTGCCAACGTGGTGATTCAAGATTTCCATGTTGAGGATATGATGGTGGGAGTGCACGAGGTAGTTCTCCCTTCTTCAATCCCTATAATAAATAGGGATGATTCTAAAAAGGAGATGAGAAAGGGGTTGGAAGTCGATGGAATGAGTCGCAAAATCAAAAGGCCTCAAAATTGTTCATCAGCCCATTATGGGAATGAGGTCTTCGTATGCTATCAATGTGGAAGGTCGGGTCACAAGAAACCATCATGTCTGAATTCCCCTATACCCTTCCATGCTTGTGGATGCTTGGGTTACTTGCAGCAATTCTATCGGAGCGTTGCGAGGAAGCATCATGGAGGCAATCCTCAGAAGTGATGTGATGTTGGAAACCTGTTTAATGTTTCTTTTTGTATGATTTTTTCCAATTTAAGAGATATTTTGTCACGAATATTCTAATGAACTTATTTTATCAATCCCAATGTGGTTTTAATTTCAAAATTATTTCCTTTCTTTTGTATAATCAATTGGTGTATGTTCTGGTTTGGGATTAGCAGTTCCTGACTATGAGGCAATAGATGCTTCATCCATTAGAGCTCCATCCATAGGTCCTGGACTGAATATGGAATATAGTCATGGATCCTAGAGGTTTAATAAGTTTTCCTAGGTTCATGCATCCATCGTTGCGGTGGGGAAGTTCTAGTGTTTTTATTATGGTTCAAATGGTCCAATCATTGGGCCCCTTCCCTCCCCTCCCCTTGGGGTGGGGGTTTTTGGTCTGTATAAAAAGTGTTGGCCCAGTTCTTGTTCCCTCCATTTAGGAGTGGGTGATCTAAAAGTTCGTATTATGATCCCCTTGGTTTTATATGGAAGGCCGAGTTTTTGTTGGTGTTAGTTGGTTCTTAATGGTGGGGGTCCGTTCGGGCCTCCCCTATGTTGGTGATCTATTCTTGGTTTGGTTTTAATGTTTATCTAGGAGGAGTAGCTTACTTTTTAATTTGATGATTTCTTGGTTTCATTTTAAGTTTGGGTGAGTTTTGGGTTCTTGGGAGATGTCCCAATTTCCTTGTTCTTGGATTGGTTGTGGATGTAATGGCTTGATCCTTTCGTTGATTCTCGGAAAGTAGTTGTGGGTTATTGTTTTGTTTTGAGCAAGAGGCTTAAGTTCTATTTTTTTGGTGAGTGATGTGTTTATTTTTAATATGTTGTATTTTGTTGATATCAAATCCTTAGGCATTGATAAATCAGTTGGAGTGTGTTATGGATTTCCAGGGGTGGAAAGCATTAATGGTGGGGAGAATTGTCACACCTAGTTTTTCAAGTTTGGGTTTTGATCTGGTTCATTGAGGATCCCGATCTTTTATCAGGTTCTAGGTGTGATGTGTGTTGATTTTTGAAGTGTTTTATTTTTTTAGTCTTTCTCTCATGGTTGATCCTTGGTTCGTGTTTGGAGAAAGTGGCATGATGGAGAGTTTTTGACATCTGCGATGTCACTATATTGTGTTTAAATAATTCACGGATCTTTGGGTGGGTTTCCCCTGGTTTTGGGGGTTTCATTTGAGGATTTTTGAAAAAAATTTGGGGTCACATAGTTTGAGAATAGTTTTCCCAAACCATGCAACCTAAACCTACAAGTTTCAGAATTTTTCCAGTAGCATTCGCACGGTTTGCGCACGGTTTACAAAACTGTGTAGAAAAACTGTGCAGCCCATTATGGGATTAATAAATTTTAACCTAAAAATCATTTTTGGGTGATTCCACCTCTCAAATGGAACCTTAACTATTGGATATCAACTAGTGGCACCTCACCCTTCATTATCCTTTGTTTTGGGTCTCTTTTTGGGGGATTTCTCACCAAAGGTTAGTAGTTGTTCTTAATTTCTTCATCAAATCTTTCTCTTTCCTCTTCCCTCTTCCTTTTTCTTTCATTTTTTCTTGGATTTATCTTCTTCCCTGGTCATGATCAACCTGGTTTTATGGTTTTCCATGATTTTTTATGTGGTTTTTGTTCATTTGTGGCTGGTCCTTGTATATTTAGGGTTTATAAACCCTCGGAAGGTGGTATTGGGTGTGTGTTTCCATTCTTCCATGGTTTTGAGGTAGGTTTCCGCATTACACATGTATTTTTTATTTAAGATTCATCTTTTTCATGGTATTTTCACCCTATACACATTATAAGTATTTTTTTTATAATTATTTAATAATTTATTGGGTGTGCAAATTAGCGATTAATGCCTCTTTCTACATTAAATAGCATTATTGTCATAATTGTGCACACCTCCTTTTTAATTAAAGTTTCTGTTAGATTTCACAGCTGCTTTGTGATGTTTAGAACCTATTTTATATTTTTAAATAATTTTATGGCATTCTATTTTTTTTTATAACTTTATGATTTCTAAATGAAATTGTTTGATAAGTATTGCATGCCTTGTGTTCGGTAAAATGCCCAGTTGGATTTTATGTGACAAATGTGATTAAAAATGATTTGTTTGGATTTGTTAAATGTATTATAAGCATGTAAAATGGTATTTTTGGGTTACTTATATGTTTCAAATGATGTTTTTGGTTTTCATAAATAAGGTGTATTGGTTTTTAAGATGTTTGGCATGTGTTACCGATAAATGGACCATTTGGCATTTTGATAAAAATAGTTATGCTTTGAAAGTTTAACCTATATATTTTAAAAAGATTATTTAAATGATTTAAGGATTCCAATGGTGTGTTTATTCCTCTTTATGAATAGTTAATTTAGTATTTTTGATAAATATTAGTCTTTGTCAAAAATTCATAAAGGCATGTTTGGTAGTTTTGTAAAATAGTGAAAGGGTTTATTATGAAAACCTATTTTAGATGTTTCTCATGCCATGATCATATGTATATAATGGATGGTATGTCCTCACTGGGAAATTCTTTTGATACATTATTAGAGTGCCTTGGGTTGGACTCTATGTGTTCCGTTTACTATGTGGCATGAGATCGGTCCTTAGAGTGGCTCGAGGTGATACCCTTTGTGAATTATTATTATATATATGTTGTGATTGGATACTCGGATGACATCAGTTGCTTCACCCACATTAAATACTTGAGACATGGGAACCTGGTATATTGAGATAATATTCTAAGAATGATTGGTGCAATGGTAGTAGATGGACTGACCAGTGGCCCATAGTATGTGGATATATTTGGGTTTATTACTATGGGATTTGACCACGGCCTATCCTGAGTTAGGTTGGCCGAGCGTATTGAGAATTTTGATTTCATCGTGTGTGAAATTTCAATGGGGATGAGGTCTCAAGTATTGGTGTCCTTTATATTGTTCTTTATCTCCTAGGTTCACCCATGTCTATTGGCTTTCAGTTACTTGTCGTGATGAATGTGACACTTGTATGTATATTTACATTTCCCTTGTTGTGTGATTACTATGGTTGCTTCTCATGTAATGTTTTCTTGGAAAGTGATAAGATGATTTTAATAAGGTTTATGAAAATTATTTTCAAGAAAAGTGTTTTATTTTCTTTGTGTAATTTGAAAATGTAGACATCACTTTCCCCTTTAAAATGATAATGTCTCACTAATGAAATGAATCTAGTTTTGGAAATAAATAAGGGTAATGAGTTGTAATTTGTTTTTGAGTAAACTTGTAGAAAACATTACTTTTATATATTGTAGTTCAAACTTGAATCTTATGTTTCTTTTATTTTAAAGGAAGTGCAATTGAGAATAGATTATTGGGATAGCCTAATGATTTTTAATACTCACACATATAGTTCTTATATATTTTTAGCCCTTGTTCAAGTTTCATCTTGAGTTAGATCGCCTTGAGTGATGTGTGATCGTTGTACTGGAGAGTGACCAGCGGGGTCACATGGAGTTAGTTGGTTATCATGTTTTATTGGTTCAGTTGTATTTTCATTTTCATATATAATTTTTTTCAATTTAATTTTATATAAATGTATTTTGGGTTGTCTATTTCTTTCTGTTATTTTATTATTGTTTATATTGTGGTGAAAATGTTCTCTTGTTGTAATCTGATGATTTCTGACACTAGTTTCCAGCCCGTGGGGATTAGGAACTCCCGTCAGGCCTTGTCATGAACTGAGTTAGGCCTCAATTGGATGGTAACCCGATTTGGTTCATGACACATCAAGATTTTATGATCCTTGATCATGTACTTGTGAAATTTATTGAATATTCATCTAAAAAGATGTAATATTTATGCATCAAAAGTATGGATGGCTATAGGAAAACCTTATTTAAATTAATGAAATCATTACGTGTGATGAATTCGATGATTTCCCTACTTGTGTTACATGATCTGGTATGGTATTTCGAAGACGTTTGAATAAATTGTAAATTAATAAAATGGTAGTTAATGTTGATAAGTATTGATTACTAGATTAAAAAACTGAAGAGGACACTAGATACCCAATATTTTAAGTTTTTAAAACATTAATAGAAGAAACACATGCCCAATATGAGTCTAAATCAACAACCAATTCGATAATAAATCGGTTTATGTCTAAGATCCTCCCAACACCTCCACATAAATTTTTATATAGGGAAAATAAAATAAATAATCATTAGGTGAGGAGTGTAATATATGTTAAATAATCAAGGAGGATGTGGCTATTATTGTTGGTGTGGGAGATTGTAAAAAATCAGGTGAGTGAGTGCAGGAAGAAATATTCTTTTTGGGGAATACAAGGGACAATGATATGGGAAGAGGTGAAATTATATGCAAAGTGATGATTGGGGAGGGATATTTTCATCATTTATTAATTGTATTTTTTAAAATTTGTATCTTATATTTTGTTTTTTATTAATTAAAATTCTAATGTAGTAATATACTTTACCCAAAAATAAATGAATTAAAAATATTTGTATCCAAAATATTGTTATTATTGGTGGAATAATATTTATTTATAATAGTTATTATTAGTAACTGGTCATATGTTAGTAAAAAATGTTGGAATTAGTATAATAAAGAAATAGTTTTAACTTTTTCTAAAATATTTTTTTATATAAAACAATAAATATCAATATATAAATTGATTGTTAAAAAGTGTTGTTACTTTAAAATAGTCCCAATAATACTCAATATCAATTGAGGATGGTGAATCAATAATAATCCTCCTAACATCACCACTTTCACCAAAAATATTCATATTAATCCTAAAATCCAATATCACATTCCATTCTCTAAGCTTTCATAACAGTAATATAATTTATAATCAATAACAATCCATTTGAAAACATAATAAATAAAAATAAATACCCATTTTTTCCATTTCAACTAGTATTCACACAATCAAATGATTTGTGAAATTAATTCAATTATATGTAAACATAATAAATAAATAAAAAAATATGAAGGAATGAAATGGTTTTAATATCAAGAAAATATGATAAATTTTTAGACAAAGTTAATTCCCTTACACTTAATCCTTATACTCCTATAAAAATTTTACCCAAAAATATTTCCCATGGAAAATTCAAACAATAACCAATTTGAGTCCCATTTTTAAGAAAATGTTACCCATACTTATCATACATCTTTATGCTCATAATTATATTATATTAATCAATTATGTTCAATTAAATTCTACTTATTTTATCCTCCCATTCACTTCTATACATAATTTTAAAAAAAATATTTTACTCAACACTGATATATGAATTTTAACCAAAGATTTTCTCATTCCATGACCACAAAAGATTTACCATAAACTTGATAAGTTTATTTATCTTGACCCAATGAGTCATGTATTTGTACATATCCTAAAGGGTTTTCCAAGGTTGTACTATGTAATAATAATGGGGGTTCTAATAAAAAAATATAAGGTTGATCTATGAGTTTTGGTTTTATTTTTATTGAAAAAAGGTATGATTATCAGTTTCCTTCAATAATAGTTTCCTTCTATCTATTTCATATTCAGTGATTCAAATTAACCTCCTTGATTTGTGATAAGATATTCCACCCCATTAAAATTTTAGTTGTAGTAAACATTCCCCTTATTAGTTTCCTTAAGTAGGTTTTAATTGATTATATTTTTTCTTTGGTTCTGCTTATGATGGAAGAGAGATACATTTAATTTCATATATTAGGGATAAGGTCACCCATACCCTAGATCATGGGTCATTTTCCTCATTTTTATGTTTCTAGGGCCCCTTTTGAAGAAAAAAAGTCCATTTAAAATTTTATTTTTTATATGTCACATGTAAAATAGATGGTTAAGTAGATTTTAGCTCCATTACAACTCCATATATCCTTCAAAATACTCATTAGTTTATATTCTTCTCTACCATTAAATAAATTCAGAAGTAATAAAAAAATATTACCCACTTCATTTCATTGTTAAAAATTATATCCAATTGATTTCATTTATTAATATCAATATAGATTTTTATTTTTTGGAGAAATTGGGTAATCTAATATAAAAAAGATGTTAGACATACATGTATGGACTTAGATGACATCTAGGTCATCCACCCATCCATACTAACATGATTTTTCTTAAAAATTAGTACCCAAAAATATGTGACACTTATTTACATATGTTTTAATAGATTAATAAAACCATCTTCTTCCAATTCCATTTTTACCTCCCCTTATATTAAGTTAACATTGATCTTGAATCAACATCTAGAGAAAAGTATATAAGGGTTTTTGGATTTTAATAAGGATTCTTAACAAGTTCATTCATAGAAAATATAGTCTAAATGGTTTAGATATAATGGTAATCTTGAAAATTGAGTTTATTATAAAAGATTCTTATCAAAAAAAATCCTCAATAATATATAATATAGGTCCTTAAATTACATATGATTTTTAGTAGATTTTCTAGAATGCTCTAGTTATTTAATAATTTATATGGTTCTATCAAGAAAAAAAGTAATTGTATGAAGATGAAAAAATAGGTTCTAAAGCCTCTTGGATAAGTAATTTCAAATATAAGGTCATAATTCATGCCATGAAATTCAAAAATTCAACGGTTTTTTCATGAAATTTCCTTATATAGAATTTGAAAACAATTTTATATTATCATTCATTAATGGTGAGTAAATGGGTAAAATCAGTTTCTCAACATTGGTCCATATTCAGAAGTTTCAAGTTAATTTAAATTTTTTAGATGGTTTTAAATCCCACTAAAATTGAAAAATAATTATATAAAAAATATAAAAAGCAAAAAAACCTCTAACGGTTCCCTCCCCCACTCTTAAATAATGCAGTGACATCAAATTGTTCAAATATATTTATTAGGAAAAGTATATATTTAAGTGGAATCACAATAATAAAATAAATTATAAATAGAGGTAATAACTTATTTTTTATTGATAAATATATTTGTGGTGTGTGATATCATCCATTGGTCCTTTTGGTATATTTATAAGGAATTTATTTGTTAGTTCCTAAAAATTTTAATGGATTCTAAAAAAATTTAATCACTATTTAAAAAGAACAAAAATGATAAATATTAGATAATAAAAATTGACCTTATAATATGGAATGATGATTACTAATAACTAACCAAAAATCCGAGTTGTATTGTAAGGTATTGTGTTCATACAGGTATAAATATTTTCAAAATGGAATTTGAGTTATTGAGTTTGGTAAGGGGATTTGATTTTGATCTGCAGTTTATAAAGGAGTTCAGATGGTTGAATTGTGTCATGTTTCAATTTTGGGATGAGTAATGGATGTTAGGAAATATCCTGAGGACTCAAGAGGTCTCCAGGAGGGGTTGGGGAGACTGGTGTTGCATTTTATATAGCAATCCAAAATATCCCCTAAATCTAGAGACAACAGGCCATCTAGATGTTTTCAACACCATCTGTTTGATGGCCTAGAACTATATTGCTAGTGTATTTTTAGAAGGTGTAATTTAAATTTTTTCCGACTCAGGTTTTATAGGGGAAAACACTTCTTCCTTTTCTTTTTTTGCGTGATCTAGGGGGTCTGTCCTCTTCCCCTCCTTGATCCACCCTCCTTTCATGGTTTTTATTGTGGTTTCTAGATATATAAGGTTATTATTTTCTTATATTTTATTCCTAATTTATTTCCTTTGCTTCTTATTTTATTTTTATTTCCTCTAACTATGAATTTTCTGTCGATTCTATAAAAGTGTGGTGGAATCCTCCAAGCATGAAGGGGATTCTCTTTTCCTGGGAATGGGATAACCCCAGACCCCATCTGCAAAAAATATCTTGATGTTTTTATGAGTTATGTCACTATAGATATTTTTCTATAATTTTTAATTAAAATTAGATAGAAATAATTTATGAATTGGAAGCACACATTACTAGTTCTGTGGGGAATGATGTATGGGGAAATCCATGGGTTTTTGGCATGTATTTGGTTGTGGTTATAGTGTGATAATTCCTCTAAGATCTTTTTCAAGGTTACTAAATTTTAAAATTAATTTTTTAGATTAATATTAAATGTTATAATTGACCAATTTTGGTATCTTGGATTGATATTAGGACTTTATTTGTGGTGTGATCATAGATAATCTTGGTTGGGCCTTGAACGTACATAGATAGAGCTATCAATCCATGGGAATAAAATGAAAGTAGCTTCCAAATGATTAGGTGGTCTTAGTACAATACATATGGCTTTATATATGAGGATAATAGGAAAATAATTATAGACTAACCCCATAATGTGAACATACCAAGATGAAAATTTATTTATTTATATGTGAAAACTTTTTTCCATTTACATTATTCTTATAACTCATAAAAATTATGATTAATCGCATTATTAAAATATAAATAATTTCATTATATAGTTGTGATAATGATATTATAGTAGATTTATCTCTTCCATGTACATACTCACAAATAGATTTTAACAAGTTATTATTGGTTCAATTTAACCACAGACATTATCAATGAAATAAATTTATATCAATGATGGATTTGTAAACATACTATTGGACATTGATAAGTAAATAATGATTTTTTGTTTTTGGAATGGTAAAATAATCATTTAACTCTCTAATTAAGCTATCATCATTCATTCATTATATGTTTTTAAAATTATAATGTCACGGACTTTTTCATAATGAATATTAACTGAAATAGAAATGAAATAAAATTATAACATTTTAAGTAATTATAAAATACTAATTCTAGTACCATGTATGATTTATAAATGATGAACTTTGGGATAAGAATGAATAAGTACACCACTATTATGAAACAAGTTCAGAATGATTGATAATACTCACAAATAATATTGAAAATATTTAATAACTAACTAATATACATATATATAACAATTAAAAATTAATCATATAAAATTTTATAGATATGAAAATGTTTTAAAATATGTCATTTAGATATTTATATTTTTTATAAAAGAGATTCAAGTTCTTTAGGGGATGTCATGAATTTTGGTAAGGGGGTATTTTCACATATTTAATTTATTGACACATATTTCACATTGTTCAAAATTATGACCTTGATATAGTGTGACTACTTCCTATTTAATCTATTTTACTATGTAATTCATGTGATTTAAAAAATCCAAATTGAGTTACTTCATTAATTATTCTTTTGATATTATATGATACTAAAGTTATATGTGATATTGATAACTCAAAAATATCTTTATATTCTGTCATAATTCATATTCCTGAACTTTTTTTTCTTTTATTATTAGTTTCATACAATAAAAAATGTAATTTCATGGTAATTTGACATCCTCTATGGGGATAATTCCTTTTTTATTTTAATGATTTTATCTAGATAAAACTACTTATCAAAAATTATATAATTGTGTACAATAATTATTATCCTCTTTAAGGATGTCTTCACCTCCTTGTCCAAATTTTCCTTCATGAAAATTTTCTCCTTTATATTTGGAAACCCAATTATGTGTTATCTCATGTGAGCATCATATTCCCCTTATCCTATTATAAAATTAATTTTTATCATCCTTGTTATGATGGGGATTTCAATAATGATATTTTAAAATAATAAAATGTTTTTCATGAATGATTGTTTGTTTTATCTTACAGTCCACATTTTCATCAGATACTCAATTTTCCATTTTCAAGGCTCTGTTATTAATGGATCTATTTTTATAAAATTCAATGTTTTCAAACGTTTGACTTCACCTTTTTGAAAATATTATTTTAATGTGACCCATAACTTTATCTTTTCCATTATAATGTTAAAAATGTTTTTAAAATATCTATTTTTGTTTTCTTCTATATGAAAACATCATTTTTCTGATATTACATTTTTTATAAAACTTCATCTCTATGCATTAATGGATTCCAAATGAAATTATTATCCATTATGTTTTATAAAATAATAATTTTTAAATGGTCATTGATATTTCTTATTTTAAAATAAAGTTTAAAAATTATTTAAAAATGGTATTTTCTATTTACGTCAACACTCTCTATACATTCATTTGATATTATCTTATGATTTCATCCACTTTTTTGTGTCATAATGGATTATGATTTAATTTTGTATTATTATGTAAACCATTTAATTCATGGTTTAATTTTATTTTGGTATAATTATGTATGATTTCCTTATGTGGAACACACAATGTTTGACATATGAAAGGTTTTCCCTTATAGAGCTTCATTGAATTGTATAAATAATTAATCTCAACAAATGAAATTTTTATGATACAATTTCATCATTCCATGGAAATTATTTATGATACTTTCATAGAAAACATGGTAATATAATGGGTGCATCAAGATATTTCCCCATTTCATTTTTTAAAGAATTAATCTCTTTATATGACTTTTTTATGATATCTTGGAAGTGTCTCTTGGTAATGTTTTATAATACCTTGGTGAATAACCATGGTAACATACTTTTAGGAATGTTTAGTGATGAACTTTGGTGATTTACATTCAAATGTATCATTTTTATGTCATTACCTCATTTTCAAGTTACACATCATGTACTTATGTTACCTAATTTACTTATCATTATGTTATTATGATCATATTTTATGATATTCCCAAAGTCATACCCATGTAATGTTCTAATTTAATTTTGTAACCCTTATTAAGCATCTGAGCTCACCCTTTCTATATGTTTTCATTTCACTAGCTGATGATGAAAAGTAATATATATGATTTTTCCAGAAGAGTATCATGTCTATAAAAATGGTGGCAGGTGATGAGGACATATTATGGATTAAAAAATATCTTATATAGTGGGAATCATTTCTTTTAGTTGAAAAAGTCAATGGTTTTTTAGGAAATTTTTATTAATAAATCACTAAAATAGTGAACTTGAAAGGTCTTAGAATTTTTTTTAAAGAAACATTTTCTTTATGTAATTTAATTATATTGAAATTCCCTTGGGGGATTATAGTTCTAAAAATATAAGGATTTTTTAGGATAATTTGGGATATCCATTATTGATCTAACTTCATTGTATCCAATTCAAAGTAAGTCGTGTATGTGTTTATTCTATGGGCCTTTAAAAGTGTCTCTTTGAAATTAATAAAAACATTAATTTGGATGAGTTGTTTTTTGGGTATGTAAATTTCATCATGGGATGTTATGTGAAGTTTGATCATAATTTCAATGGTATAGATTATCGTTCATGTTAGTTGATGTAATATTGAATATTTTAGTGATTGGGATAATAAAACATTAGTTATATCCCTAGAGATATGCATAAGTGAAAAGTGTGTATATATATATATTAATACCTATAGATTTTAGTTATATTCTTTTAAAAGCATGCAATGTTCAATTTCATGTACCACACGCAATACTGATCATATACTGAACTACAATATACTATTTAATATTATTGTCATATCCCACATTCTTCAATATGAGGGAAGGGACAAAAAAGTGTCATGCCCTTCCTTCCTCAAGATAAAGGAGAGATAATGACCCCAAGTCCTGCCTTTAATAGGCCTCAGAGCGGTGACTAACACCAAGGGTATATAATCTCACATAATATGGAAGGCATTACCCTTTTTATAGAATAAGATCGTGAGATGAGATGGTAAATCCCAAGAAACTCCAGATATCAAAAGTAAAAGTAAATTTGAAATCCATTCCCACATGCATGTTCAAAAGTAAAGCCGATACAAGGTACAACCAAACTCTAAAGTAAAGTACCAAAATAAAAGAGACCAAGCAGCAGCAACAACTAATCTCAATGCCTGAGCTAGTAAAGTCCATCACGGTCCTCAAGGTCCTCCAAGAAACCTGAAAATAGTTTTATATACATAGGGTGAGTATACAAGTATACCCAGTAGGAAAACTAAATCCACTTGTGCACAAGTGAGGGATCATACTAATTTCCCTGTGAGAAAATAGTAGAACCTCAAAGCACCAACCAAGGAATACTAACTAGCCCAGCCTCACCGAGGCACACTCACTAAATAACATAAGTCAAGTAAAGTAGTAGTATAAACACATCAATTTTTGGGTACCCCACACCACTTTTCCACTGGTTAACTACTCATCCCTAATGGATAAAGTCTTGACGCTACCACTCTACCAATACACAGTCTCACCGCCATAGCCTACCTGCACACACTTGGGCCTAAATCCACACACAATCCCGCCCGTAGACACCAAGTCCACAACAACCATACCTCTCACCCAAAGACACCTAGGACTCATCCCTAAGACACTTAGGAAAGCAATCTTGGCCCGAAAATGCATAGTACTCTCATACACAACAAACCTACATAAAATATCTGGGACTATGGTAATCTCAAGCCATTACAGCCTGATCGGATATGCTTGAGTGGTAAGAAACTGGAAGAGGTTGCAAGGAAGAAAGTCAGTAACCAGTCATCCATCCTCCCACCAGGATGTTGGGAAAGACACCCTCCCCCATGAAATGGGGGTGTTTGGCACATGGTGCTCAACAAGGGTGGGGTGCATATAGAAATCACAAGTAACTAAAATTTATATATATAGATAATAAAACACTCAACCCAACCTATGGGTTTCCGAAAAAACAACCAGCCCACTCAGAACCACTTTCACTGCTACCCCTATATGCACAACCACACAAACCCAGCCCCTTTTCATTTAACCACATACCATTTATTTATTTAAGGGATTCACTGTAATTTATTCCAGCACTATCGGGTAACTACCAACAACAACCACACCAAAAAAACAAGAAAAATCAAATTGTCTTCCCACTGCACAATAGCACAAAACCAGATTTACAATCTACTTCACAAACCCCCAATCATCCTAGACACCTATTCAGTCATTCCCAATAATCATTCTTTAAAATTATACCGCACAATCCTTTTCTCACAACCCATACTCATATCTCCACTAACCAATAATTCCCAGATACAGTCCCACTGCATACAAGTTCATAACCACACCATAGTCCTACTATTCAATGTCATTCTATGGCCACCACAAAAATAAAGGAAGTTCAGCTGGCTACAAGTCCATCCATTCCACAATCAATCAGTCTCTCAAACTAGGATACCAACACACCCCATATACTACCCCACACACAAATCCTATAGTAACTACTATTAACCCATATCCCCACTATACACACATACCACACCCTTCTCTTAGAACCAACTCCTCTATCTACCCATGTACCCCCAACCGTGTTCCCAACAACAGCACTATACAACTCACACAAAGTCACTAAACTCAACAAAACACAGAACTCAGCCACACCTATCAATAGGATGTGCATATATATATTCATATTCAACAAGAATAGGTTCTTTATTTTTAACATAATTATAACCGGGTGATCACACAATAGGTTTTATCCTGGGGCATCCATTTATCTAACCAAGTATATGTGGTTTAATAGTTTTTCATGTTATGGTCATTTATCAAAGCATCTCAACAAAACATAACATCACTAGTGAACAAGAAAATACGACCAATGGTCAGAATTTTTATGAGGCATACAGTCACAACAATCCATAAAAGAATCAAAGATAACAAATAAAATAAGAGATAAACATCAAACCACTACTTGCCCGTTATTTTATTTACCCCTATTATCTTTTGATCATATTTACTTCTTGTTTATTTCTCATTTTAAGAAAATTATTCAGTTGTTCCTCATAAGTAATCATTAGTACACCCACCCCGCATGATGTACAAATAAACAGAGACATAAGAAATCCCTATAGGATGATTAAATGATCGAAGTTCCTCCTTGTGCCAAGAACAGGGGATCGTGCAAGCAGTAGGGAAGAACTCCAAGGAAACTGAGTAGGAAAGATCTAGCACAGGAATACTACTCATCTAGGTAGGAAGGTACTAGGGACACCAAGGGGAAACATACAATTCACAAGGAAGGTAAGATCCCAACTTTGAAAAGTCAGATCCTATTTTAAAGGAAGAACGGTTTCCAAAATTCATTAACAAGGGGTCGTGGTCAAGATCACACATTTTTGGTATCTCAAATCACCTATTATGTTAGGATAATTAAAGATATAATTAATACCCTTTGAAATGCCCTTAAAATGTCTGAATAAGGATTTATACTTGGTTTACATTAAATAAAATGTAAGAGGGGAAAAACTAGAAAACTGGGGAAAACTGGGAAAACTGCAAATGATTCACTAATGGGTGAGTCACCGACGCTGAACCACAAATGAGTGAGCTACCAACGCAATGACCTATTGATGCCCTGACCTACTGATGCCCTGACCTACCGACGCCTTGACCTACAAACGCCCTAACCTATTGACACTAACACCCCTAACTCACCAATACTGACGCCCCTAACTCACCAATGTCGACACCCCTGGAATTATGATGCACTAACATTACGATGCACTAAAATGCCGACACACTAACATGTCTATGATGACACCCTGAGTCATTGATGGAAAACTGAAAAAACTAGAAAACTCTTGAAATAAGCCACTATTGCCTCCCAGAACACCCTAAACACAGTATTTTCACAAAGGATAGGTCTGGGGAAATTAAGGTCATTACATCAAATACCTCTCAAACTATTCTCATCCTCGAGAATTCAAAACTAAACCAAAAGAGAGAGGGTCCGAACAACCACCCCTTAAGATACCTCTCAGGATCAAACCACCTTGTGTTATTCTAAAGCTGGAGTGAAAACCTTGAAATTCTAGAACACCTCCTTGTCATCTATCTCCTGAAAAACTATGAAAATACTAAGGCCCATCACCACCCCAAATAACCACGCAAACACCAAAGGTCACACCATCCATACACATGGGTTAGGGAGATCCTTCCTCCATGTCAAGATACTATCCGATTTGGGTGACACTATCTCGCCCGCAAAATTTTAATCGCATCCTCATTGATGTGTCTTGATTAGGGATCAGGTTCTCCCCTCCCCATAGTCAGGAATTTTCACACAAAATCATATAATAGGGAATAAACTTATCATGCAACAAGTGAGGTCAAAAAATTCATCATAAGAAAGGTACAAAGAAAAACACAAGATCAGACTCAGAACAACTCGGGGTACTGGGCACACATCTATGCTTCTTGCTCCCAAGTACTCTCCTCAAATATACCATGCCTCTATAACACACGAACCAAAGGAATGGTCCACCCAAGAATAACCTTCTTCTTATGATCCTCGATTCTTACTGGTTTCTCCACAAATGTAGTGTTTCCCTCTACATCCAACTCTCCCTAGTCTAGGATGTGGGAGTCATCATGTAGATAACGACAGTGCTGAGAGACATGAAAGACGCCATGGATCCTCTCCAACTGTAGTGGCAATGCCAACTGATATTTCACCTCTCCAACTCATCCCAACACCTTGAAATGTCCAATGAACCTGGGAGAAATATTACTTCCTCTACCAAACCTTCACTGTCCATGCTGAGGGGAGACATTTAAGAACATGTGGTCCCCAACCTCAAACTCCAAGGGCCTCCTATGATCGACATACAACTTTTGTCGGTCCTAAGCCATCTTCATCCTCTCATGCAGAATCTGAACATTATCTATTGTGATCTACACTACCTCTGGTCTAAGAAGGGATATTTCCCCTACCTATGTCCAACATATGGATGAGTGAAGTGGTCTTCCATACAAGTATTTGAACGGTGTCATTCCAATGTTAGAGTGATAACTATTATTGTAGGAAAACTCTACCAGGGGAAAGTGTCATAACCATGATCCTCTGAAGTCCATAACACATGCTCGTAGCATATCCTCTAATTTCAGGATAGTCCTATCTATTTTCCCACTGTTTAAGGGTGGAAAGCAGTGTTAAAGCGTAACTGGGTGCTAATGGCATGCTGTAATCCCCTCTAGACTTGTGACCTAAAACATGTATCCTGATTCGAGATAATGGATCTTGGAACTCCATGCAGTCGTACCACCTAATCCACATACCTCCATGTTAGAGCACCCACTGTGCTCAACTCCTTGATCACCAAGAAGTGAGCCGACTTCGTCAACCAGTCCACCACTACACAAAGATAACTGCATCCTCCCTGAGCCCTGGGTAATCTTATGAATAAATCCATTGATATTTCATCACACTTCCACTTGGGAACATCCAAGGGTTGTAACAGAATGCTAGGAACACAATACTCTGCCTTCACCTGTTGACACACTAGGCATATTGCCACAAACTCTGACACTACCCGCTTCACCCCAGGCCATTAAAACTATTCCCTCAGGACCGGTACATCTTATATACTTCGGGATGAAATTCCAGGGGTAAGATATGGAACTCATGGAGAAATCCCTCGCACATTTCCACTGGGACAAATAGTTTCCCATAGAACAACATCTGATTCTAGATATCCCTTGACCATCCTTCTAGAGCATCACCCTGGACAACACAATCACACATTACTTTAGCCTCTAAGTCTCCCCACTGAGACTCCTCTAACTACCACATTAAGGAATATTGCACTATCATCTAAAATAGATAACCTCTGTCATTTTCCTCCTCAGCATCTAGGTGCAAAGTGTCCAACTCCTCCATTGCCTTCCAAGAATTCATGGATTCCCAAACTACCTCCTTCTGTGAATTTTTTCTCAAGGAATCGGCCACCACATTCCCCTTCCCTGGGGTTTAATAGATTTTGAAGTCATAATCTTGGAAGAACTCTATCCACCTTCACTGTCACAAATTCAGGTCTCGTTGGGAAAATATATACCTCAAGTTCTTGTGATCTGTGAAGACAACAAAGTGATCCCTGATGAGGTAATGTTGCCACAACTTCAACGTGAACATAACCGCTGCAAGATCTAGATCATGGGTGGCATAATTACATTCATGAGGATGTAACTTCCTAGACCCATAAGATATTACTCCTCATTGATGCATCAGCACACATCCCAAGCCTAAGCCAGAAGAATCACATAACACCTCAAACATCACCTATTCCTCTAGAAACCTAATCACTAGGGAACTGACCAGCTTCCCCTTTAGATAGATGAAATTTTCCTGACATTGATCACTCCACACTAAGGCCTGGTCTTTTCTAGTAAAAGTCGTCAATGGAGCTTCAACTTGAGAGAAGTTGGGTACAAACCTCCGAT
The DNA here is from genome assembly GCA_963277665.1 of Viscum album. NCBI lineage: Eukaryota > Viridiplantae > Streptophyta > Magnoliopsida > Santalales > Viscaceae > Viscum > Viscum album. Next base: position 1,967,716,465 of record OY728165.1, on the reverse strand, counting down.
AATAGCCTTCCAAGCCCAGGAAATTACGAACCTCTGTCACATTCTTGGGTGATTCCCAAGAAACAACCACTTAAACCTTTGATAGGTACACTGCTATACCTTTTTGGGACACCACATGTCCAAGTAAGTTCACCTCTCATATCCATAACCTGCACTTTGACAACTTCCCGTAGAGTTGGTGGTATCAAAGGACCTCCAAGATAGTCCTCAAATGCTCAGAGTTCTCCTCTTCTAACCTTGAGTAGACCAAGATGTTGTCGATGAACACGATAATGAACCGGTCCAAGAACTCACAAAAAAAAAATTCATGAGCACCATGAACATGGATGGTGCATTCATGACACTGAAGGGCATGACCATGAGCTCAAAGTTCCCATACCTGCACCTGAAAGCAGTATTCAGGATGTCACCCTCCTTTACCCTCAACTAGTGATATCCAAACCACCACTACTGGAAAACTAACCTATACCAACAGTTTGGAACCGTTGGTATAGGCCTCCAAACCGTTGGTATAGCCTATACCAACAGTTTGGAGAAACGTAGGAAAGTAAGTCGTTGGTATAGGTCTATACCAATGGTTTTTGGAAAACCATTGGTATATACCTATACAAACGGTTTTGAAAACCATTGGTATAAGTAATATGAAAATCTATACCAACGGTTCCTTAAAACTGTTGGTATATGTATTTCTAAAAAAAACATTCACTGGGATTTGATCCCAGGACCTCCGATTTATCATTGAATGACCTAACCACTAACCTAACATGACTTTTGTGAACATATTTTCATAAATATATATATGTATTATCATAATTACTTTAAATTTTGATTTATAGAATGTTTTGGTTAAGAGGATCTGATAAAAAATCAAAGGACCTATACCAACGGTTGTCAAAACCGTTGGTATAGGTTCCTGGATAATTGGGGGTGATGTTGATATTCTGGCCACTTTTCCCAATGGTTTGGCCAAACCGTTGGGAAAGGGTAGTCTTTCCCAACGGTTTGGCCAAACCATTGGGAAAAGTGGCCACAAATTGGACCTTTCCCAACGGTTTGGCCAAACTGTTGGGAAAGCCTACCCTTTCCCAACGATTTTGGAAAACCGTTGGGAAAAGTGGCCACAAAGTGGGATTTCCCAACGGTTTGGCCAAACCGTTGGGATAGGGGGTATATAAGTGTTGGGAAAGGTCACATTTCCAGTAGTGCACAGGTCGATCTTAGAGAACAAACCTGCCCCCTTTAACTGGTTGAAAAGATATTTGATCCTAGGATGGGGGTAATGGTTCTTAACCATCACTTGATTAAGTCTCTAGTATTCTATGTACAATATTAGACCACCATACACCTTTTTCTAGAACAAGACTAGAGCACCCCATAGTGACACACTTGGTCAAATAAAACCCTTATTCATTAGGTCGTCAACCTGAATCCATAACTCTCGCAACTCAGAAGGATCCATCTGATAGGGAGCCATCAAAATCAGATGGGAACTGGGTTGCAAGTCTATCCCAAACTCAACGTCATGTCGAGGGGGTGGAGTCACAAACTCTTCAAGAAAGACATCCAAGAACTCACTAAAACCCTTAGAACTTCCACCATATTTGTATTTTCTGATTCCACTAACATCTTGGCTAATAAAAAAAGAAGTGGCTCCACTTGCTAGATTCCCTCATTAAAACACTACTCTCTAATGAAAGCTACGCGATGGCCGCCCATATCTGAGAACATGACCCTTATCTAGAAGCAGTCAATAACAGCGTGCAAATAAAACAACTGGTCGATTCCTAGGATGATATCATATGGATACATCTGTAGTAGAAGAAGATCCCCACTATACTGATGTGGTCCCATCATCAGTCTGCATCCCCAGCAAATATCAAATAGACTGCTTGACCTCTAACTGGAATTCTCAACACCAGGGGCATAGAAAGTCTCTCTAATTCTAGATACATAGCATAGGCTATACAGGGTGTAACGAAGAAGTGCGAAGTTCCAAAATCAAACAAAGCACGTGCAAGAGTACTAAACATACTGATCATACCTTGAACAACCTCTATCCCTGCTGGAATGGTTACCTCTGCAGCGTGAAACTACCCACGCCCGGCTCCTCTACCTCTCTACTATCGACCACCTCCCCAACCATGCCCTGGTCAAGGTCCCTAAGGAGCACCCTGAGGTCAGCCTCCCCCAGCACTGTTTACCCTTGGTGGCGCGAGAGCTCGCTGCCCCTACTGCTAGAAGGCACTGACCGGAAACTGTTGCTGCTGAGGTGGAAATTGAACCTTCCCACACCCATTGTATGGTGCTTGAACTAGGAACCGGTTCCAAATATTTCCACAGCTTCCATAGACAAAGCACATCAGTCCCATTCCCATGGAGAAAGGGTGAGGACTAGGAGATCGAAACTGGAACTATTGGGGCCTACTTCCCGCTAGTGAAACCTGGAAGGCCCTGACATTGGAGACCTACTACTGGAGGCTTTCCCCTTTAAAGAACTCAGATGGATCCCCTCTCGCGACACACCTCTCAGTTAGTGCATCATTTCCACTACCTTAACCTTCTTCTGAACCTCTAAGTATGTCGGTAGAGTAAAGAGAGTAATAGCATACTAAAGGGAAGGTCGGAGTGCCTCCTCTAAGCGCCTCGCTTAGGACTCCTCATTTGGAAAGTGATTTGGTGTGAAGAATAGGAGATCTTTGAACTTGATCCCCAATTCCCTTACCAACATATTCCCTTGTTGGAGGTAGGGTAGCTCCTGCCTCTTCTTAACCTTCATCATGGAAGAAATGAATTCTGCTCGAAACTCCTTCTCAAAGTCAGCCCACAAAACCATAGTTTTCTTTCTCTCCCCAAGGTAAAGCGTCCACCAATGACATTTTGTTCCTCATATCTAGATCACTGATAGAGGAACCCAATACTCTATCGGAGCTTGGATTAAGATAAAAGCGATCAATAACTCCTTGAGCCAACTTTTTGTCTCCATGTTTGTGACGTTGTCCTCATACTTTTCTAGAGTCTGTCGCTGGAAGGCATGAAGCGTCTTCTGCCACTGGTCAACTTTTTCCTCTCGATCGTCCCTCTGCTGATCAACTGGGCCAGCCTGTCAGGGCTCAACTACTCATACCATAAGGGGGTGACATCCGGGTGCCATATTTGAAAAGTAAACAAGGAACTCCTAAGACTGGGTAGTGTGGAAAATTTATTTTAAATTTATTTTAACTCTTCATTTATTTTAAATTCTCAAAACACTAAAGACACATAAGAACACAAGCCATTATGATGAATATACATTTCCTAGGGTCTCTACCCTACAAATCAGTGTAGTCTCACTTGGTCGTTTAGTAGGTCCAGAGTCCTTGCATCGGATCACAGGGGGGCCTAAAATCCTGTCTCCTTGCCGGTCTTCCCTGGCCTATCTCAAACACAAAGATTTACTAACACCATTGCCCTAACAACCCAGGAAATACTCACTATACCTAACTATAACTCCATCCTACCTCTCAAACTCCCAAAACCTCCCCTCTGAAACCATTTTTTCATGACCGGCCTTCTTCAAGATGAGCAAAGAGACAGAAAAGTGTCATGCCCTTTCTTCCTCAAGATGAAGGAGAGATAATGACCCCCGAGTCCTGACTTTAATAGGCCTCAGAGTAGCGACTAGCACAAAGGGTATAGAATATCACATAATATGAAAGGCATTTCCCTTTTTATAGAAGAAGAATGGGAGATAAGATGGTAAATACCAAGTAACTCTAGATACCAAAAGAAAAAGTAAAGGCGAAATCCATTCCCACATGCATGTTCAAAAGTAAAGATGATACAAGGTACAATCAAAATCTAAAGTAAAGTACCAAAATAAAAGATAATAAGCAGTAATAACAACTAATCCTGATGACAAATCTAGTAAAGTCCAGCACGGTCCTCCCGAAAACCTGAAAATAGTTTTATATACGTAGGGTGAGTATACAAGTATACCCAACAGAAAAACTAAAGCCACTCGTGCATAAGTGAGGGAACATACTAACATCCCTGTGAGAAAATAATAGAACCTCAAAGCACATACCAAGGAATACTAACCATCTCAACCTCACCAAGGCACACTCACCAAATAACGCAAGTCAAGTAAAGTGGCAGTATAAGCACATCGATGTTTGGGTACCCCGCACCACTTTCTCACTAGTTAATTGCTCATCCCTAATAGATAACATCTTGATGATAACACTATTCCCATACATAGTCCCACTACCACAACCCTCATGCACACACATGGGCCTCAAACCACACACAATCCCGCCTGTAGACACCTGGGCCACAACAACCACGCCTCTTGCCCGAAGACACCTGGGTGTCATCCCGAAGACACTTGGGAAAAAAATTTGGCATGAAAACACCTAGGCCTCTCATCTACAACAAACCTACCCGAAAGATCTAGGAATATGGTAATCCTCAAGCCATTAAAACCTACTCGGATACGCTCGAGCGGTAAGAAACTGGAAGAGGGTGTGAGGAAGAAAGTCAGTAACCAGTCATCTGTCCTCCCACTAGGATGTTGGGAAAGACACCCTCCCCCAAGAAATAGATGTGTTCGGCACATGGTGCTCAATAAGGGTGGGGTACGTATAGAAATCACAAGGAACTAAAATTTATACATATAGATAAGCAAACACTCAGCCCAACCTATGGGTTTACAAATAAACAATCAGCCCACTTAGAACTATTTTCGCTGCTACCCCTATATTCACAACCACACAAACCTAGTCCCTTTTCATTTAACCACATAGCATTTTATTTATTTAATGGATTCACTGTAATTTATTCCAGTACTACCAGGAAACTACCAAACACAACTACACCAAAACAACAAGAAAAACCAAACTATCATCCCACTGCACAACAACATAAAACTATATTTACAGTCCACTACACAAACCCCCAGTCTTCCTAGACACCTATTTAGTCATTGAAAACAATAATTTTTTAAAATTATATCACAAAATACTTCTCTCACAACCCAGCCCCGCTGCCCAACAATTCCTAGATGTGCCCCCACTACATATAAGTTCATAACCACACCGTATTCTTACTACCCAATTCTGTTCAACGGCCACCACACAAACAAAGGTAGTTCAACTACCTACAAGTCCATCCATTCCACAATCAATCAGTCTCTCAAACTAGGATACCAACACACCCCTTGTACTACCCCACACACAAAGCCCACATCAACTACTATTAACCCACATCCCCGTTGTACACACTTACCACACCCTTCTCCTAGAACTAACTCCTATATCCACCCATGTACCGCCAACTATACTCCTAACAACAGCACCACACAACTCACACAAAGTCACAAAACTCAACAGAACATAACACTCAGCCACACCTATCAACAGGATGTGTATATATATATATATATTCAGATTCAATAATCAAAGGTCCTTTAATTCTACTTAATTATAACTAGGTTGATCACATAATAGGTTTGATCCTGGGGCATACATTTTTTTAACCAAGTATATGTGGTTTAATAGTTTTTCATGTTATGACCCTTTATCAAAGCATCACAACAAAATAGAACATCACTGGTGAACAAGAAAATACCACCAAAGGTCATGATTTTCAGGAGGCATACAGTCACAATAATCCATAAAATAATCAAAGTTAATAAATAAAATAGGTGATCAATATCCAACCACTCCCTAACCGTTATTTTATTTACCCATGTTGTCTTTTGATTATATTTACTTCTTGTTTATTTCTTGTTTTAAGAAAATTATTCAATTGCTCCTCACAAGGAATCATTATTACACCCACCCTGCATGATGCACGAATAAAGAGAGATAGAAGAAATCACTACAGGATGATCAAAGGATCAAAGTTTTTCCTTACGCCAAGAACAGGGGATCGTGCAAGCAGTATGGAAGAACTCCAAGGAAACTAAGTAGGAGATATCTAACACCGGCGCACAAAAAGTCTAGGGAGGAAGGCTCTAGAAGCACCAAGGGGAAACAGAAAACACATAAGGAATGGAAGATCCTAGCTTTGAAGAGTCAGATCCTATTTTAAAGGAAGAACGATTTCCAAAAGCCATTAATGTGGGGTCGTGGTCAAGATCACGCAGTTTGGGTATCTCAAATCACCTGAGATGTTAGGATGATTAAATATATAATTAATACCCTTTCAAATGCCCGTAAAATGCCTGAAGAAGGCTTTAGACTTGGTTTATGTCAAATAAAACGTAAGAGGGGTGAAACTGGAAAACTGGGAAAACTGAAAATGAGTCACTAATGGGTGAGTCACTAACGCTGATCCACCGACGGGTGAGCTACCGACGTGACCTACCAATGCAATGACCTGTTGAATCCTTGACTTACTGACCCCCTGACCTACCGATTTCTTGACCTATCGACACCCTAACCTACTGACACGGACACCCTCAACTCACTGATGTCGATTCCCCTGACATGCTGACGCACTGACATGCTGACACACTGACATTCCGACACATTGACATACCGGCACCGATACCCTGAGTCACCGATGGAAAAGTGTAAAAACTATAAAACTCTTGAAATGAGCCATTTTTGCCTCCCATAACACCCTAAATACTGTATTTTTACAAAGGACGGGTCTGGGGAAACCCGGGTCATTACAATTATTTGTTAAACATGACTTTTATTGCCTAGCCTTGGGTTAAGATGGTATGAATAGGACTGACCATATTATGATATATATTTACAATGTTTTTCCACTAATATAATGAATAAAAAATCAGTTAATGATTATCAACAGTTTTTAAATGAAGATAAAAAACTTTTGAAGGTAAAGGTGATATTTTTCATAAAACTATTTTTATGTGTACAGTGTCTTTTTTCATAAATGATTAAATTATTCACTATTGATAAATTATTACAATTAAATATTTATATTTCATAACAAATTTCATTTTTTAAAATCCATTTAATTATTTTTATTTGGAAAGGATTGAGAATAATGTCATTTTAGGATTCAAAAATATATTTTCTTCAAAAGAGATTTTTATTGCATTTTGTCTGTGAATATTAAAATTAATTTCTAGGACTTTTAGAAATTGTTTCTGAAAAAATGAAAATAAATTTTGAAATCATCATGCCATAATAGTCTTAGGAATAAATTTATTTATTTAGTGAAATGATATAATTTTAGTGAATAGTTAAAATACCGATTTTTTTAATACATTCATTTCTTTTAATTAAATAAAGTAAATTAAGAGTCATGATGTATTTTATATTTTATATTAAATTAACATAAGATCCATTTGAATAAATATAAATGAATTAATTCAATAGTTATCTATGTTATATTTAATTTGTTTTAAGTTATTTTTATGATTAAAAACTCAGTTGTCTAAAAACTAGTTTTCATTATGTTCTGTACACATAATAATTGGATCTCTTTAAAAGGGATAAAAAAGTTGGAATAAAAATTTATGAATTTTTTTATAAGTTCAATGTTATTTTTTGTCAGAAAAATAAGTTACTGAGTTAAAAAATCACTTATGACTATAAAGATAAATTTGAGTAAAAATTACAAATAAGTTAAAAATATCGAAATACCACAAACCTTATCAATTATTTAAGTGGATGATAGATGTATCAACCTAGAATATTTTTTGGACTATTTTGGGTGAGTTATATTGAAATCGTGGTAGTATTATAATAAAAGGAAATGTTATATTTTTAAAATTCTAATTTTCTCTAATTTTATATCATAAATATGTTGTTATTATTATAATACAAGTAAATATACATTAAGAAAGATCCATAATAATCCTTATGATGTATAAAATTTTAATTTACTATTAATAATTTAATTTAAATTTTTTAGATAGTATATTTATTTAAAACTCTCATGCAGCATTGATACAATATTGTGCAAGCATAGGAAAATAAAATAAATTATTTAAATACTATTCAAAGTGATAATATTTAAATGATTTGTTGTATTTTATGAATTTTTTAGATACTTATGAATGAAAACTTATTCTTTAAGTGTTTTAATTTTAATAAAAAGTTTATATTGATGGAATAAAAGTAATAATTTGTTAATAGTCATGAAAAAGATGTTAAATGGTAATAAATTCTTAAAAAATGTTTTTAATTCATTATAAAATCATTAAAAAACTATGATGACTCAATTTGATGGAAAATTATAGGGGATGTAATGAACGATCCATTTATTCTTCACTTTACTTTTTAAGAATTACTTCTATGAACCTTAAAGATTGAAAATTTTGTTAAAATGAGATCATTTTTAAAAAATACATTAGAATCATGTAACTACTTTAATTAATAAAAGTGCCTTGTCCATTGTAACATCCCAAATAAATAAAGAATAATACATTAGAATTTTTATTAATATTTTTGAATTAAATATTAATTTTACTTTAAAGGGGATGCTATGATTGATAGCGTACCCAATACGTAGCAGCGGGTTTCTTTGAAATCTTACGTTGCACACTAATAATATAATATTATTATTTTAAATGATAGTTAATGCCTAGACATTGTATCAGAAGGAATAAATAAAAATAACTACAATATTATTATACATGTTTGTAAATTTTTTTACATTTATCTAATAAAAGTTAGAGGCTTAAAATGTGAATGAATCTAAGAATAAACACTCTAATATTCTTTAAAAGGTCGATTTACCGCCTTTTGATGGCAAACCCTATTTAAATCTAGTTTTGGTCATTTTTATATGTTCTATTTGAAAAAATAAAATTCTTATTTATATTTGGGACATCAAAATTTACTTTAAGTAAATTTTTGGTATTTTTCTGATAAAGTTCATTTTTTAATGAATAGCGAAAAATACTGTATTTTAATTCAAAAGTGCCTTTTAATATAATTTATTTATATGGTTAGATTATCTTTTTAATTGTTTATAAAGTTTAATTAGAATATATTTTTACTATTTAATCCAATTTTGGACATTGGAATTAATTTCACTTTGAAATTGGACATAAACAAGTGTCAATCTTTTGATAGTTATTATTTCTTAAAAAACACGCTTTTTGTTTTGACAACGAGAATTAATTTTAAATTAATTTCTGCCACTTCTGTGTCTTGAATTTACAAAAATGGATTCCATATTTTGAATCAGTAGGTCTAAATTGTGTAAATAGGTAACTTTTATTTTTAGACATTTTAAATATTTACTTCAGTAAATATTTTATTTACCATGATTAAAAGGTAATTATAGTAAATAAGGGTAATATATAATATTATAATAATATTAAATTACACTAAAATGTGTCCTAATCCTATCGGATGATACATATCCAACCATGTGCATCCTTTTATCGAATTTGGGACTCCATGGAGCCACATGGGAGTAATAATGATACTTTATATTAAATAATTTAAAGTAAAGACAAAAATGACATAAACAAATATCTTTTAGTAAATAAATTTTTACATGGGGTTATATAAGTTATATTTTCGACTATAAATATTCTTTAGAAATCTACAAATATTTCCTACATCATGGTATTTTTTTATAATTTTTGGACATCAAATAAATTAAATTATTTATGACACAATAATGATGCAATATTTACCTCATTAATAAATGATTTATATAAATAAGATTATAAATATTAAAAAAATATCCAAGACCTATCCAATTCTTATTGGATGATTTTATTTCAACCACGAGTCATCTTAACTTATACTTTAACAATTATTTGACCTTTTGAAATTTAAGATTTGTTTATAATAAAATAATTATTTCAAACTTTCTTAAAGAGCCCCTCCTCTCCCTTATAAAATGCCCTCACTTCCTACCAATTTCTCACACTTATCAATCCTTTGGCTCATACAAACTCTACTCCAATAAGATCCCAAGATCCCTCTATTATTCCTAGAAGTCTTACCTTAGGTAGAAATCACTTCAAGAAACCCTTTTGTTTCAAACCAAAGGGAGTTACCCTTTTTAAAGGTAACGTCTTCTCTTAAGTTCTTTTGTTTTATTTTACTTATCCAACCCCATAAACTCTTTTTATTACTTTATTTTATAAAAACTCCAGTATCCTCAATATACTAGGATGTTTTTATGAGAATTATTCTAACTACACTTACACACACCTTCATATAATGGGTGAAGAACATACTGTTTCTGTGAATGGCAAACTAACACCTCACGAAGCGATGATTGTTCAATTATCTCCTACTACCTATCATGGTGGCCATTAAGATGGAACTATATTTATATATGATATATATTATGTTTATATTTTCTTTATGCTTATGTATTTTTTATTTATAGCATACCTTTATGTTTCCATAGTGGGTAAACGCGATAATTTCATTTGAGGAAGTGCAGACTACCGCCCCCTCAAAGTGATATGACTCATTAATGCCATATGTGGGAAATATAAATGATATATTTAATGGTATTATATATGATATTATACTGGAATTATAATATACCTAGGTATAATTATGTTTTAATTCCATTAAAGTACGAAATAGAATTTAAAGTAGCGTTCATGCGTACGTACGGCTTACCGTCTCCATGAACAGTGCATTTCATTTCATATCTCCAAATGTTATGAACTGTTATAAATACATATATATACTAAATATATATGATGTATATGATATCTAAATCATGAATATAAATCTGGATATGATGGATTGTTGACGACATTGACAACTTGTAATTATAAGGTGTTCATTTGTACTAAAGTACCAAATATCGACGAAACAACCGTTAATAACTTAAATGATTACATAATGTTTATAACATGGTAATAAGTGATATAAAAGGAATAATAAACTTTAAAAGGTTCTTAATAAAGTATAAATTAACTTTAGTTTATTATTCAGGAGATTAAAGAATGATCGGGTCAAGTCGGACACGAGGTAAGGGACTTCGTCTCAATCCCCTTTCATTGAGGCATATTTTGTTTTATTCTCAAAATTATTTTATACGGTGTATAAATACCTTTTACATTTCATTTCATTCAAAGGGAATATTTTCCTACGAAGCATTTTACTAAACGAAAAAAAATAATGTTTCTTTTTAACGTAGGCGGTGACAACGACCTTTTCTGCCATCGTGAGTATTATTTGATTTTTGGCTTCCTTAACAAGATGTAATGTTTTTAAATGGAAAATAAATACCATATACTATTTTTATGTATTTTGGTATTGAAAATGGATTTGATAATGGATTTTTTATGTCAATATATTTAAATGATATATTGTGATTAAAATGTGGAAATGTTATTTTTCCTTTATTTTTGTTTTATGTGTTATGAATATGTTATGGTTCTTGGGCATTGTTTATGCATATGGGTGGTTCCATGATAAACCTAGGGAAGGTGAGCCCGAGATAGCTCTCCAATGCATTGGGTAACGTGACGGAGGTAAACGTGAATTTTTCTCCTAAGAGATTTGGGGGATATACTATGATGGGTATTCCAAATGTAACTCCCTACGTAGTTGTGATAACTACAATGTAAGTATGATATGGATGCCACAAGTTACATTTATGATTTATTTTTTCTATGTGTTATTTATAAATATTATGATTTCATGAGGTATGTTAAATAGCTTATGTTATGTATGTAATGATGAACTAATGTTTTCATTCTTTGTTTTATAACCCTTACTGAGATTTTTATGCTCATCCCATGTTTTGAAATGTTTTTCATAGGACTTAAAGATGGATAGGGTCAAGGATTGGATCAAGGAAAAGCCATGATGTCTAAAACATGAAACTAGACATGACTCTTTTTTTCAAGAGTTTTTATTTTGTGAAAAAAATGGAAACTGAGTAGAAGTGTATACTTTGTAATCTTTTGAGATGTAATAATTATGTCCTAATTCTATAAAACTATAAACCTGAAAAGATACTCAATTTGAATTATTCATTTAATTCAATATTATGTAATTTTTTAAGGTCGGGTCCTTATATCCACCTTGGACAATGTCTCACCCATTTCGATAAATAGGGATGGTGAGGGTATTAAATGAAAAGTTAATGTTTAAAATAAAAACTAAACCTATCTAAATTGTATTAGTTTATTATATTTCAACCTTATACACATTATCATCAGATCTATTTCACATTAGGTCCACTTTTCATGAGTTTGATATATATAATTAATTAATATTTCATTTATTTAGATGATTTACACCAACCTCACTTATAAAGGCAATATATTATCTTATATTCATCACAATTACTGATTCATTTATCTCAACTAATATATTCCTAAATCCATTTCTAATAACCCTACCTATGTCATAAAATTTTTTTCAACCCAAAATACCAATCAAAAGTGGCTTCTGCTCTAGGTGTTTGGAGGTTTTTCAAATAGGGTGTATAACTCTTAACCAATTGATTTATGTATATTTCTTCGTCTAACTTATACAAATATTATTTAAAAATTATTAAATAATAACATCAATATATTATACATAATTATATGTTATTTTTATTATGATTCAAATAAAATTCATCTCATTTTCAATCTTATGAGAAATGATAACATTGATCATGTGTACATGTGGACTACCACCTCACCAAAGTGATACACATGTTTCTTTCATCACCATATTATATTGGTGGTCAAAATGATGGATGAAATTAAAATATCTTATATTTTTGAAATAATTATGATTCCATCAATATAAGATATTTCTTTCCATCTTACCCTATTATCCATTGGAAAATGATAATATTGCTCGTTCGTATGTATGGACAATGACAATCACAATGAGATGTGATTTATTTTTTATTTACATATTAAAATTATGGTAATAAGTATGGAGATAATGAGTAACTATAACATACAAATTGTATTTATAATTATTGAAAAGAAAAATATTTTCAATTTTATTTCTTTTCCACTAAGTAGAATAATGAAAAGGCCATTCATGCATATATACATACTATCTTCTCAAATAAATAGTGCAATTCATTTTTCCTTTCCCCCTCATATATATGTTTTTTAAATTGTATTTAAATTATAAATTTGATAAATTTAAAAAAATTATGATTATTTTGGTAATGGAACCTTAAACCCTTAGACCATAGTCAACACATCAATGTTGTTTTGAATTTATAAATCGAATGAACCCAAAACATCCAATGTGAACATAATCATTTTATCAAAAAATAACACATTACAATAAATGAAATAATGGGAGTAATGATAATGAAATTAACATGGAAAATATTCTTAATAAATTAAGTAACTAATATAATTTATCACTTAGGTGTTATTGAATGTACAAAGCTAGGAGAGACATAAGGTACGAGATATTACTTTAAAACATTTTTTTTATTTTTTTACTTTAAAAAAAATTCTCCTTTATAACCATGTAAATAAAATGTTTTTATAATTTTATTATTTAAGATAAAACATTTGTTAAAGTTCATTTTCAACTAATTTTAATATTCTCTAGAAATGAATAAAATAATTCTTTTAAAAAAATTTACTTATAACTCACATTTGATTTTTTAGAAAAGTGTGAAAAAAATGTTCACTTTTAATGTATACGCTATCTAAGGATTTTAATACCATTATAACCATTATTTTATTTGATGTATCATTTATATGTTTTCATGTTTATTTTCAAATAATTACATTTCTTCAATATTTTGGTAATTTTTATTAAAATATATATCGAAACAAAAATATATTTTCCCATATTTTCAAAGATAGGTTTGAATATATTTTAATGGTATTTTAATTTATGTCAACATAAATTTATTGTTCTTACACATTACAATGGATATAATATAATGTTACCATCCACCTTATTTTTATGGATATATTATGATCATGTTGTTATATTTATTGATTGAGGAAAATAATGACATTCTGTATGATGATTCTGTAATAAATATTTTTATATTTATTATGTATTGTATTATTATTCATTTCATTCATATGATAAATTAATTGTACCAAAAATGTGATGAGTGGGTTCTAGTTATAGGTATCCCCTCAATGCATCAATATGTATCATTAGACAAACTAGAATTTGTATTTCGTTTATTTTACCAAATTATTTGTGAGGCCATTGAATGAGGACATGTTTATGTTTTCTTAGCATAAGGAATTGAAGGTACGATTATGATGCTGGGAATTATTAAATTAGTTATTTTTATCTATGGGAGTATTTATATTTTTTCCCTTGATATATTTAATGTTATAGTTGGTGATGGGTTTTTTTGGAAATTATTTGATTCTTTAAGATAAGGAAATTATCTTGGATTCAAAATAAATTTTATGATCTACTATGGGTAAAATATATTTTTAGGGAAAATAATTCATGTTTTTCAGGAAACACTCATGAATTATTAATTTTCTATAATCATTTTTTATGATTTTTTTACGAAAGAAATTGGGTAAAAATATTATTTCATGAGTAATTGATTTTTTTAATATCAATATTTTTTATGAGGAAAGGAAAAAAACCTTTTGGGTTTTCAAGAATTTAAAATGGATTAATGAGTTTCATTTATTTTTTATATCCCATATTGAGTTTTCCTTTTCTTATCCATTGTTTTAAAATGTTTTTCATAGTGTCTAAGGATATGTACGAATTATAGAACATTCATTGGTGAAAATTATTGAATTAACAAAAAACTTGATGAATAAAAACATGAGTATAATCTTAATAACCTTTTTCTGGGAAAAGATGAAAACTTAGTATGGAATAAAAAAAATCTAAAAATTTCAATTTGATGGGAAAGTCATGGGTTTAAATATGTATTAGGTGTCCTAATTATGAAAATCTCTATACCTTTAATTATTCTTCAGGATGTAAGCAACTTGTTGTTTGTTTTTGAATTTGTAATTGTGGATGTTAAAATTTGGTTCACTTTAGCTTGTATCAAATACAATTTTTGGAGCATGATTTTAGAACTTGATCTAGGTGCATGGGGATGAGGTTCAATATCTGGTATCAAAGGAAATTATCACATAACTTTAGAGGTTATGATGACTCGGATGAGGATATTTTAAGATTTTTATATACCATCATGGCTTAATCAACCAATGGATGAACATAATTTTATAAACATAAATACCCCTTTCTTGTTTTTATGTGATTGGATTACATTGGGAGATATTTATTGAGTGTTAATAAATATTTGAGTTAAATATTACCCTTATGTTTAACTTTTGTAGTTGTAAAAAGGAAATTTTTGTAAGAATGCATATATATTTTGCATAAATAATTTGAATGTTATTGGTAACCATTAGGGTTAATATGATCATTGATATTGAGATAATTATAGTTATATGGAATAAAAGATTAATTAGTTTTTTGGAACATATTTTTTATCTTATAAATAAAAATGGTATAGAAAAGTTTTTTTTTTGACTATTTTATTGATTTTATTTTTTAAATAACTTTTCTATATTAGAAACACTATATGATTATGTTTAATAGAAATATTTTTGGAAAAGTTGGTATTTTATTTGAGGTATAAAGGATGAGTTATCTTTTGGGAGAATATATGATTTTTATTTTGGATTTATACTGATTCTATTTATTTATGAAAAAAATTAACATATTTTGGAGATTATATGATTAAGTAATATATATTTTAGGTCTAAAACTTTATGAGTGATTAATATTGTTTGGATAAAAATGTTAAATTAATCTCATAAGATATATATGATCAAATCTTTCTGATTTCTAGGGATGGAACGTGGTCGTGAATATTTTGAAGAGATTTAAGGTTAATTATTTATGAAATGACTTAAGTATAACATTGGGTGTTATTTTTTGTGGATTTAGAGATTATTTTTTTATATTTACATATGATGGTTTGTTTATATTAGATATTATCTTAACTTGTTCAAATAATTATTCATTTTTAATAAAGGATAAAAATAAAAGAAATAAATTTTCAACAATTTATGGATCTTGTGATCCATTAGAAGTTTATTTTAGTTCTTTGGTGATGAAAAATTCATCTTGAATATTAATTTCATAGAGTAGGATGCGATATAGAAGTGGAAACTAATCATAGCACAAGTTGAGGATAAAATTCCACATATGATGTGTGAAGAAATCAAATATGTATATTTCCTTTAAATCTTTATCTCCATGGTAAAATAATTTCACAAAATCTATCGAGCCCTGTTTATAATGTAACTACCAACTATCAAGGTATTACTTTTGAAACTCATCTTAAAATTTTAGCCTTGTATATGTACACTTATTTTTGAAATATTTATTTTCCTTGTGTTGGCCAAGAAATTAATGTTCATCACCTATTATATATCTAATTTATTTTTATATTATGATAAATTTATATTTTTATAATCAAATTAAAATTTTAAGGACAATTTATTTTAGGTGGTAAAATGTAACACCCTGATATTTTAATTATATTCATTTAAATGTATACTATGTTTGATTGTGTGTACCACATACAATACAGAGCTTAAAATGAGTTGTGATATACTACAAAAGTATTTTTATTTAAATATGATTGTTCTAACCTAGTCATTTGTTATGTGGGTATTAATAGTAAAATCAATAATGTGAAATATATTTATAAAATTATCCTTTACTATAATGGATATTCAATCATACATTGATTGTTAATTTGTTTGAAAAGAAGATAAAATATTTTGACGGTAAAAGAGATATTTTTCATTAAAAACTCTTATATGTTCAATGTATTTTTATTTCAATCAATTAAATTAATCACAATTGATAAATGATTATAATGAAATATGATGATTATTTGTCCAACTTAGTGAATTAACTTTCATTTAATTATGTATATTTGGCATGGAATGAGAATAAATTCATTTTAGGCTTCCAAAATACATTTTCTTCAAAAATGTTTTTTATTTCATTTAATATGCGGAAATTATAATAAATTTCTTCAAATTTTTATATTTTTTTTAGTAAACATATATAATTTTTGAAATCATCATTTTATGATATGTTTAGGGTGATTTTTTGGATTATTTTAAAAAGATTGATTTTTTTGTGAATAATGAAAATTACCTCTTTTCAAAACTGTCATTTAATTTCATTAAATAATGTAATTTAAACGTAATTTTCTATTTTGGATTTAGTTTCAAAGAAACGAAAAATCACTTTTATTGAATGTATTATAATTATTTTAATAATAATAAAAATTATATTTGATTTTGGTACAAGTTCACTTTTATGATTAAAAACACATTATCCGAAAAAGTGGTATTGGTTTCATTTGGAACACTTATTTTAAAAATAATTTCTTCCACTTATAATAATTGATTCTGGAAAAATGAATTTCAAAATTTTTATCAGGATTTCCAATTTTTTTATAAATCCAATTTTATTTTGGGTGAAATAAATAGTTACTTAGTTATAAAAATGGGTTATTTGGGTAATTTTAAATTAAAGTAAAATTTGAAATTAAGTCAAAAAGGTCAAAAATACCTCAAACATTACAAGATATTTTTATATATGAGAGGTTTATCTACCTATCCTCTTTGTTGAACTATCTTTTCTGAATTATTTTAAAATCTTTTGTTGGCTTCAATGGGAAGGAACATTTATATTTAATAAAATGTAATTTTCCCTCACTTTATAGAATAAATATGTTTTCATGATTATGATATGAGTAAATATAAATTGTGAATGAAAAATGATAACCATAATGAATTAAAATAAAATAATTTTATATGAATAATTTTATTTAATTTTTAAATATTTTATAATTATTTAAAACACTTATGTGGTGTTTATACAACGCTTGTCCAAGTAAAAGAAAAATCACATAAATGATTTTAAAAATATTAATGTTATATATAGATGATTCATTTTATTACATAGATTTTATATATACATAAAAATTATAATTTATGATTAAAGTATTTTAATTCTAAATAAATTTTTATCATGATACCTAGAATGTCAATTTTTGTTAATAGTACGGAAAAGGACTTTAGATTGTATTTAATGTTTAAAAACTAGTTTATATATTTATTAAATCATAAAATTCATATTATAACAAAATATGGTGGAAAATGTTCTATTATATCATTAATTTTCAATTTATATTCTACTTGGAATTTTTAATTTTACTTTAGTGACTCTTATTAGTCGATAATTTATTACAATGATTACGCTTAAATAGGGTTGATGATGGGGTTAAACCAAAAGATAAGCTTTAAATTTACACTTAAACTAGTATAAATTTTATTTTTTAAATATATTTCAACCTCATCCTCTTTATATATGAATATATGGAACATTGGAGACATTTTACATGATCTATACACATATTGTATAATAAAATTTCATGTCTTTACCATATTACAACCAACCTCACTTGTAAAAGGTCATATCATCTCCTATATTTTTCACACCAATCAATACATTTATCTAAACCATTATCTCTCCAAATACATTAAAATTCTTCTACCCATGTCCTAGATGTTCTGGTATCACATAAAGACCAGCTTAAGAGGGTTTAATGTTTATAATAAGGATAGTTTTCCAATGAAGATGTTTAATTCTCAACTGACTGTTTGATGTTTATTTCATCTTATAAATCCTTCAAATATTATATAACCATGTTGAAATAATAAAATTAGTATTATCTAAAATCTAAAATATAATTATGATTATGTTATAACTATTTCTCATCTTCTTTTCCATACTATGGGAAATAAAAACATCTCTCTCGCATATGTTTGGACTTCAACCTCCACAAAACGATGTATTTCATTTTTCATCACCAAATAATATGGATAACTAAAATTATGTTAAAAAAGAATATGTATGATACTTATGAAAAAAATTAGTTTTAATAATAATAGTTTTCTTTCATTCATATTATACCATCTGTTGGAAAATTATAATGTTGCTCAGGTGTACGTGTGGACTACAACTTCCAGTATGTGATGTGGTTCATTTTTCATTTACACCTTATAATGATTTTAATAATGACATAACTAATGAATAAGTGTGAAATTTATAAAAAAAATTATGATTCTATAATATAATTGTGTTACCTACATTATTTTTCTTTCACCATGTATAAAAATGAAATTGTCGCTCATGCGTACATGTAGACTATCATCTCTATGAAAGGACATGATTCATTTTTCATGGCTGCCTTATATGGTTGGTTTTAAATGTGTATTTAATATATAAATATGATAATTACTACATTTTTAATAGTATGGAGGTAATGGATAAATAACCTATTTATCCATAGTCAACATATTGATGTTGTTTTGATGTTATAAATCAAACAACCCCAAAACATCCAACGTGAACATCAATGATTTTGTAGCTAAATAAAACATGGTATAAAATGAAATATTTTGAATACTGATAATGTAATGCACTCGAAAAAGTTTCTTGAGAATGTAAATATATAATATAGTTAAATTAATCAAGAGTTAGAGAACATACAAAGCGAAACAGGATATACAGTAAGATATTTTCCTTTAAAACCATGTTTTAATGTTTTTCATTTAAAATCATTATCGACTGTGAAAATGTTCAAAAAATGTTTAATGAATGTTCTTATTTATGATTAAAATATTATTTATTATCATTTCAAACTTCTTTTGACTTTAAAAATTATCAAAAGTAATCTTTTCAATTGTTTTATGTACGAAACACTTTTGACATTGTATAAAAGTGTGAAAATAATGTTCTTTTTTAATGTATACAATATGAATGGATTCTCCCAGAATCATGACTATTCATTTCCATGAATCTTAAATCACATGTTTCCAATTTTATTTTCAAATAAATTAATTCACTTAATATTCTAAAAAATATTATTTAATATGTTATCACATGAAAATTATTATTTTTTCATTTTTTTCCGAAAAGGTTTAAATATTATTTGAAAGAAATATTAATCTAGGTCGGAAAATTTGGGGTAGGGGGTTTTTTAATTTTTTTTATGAAAATGGGTTCCCCATTTTCTTTCTTAAGAAAATGGAGTCGTCTAACGCCATTTGAAGTGGCGCTATGGAGAAAATGGATAATTATTGATCAGCGCCACTTGAAGTGGCGATGATCCCTTATACTTATACCGATCAGCGCCACTTGAAGTGGCGCTGATCTCCATCCACGACTATAAAACCCCCCCTCCCCATACTCCTCTCCTCATTCCCTCCACTCCTCTCCTCATTCTCCCTCTTCCACTCTCTTCATTCTCCCTCCTCCCTCTCCCTCCTCCTCATCCAACCGAGGACCTTTCTGCAAATTTGAAGTTCTGCAAAATCGAGGTAAGTTTTTATTTACATTTCTTTAATATTTTAAATTGTTTATTTAATTGTTTAGTTAATGTAATTAGATTATGGAATTTGTTTATTAATTTATTTGTTTACTTTATAGAATTAGTTTAAAACCTAATTATGTATTAGTAGTTAATAATTAATTATAATAGTGAATTAATTATTTTTAAGTAGCAAAGTATTTAATTGTAATTAGTTATTTAATGCATTCTAATTAGTTAATAGTAGTTAAATAATTGTAAGTAATTAACTAATTAATTGTAATTAGTTAATTAATCAATTTTAATTAGTTAATTAATAGTAGTTAATTGTAATTAGTAATTAGTTAATTGTAATTAGTTAATTGTAATTAGTTAATTGTAATTAGTTAATTGTAATTAGTTAATTAATGAATTCTAATTAGTTAATTAATGAATTCTAATTAGTTAATTAATGAATTCTAATTAGTTAATTAATGGATTATAATTAGTTAATTAATGAATTACAATTAGTTAATTAATGAATTCCAATTAGTTAATTAAGTAATTCTAATTAGCTAATTAATGAATTCCAATTAGTGAATTAATTAATTATAATTAGTGAAATAATTAATTCTAATTAGCTAATTAATGATTTCTAATTAGCTAATTAATGATTTCTAATTAGTTAATTAATGATTTCTAATTAGTTAATTAATTATTTCTAATTAGTTAATTAAGTAATTCTATTTAGTTAATTATTTCTAATTAGTTAATTAAGTAGTTGTAATTATGTAGTTAATCAGTTGAACTTAATTAAGCAGTTCTAATTAAACCTAATTAATCAATTCTAATTCGGCTTAATTAATCAATTCTAATTCAACTTAATTAATCAAATCGAATTCAACTTAATTAATCAATTATAATTAATTAACTGTAATTAGTTAATTAATCATTTCTAATTTATTAATTAATGACTTATAATTAGTTAATTAATGATTCTAATTAGTTAATTAATCAATTATAATTAGTTAATTAAGTAATTCTATTTAGTTAATTATTTATAATTAGTTAATTAAGTAATTATAATTAGTTAATTAATCAATTCAAATTATTTAGTTAATTAATTCAAATTATGTAGTTTATTAATTCAACTTAATTATTCAATTCTAATTCAACTTAATTAATCAATTATAATTCAACTTAATTAATCAATTATAATTCAACTTAATTAATCAATTATAAGTCAACTTAATTAATTAATTATAATTAGTTAAATAAGTAATTTTAATTAGGAAATTAATGAACACTAATTAAGTAATTAATGAACACTAATTAGGTAATTAACTAAATTTAATTAGGTAGTTAATTAAATCTACTTAGGTAGTTAATTAAATCTACTTAGGTAGTTAATTAAATCTACTTAGGTAGTTAATTAAATCTACTTAGTTAGTTAATTAAATATAATTAGGTAGTTAATTAAATCTAATTAGGTAGTCAATGAAATCTAATTGGGTAGTAGATGAAATCCCATTGGGTAGTTGATGAAATCCAATTGGGTAGTTAATGAAATATAATAAGGTACATAATGAAATTAAAAAAGGTAGTTAATGAAATATAATTAGTTAATTAATGAAGTATAACTAGCGAAGTAGTTACAGTAATTAGTGAAGTAGTTACAGTAATTAGCGAAGTAGTTACAGTAATTAGTGAAGTAGTTACAGTAATTAGCGAAGTAGTTATAGTAATTAGCAAAGTAGTTATATTAAGAATTGTTTATATAATATATATTTGCATTCCATTCTAACTATGATAATTTATTTAGTTTGTCATCTACCTTGACCTCGGTTTGTAATTGTAGTTATGAACTTGAATTTAGTAGTTGAATATATTTTTTACATATTAAGTGTTAGAGTTGTCATGAACTGAAATTCTTGCTTGAGTAAAGTATCCCCGGATAGAGGGGCTTTGGGTCAGACCACCTACTTTCCTGGAGGCTTGCCTTGTCTAGGAAAGTGAATGGGGTTGGCTATCTGTCGCTTCGGGCTTATTCATGTTGAGTTTTTCAAGTTTAGATAACTCTATGCTTTTACATGACGTGTTCATGTACCTCATACATATGATGGATGTGGATATGTATGAATATGTTTGACTTGCTATTTTTGGGTAAATAACACAAACTTGTGGGTTGTGTAAAGCGAGTTACACATCAATATGGTTTGAACATATTGATTTGGTGGAGGGACTAGGATTCCAACATAAATTACATAAATTCTAAAAGCATGCAGACATAATTAGATTGTTTGATCATATGTGATTAATGACGAAGGTTTATTTTAGATAAAAAATATGGATGCTTATATTTATTGCAACGGAAAAATAATTGAGACGGAACAAGGATGTAGTTATAGTATACAACCAGAAGCTGTTGTAATGCTTGGAGGCAGTACAACTTTGGGAACTCTTCAAAAGAAAATTCATCAAAATTTGAAACTGACGAGTAACCAAGTGATAGAATCTATCATATACAGACATCTACAATATGTTGATAGATTTTGGCATGTGGCCTATCCGATAACTGATGATGAAGAATGGGAATACGTACTCTCATTTGTTTAAGTTTCTACCTGCCAATCAAATAATGGAGTCATATGTGACCATATCTATAATGGAGGTCCCATCGACATTGGAAGTTGGGTCATCACAATTTCACGAGACAATGTCATCTACTCCTTTTAGAACACATCAAGAAGTTCCATCAGCATTGGTACCATCATTTCCCTCGGCCACAATTTCAATAGATAGTCCCCCACATACTATAGATGTGTTGGTTGATGATTTTGAGGATGATGACAATTTAGAAGAAGAAGATGAAG
Source organism: Viscum album (assembly GCA_963277665.1). NCBI lineage: Eukaryota > Viridiplantae > Streptophyta > Magnoliopsida > Santalales > Viscaceae > Viscum > Viscum album. The sequence continues at coordinate 1,967,693,345 of OY728165.1, read as the reverse complement.
AGGAAGCTGAAGAGGAAGAGGAAGCGCATGCGGAAGAACAGTCAGTGCCTGCTAATGTGAGGTTTAACCGACCATTGAACCATCCCCCACCATTGAGTTCATGGTCGACGGAAGGCATGAATCGCTTTCCAGAATTCAATTGGTTAGTTATTAATCCTACTTCAGAATTTCCAGGAATCATTGGGGGCATAGATCGAGTGGCAGATGAAGGTGTTCTGTACATTGGAAGAGAGTTTGACAGTAAATATGCAATGAAAAATGTGATAAAACAATATCACATTGAAAGACATTACTCTTATATTGTAGAAGAGTCAAAAAGATCTTATTATTTAATCCGTTGCGACAAATATGATTCGAACTGTCAAATGCATATGCGAGCTATAATTGATAACACTTTTCACAGCTGGCGCATCACAAAATTTACTCCACACACATGTGTGAACCCAAGCTTGTCACAGGAACATTATTCATTAGATGTTGACTTTGTTTCAACAGTTATTGTTGAAATGATTAGAGCTTGTCAAGATGTTCATGTCGTTCTTGTGATGGAGCGAATCAAACAACTTTTTGGGTATCAGATCTCTTACTGGAAGGCATGGGCAGCACATCAAAAGGCTACTGTGAAAGTGTATGGTGATTGGGATGACTCTTATCAAGTTTTACCACAACTTTTGGAGCTTTTACGCCACAACAATCAAGTGCTCTATTAGTTAAATACTATTGAATATTTTAACCAATACAACCAAGTTGACCAATCAATGGTTGTTTTTGATAGATTGTTTTGTAAATTTTTACCATGTGTGGCTGCTTTTAGGAATTGCAAGAAGTTTATACAAATAGATGGCACATTTCTATATGGAAAGTATACAGGAACTTTATTGATTGCTTCCACACAAGATGGAAATAGAGCACCTATAACTTTGGCATTTGCAATTGTGGAGAAAGAGAACTTCTCGTCATGGAGTTGGTTTCTCGCATGTCTTCGTGAGTTTGTTACGGGCAAGGAAGGAATTTGCCTTATCTCAGATCGTCACCGTGCAATCAAATAGGCAGTACAATCTGAGGGACTTTCATAGAGACCACCTTATTCCCATCATCGATACTGTATTCGACACATTGCTAGCAATTTACGAAAGAGATTCAAGAATGAGTCGATGAAGAAAGCAATCTTGAAAATTGGTATGAAAATCATTTTTTGTATTAACAAATCCTATCATAGTTATGATCATATTTGTTCAGATTTTTTCTTGTATGATAGCATACGAGCCTCAACAACAAATAATGGAGGAGCATCTTCAACATATTCAAAGAGTTAATCCGGAAGTTTATGATTATATGATGCAAATTCCAAAACAGAAATGGTCGTTGGCATATGATGATGGGCGGAGATATGGTCATATGACAACCAACATCATAGAATGCATAAATGGGGTTTTCAAGGGAGTTCGAAAATTACCAATCACAGGTAAATATGAATATTTAATTATATGTTGATCAGAAAAACATAATTATAATATATTATTAGTATAATGACTTAAATCTAAATTGTAGGTTTGGTACAAGAGACTTTCTATCGTAGTGTCAAGTATTTTCTGGAATGGGGAAAGCAAGCTGAAGAGGGTTTGAACAGAGGGATGCGTTATGGACACTATTTCCAACGCGATTTAGATATAGTTCTTCAGGAAGCTGCAACTTATCGTGTCACCGCATTTAATCGTCCAGAGCAATGATTTGAGGTCGCTGAGCCCGGTGATGCCGTGGCTTGTAGCAATGGTCGGATCTGAATTGTTTTACTGGAGAAGTGTTACTGTGAATGTGGCAAGTTTCAAGCATTGAGATATCCTTGTGGCCATGTGATTGCAGCATGTGGTTACGTACACGTATCTTGGGAGCAATTTGTTGATCCAGTTTATAGACTTGACAGTATCAAATCATGCTACAATACTCTGTGGATGCCAATCGGAAAATATCAGAATTTTCAGCTCTCTGATGACACACCCACGCTTCTACCGAACATCAGTAGACTTCGACCTAAAGGGAGGCCAAAGTCGACTCGTATTCGGAATGAGATGGATTGGCCTACTGAACGGGCACCTGGACGAAGGTGCAGCATATGCCTCCAGGAGGGTCATACGAAGACACGTTGCCCTAGACACATAGGGAAATCATCTAATGGTTAAAATGATTTTTGTACTCCATCAGTTACTGTAAATATATTGTACATGTAATCAATATTTTTTCATCGATGAGTTTTGAAAGCATTCATAGTGAATATATCATCATCATTTAAATAAGTGGTTGTTGTTTTAGAAAAATAACAAGAAATTTTAAAATATATAAAATATAAGATCGAGGATTTAAAAAATATGAGAATTATCTAGAGTGAATAATAGTGAAGAATAAATTGAGGATATAACCGAATATGAGACTACTAGCCTAGAAAATGACAAATAAAGATATTCAAACATTATGCCCCTCTCATCATTTTCTTCATAATTGTTAAATAGAGTGATGAACATAAATAATTGATATTCTTGAAAATTATTAAAACATTATGCCCCTCATTTTCAACCATGAGAATGGGTTTTCTCCAAAAAAACATTGATTCATTCTGCAACATTGGAAATTCCCCTCTTTAGTCGACCCAGTGAAGAACCAACTGTCATATATTCATTCAGAGGTCGTGAATATGTGACAGTTGGTTTTTTACTGGGTCGACTAAAGCTACGATGCAGAAGGAGGATGTTTTTTCATGTCAATCGTACATGGATCAAAGGTTTTTTCATATTCCTTCTAAACGATGTTGACTGAGCATATTGAGTTGGAGAATCAATCCAAAACTTTATATGTTGAACATATCATTAATTCCTTTAATAATTTTGGTCAATTATTGTGACGTCGACATCTTTCAAAATCCAATGTCATCGTTGAATTTTGAAATCATTCAAAGTGAATATATCATCAACTTTATATGTTGAACATATCATAAATTCCTTTATATATTGAACATATCCTAAATTACTTACACGCTTCTTTCATACATTACATGATAAATTTCATACCTTAAATGATAAATGTGATGAATAACATGAAATTAATGTTTTACTATTTGTACAATCAGATGGAGCAACCACTATTATCTAGTCAGGAAACGCATGTGTTGCGTCTTGTGTTGGCGCGACGACCTGTTCGACAGCTTGCTGTTCGGAGAGCACATCATTTTCATCACGATGTGCCCCCGACAGCTATTTCTCCATACCTTAGACGTGCGGGATTTTATGGAGTCGCTATGTGTGACTTCAAGACTATTGATCATCATTTGATTGCGGCATTGGTTGAGAGATGGTGGCTAGAGACACACAATTTTCATCTTATGGAGGGGGAGATGAACATTACTTTAGAGGACGCCATCTACATGCTTGGTTTGCTCATCCATGGATAGGCAGTTACGGGTGCCACTAGTGGCAACTGGGTTGTCGTCATACAACGACTATTAGGCATTGATGTCGTTGGCGTACGAGGTGTCCTCGTGGGTTCGTGATTGCGCATGACATGGTTTGATGAGCATTTCACTATCATTCCTGATAACGTAGATGAGGAGACGCTCATTAGGCATACACGTGCATATATTCTGCGACTACTCGGAGGCATGTTATGCGTCGACTACTCCACCCTTTTGGTACACATGATGTACCTCCCATTACTTGAGGATCTTGATCATACAGCTACATACAGTTGGGGATCCGCTATATTAGCACATCTGTACAGATCCCTTTGTACCAGTTGTCAGGCAGATGCACATCAGATTGCTGGTTGTATGGCTTTAGTACAGATGTGGGCCTGGGAGTGTTTTCCACGCATCGCTCCTCGAGCTATCGCACCTCTTGCAGCAGAGCTATTTCAAGATTGTCCTTGTGGATGATGGTATGTTTACTTCATTACTTTAATTTATTTAGTACTTCTGTTTTTTTATCAACTTACTGTGTATTACTATTTTGTATCCAGGTGGAGTCAGTCTCAGAAGCATGCACACACACCGAGACATAGTGTGCACAACTTTCGACAGATATTTGATGCATTAGTGCCAGCTGATGTAAGTCAAGCAGTAATTTTTTATATTTCGTTATCACTATTTTAAGTTCTTACAATGTAATCTTACTAACATTATCTTGCTAATATGTCACTTACTTTTTGAGTTTACATTTCAGGTTTCATGGACTCCATATACAGGTTATGTCTATGCATCACTTCCACCATACTGCACAGCTATGATTGGAGATCGTGCTGCAGTGGTGCCACTCATCCACTTCCATATCATTGAGTGGCACCAGCCCGATCGGGTCATGCGTCAGTTCGGTTATATACAGCATATCCCAATGGCACCAGGACAGCCAGAGGGGTTGCATTCGATTGTACTTACAGGTAGACAGTTGACGAACTGGCGACAGTTTCATGCATCTCATATTGAGCTATGGGACGTGCGTGCCCGATATGGTATTTCTCGATATGGATATCCCACAGCACAGTATCAGTTATCTGCCCAGGGGGATTATGCAGATTGGTATTGACGTCATACCATCATGCATTTTACACGTCAGGGGATTGACATTCAGCAGATGGTAAACTTATTAAGATATATTATATTTGTTTAACTCTTTTATGGTATTAATTTGAATGTCATTTCATTTTCAGACAGACAGCATTGATCATCTTGCACATATCACACATCCTCTGGAGGATGCATATATTAGACGTGATGTAGTTCATCGAGATGTGTTGGCTCTCTACGACCATCTTCGGATGATACGAGACAGTTTTTATGACGAGGAGCCACAGGTATATCATGATCCATATCCTCCAGCTGGAGCTCCTGAGGGTGAGGGTGATGATGTGCCTGCTATGCCTGCTGATGACGATGTACCGCCACCACCACCGCCAGCTGAGAGACGGAGACGAGGACCTCGGGAGGGGCAGATGCAGCGAGATAGACATCCGAGAGCACCTCCTTCAGATGTGGCAGCACCACATAGAGATGATCCTGCCCAGCTTATTGATGAGGATGCACAGCAGGGAGACGTTTATAGACCACATCTATCATCTCTGATGACTACTATGAACTACAAGCTGGATCAGGTGACACAACTTGTGGCAGCCCCCTCTCCTCCCGGCGAGGACTTCTTCAGTATGCCATTTCTAGCATTTTTAGGAGCCTCAGGACCATATGGCTCGATGCATGATTATGGGCAGTCATCCACGTATGATTTTGGGCAGTCATCCATGCATGATTTTGGTCAGCCCTCTACACAGCATCATGAGGAGGCACCAGATGCACCAGAAGCAGAGGATCCCGTTGATAGGACACCGGAGCGACACGTGCGTTGGACACGGGGAGGACGTGATATTCAGACGCCACGTTGTGGTACCGGGGGGCATCGTCGTTGATTTATTTAGATGTCATGATATATATGTTAAAAACCCTCTTTATTTAGAGAAATGAATGTTATTTAGACATATAATTAGAAAATAAAATATATAGTATATACAAAATAATATAAATGAAACTTTAAACATTGATTAAACGTATAAGAAATACTCGAAAACAACATAAAACATGGATTAAACATATAATAAATAGTTGAAAAAAAAGGATTTTCCAAAAAAATTGTTAGTGAAAAGTAATCTATAAGCTTTCAAAAGCGCCTACTTGAAACTTAAAAATGGTTCAAGTACGTGACTTTGAAAGACTGTAAAATATATACTATGAAACGAATAAAAAACAGAAACTTTAAACATTGATTAAAAATATAATAAATAGTTGAAAACAAAAGGAATGTCAAGTACGTGATTTTGGAAGACTATAAAATGAGGATACTATTATTACAATGAGCTGTTCTTATATGGTTATCCAGTATTTTAGTTTTTATTTGTATTTTAGGCATACTTTATATTTGATACCTTTCAAAGTCGACTTCTTGAAAGATATCATTAATTATTAAATTTAAAATAGAGAACTTTAAAAGCATATAAAATATACAGTATAAAATTAGATATCCAATTCACGGTAAGAAAGACCACAAGGTCCAAAAATGATGTGTTTATGTGGAGGTTCTGGTATTTGTTGCAGTGAATTGGATATCAAAATCTATACTGGATATCAAGAAAGGTTGAAGCCGCCTTTCGTTTTGGGGGGAACACCACCACAGTGTCTTACATGCAGCTTAACTGTTCAATTCAGTTTCATTAAATCTGGACTGTTCCTCATTTTTACCGAAATATCAGTCACATATCCAAATTAACCCCCCAATTCTGACGCCCCTGGTTTCATACCGTTCAACAAAGGAGAGACGTTCATGGTAAACCTCCGAGTGAGAGTGGAGGAAGACACACTTACTGTTTTAGATAAAACCCTTCTACTGTTTTAGATAAAACAGTAAGTGTGTCTTCCTTCACTCTCACTCGGAGGTTTACCATGGACGTCTCTCCTTCGTTGAACGGTATGAACCCAGGGGTGTCAGAATTGGGGGGTTAATTTGGATATGTGACTGATATTTCAGTAAAAATGAGGGGCTGTCCAGATTTAATGAAACTGAATTGAACAGTTAAGTTGCATGTAAGACACTGTGGTGATGTTCCCCCCAAAACGAAAGGTGGTTTCAACCTTTCTTGATATCCAGTATAGATTTTGATATCCAATTCACTGCAACAAATACAAGAACCTCCACATAAACACACCATTTTTGGACCTTGTGATCTTTCTTACAGTGAATTGGATATCTAATTTTATACTGTATATTTTATATGCTTTTAAAGTTCTCTATTTTAAATTTAATAATTAATGATATCTTTCACTAACATTTTTTTTGGAAATTCCTTTTGTTTTCAACTATTTATTATATGTTTCATCAATGTTTAAAGTTTCAGTTATATCCGTGTAATAGTTTATGTTTTATAGTCTTTCAAATTGAAAGCTTATAAATTATTTTTTATCAACATTTTTCATTAAATTCATTCTGTTTTCAAATATTTATTATATGTTTAATCAATGATTAAAGTATAATTTATATCGGTGTTATAGTTTATCTATTATAGTCTTTCAAAGACAAGTATTTGAAACATTTTTAAGTTTCAAATAAGTGTTTTTGATTTCTTAAAAAATATTTATCATTGACGTTTTTTATGAAATTCCTTTTGTTTTTAACTATTTGTTATATGTTTAAAATACAATTATTACAAATTATTATAAGTAATTATATTTGTAACTATTACAAATTAATATAATTATAAGTTATTATAATTATAAATTAGTTATAAATAATTAATTGTCATTGATTAAATTACAAATTATTTATTATTAATATTTGATTATTACAAATTATTCTATCTTTATATATACATTATATATTTATTCTATTTATATTTATATAATTATAATAAATATATAATTATAATTATAAATATTATAAATATATACTTATAACTCTAAATATAATAAATATATAATTAAAATAAATAATTATTATAGGCATATATTAATTATAATTACATATTTTTTATAATTACATATTTATAATGTAAAAAATATATATAATGTATATATATAGAATTATATATTTACCTTATGTAATTATATATTTATATATACATTATATATACATTATATATACATTATATATAATTAAAATTTCATATTTACAATGCAAAAATATATATATAATGTATACATAAATATATAATTACATTTACTACATTTATTATATTTATTACATTTATAACTTTTATTATAATTATATAGTTATTATATTTTTGTATTTACTATATTTATTATTATATAATTATTATATTTTTGTTTTTACTATATTTATATATTTATTATTTTTATATATTTATCATAATTATTATATTTATAATTATAAATTTATCATAATTCTCTAATTATAATTATAATAATTCTAATATTATATTGAATATATAATAATTATAAATATAATAATTATAATAAATATAAAAATTATCTAATTATATTAAATGTAACATAATAAATGTAATAAATTCAAAAAAAATTAAAAAAACAGTATAGCGCCACTTCAAGTGGCGCTAAACGCACCCATTTACCTAAATAATCTCTATCCTACTCCATTAAAATAAAAAAAATTAATTTAACCCCCTCCCCTAAATCGCCCATCTAGATCCATATCATTTGATGATTATTAATTTTTATTATGTATATACTATAATGAGTAAAAAACGAGATTTCGCATCGAGAGCTTGGTGCTTTGCCCTCGTCTCCTTCGTCGCCGCCCCAATCTCCAGGTGTGAAGTTTTTTGTTGCCTCAGATGCCTTCGGTTCTTCAAGGCCTCGCATATCTGCCAGGGTGAAATCTTTTAAGGATGCGCTTGCAGGCTGTCAGTCTTCAGATTTCAAAGAGCTGCCTTCGGATCTTAGGGAAAGTTCTTTTTTAATTCTGGCGGTTCATCTCGCACCTCGCTTTTCTGCTAGGGCTGATGGGTGTCTGGTGGATCTCTCGGTGAGTGAGATAAATGATGCTGCTTCCTTTCATAACCTTTCTCTGGTGGCTCGGTTTGGTCGGGAGAAGCCTCTTCTTCATTTTTTTCAAAGCCTTTTTGGATTTGTGGGGTCTCCAGCTTCCTTTGGCGGTTTCAGTTCTCTCTAGATCTTCTTTCTGCATTTACCTTCATTCAAGAGAAGAATTTGTTAAGGCGTGGTTGAGGCCTGTTCAGCACGGTGGAAATTGTAGCTTCTCACTCTCCAGATGGTGCCGGGATGTTCACTATGGGTGGGAATCAAGCATGGCTACGGTCTGGTTGCGGCTTCCTGGGCTTCCTCTCCTGCTTCGGAATCTGGGAATTCTCCAGACGATCGGTAATGCATTAGGGCATTTCAGTGTTTGGATGACAGTGCGAGCACTCCTCAGGCAGCGGCCTTGCCCCGGTTGTGCGTCGAGCTGGAACTTGCTTCGGAGTTACCTTCAAAGGTTTTATTAAGAGCTGGGGAGAACCTATCTTGGTGGGAACGGATTCTTTATCAAAGCCTTCCGCGCTTTTGCTTGGTTTACAGGTTGCAAGGTCACTCTTTGGGGGTTTGTAGGTGGAGAAGGATGGGTCCCAAGTTGCTGGCTCTGTTTCATGGTTCTTCTTCGAGGAATCCAAATGTTGAGGATGAATTAATGGAGGATTTCATTCCTCCTGTGCAGGAGTTGTTACCGTCAGAGGTGGTTCCGGAGCTGGTCAACATCTCGCCAGCGGTGTGCAATGTTCAAAATTAGGTAGGTTCTTCTATTGGTTTAAATTCATCTTCTGTGTCTGCCTCATCTGCTGACGAGCTGGGCGCTGGGGCGGCTTCCTTGATGGTCCCCTTGGAGGCTTGCCACCCCTCTGATCTTCTTCTGCCCTGTGGTTCTGGAAGTCAGATGGTTTCCCTATATTTTTGGCCCGCTCCTTCAAAGCTTCCTCCACTGGGTTTCAGAGGCTTCGGGTGGCTTCCTGACTGTGGTCTTTTGGAGTCCTTCAGTAATATGAATATGCCTGCTGGGGTGGTTAAGGAGATCTGGTGACCTCGTAGCTCACCGGAAAGAAGGATTCTGGTCTCGTTTTTCCTAGATGCGTTGCCTTCGTTATCCAATTCTAAAATGAACCCAGATAACAACAGGTTTAAGGTTTTGGAATAGGATTCAAAGTCAGAGCTGGGCCGGGTTTTTGGAAGAGGCAGAAATAAAGGGGAAGCCAAAATGTTGCCAGCATTGGTGGATAGTGGTCGGGTCACTCGATCCAAGTCACGAGAAAGGGCTATTAATCTGAGGCCGAAGGTATTCTCTTCTGGCCGTTCAGCCAAGATTTCTTTTTTTTAATGGTTTCTATTATCACATGGAATGAGTGAGGCATAGGTATGCGGGTGAAGTCGGATTTTCTTGTCAATGAAGCGAAGAAACACCAGGTCTCTGTGATTGTGGTGCTTGAACCCCAAAAAAACTTGATCGAATGGCATTATTTTCCAGGAGATTGAGATTTTCTTAATTCCTGAATGCGGGTCCTCTCAATAGGCAGATCTGGGTTTTCTGGAGGAAGGATATTTCTGTGGAGTTAATTTCTTATTCATCTCAACATATCACCACCAAAATCTTGGACAGGGTAACTATTCTGTTTTATTTTCTTTTGTTTATACAAGCTGCAATGTTGCTGATAAATCAGGACTCTGGTAAGAACTCTCCTTGTTCCAAATAGGCGGCTACCCATGGTTTATAGGGGGGACTTCAATACCATTTCGGGTGTTTCGGAGAAGCGTGGTGGCTATACTTACTCTATCCAGGCAAGGAAGGACTTAGTAGACTTCATGTCATCAAACGGTCTGGTCGACATGGGTTTTTCAGGAAGCAAATTTACTTGGTGTACTAACAGGAAAGGGAATCATAGGGCTTGGAGCCATCTGGACAGATTCCTTGAAAATCTCCAAGGGCTTGACTCTTATGAAATGGCTTCAGAATCTCATCTTCCCAGATCCATCTCGGATAACGCACCACTTTTGGTAACCTTGAAAAAAGTGGAGATAAGGTGACCCTCTCTCTCCTAACCTTTCCATTTTGGCTCAAGAAGCCCTCTCAAGGAATATTAAAAAGGGTCTAGAGGAGGGGAATGTTAAACCGTTCATTAACAGATCCGGGGGTAGTATGATTTCTCATCTTATGTACGCTGATGACATGTTATTCTTTATAAAATGTAGAAGTAGGTTAGTGAATGGCTTCAGTGAGATCATGGCAACATATGGAGGTTTAAGTGGGCAGTGCATTAGTCAAAGGAAGAAAAATGTTTTTATTTCTAATAAATGCTCAGGGAGGAGTTGCATGGATATTCAAAATAAGCTGGGAATGCAACACTGGCAACTGGTGCCCCAATATCCAATGGTAGGATAAAAAAAGTTCTTTTGAGGGTATTATAAACCAAATTTCAGGGAATATATGTAGCTAGAAAAATAAGTTTCTTTATTTTGGAGGTCACATTACCTTTATCAACAGTACCCTATCATTGATCCCAATGCATATTCTTGCTATCTTCAATCCAATGAAGGGGACCATCAGCAGAATGGAGATAATCATGACCAGTTTTCTTTGGGATGAACACCAAGTTGGTGAGTGTCATTGGGCCTCCTGGAAATGATTTTCAAGACCGATTGATGAGGGTGGGATTGGCCCTCACAACATTGAGGAAGCCATGAGTGGCATGCAAGCCAAACATGCTTGGGAAATTATCTCGGGTGAATCACTGTGGGCACAATTCATGAGGGAAAGATATGGGGAATGTTGTGAGAATTGGACCGTTAACCATAGGAGGATGTCCATTCTTGCTCGATGTATGAGCAAGCATCTGGAGATTTTGAATAACAGTACTCGCTGGGTCATTAGAACTGGGGGGATTAATTTCTGGAAAACTAATTGGATGGGTTCAACGTTATATTTTCTGGGTTTTACTGCTCCAGATATAAAATTCAAAGAGGCTTCTATCCATCCCGATTTTATTGAAGTTGTTCTAGAGAAGGATCAGAAAGATGTGTATGATGACATTTGTTTATCTAAAGAACTGGATTGCTGTGTTTTCCCCAAATCGTCGACTGGGAATTTCAATTCCAAGGATTTCAGGAAGTTAATTCATCAGCATGAGGGAGTGGACTACTGGGCCGAACATATTCGGTGCAAGGAAATCCTAAGCAAGATGAATTTCTTGGTTTGGCGGCTAAGGAACAAAGCCTTACCTACAGATGAAAATGTTCAGAGGAGGGGTATACCCTTGGCCTCCAGATACCATTGTTGCTCTGCACCTCAACCGAAAACATTGCAACATCTCTTCTTCTCTGGGGATTGGGCGAAGGAAACCTGGTGTTTTTTGTGTTCTCAGCTTAACGTTAATCTGAACAGTGGTGCGTTGCAGGAGGAGATCTTTAGCTGGATTATTTCCAACCCTTCATAGGGAGCGGAGAGGGTCGTGTTGTTATTTTCTCCACTGTTTGCTGGATGTTATGGGAAGGATGCAATCGGTCGAGGGAGGGTGGCTGTGTTTCACAGCTATTTTTCCAGGTGCGTGTGAAACTTTTGGTTGCAGACATCGGGTTTCTTGTGGCAGGTGGAGAATCAGTTAAGGCTTTCAATATGCTCCTACCAAGATCTTGCATCAGGAGGAATGTCAGGCATGGAAAGCAGGGGTGATGGCTTAAATGGAATGTGCCCACTACAGGGTTAAAGTTAAATATTGACGGCTCTTACTTATCTGGACTGATGCGCGGGGGTGGGTTGGTTAGGGACAGCCGTGTCTCGGTTCTGCTGGGGTTCAGTGCGTTTTTTGGTGCAGGTTCTTCAATTGAAACGGAGGCGAGGTCTCTTCTGCTTGGCTTGAGGATATGCAGGCAGCCTAATATCATTATCTCTTAAGTGGTGTCAGACTCTGCCTTACTTGTGAGTTTTCTGTAGGGTACAACTAATCATCCTTGTCGGTTAACTTATATTATAGATATGCTGGGCAAACACATTGGGAGGGAAGGTAATTTTGCTGCGGATGCCTTGGCTTCTCAAGGGAATCTCTTTAATAATTATATCATTTATGAGGAGGTAGGGTCGTTGCCAGATGATTGTATGTCTGTTGTTAAGAGGGATGCCTTAGTGCTTCATCACTTCTGGCCTCCTTGATTTCGGGGCGCGTAATATAATAATAAAAAGTGAATGTTTAGAAGTATATACTATAATGATTCCATCAACCTTATTTATCATTATGGGTTATAATCATGTTATATTTATTGATTGGAGAAAGTATTGACATTTTTATGCCAGTTTTTTAATACAAATGTTTGCGTTGATTATATATTTTGTTATTATTTATTTATTTTATATGATGAATGCATTGAATTTAGTATGTGATACGTGGGGCTCAGTTTTAGATAGTTCCTCAACTAATTGGTTTGTCTTATGAGACAAACTAGATTGAGTATTATTGTATGCCTACCCGAATATTTATGATTTATTTTCATTAGTCCTTAACAATATGTCTGTGATGTCTTGACACAAGTACTTGATGGTGCAATTATACTGCTTGACATTATTCATTCTCACATTATGAATTCAGTTGTTTTATCCATGTGATTATATAAAATTCTATGGAAGTATTTCGTTTTCTAGTTGGGCCAATATCAGATCTGTCTATGTATGTATGTATTTTTTATATGGTTCCTAACTCTTAGGAATTTATATCTAGAATACCACATATAAAGTGGCATGACTCGCATCATAGCCACAGCGTGTACTGCTGAGGGTCCCATCATTTCATAACTGTATCGTTGGCATCTCATAACCAAAGGCTTCAGATGAGGTTTTTGGGTACTTGTGTGTGTGTGCGGTTGCCGAACTCGGTCATATCTTTCTTGTGCCTTTTGTCAAAAGAAAATAAGCACATGTCTGTTTTGTGGCTGGCCAGCCTTTGGGGTACTACTCTTGGTTGGCCATGGTTTGCATTCTCTCACCCAATATATATTGGTCCTATGGTTTTCCGAATGCCTATTAGTCCTCTTGCCCTAGCGACAACTCACCCATGAGTACAACTACTCAATTGATTCTGTCCTTCCGATCCGTTTCACCGTTGCTAGGCATCCACTCTCTATTATATCATTTCTGACTCGAGTGTAACTATCCGGAAAGCACGCATCTGTTCGTCATGTATCAAAGCGGTGGACAAGGTCAATAAGAGCTGTTTCAATACGTACTTGAGGACCGAGTTTGCTCCATCCTCTATTTTGTAGTGGGATTGATAACTCAAATTCATGGTGATAGTCAATGCATTGTATCCAATGGAATGCATAACTCAACTAGCTATGCATAAGAGTAGTCAGTCTTTCAAAAACCTGGGGACCAAGAAGTAAAGTAGATTAGTGGCAATTAAAATGGTCGAAAGATGGTTTTTATGGAAATATTTTGATTTCATAAGATAATAAAATGTGCTTTGATTTAAAAGATTGTTTACGATCTCTTATGGATAAAGGCTTGTTTTGAAGGTAATGTTTTCGTTTTTTTCATGAAACCCTCACCATTTCATATTTTTCATTTATGATTACTTTTTAAATGTTTTATGAAAATTATTTTGGGAAAAAAGTTAAATTGAAGAGTAATGATTATTTTAAACTCAAAGTTTATTATGAGAAAAGAAAAAAATAACATTCGGTTTTCAAGAAATTTCAAATTGATTGATGGTTTCCATTAAAATTATATTTCTTATGTAGAATGGTTTTTTCTCATACCACATTTTAAAATGTATTTAATAGTTTCTAAGGATGTGTGTGAATTATAACATGTTCAATAGTGGCATGTCTAGAATGAAGAAAAGGTATCAAGAATAAAAACATGAGTGTAATCATAAGAAACCATTTTGTGGGATATATTATACACATATTATGAAATAAAAAAAATCTACATATATTGGAAGAAATTTCTATTTGATGAGAAAGAAATTGCAACACAGTTTTTATATTTATTTCCTTTGGATTCATATTTGATGTATTTGATAGGCATCCCCAACATTCATCCTTGAGTCTATATGAATGATTGCATAGTAAACCGTTATAACCGGGTCATTAAATCAGAAGGTAAGAATAGTAATAACCATTTTATAAAAAAAATTATAATGTCTTTTATTAATGAAAATTTTATTATTAATTCATAATAAATAAGTACTCAATTTTCAGTAATGTCATTTAATGCTTCAAAATTTCATTTTCATCAAAAATGGTTTTTATTTCAATTTTCCATGTGGAAATTATAATTCATTTCTAACTTCATTAGAAATTTAATTTTAGGAAATGATTATTATTTTTAAAATAAATTTTTCAATATTAATTTAGGGTGATGATTTTTTCATTTTTTGAAAATGATTATTTTGTAGTGAATAGTGATAAATATCGATTTTTGTCAAAATTGTCATTTAACGCTACGTAAATGACCATTTGTGTTTTGAATTTGAAATTAAATTAACCTAAGTCATTTAAATAGATTTAATCTAATTAATTAAAAAGAAAACATCATTATGCATGATTTTGGTTTAAGTTAATTTTTGGGAATAAACACATTTTTCTAAAAAACTATTTTTATTCGTAGAATGTGATTTTTTCATATTAAATTATTTTAATATCTATTGACTAATGGTTTTAATAAAATTATGGATTATATATTTAATATAATGGTTTATAATTCATTTTATGTTTTAAAAAATTCACGGAATTGATTGAAATTTTGTTTTACCCTTAAAATTCATTTTCTTAAAATTAGTTTTTATTGCGGATTGCACGGTTAATTAAAATTAAATTCACGAACTTATATATATTGAATCTGGTAAAATAGATTCAATGTTTTGAATCATAATAACTAATATAATTTAATATAATAAAGTTAATTTTTTATCATACTAAATAGTAAAAAATAATAAGATTTTGTTACAACAATTAAGATTAAAACGGGTTTACCAGGGGGTTAAAATTGAGGTAAGGGTAGGATTGTCTCCATAATGGATCAAATTATTATTTAATGATGATATTTAAACCTTATATTATCCTAACCTTGAACCCACAACCATTTTAATCAAGTTTTCCATGAATGTGGCATTGAATCGTTGATTTTTTTATGAAAATCCTTGTGTTTTCCTCCCTTAGCTTATAAATGGGAGCATCTTCTCCTCCCTTATTCACATCATTCAATACATATATCTTTGAAAATAATTTCCTCAAAAAAATACTATATTCTTTACCTTAATCCAAATTCTTATGGTATTCTGCTAAGAACAATCCTTTAGGGTTTTAGCAGTAAGCCAATAGATGTATCTCAACAGTGAATTATAAATCTTAACCAAGCTCTTTCAATTTTATTTGTTCTTCTAAATAATATTAAAATGTTTAATTACTAAATTCATGATAAATACAGTATTATATATATACTAAGATGTTATTATAGTGATGGAATGACCATTTACAAATTCTTTTCAATCCAATCGGAGATGAAAGCATCGTTCATGCATACGTATGGACTACCACCTCCACGCAGCGATACGACTAATTTTCCATAACCATCATTCGTGGTTGTTTATTATGATATATTTAATATATAAATTTGATATTTATTTTAAAATGATGATTCTAGATATTTGAATTAATATTTACCTTTCTTTCATTCCATCCACCAAAAAATGGAAGTGTCACACGTGCGTAATTACAGATTACCATCTCCACGTAGTGATGTAATTCATTTTTCATCAACTCTTTATATGAATAGTTATAAATACATATATAATGAATATATATGATATTTATATGATTATAAACATTTTGGAGATAAAAGAGACCATGATGAAATTTTAAGGACCATAGCCACTAAATTAAACCATACATGAAAAATGAAGTTAACACTTGAAATGATGATGTTAATGAAAGATTGTTAGTGAACGACTGACCAAATGTTATTAGTAAACCATGTACAATATTATAGTTATTAATATTGGTCGTTAGAGTTCTTCCAAAGTAAGACCGACCTGAGGTAAGATTTTTTTTGTTAAAATCTCATTTTAACAGGATTGTTTATACTTAAAATTTCCGATGATGAAATTGTATCTCTTTAAAATCCTATGTATTTTCTACACCACTGGTTATTTTTGGACATTTCATGATTTCCTTCAGTTTTACTCTATTTATGTAATCAATACACCAAATATTTTTTTATGGAAATTCAACCTGTTTTTTCTTTTCATTGGGTATCTTTTTTTATGCCCATATTTTATATAAATTATTTTTAGGAATGTATGTAATATTCTCAAAATATTATTTAATGTATTTTTTAAGTATATTTTACTTTGCTTGGAAATTTTTAAAAGGAACCTTCTTAATGTTTTACAAATGGGCAATTTTTGACTTTTACCAAAAATGTGAATGGATATTTTTTTTAAATATACACCGCATGAACGACCTTCGCTGCCATCATGAATACTCTTTTATTTAATGAATCTATTATATGTTTCCTATGATCTATTCAGAGAGATTTTTTTCCTTAATATTTTTTAGAATTTTAGATTTTAAATTACAGTATTCATTTAAAAGAGTAGTTTCCTAAAGAAACATTCTAGTGATCTTTTAAATTAATTTTCATCTAAGAAAATATCCATTGATGTTTCTTTTAATTTATTTGGTATACAAACCAATGATACCATCATTATTTTTTCTATTGATTGTTTATGATTAGGATGATAAAATTTCTATGAAACTAGTATCCTTTCCATGGGTTATTAATTAATGATAGAATAAATTTTTTATGATCTTGTGGAACACATATGTATGGTTTTTATTATGCGACGATTGAGAACAAAATTATATAGCTCTAATTCATTTTGTAAAGAAGAATATCTCATGAGATAATAAATATTTGAATTTTGAGTGAATCCATCTTAGTAAGGAACTTTTTCCAATACTATAGTCTTTGGGGTGAACCTTGACTAAGGAAATGATGGAGTAAATAGTGAACCTAATCCTCAATGATAGTCTTGGCAGTGATCATTGACTGGGGAAATGATTTTTTTCTTATACAAAATCCACAATCTTTTTTATTATGATTATGATATATTTTTATGGATCATGATTTATTATTGATGATTCCACATTCTTATATCTTATTCTATTTGTTTAAAAAACCTTATTCCTTGTTTAATTATTAAAGATATTTGAGAGATTGGATATGATAATTATAAGTCTTGATAATGTTCTTATACCCTTATCTCATCTTATTCTAACTTATGATCATTTATTGATATCTCTTATGTTTACCTTTTTAGAGGATATGATCTCACCCTTTCTTATGTTTCCATTCTCCAGGTTAATGAGAAAATTTTTCGGTTTGTTATGTCTAAGATGGGTGCTAGCTGTGAAGAACTAAATAGGAAATGATGTAGATATTTTATGAACCTATTTTTTACGTATCTAAGATTCCAAAGATACTTAACCTCTATGGTTATCATGAATGTATTATTACAAAATATATTGAATATTCAACTAAAATGATTTAATAATTATGGATGAAATATATGGGTGATTATAGATGGTATCAAAGGAAATGTTTAGTGTCTTTAGGAAACTAGGATGAGGAAACATTCATGAGAACACTTACGATAAGCCTATGTATAGAAGAAATATATAAGTTATGGTAATGAAAGGAGAGTGATTTTCCTAAAACAATAAATCCTTCTCTAGATATTCCAAGTGGATGTGGTTTTAGTGTATATGTTTCTAGTGGTAATAACACCGAAAAGAGTTGGTCGAGTATATCTCAGACATAATTATGTTGCTTGGTGAATGAGACCTTACTTCGCATCTAGTTTGACACCCCTGAGGAATATGATCATGTTAATTTTGATTTTTATTAAGAGCCATTATGAATTATTTTAATAGATAATGACCATGGATTACCTTCATGGTTTGGAAGTCTTATATAATATTTCATCATCACATTATTTTCCATTATGAATATCATTTCCTAAGCAACGTTTTAGGTTTTGGTCAATGCTTATAACCAGAAATAACCCTATTAAAACTAAATATGATAGAAATTTAAATTATCTTCCCTACTGAGAAAATGAATGTTATGGGAGAAGGAATGAAAAATATTATTTTTATTATGAAAATTCCCAAGACATGATTCATGTTGAGCATCCTAATGAGAAAAAAGGAACAACGTACTATTGAGACCTTTATGAGGCAATGCCCACCATCTTTTAGTTGGTCTGATAATCCAATAATTTCTGTAAAATGGATCAGTACCAATGAAAAGATATTTTCCATTCAATAGTTCTCAGCTGAAAAGGTTATCATAGGGGTTTATTGTTTGGAATGTGAAGCAGATTAATGTGGTCTCTTATCAGGAATATGAAGCAATGAGAAGAAATTGATTCCATAGAGTGGGATGAGTTTAGGAGATCACTTTTCAATAATTACTATCCTCATATTCTTCTTATGAGGAGGGAGAAATAATTTCTTAATCTTAAGAAGAAGCCAGATGAAATTTTTGGTACCTATGAGTAAAATTTTTCATGACTTGTGAGGTATGCGTCTAATATTATTATTAAACCAAAATATAAGATTGATTGATTCTACATTCATTTAAAAAATGTCCCTAAAAGGTGTTATAAATTAGATACATCATTGACTGAAAATTAAATTTTTATTTCAAAAGCACTTTTAAGGAAAAAGTGGGAAACCAGAATGACATCAAAGACATAAAACACTACCATGCCTCCATGACCCAGGATCATAAGACCAAAATAGTCCAATTCAAGATCAAAGAAAGGCCCCACCCAGCAACAAAAACAATATGATCAACATCCACCTTTCCATCACTGCTCGGCTAGCTGTCCTATGCAAGGATGCACATGCCCGGTACCGATGGAAAATGCCATACCCTCTCAAAACATCCAATTCCGGATAGCGATGATAAAGAGAATGCTCCCTACCTCAACCTCTTCTGGAGCAATCCCATGAAAGTGAATTGGATGCAATGTCCCGTGGACCAAGGCCACAATGCAAAAGAAAACATACAAAATTCAAACAAAAAACGCCTCATCAACCCCACAAAACAGATCGACTTCTGTGAATAATGTCTGGAACCTCTATCACCAAGCCAAAGAACTACACAGATTGCAGCTCTGCTGGCAGCTGCATCTCATTCTTAACATAAAAAAAAACAGACCATCCAGAATAACAGCTGACAAAAAAAACCAACTTCAGTTTGCACGGACCAGAGATGGATTCATGGAAAGATGAACTGAACAAATCCCGCAGGCCAATGATAAGTAGAAATACCCACATCCTTTTGCAAAATCAAAGAAACAAAGCCTTTACCACCAAAATAGAGCGACGCCGGAAGAATCCCCAACACAAAGTTCCCAAGCCAAAACCCGTCGCCACCACCGCTCGTGAAGACCGAAGATTCACCCTAAGCGCCCAGGGAAGACACACAACTTCAAACTCAGACCGCGGCAAATCAGATCTCGACCACGGACCTTCAACGCGTCATCAAGGAGAAGCTGAGCCCACTGAAGATTGTAAGCCTTCGATGCCACAGAAGCC
Source organism: Viscum album (assembly GCA_963277665.1). Taxonomy (NCBI): domain Eukaryota; kingdom Viridiplantae; phylum Streptophyta; class Magnoliopsida; order Santalales; family Viscaceae; genus Viscum; species Viscum album. Next base: position 1,967,673,205 of record OY728165.1, on the reverse strand, counting down.
CATTGTTGGCTACTACCCACGACGCCGCCATAGAACCCGCGAACCCTCGAATCCAAGGAACCCGCACCTTCGATGACACTGAACCCTAGATCTCGATCCATGACATCGCCACAACAAGAATAGAAATCCACAAACTCACTGAGAACCAAGGAGCAAAGCTGCATCCAACCGAGACGATGGTGGCGACGGGGGACCCTAGAGCCGTGGAAGAGCCCCTTACGGTGAGAATGATGGAATTAAAAGGAATTTGTAATAAAAAACCATAGAGGGAAGAAGATGAGTATTCCATTATCCTAAAATCAAGGAAAGAATCATAAAGGAAATTTTATTTAGGTGAATGGTAAATGTTTTAAGTGTGTAAAATAATTTCATTAGGAAATAAAATGTTGAAATGATAGGAAGAGGATAGATAATGTTTCAAATAGAGAGAAATATCCAAAAAACAAACCACCAAAACTCTAATTCTATAATTTTAAGGAGTATAGAAACTATTCTAACCAATGCTCAAATTTGAGGGTTAATGATGATGATTGACATTAGTAACCTCTTAATCCCACATACAAACAGATGTCTCAAGCGATCTCTATTATCAATGTGGGGTATGATAATGAAGTGGTGAAATCTAAACTTACCATCCACTCTAGAAATATTAAAATTTTATTTGATTCTTTATCTACACACAATTTTATATATTAAAAAAATATTAAGGTTATCACATTACCACCAAAATTACTAGACATTAAAATTAAAGTAAAAACACTTAATGGTATGAGGATCACATCTCAATACTAGTAATCTTCCCCAATTGATATTTGTGGGACTGTTCCTCATGAAAATATTTTTATTTCTCCTCTAGTTGAATTTTATGTGATTTTGGGAATTGATTGGATTTCATTGTGTAAATATCATATCAATTTCCAAGGAAGTGAACTCAAAATTAATATTCAAAACCAATCTATGATTGTATATCATTGTGAGGATAAATGTGAACTTGAAATAGAAATTAAATCCATTTCACGGGTCATTATTCCTATTCACAATGTGAATTTATCTAATATGGTTGGGGAGAAACTCAACATTGATGAAATTCTTTTTTATGGGATTTTTTACTTATTTTTTTGATGAGATTCCTAGTATTCCTCTAAACCATGAAGTTGTTTTTTCAATAAAACTCATAACTGAATCTATAAATATATAATATACATTATATAGAATCACACTAATTGAGTTATATGAATTTAAGAAGAAAATCCTTGATAATATTGACAATAGATTCATTTAGATAAGGGTTCCACTATGGCTCACACTTGTACTTTCTGTAAAGAATAAATATTTATCAATACAACTGTCAATTGATTATCACAAACACAACATGATAATGATAAAGAATATGTATCATCTTCCCTACATTGATGATTTTTCTGATCAATTTCAAGGAGCTCAATATTTTTATGATATCTATCATCGATATATATACTATCATTTGAGGTTCTAAAGTGAATGAATACCCAAGACAACATTTCATTCGTGTTATAGACACTATGAATTTATAGTGATACAAATTGATTTTACAAATTTCCCCACTATCTTCATGGATTTAATGAATAGAGAATTTTGAGATTACCTTTATCGGTTTGTGGTGGTCTTTAATAAAACAATTCATATATATTATAAGATAAAGGGATAGATGGAAGATCTCTTTTAGGATTCAACTAAAGATCCAAATGAAGGATACTTTGTATGTAAATTTTACCAAGAGTGAATTTTTGCTATACAATGTTCCATTTTTGGGTTATATAATATCAGTAATGGGTATATCGATGGACCAATCAAATAAGGAAGTTATTGAATATTGTCACAAACCCACCACTGTGACTAAAATCCATAGTTATATTAGATTTGATTGGAATTATTAATAATTTGTAAAGGATTTGTCATGTATACCTACTACACCCTGTAAGCTAATTCAGAAGGGAGTTATGTTCCTTTAGACTGATGAGTGTGAATAAAATTTCAAGGAACTGAAGATAAGGTTAGTCAATGAACCTATGCTCATAATACCCTTTAATGGAGAAGTGATTATGATTTATAACGATGCACCAAAGAAATGATTTAGATGTGTTATCATACAAAATGACATGGAGATAGATTTTCCCCATGTTAATTTATGGTTTATGAACAAAATTACTAATATCATGATTTTTAGTTAGAATTTGTAATCTTTACATTAATGATATGAAGACATGAACTTTCTGAATAAATGTGCGACCTATATAATTATCATAAAATTTTAAAGTATATATTCACCTAGAAAGAGTTGAATATTCTCCAATGAAGATTATTAGGGTTTATTAAAGATTATGAATTGTCAATACACTACCACCTCAGGAAAGAGAATAAGCTTGTTGATGATTTAAGTCAAATGGATCTTGTGGGATTATCAATGACGAGGATAACACAAGATCCAATATTTATCGATTTGATAAGAATATTCCTTGAAATATTGTTGGAATGGGAGAAATATTATTTTTATCTAATGTTATTTCAACCATCTATCCATGTAAATATAAAAGAGGAATAAAAGGATGATGTAATGTTGCAATATAAGGTGAGAAATCATCAGGAGTTAAACCATGATTGTGTTGGAATGATATGGTTTAGGAACCAATTATGTGTCTCATTAATACAAGTCCTTAAAAAGGAACCATTTTAAGAAGATCATAGCCTGTCATTCTATATTCATCAAATAAGTATGAAGATGTATAGACGAAAGAGTGTTTATAGTAGGAAAACAATATGAGTGAAATTTCAAAGTAAAAATATCGATTCTTGGTATGTTAGTAAGTTAAAGCTGAAAGACCTATTTCTAAGGGGGTTTTATAACTATTACCCATGCTAGAATGGAAGTGGGATAATATCATCATGGATATCATTATAGGATACCCCAAAACATCTAATGAACACAATTCTATTTGGGTTATAGTTTATCACCTTACTAAGTCTGTGAACTTCATTATTATTAGGGAATATTTATCTCTTAATCAACTTTATAAGATGTAAATTATGGAAGTGGTAGGGATACAAGGGGTATAACATTCTATTACATCTAATTTGGATATTTGGTTTACATCAAACTACATAAATCTTCAGTATGCTCTATATATAGAGTTGTATTTCATCACTGATTATCATCCTCAGACAGATGGTTAGTCTAAGAGAACCATTCAAATCCTAGAGGATACGTTGAAATCATTTTCACCATATTTGAAAGGCAGTTGGGATAAAATCATTCCTCTAATAGATTTTTCTTACAATAATAGCATTTAATTGAGCTTTCATATGTATCCTTATAAAGCCCTTTATAGAATGAAGTGTAGAAATATAACATAGTATGATTATGTTGGATAAAGAAAGCTATTAGGATATGAGAAACTTGAGAAAATTTAATAGAATCTAAGAGCCATTAAGTATCATATTAAGGCATCTCATTGTCATCAAAAGAGTTATATAGATAATTTTCAGTTAGATTTGAAATTCAATGTTAGTGAGAATTTTTCCTATAAATATCTCCATGGGTGAATATTATGAGATTTGGAAAGAAGGGAATGTTGATCCCTAGCTATATTGTTACCATCATGATTATTGATTGAGTAGGGATAGTGTCTAATCACATGGAACTCCCAACAAACCTTTCTCAAGATCATGATGAGTTCCCTATATCGCTCCTAAGAAGTACATACCTAAACCTTCATAAATAGTAAAATCAAAGGTTAAACTTTTGGAGTATTATCATTCATATGAAGAACATCCAGTATAAATCTCAGATCGTATGGATAAATTTCCATGGAAGAATACTATTCAACTAGTTAATGTTCATCAGAGGAATGGAAAATATGAATAAGCTAAATGGGAACATGAGGTTGTAATAAACCAGAGACATCCTCAATTTTTTATACCAGTGTAATAGATTATCATGGGAAAAAATTATTTTTAAGGGATTTGTAATGTTACACCCCAATATTTTATATGTATTTACTTCAAAAAAACATGAATTATTTTATTGGTTGCCTTATGCAAAGCCTCGAGTCCATATAAATCGTGATATAGTAAACCGTTATAACTTATCCATTAAATTGGATGTTATGAATTGTAAAAAACACTTTAAGAATAATATGTATAAATGTTTTTATTAATGAAAATTTATTTACTAATGCATAAATAATAAGAACTCAATTCCTATTAAAGACATTTTACACTTTAAAAATACCTCTTCATCAATAGTTGGTTTTATTACATTATTGTATGTGAAATTTATAATTAATTTCTAACATTTTTAGAAATTATTTTATAGTAAATTAATAAAATTTTTAGAATCATAATCTCAATATTATCTTTCGATGAATTTTTAGTATTTTTCTATGAATATTTATTTTACAGTGAATTGTGAAAATTACCAATATTTATAAAAAATGGCATTTCTTTTCAATTATATCTCTAACTAAGTTTTTAATTTTATATTAAATTAACCTAAGTTTCCTTAAATTAGAAATAATATAATTGGTTACATATTAATCATTAATATACTTGATTTTGGAATAAGTTATTTTTTGGGAATAAAAATACATTTTTCTAAAAAACATTTTTTATGCAGGGAATGTGTTTTCATATCAATTAATAAGTATAATATATATTCATTATTTTTTTAGTGAAATTAATTTATTATATATTCAATATAATATTTTATCCTTTATTTTAAGGTTGTCTATAATATAATAAATGGAAGCAAATTATGTTGTTTGCTTAAAAATTTGTCCTTTTTAAACCTCTTTTCGTGTGGATTTCAAACTTAATTAAAATAAAAATCAACCACTTATAAAAAACGAATCTATTAAAATGGATTCAATATTATGAATCAGAATAGAAAATAAAATTTAATATTATCAACATAATTTATTTTCATAGTGAATAGTAATAATAGTAAAATATAGTTACCATAGTTAAGGTAAAAATGGGTTTACTGGGGGGGAGTAAACCATGATATATGAGTAAGATTTTTCAAAAAAACCTTTAAAATTATTATTTATTAAATACATTTCAACTTTATACTATCCATACATAAATTTCATGGCCATTTGAATAATCTTTCCCTTGAAATAGACCTTAAATCATTGAAATCTTTAATGAAATTATATGCATGTCCCTCCCCTTTCTTATAAAACAGAACCTCTTATCTTACCTTATTTACACCATTTGGGACTTCTTGACCAGAAAATATCATCTCAAAAACCATCACAAAATATTTAATCTCAACATATATATTATTTATTTATCATAAGATCAATTCTTCAAGAATTAAGGAGTAATCCAAAGGAGGTCTCTCAAAGAACTGGTATAGATCATAACCAAGCTCTTTCAATTTTATTTCTTGTTATACATCATATAAACTTGTTTTATGCATAAAAACATGATAAATTAATTATAAAAAATATAATAAGATGTTATTATGAATATTTCACAACCATTTACCACCTCTTCTCAATCCAATGGGGGACGAAAGTATCGCTCATGCATACACATGGACTGCTACATCCACATAGTGATACAACTCATTTTCCAACAACATCATTAACGGTTGGTTATTAATATAGATTTAATGTTTATATATGGTATTTATATTATAATAATTATTCTATAAATTTTATTTAATAAATAATTTTTTTATTCAACTATTGAAAAATGGAAACATCACACGAGCGTATTTACAAACTACTATCTACATATAATGATGTATTTCATTTTTCATCCCATATTATATGAATGGTTATAAATATGTATATAATTAATATATATTATATTTATATCATCATTATCATTATCTAAATATAGGAACCATGATATATGTTCAAGGTCCATAATCACCAAAATAATACATACATGAAAAACAAAGCAGTTAACACTCAAAATAATGGTGATAATGAAAGATTCCTAATGATAATTTGATAACATGTTATAAGTAAACCATGAATGTTATTAAATGTATTATTATGATTATTTTATATTTATAATAAATTTAAATCTAATATTCATGTGATTATAGTTCTTAGGAAGCAAGATAGACCTGAGATAAGTGTTTTATGATATAGTCTCATTTTTATCGGTTTTATTTTTTCTTAAATATTCTGGTGATGAAATTATTTGATAAATGTCTTGAAAATATTATTTATCTTACTAACCTATAAATATTTGTGGAAGTTTCATGTTTTCCTTTCAATTTTTTATATTTATGTACAAAAGAGAAGAAAAGAATGTTTTTAAGGAAAACCGGCCTTATTTTTCATTCCAATGGGGAATATTTTCATCAATTTTGATATTTTCATTAAAATGTTTTAAATAATGTTTTCAATAATATATATAATTTATTTAACTTATTGTTTTACTATATTTCACTTTACTTCTATTTTTTTAAAATTAACCTTCTTATCATTTTCAAAATATGAACTATTTTCATTTTACAGAAGATGTTAAAAGACTTTTTATTTTAACATTCACTGCATAAGTGGATTTCCCATCCATCATGAATACTATTATATTTAAATATTACCATATAAGTTACCTTTTATCTAGTCAAATAATATTCTTTCCTTAATATTATGGAAACATTTTGATTCTAAATATGTGTTTCCAAATAGAAGGTGTATTTTTCTCAAGAACTATTTTAGTAATTTTTAAATACGTTTTTATTTATAATAACATAATTTGATGTTTATTTTTATTCACATGGGATAATATCCAATGTTACCATCATTATTATTTGTATAGGGTTTTTATGATTTTTATGATGAAATATTTATGAATCTCATATACTTTCCATGGGTTTTGATTTAATGATATGATGATTTTTATGGTCTTATGGCACATAGATGTATTGTATTCATTATGTGATGGGTGGGCCTATAATTATATAGGCCTATAATGGATTGGTAAAATATTTATATCCCACGAGATGTTAAGGACTAGAATGGGTATTTAACCCATTTCAGTAAGAGACTTTATCTAATATGATAATCTCACGAGTGAACCATTAATATTGAAATGATGGAATGAGGAGTGAGCACAATCAACTAAGATAGTCTTGGCAGTGATACATGACTAAAGAAATGATTTTCTATACTTATGTGCATCCCCCAAACATATTTATTATACATATGATATGTTTTCATATATAATGATTGATTATTGATGTATTCACACTCTTATGTCTTATGTTATTTGTTTGAAAACACCCTATGAAAGGTTTCATGATCAAATATCTTTGACTAATTGGATATGATTATTGCATTTATTGATCTTGTTCTCATACCCTTATGCATATCTTATCCCAACTTATTATCATTTATTGTTATATCTTATTGAATATAAGACAATAAGTATTTGTTAAAATTTATAAATATAGAAGTTAAAATATACATCACATTATGTAGTATGTAATCTAATATGTTTGTAATTTGATTTTACCAATCGATCTTGCTGTACAGGTCTGGGGTGATACATGGATAGGATAACATCCTGATGTTTTTGTAAAGTGGTGATTCTATGGTTCTATATGAAATCATATCCATGTCAGACTACTAGTAAGTGGATATGCCTATGGAATTGATGAACTTTGGGATAATCACCCTGAAAATGATTGTTAACTATCAACTCAATCTTTACTTTGGTGAAAGGTGAGAGATCCTAATACATCACACCTTGTTAGAAACTCTGAATAGATAATATTTGGTTAATCACATTTGCATTATAATACATTATTGATGATTTATTATAATAATAAATCAGGTTATGGAATATAAGATAATTGGACATAAAAAATGATTTATTTAATAGAGGATAATTTAGGTTGAACTAATATATAATTTAATAATTTCCAAGTTTGTAAAATTTGGTGGTTAAAATTTTTGACATAAAATTATTTTCTTATGGTGTTAATTGTTCACCACTAATGTTAACTCCTTTTAATTTTAGTAATAGTTGAAGATTATTATATCATGTATATGACATGTACCAAGGAAAATGCATAGATTTTTCCATGCACAACAAAACAAGATAAGAACTTAAGTGATAAATCATGTTATTAGTCCAAACAATTTATCCAAAATTAATATTAATATTATGAACATAGTTAAATTACAAAGAAACCCAAACAAGAAAATGATAGACTCTCATGGAATTTTGGATGACAAAGATGATGAAGGAAGAAGATATAATTTCCTACATTTCAAGAATGTGGTAAAGGGTAACTCTGGGAATGTCTCTATGGAAATGGAAAAAAAATTCTTTTATGTAAAAGGAGGGAATATAACAATATGATATGTAAGAAAAATGATAAATTTATTTATTACAATCAATGCAAAAGATGAGTATCGTAGCCATAACTAAGATATTAAGATAGATACTTAATTTGAGAATATAGCATGAGTTATACCTATATTTTAGATATCCTTAAATAATTTTATATGTGATAAAAAATTAAACTTGAGAGGATGAAATTTATTTGGGGGGGGGATGTAGCACCCATATATTTTAAAATTTATATTTTCCTTTAAAACACAATGGGTTTGTTAGCTTGATTCACACGAAACACAAAACCTAAATGAATCACAAAACATTATATAAGAAATAAAATGTTACTTTAGAATTTGAAGGTATAAATATAGGTACCGGTTTAATTTATTATATATATATAATGAAAAATTATTGTAATGAAATGATATATTTCAATTGTTATATCTATATAACCAATACAATCATTTTATACATAAAAATGTATTTTAGTAAAAATTATATCATCATGTGCTATGAAATTTAATATTATATGGTTAATTAATGATTTTAATGAAATTTATTGATAATATATTCAATAAAATAATTTACCATGGATCTAATTGTTTTTACCATGCAAGTATAAAATTTATTTTATGCTTAGAAGATTTATATTTCCAAAAATTATATTATGAATTATGGGTGATTATATTTAAATTAATCTTCAAATTTTTTTAGAAATTGATTAAAATAAACTTACTTTCATATTTTTAATCAGAATGATCAAATTATCTAATGGGTAACTACCATTTTTAGACATAAAATTTTGTTACCAAGGTAAATATTTCTTACCATGGAAAAACATTTATTTTTCAAGGAATGATACATTTCTAAATATTTTGGTTTTGAATTAAATTGACCCATATTAAGATAAAGTCTCTAATATGACGTTTAAACATATAAAAAATAACTTAACACTCATTTAATAGTAAATTAGTATTAAATAATATTAATAACACTTAAATATTAAAATGAAAATTTTCTCCAAAAAGTAATTTTCAACACGTTATATGTTTTAAATTAAAAATTATTTTTACCATTTTTTATAAATGGAAATAGATGAAATTGATTAAAAATTATGATTCAGAATTTATAAATTTTATAATACGAGTCATTTTATTTTTTTAAAAAAAATAAATACCATACTCAAATTTAAATCAATATTAATTAATGTCAAAATGGGTAATCAAATTTTCTCAAATTTTAATAATAAATTTGAATCATAAAACTTATATAATACCTATGTTATGTTGGACATAAATAATTACTTTTTAATAAATATTTCCCTGTATAACACAAATTAGTCTTGTTAAATTTGATTCATAACCCTTAACTAACATTCTTTTCTAAAGATTTTTCCTGTTCTTTCCCCAATCAAAGGTTCTTAGCTCCACATATATCAAGCCCCACATATACCTATAAATTTCAATAAAAATCATCTAACTATACTTCTCCTAGACCCCCTCTATACATTTGGAATCCTCTATCCTCAAAATTGTTCTTTATGTCCTTCATTTCCAAATGATACTTCAATAGAGGATCCACATTCTCAACATAAGTATTTATTACTGTTCAACTTATGTTATTTTTCCTTCTTATAAGACCTCCTACAAAACCATTCCAAACTTATGTATATAATGTAATGAATATAAATAATATAATTAAATATAATTATATAGATATTATAAACATTATCCATTCCCCTCCCATTCAATCGAATAAATTAAAAGGTAGCTCATGCGTGTGTGTGAAGTACCGCCTCCATGAACCACATGTTTTATTTTTCATCACTAAAATTCATGGATTGTTCTTAAAATGGGTTTAGTGAATAGATATGATGTAACATCCTAGGTAAATAAAGAATACGACATTTTCATATTTATTAATATTTTTGAATAAAGTATTAATATTACTTTAAAGGGGATTCTATGTTTGACGGCATACCCAATACGCAACAACGAGTTTCTTTGAAATCTTACGTTGCACACTAATAATATAATAATATTATTTTAAATGGTAGATAACGTCTAGCCGTTGGAATAGCAAGAATGAACAGAACTAACTAAAATATGATTATATATGTTTTTTAAATGTTTTTAAATTATTCAATAAATGTTAGAGGCTTAAAATGCAATTGAATCCAATTTTAAGAATAAATATTCTAATATTCTTTAAAAGGCCGATTAGCCGCCTTTTGATGGCGAACCCTTTTTAAATCTACTTTTTTGACAATTTTATATGTTATATTGGACCAAATAAAATCATTCTTTAGAATAGGGACATAAAAATTTACTTTGTGTATGTTTTTGTTATTTTTTCGATAAAGTTCATTTTTAATGAATAGGTGAAAAATGTTGTATTTTAATTCAAAACCTCTTTTTAATCTAATTTATTTATATGATTAGATCATCTTTTGAATTGGTTTTAAAGTTAAATTAGAATATATTTTTACCATTTAATTCAATGGTGGTCATTGTAATTAATTTCACTTTGAAATTGGACTTAAACAAGTGTCAACCTTTTAATATATATTATTTCTTAAAAACACGCTATTTGTTTTGACAGCGGGAATTAATTATTAAATTAATTAATGCAACTTATATGTTTTGAATTTTGTAAAATAGACATCATTTTTGAATTCGGAATATCAAATATATCTTAGGGTGATTTTTTGGTATTTTTTTGAAAAACTTCAATTTTTGATGAATAGTGAAACCACTAAGTGGTAGTTAAAAAACTGATTTTTCGTTTGAATGAAACTTTACCACTTCTGTGATTTGAATTTCAAAAATCCGACATACATGGTTTTCATTAGGATGTAAAATGTGATTAAATGGGATTAAAATATTTTTTTGGTGAATAGTAACTTTTAAGTTTTATTAATCGCGATTAAAGGTAATTAGTGTAATTTAAGGTAAATATAATGATATAATAATATGAAATTACCTTTACACTTGTCCTACACTTATTGGATAAGTCATGGCCGACCAAGACAATCCATGGGTCAACTTGGGGACTCCATGGAGCCACTTTGGTAAGAAAATGACATTAATAACTTTTTATTTAAAGTTAAAATAAAAATATCACAAACATGTATTGTTTTACTAAAACAATTTTTACATGGGGTTATACAAGTCATATTTTTGACTATAAATATTCATTAGAAAGATAAAAATATTTCCTACATTATGATATTTTTTTTTACAATTTTTAGACATTAAATAAATAAATTTATTTATGACACCATGATGATGCAGTGATTACCTCATTAATGAACGATTTAAATAAAATGAGAAGATAAGGTAAAATATAAGACTTACACTTGTCAAAAACCTATTGGATGGGCGTATTTATAACCCTTATGACCTTATCCTTGAAATATATAATTGTGGGACCTTTAATATCCGAATATCATTTTATAATAAAGTAACTTTTCAAGACATTCCAAGAGTGCCCCTCCTCCCTCTTATAAAAGGCCCCCACCTCTACCCCCTTACCCACACCTCTCAAGCCTTTGGCTCGACCAAACTCTGATCATTTTATCTCTCCACATCCCTCTCTTCATCCTAGAAGCCTTACCTTAGGTATAAATCTCTTCAAGAAACCCTTTTGGTTCAAACTAAGGGGAGTTACCTGATTTAAAGGTAATGTCCTCTATTATGTTCTTTTGTTTTATTTTGCTTCTCCAACCCCCTAAAATCTTTTTATTCCTTTATTTTGTAACAACACCAGTATATTCAATATATTAGGATGTTTTTATGAGAATGATTCGATCTACACTTACACACACCTCCGTCTAATGGTTAAAGAACATACTGTTTCCATGGATGATGAATTACTGCCTCACGAAACGATGATTGTTCAATCTTCTCCTACCACCTATCATGGTGGCCATTATGATGTCACTATATTTATTTATGATATATATTATATTTATTTCCTCTTTATGCTTCTGTATTTTATATTTAATACATACCTTTATGCTTTGCATGTTATGCAAATGCGATAATTTCATTTGAGGAAGTGTGGACTACCGCCCCCTCAAGTGATGTGACTCATTCATGCAATACATGGAATGTATAAATAATGAAATTGATGTAATTATTTGACCTATATAACATATATATTATACTGTAATTATAATATATATATATATATCTCATTTAGTTTTAATTCCATTAATGTGCCAAAGAAATGAAAGTAGCGTTCATGCGTACGTACGGCCTACCGTCTCCATGAACGGTGCATTTCATTTATTTTTATCTCCAAATGTTATGGAATAGTATAAAATGAATATATACTGGATATATATGATATTTAAATTATTAATACTATTCTGGAGATGATGTACTTATAACTACATGGACAATTCTTTTCAAATAAGTTCATTTTTGACTCATGTACCGAACATCGACAAAAATGTCTGATATGAACTCACATAATTAACTAATTATTATAACATTATAACATGTGATATTAATTGAATAATAAACTTTAAATTATGTCCTTAAGAAATTATAAATTGACCAAAGTTTATTATTCAGGAATATAAATAAACGAACAAGACAAGTCGGACTTGAGGTAATGGATCTTACCTCTTTCTTTCTTTTTAAGTACTCTCTTTTATGTAATTTATTTTAAGATCCTATTTCTTATGCTGGGGGATGTTATTTTATATTTATATTACTGTAAATTTTATGTTCATATGATGAGAGAACCTATTTTATTTTATCAATCCATTTTTTGGAATTTTAAGTGGCGCCGTTAGGCAGCCGAGTTTTCATAAGGGATTTTTCATCTCACTTTTATTCCAGTGAGATTTATTCTACATTTTCCACTATTTACTTTGAGTGGTGTATGTACTTACCATTATTATAATATTTTTGTAATATAATTTTGTTTATGGTTATTTACATCAATGTTGAATAGTCCTTCTTTCATGGGGTGTACGTTTCGAAGGTTACCCAAGTCGGTAAGGAAACCTTTCACCCTCCTCTTTTTAAAAGAATTATTTTGTTATGTCTTTTAATTCACATCTTATTATGTTGGGATATGTTCTTCTATATCCTTATTGATTTAAATTTTATGTCCAAGTGATGAGATACCATTTTCTCTCTCATCAACTCATTTTCTAAATTTTAAAGTGACACTGTTAAGCTGTCAATTTTTTGCAAGGGAACTTCTTAACCCAATTTCAATTCTTTGGGTTAAACCTCTATTTCCTGATTATGTCATACTATGAATATGTGTGGATTACCTATGATTATTTTACACTTGATATCCACTTATATTGGGTGTATTTATACTTGTCACACATAATTATGTCATTGATTTATCCTTGCACTAATGACATGATCTTTGAATGGGATTACATCTCAATTTCTCTTCCTTGAGACACTTCTTGATGATATGAAATTTTATTCTTTTTAAAATGTATATATAACCCCTTTGACATTCCATATCCATATTATGTCTATACTCAAGTCATTTAAATGTTTTGAGAATGGTCTACTTTCATGCGGCTTATAATTTAAATGTTCAAAATGGAAAAGGACTCTTTTATTAAAACATTGTTTTAAATGGTTTTAAAGATTTATTATTTTAAACATTTATCATCCATGTCCATGTTTTAAAAATGGTTTTGAGTATTTATTTGTATGGTTATTAATGTTTTAAAACCCTTTCAATAGTTTCAAAGTGGTATGGGACACTTTGATTCTAAAATGTCTTTTAAATGTCTTATTTTAATATTTTCAAAGTATAAAGGGATATTTCTATCATAGAGTTTTAATGATTTTAGTATATGTTTTTATTTATGTTAATATCATGATGTGATCTCTTGTGATTGAAATGAGGAAATTTTATGTTTATTTTATGCATGTTTTAAGTGTTATGATTATATTATGGTTCTTGGGAAATGTTTATGAAATCGGGTGGTTCCGTGATAAACTAAGGGCGGGTGAGCCCGAGATAGCTCTCCAATGCATTGGGTAATGTGAAGGAGTTAAACGCAAAGGTTTCTCCGAATATATTTAGGGAATATACTGTGATGGGTATTCCAAATGTAACCATGAGGGTTAATCCCTACGTAATAATGTTATGAATGCCTCAAATTACCTTTATGTCTTATGATTTCTATGAGTTATTCATAAATCTTATGATTTAATGAGGTATGTTAAAGTGCTTATGTTTTATGAGTAAAGTATGATTTCTTTGATTCTTATGTATACATGGACTAGTGTTTTCTTTCCATATTGTTATAACCCTTACTGAGCTTTTTATGCTCATCCCATGTTTTTGAAATGTTTTCCACATGACTTAAAGGTGAATAGGGTCAAGGATGGTATCAAGGAAAGACATGCTATCTAAAACATGGAACTAGACATGTTTCTTTTTAAGAGTTTTTATTTTATGAAAAAAATGGAAACTGAGTAGAAGTGTCTACTTTGTAATCTTGTGAGATGTAATAGTTATGTCCTAATTCTCTAAAACTATAAACCTGAAAATATTCTCAATGTGAATTATTCATTTAATTCAAGATTATGTAATGTTTTAAGGCTGGGTCCTTATCGTTGGTATCAAAGGTCAGTTTAGATAAATTTAGAGGTTAGGGTATTCTTTAAGCATACATGACATTACCACAATGGCTAGGATTTCAGAAAGAGTCATAGTTTTTAGATAAAATGAATGAGTAAGTATATATTACTGTTTATCTTCCTTATTAGTACATGATAATTTTTTTGATATACTCACACTGACATTTTTGGTTTTAGTAAATGGATGGATCTAGCAGGCACCAAAGTGACAATGGGTTTGAAGGAAACTGTGGTGGTTCTCTGAATAAGAGACTGGAGGAAATGGGGGATTCAATGAGGAATCTCATGGTTATTCTAAAACAACTATCAAGGAGTCATGATTAACCACTTGAACCTTGGCGAGTTCTCTGATGCATAATGTACGAGAGAACCAACTCGATGTGGAAGTTCAGGTAATAATTATAATGGTAACCATTAGGGTTTATATGATCCTTACTTTTGAGGTAATTATGGGTTATTATATGATGGAAGATGAAAGGAATGAGGTAAAATTGAGGTTAAATTATGTTATGGTTATTTTTGAATATTTTATCTCTTTTTGGGGAATGTTTTAAGAATTATATAGTTTTGGAAAAAAATACAACACGCAGACCGTGTGACAACCCGTCGTGTCAGACAAAGCTGTGAGAATCAAACCCACAACCAAAGTGCGACTGGTATTTATCGCCTACCACTGGACTACGTGAAGTCCCTGGTTAGTATAACTAATTTTTTTAGTTAGATGATCTTATGAATTAGGAATAAGTTGATTTTGGGTTATCTATGGAAATGATTAGCCTATCATGGAGGATATGCGATTAGGTTAATTACTTTTCAATATGAGACTTTAAGAGAAACTGATGTTATTTGGAGATAAATGTTAATATTTACCTTGGAAGACTATGTGATTTAAATCCTTCAATGATTTGGGTTTCAATCTTAGTGTGGTTTACTTTGAAGAATTTTATGGACAATTTTTTATCGAATGGTGTTTGTTGAACTTTGGGTTTTGTTGGACAAATTTTGGAGATTAAGAATAGATTTTCTTTTCATAAAGGATTATCCTTTTTGGGTATTATCTGATATCGTACTAACAATTTTGGTTTTGGTTTTGGTCTAAAGACATGGAAAATATATAGTTCTCTTTTTTGGATTTGGTGATTCTCTAGAAGTTGATTATAGCGCTCTTAATTAAACAAGTCATCCTAAATACTCGTCTTTTGGAGAAAATATGAGTTTGTGTAAGAAATTTAGTAAGAGATGAAAGTCTACTCGACAAGTAAGTATGTTTACTTATGATTTAGTTAAGCTCATAAATAAATTCATCAATGAAAATTAACCTAAAATAAAAATGTTGTTTGTTAACTTTTCCTACTGGGGAATCAAATACCGTTTAACCCGTCACAAGTTTGTGATTTTCTGGTGGTTAACTTTATCCTAAACACGTTTTCTATCACTCTCCATCAGAACATGACCCTTTGTTTTTTTCTTACATATCCATGTTTTCATACATGGAATCCTATTATGGTTTAACTTGGGTGACCTTTGTACTTCTCTTTCTTTCTTTTAAAGTGATAGTTTTGCTGACTCTTTTTCTGATGTGGGTCTTTCAATGAAGTTTCCATGCTCAATTTTAAAATTGCGAGGACGCAATTACCAAAAGGGGGGAAGAATGTAACATCAGGTAAATAAAGAATATGACATTTTCATATTTATTAATATTTTTGAATAAAATATTAATATTACTTTAAAGGGGATGCTATGTTCGATGGCGTACCCAATACGCAACAACGAGTTTCTTTGAAATCTTACGTTGCACACTAATAATATAATAATATTATTTTAAATGGTAGATAACGTCTAGCCGTTGGAATAGCGGGAATGAACAGAACTAACTAAAATATGATTATATATGTTTGTTAAATGTTTTTACATTATTCAATAAATGTTAGAGGCATAAAATGAAATTGAATCCAATTTTAAGAATAAATATTCTAATATTCTTTAAAAGGCCGATTAACCGCCTTTTGATGGAGAACCCTTTTTAAATATATTTTTTGAAAATTTTATATGTTATATTGTACCAAATAAAATCCTTCTTTATAATCGGGACATCAAAATTTACTTTGTGTATGTTTTTGTTATTTTTTCGATAAAGTTCATTTTTAATGAATAAGTGAAAAATGTTGTATTTTAATTCAAAACTTCTTTTTAATCTAATTTATTTATATGATTAGATCATATTTTGAATTGTTTTTAAAGTGAAATTAGAATATATTTTCACCATTTTATCCAATGGTGGTCATTTGAATTAATTTCACTTTGAAATTGGACTTAAACTAGTGTCAATATTTTAATAGATATTGTTTCTTAAAAACACCCTATTTGTTTTGACAGCGGGAATTAATTATTAAATTAATTAATGAAACTTATATGTTTTGAATTTTTTAAAATACACATCATTTTTGAATTCGGAATATCAAATATAGCTTAGGGTGAATTTTTGATATTATTCTGAAAAACTTCAATTTTTGATGAATAGTGAAACCACTAAGTGGTAGTTAAAAAACTGATTTTTCGTTTAAATGAAACTTTACCACTTATGTGATTTAAATTTCAAAAATCCGACATACATGGTTGTCATTAGGATGTAAAATGTGGTTCAATGGGATTAAAATATTTTTTTGGTGAATAATAACTTTTAAGTTTTATTAATCCCGATTAAAGGTAATTAGTGTAATTTAAGGTAAATATAATGATATAATAATATGAAATTACCTTTACACTTGTCCTAAACTTATTGGATAATTCATGGCTGACCAAGAAAATCCATGAGTCAACTTGGGGACCCCATGGTGCCACTTGGGTAAGAAAATGACATTAATAACTTTTTATTTAAAGTTAAAATAAAAATGTCACAAACATGTATTGTTTTACAAAAACAATTTTTACATGGGGTTATAAAAGTCATATTTTTGACTATAAATATTCATTAGAAAGATAAAAATATTTCCTACATCATGATAGTTTTTTTATAATTTTTATACATTAAATAAATAAATTTATTTATGACACCATGATGATGTAGTGATTACCTCATTAATGAACGATTTAAATAAAATGAGAAGATAAGGTAAAATATAAGACTTACACTTGTCAAAAACCTATTGGATGAGTGGATTTAGAACCCTTATCACCTTATACAAGAAATATATAATTTTGGGACATTTAATATCCGAAAATCATTTTATAATAAAGTAGCTTTTCAAGACATTCCAAGAGTGCCCCTCCGCCCTCTTATAAAAGGCCCCCACCTCTACCCCCTTACCCACACCTCTCAAGCCTTTGGATCGACCAAACTCTGCTCATTGTATCCCTAAAAATACCTCTATTCATCCTAGAAGCATTACCTTCATCAGAAATCTCTTAAAGAAACCCTTTTGGTTCAAACCAAGGGGAGTTACCCGATTTAAAGGTAATGTCCTCTCTTATGTTCTTTTATCTTATTTTGCTTCTCCAACCCCCTAAAATCTTTTTATTCCTTTTTTTGTAACAAAAATATTATCTTAAATATATTAGGATGTTTTTATGAGAAGGATTCTAGCTACACTTACACACACCTCCGTCTAATGGTTAAAGAACATACTGTTTCCGTGGATGACGAATTACTACCTCACGAAACGAGGATTGTTCTATCTTATCCTACCACCTATCATGGTGGCCATTATGATGTCACTATATTTATTTATGATATATATTATATTTATTTCTTCTATATTCTTCTGTATTTTATATTTAATATATACCTTTATGCTTTGCATGTTGTGCAAATGTGATAATTTCATTTGAGGAAGTGTGGACTATCGCCCCCTCAAGTGATGTGACTCGTTCATGCAATACATGGAATGTATAAAGAATGAAATTGATGAACTTATGTGACCTATATTACATATATATTATAATTTAATTATAATATATATATATATCTCTTATTTAGTTTTAATTCCATTAATAGCCTTCATGCGTACATACGGCCTACCGTCTCCATGAATGGTACATTTCATTTCTTTTTATCTACAAATGTTATGGAATAGTATAAAATGAATATATAATGGATATATATGATATTTAAATCATTAATACTATTCTGGAGATTATGTACTTATAACTACATGGAAAATTCTTTTCAGACAGGTTCATTTTTGACTCATGTACCGAACATCGACAAAAATGTCTGATATGAACTCACATAATTAACTAATTATTATAACATTATAACATGTGATATGAATTGAATAATAAACTTTAAATTAGTTCCTTAAGAAATTATAAATTGACCAAAGTTTATTATTCATAAATATAAATAAACGAACAAGACAAGTCGGACTTGAGGTAAGAGATCTTACCTCTCTCTTTCTTTTTAAGTACTCTCTTTTATGTCATTTCTTTTAAGCTCATCTTTATTATGTTGGGGGATGTTATTTTATATTCCTCTTACTATAAATTTTATGTTCATATGATGAGAGACCCTATTTTATTTTATCAATCCATTTTTTGGAATTTTAAGTGGCGCCGTTAGGCAGCCGAGTTTTCGTAAGGGATTTTTCATCTCACTTTTATTCCAGTGAGATTTATGCTACATTTTCCACTATTTACTTTGAGTGGTGTATGTAATTTCTATTATTCTACTCTTTGTGTAATATAATTTTGTTTATAGGTATTTACATCAATGTTGAATAGTCCTTCTTTCATTGGGTGTACGTTTCGAAGGTTACCCAATTCGGTAAGGGAACCTTTCACCCTCCTCTTTTTAAAAAACTTCTTTTGTTATGTCTTTTAATTAACATATTATTATGTTGGGATATGTTCTTATATATACTTATTGATGTCAATTTTATTTTCAAGTGATGAGATACCATTTTCTCTCTCATCAACTCATTTTATGAATTTTAAAGTGACGCCGTTAGGCTATCGAATTTTTGCAAGGGAACTTCTTAACCCAATTTCAATTCTTTGGGTTAAACCTCTATTTACTGATTATGTCATACTATGAATATGTGTGGATGACCTCTGATTCTTTTACACTTGATATCCACTTATATTGGGTGTATTTATACTTTTCACACATAATTATGTCATTGATTTATCCTTGCACTAATGATATGATCTTTGAATGGGATTACGTCTCAATTTCTCTTCCTTGAGATAGTTCTTGATGATATTCACTTTTATTCTTTTTAAAGTGTATATATAACCCCTTTGACATTACATATCCATATTATGTCTATACTAAAGTCATTTAAATGTTTTTAGAATGGTCTACTTTCATGCGGATTATAATTTAAATGTTCAAAATGGAAAAGGACTCTTTTATTAAAACATTGTTTTAAATGGTTTTAAAGATTTATTCTTTTAAACATTTATCATCCATGTACATGTTTTAAAAATGGTTTTTATTATTTATTTGTATGTACATGAATGTTTAAAACCCTTTAAATAGTTTCGAAGTGGTATGGGACACTTTGATTCTAAAATCTCTTTTAAACGTCTTCTTTTAATATTATCAAAGTATAAAGGGATATTTCTCTCATAGAGTTTTAATGATTTTAGTAAATGTTTTTATTTATGTTAATATCATGATGCGATATCTTGTGATTGAAATGAGGAAATTTTATGTTTATTTTATGCATGTTTTAAGTGTTATGATTATGTTAGGTTCTTGGGCAATGTTTATGAAATCGGGTGGTTCTGTGATAAACTAAGGGCAGGTGAGCCCGAGATAGCTCTCCAATGCATTGGGTAATGTGAAGGAGTTAAATGAGAAGGTTTCTACAAAGAGATTTAGGGAATATAGTGTGATGGGTATTCCAAACGTAACCATGAGGGTTACTCCCTATGTAATAATGTTATGAATGCCTCAAGTTACCTTTACGTCTTATGATTTCTATGAGTTATTCATAAATCTTATGATTTAATGAGGTATGTTAAAGTGATTATGTTTTATGAGTAATGTATGATTTCATTGATTCTTATGTATACATGGACTAGTGTTTTCTTTCCATATTTTCATAACCCTTACTGAGCTTTTTATGCTCATCCCAAGTTTTTGAAATGTTTTCCACAGGACTTAAAGATGAATAGGGTCAAGGATGGGATCAAGGAAAGACATGCTATCTAAAACATGGAACTAGACATGTTTCCTTTTAAGAGTTTTTATTTTATGAAAAAAATAGAAACTGAGTAGAAGTGTCTACTTTGTAATCTTGTGAGATGTAATAGTTATGTCCTAATTCTCTAAAACTCTAAACCTGAAAAGATCCTCAATGAGAATTATTCATTTATTTCAAGATTATGTAATGTTTTAAGGATGGGTCCTTATATATGATACTTATTTTATTATTTATATTATTTAAATATAAATTATTCATTCTATATATAATATTATCAACAAGTGATCATTGTAAAAGTTACTGCTAAAAATGAATGGAATAAGAGAAAAAACAAATTATTTATCAGTGATAGCTTCTTTATGTTTTTCCATATTCTTATAAATCATCCCAATTTTCATCTATGTTATTAGTAACATATAAATAAATTCATTATAAAATTATTATTATGATATTATAATAAAATAATCTCTTCTATATAAATACTCACACAATGATTATAACATGTTTTTATTAGGTTGTTTTAACAATTTACATGTGATATTATATAGAATTATATCAAGGATTTCTTTGACCCCGAATGGCCCAAGGCCTTCATTTTTATTGTTTTTTGATAACCCCCCTTTTAAGGGATGAGGGGGAAACCTTACAAGGCCCACAGGCTCAGAGATTACATGGCCCGTAGGCTTATGATATTACATGGACCATAGGCTTAAGAGATTACATGACCCAAAGGTCTTAGGGAAATCAACCAGACTATCTACAAGGAACTACCCCTCCCCAGCATCTGCATCATGATAGTAGCTCTACACCTTCGCATGACCGTCTGTCTAGGCTTCCCGTGCAAGCACAGACTGGTCCCGATGGCATAGCTATACCCTCTCATTCTGAAAAATCCATTTGGCTCTACTCTGGTGAGTGAACCTGCTCTGAATCCTCTTCTAGGGCTGCTTTTTTTTTTCAGTGTGTCTAGGGAAACTGTATGTGGCCCGAAGGCCTTGAGGTGGCCCGAAATCCCTACTGACCTGAAGGCCTGGGTGGCCCAAAATCCTTAAGGACTCCAAGCCCAAACTAGTGGCCCAAGGTGAATAGTTCTATCTACTACAGTACCAAATAGTACCTACTACAATACTAATATAGTGCCTCCTACAGTACCCGCACAATGTACAGTTCTGCACAGTACCTATATAGTGTACAGTTCTGCTACAGTACCCGCACAGTGTACAGTTATGCTACAATACCACACAGTTTACAGTCTGCTACAGTACCGCACAGTGTACAGTCTGCTATAGTCTACTACAGTACCTGCTACAGTACCTGCTGCAGTATTGCTACAATACCTACTACAGTACTACTACAGTACCCCCAAAAATATGCCTCTACATAATCTATTAATTATAAATTACCAAAACAAACTCGTCTTAGACTTCATCATCATAAAGAATAAAAAATATATTAATGAAATGAAATTGTAACATAATATATGATTATAAAACAAAAATTAAATTACCATTTATGATCTAGGAATATTGAAACGTATGAGATGAAAGAATAATAACAAATCTATTGTAAAAGCAGTTCAAAATGATCCAAATTACTTAGGCAATATTTTGAAAATAGATAATAAATAAGTAATATACACATATAAAATAATTAAAACTAGAATTTTATAAATGGACATAGATTTTAAAAAGGTTTTGAAATATGTGATTAATATAGTCACTATTGTCATACAGGTGATTCAAATGCTTTAGTGAAATTTAGGAATTAGTGAATGAGATTCTTTGTCTCAAATTTAATTTCATGAGAAATATTTCATATTTTCCACCATTATATCCTTGATATGGTGTGATTAATAACTATTTAATGTATTTTACTATGTAATTCATGGTAGATAAAAAATAAAAACTGAGTTCCTTCATTTATTAGGCTTTTGACTTCACATGTTTCTAATGACGTACATGATCTGGATAACGAAAAAATATACATTATTTGAGTTAAAATGGTACTTCTTGAACTTGTTTTTTTATATATTCTTAGTTTCATTCACCCATTGATTTTATTTTTTTAGTAAATTATCTTCCTATATGGTGATAATTCCTTTTTAATTCAAATTTTATACCTCAATAAAATTCATTCTTAAAATATATATCATTGGGTAGAATAAATCACATATACTTTAATGATGGTTTCCCCACAATATTCCATGTTTTAAATCCCTCTAATGCACTCCTTTATATTTTAATACACATTTATGTTTTATCTTAATAAACCATCATTTTTCCAATCTATATTTTTTTTTAAAATTTTAAAGCTCGTTTTATGATACAAGATTTTAACAAAGATATTTTAAAATATTTTTTTTCATTCCATGATCATTTATTCCATATTACACTACAAATTTCATAGGGATAATCTTTAGTATATTTTCAAGGATAAATTATTAAAGGCTCTCTTTTTTGAGAGTAAATTTGTTTAAATATTTCAATTAATATTTTTGAAAATAACATTTTTATGTGACCCATAACTTTTTATTCTTATGATAATGTTAAAAATGTTTTCTAGAATATAAATTTTAATTTTTAATTTGGGGGAAACACATCATTCCATGATCCTTTTATCTTCTATGAAACATTATCACTATACCTCCTTGGTTTCTCAAGGAAATTTTTGATCTCCTAGGTTTATAAAATATATATTTTTCAAATGTTAATAGATATTTATAATTTTAAAATTATGATTCTTAATTCACATAAAAAGGTATTTAAATTCTACTTAAATGAAAAATATTCATTCCATTGATATTGTATTATGATACTATCCACTCACTTTAATTATATGAATTATTTTTATGTTGTGTATTATCATGTATCATACTTAATTTATGGGTTAATTATGCTTTGATTGAAATATTTTGATTTCTATATATGGAACAGATAATGTTAGACATTTTAAAAGTGTGCCCTGTTAGAGCTCTAAGGCATTTGTTATTGAATTAATGTCTACAGATGGCATCGTTATTATACTTTAGAAACATCCCATGGTAATTTTTTATGATACCATATAAAAAACATGGGTAATATAAAGGGTGTTACCTGATACCAATATAAGTTATTTTTTTATGAATCAATCTCTAGAGATTACATGTTTATGAAACCTTTATAATATTCCTTTGTATTTTTTTGAGACCTTTCTGAAAAAACATGGTAATGTTCTTTTATGACACCCTAGTGATTAAATTTGGTGATACAAATATGATTGTATCATATTTACGAATTATCTATATTTTAAAGTTATTCACCATGTAATTATGTTAATTTTATTCATCATTTAAATTTCTTCATGTTCTTACATTCATATTCTCATGTTATACCCCAATGTATTACCCATGTTATGTTCTGATTTTGGTATTAAACCTAAAATGTGCATATGATCTCACCCCTTTATTATGTTTTTATTTCCCCATATTATTATGAAAATTAATATATATTAAATTTCTAGAAGAGTATCATGTGTGGATATTTTTTGGTAGATATTGAAGACTTGTTACAGATTAAGAAGTAGCTAGTAATGTGGGAAAATTGTATGTTACTTGAAAAATACATGTGGATAGTTAGTTAATGTTTTAACTTAATTTTCTAAAAATATAAACATAAAATGTATTAGGAATAAAATATAATAAAACATATGATTTATGTCATGTAATTAGATGGTCACATCCTCAGGGTGTTATACAGTTGTCTTGGGAAGTTCCCAACCAATTCTTGTTTTTTCCAAGCAATCCAAGAGTGTCCAGTACCACTTTTACATATGCTAGCAATCGCCAACCACATCACCAATAATCCCATAAACCTTCCATATAATATAAAATAGAACTAAGTTGAGGGACATTAGTGATAAATTTCCAAGTAAATAAATAATTAAATGAATTTAAAACAAATAAAATCACATCTGTTATTTAATAAATGGTATAACATATCAGAATCTCTTAAAAAATGATATAGCTTTATTTAATGAAGTTTAAATTATAAAATCTTAAAAAAGGAAATCAATCCATTCTCCAATAACTTATAATTTAAGCCTCAACTCTAAGGATATCTATGATGAATGGAGAAGAATATTTATTTTAGTAAGATATTGTATAAAAACTTAAAGAATAATAACTACAGTGAACTCTCTAGCACAAACTCTCAACTGAACCTCATATCTTTCATTCTTCAGCCGCTCCTTATTTTTATAGATCATCACCTTTATTATACTTTCATAGATCAAATTATATGAAATATTTTTTTTGAATTTTTAGTATGTTCCCTTCTTCTTCAATGATTCAAATCATCATGCGATCACATCTTCTTGAAAATCCACATCTTCCTCTCCCGATTCTTGATCGAAATATTTGTCATATTATGATCCATGTTGTATCCTTTGATTAGTTACATGTATATTTATGTGTAAACCTAGATCCTTTTCTTGAATCATGTTTGAGCCCCCATAATTCATTTTTGTGATCATCCTTTGGAATATTTTCTCAAAGGAATGATACATTTTCACTAGAAAGTAACTATATACAGGTGAAAATCGCACATATACAGTTGATTATTTATATAAATATAGAGGAAATGAATAACACTCAAGTGAAAAATTACACATACATATATATAAGATGGATAATATATACTCATCCATTTTATAATACTTCAATATTTCTTAGGGAAGTTAAATCCATAACAATCCTTAAAACATCACCACTTTCTCTAAAAACTATCTTATCAACCATGAATTACATTTTCACATTCCATACATTATTATTTCATGATAATAATATAATTAATGATTAGTATCAATCATTAAAAAATTAAATTAGAATATTAAATACCCAATTTGTCCATTATAAATAATATTTAAACAATCAAATGATTATCCAAATTAATTTGAAAACTTAGTAGAAAAAGAAAAATAGATAAATATAAGTGAATAAAATTAAATGAATATAAATAGAATATTATGAATTTATGTTCTATGTGAGATTTCATATGTGATATATTTTTTAGAATAACCATTATCTTTAAAAAATTATCCAAAAATCATAATATAAAAATTTTCATTCCATATCACTTCTAATTGAAGAAATTAAATATCATTTTAAAATTTTAACTAGATTATAATAAGTTTTTTTTTGAAATATTTTAATTATCATGAGAAAGT
Organism: Viscum album; assembly: GCA_963277665.1. Lineage (NCBI taxonomy): Eukaryota > Viridiplantae > Streptophyta > Magnoliopsida > Santalales > Viscaceae > Viscum > Viscum album. The sequence continues at coordinate 1,967,646,879 of OY728165.1, read as the reverse complement.
ATTTATGTCCACATAAACTAGATAAATTCATCAAATATTATAAATATATACATTTTCCACTGAAACTATCAGTCAATATTTGACTAAATAAATCAAAATGTGTTAGTTGTAAAGGCCTTATAGTATTTATTATTTAATCGATCTGAAAGACACTTTATAATGTTAACTACTTATACATGAGTCCAAAAAGTGGGATTTTCCATATTTGGATCTTGAATCTACAAGGGATTTTGAATTTTTGGATAGCATGTACATTAATATAAAGTTAGCACGGAAAAGTTTCATATTCCATAATATGTTATCTGACTGAACATTAATTAAACATTTAACATTCTAGTCAGTTAATTTAACAAAATTTATAGAATAAATACTATCTTTTAAAATCACATAAAATATGGAATATTAATATTTATTACAATACAATTTTCATTATGAAAATTTATATTCATTTCATCCTTGTATATCTGAGAAATACTATTTGGATTATGTTTCATAACCTTAACATATAAAACATTAGATATGATAATATAATAAAAAATTCCAACCTCACAAAATCCTTTTTCTATGCCTTTTGAATTATCAAGAAATGTAACATTTCCTCCATCATATATAAGGAATGGTAAAAACATTAGGGTATCACCTGTCATATTCTGAATACACCGATAATACAAGAACCATATTTACTTCATTAATATTTTATAACACATACTCTACAAAGAAATATTTATGATAATTATGGTACCCATGGAAACTAGGTCTAATTGGGTTAGAGAAACTTCTCATTGGAACAAAAGATAATTTCCAACATTTATTAATATCTAGTTTATAGGATAACGACTTCAAGATAATGATTATATTATGTCTAAGATATTATGGAAATATTAATGAACATTCACTTATATAGTTTCCTTTCATTCCAAATTTAAAATAATTATTGAAAAACATTATTTGGAACTATTTATAAAAAAATTAATTTTATATTTTAGGTAAATGAATACCATAACCAAGAACAATAGTTCTATTATGTAATTTTTTTATTATTATAATTTTATCATAGTTTTTCTATAGAGGATCCATTTCTTCTTTTTAAGACATTGAAATATATCAAGGTATATATTTAGAGCCAAGAACTGATATAGAGAAATATTTCGAGGCCTAGTGAGTATGGAATTAATTTAATAAAAATGTTTAATATATTTATATAACACATGATCAACATTTCATAAATAATGTAATATCTTATGAATGGAGTCTATGATTTAAAATATGAGACCACTATTGAATCCATAATTTTGGATTTACCCTATGAGAAACATAATGTTAGTCAACATTGGGTGTTTAGATAAAGCATCCATTGGTGGGTAAGTTAAGTGGATTAATTAATTAAATTATATAATTAATTCAATTAATTCTCAAAAAACATTTTCCCTCTATAATTATCCTATTATAGGAAATTTACAAGGTTAGATGCATAACATTGGGATTATTTAGAGGAGGTTTCATTGTTATTTGCTAGATGATCAAGATCAGATGATGACTGGTAACCAGATCAAGGTGGATTGATAGACAACAAATGTGTCAGATCTTTCTCATCACTGGTGAATGCATTCAGCACTAATGATTGATTCAATAATGAGGTAGGGATTTTCAATTGTGGTTTCTTCCCTTTTATTAAAAGATTGAGCATGTCCTTATTTGTTTTTCTTTGTTCTATTATTAATTTAATCCATCGCATGAGCCTGTGTATTGAATTAAATAGTTTATTCGATTTATTCTTGATTATTCCATATTTTCACATCAGATATTTCTTATCTATGCACATTGTCAATAACACTCAGACATTGATGGATACAACTTTTTTCTTGTTCCTTTCCCCTATATTTTCTATGTTTTCTTCTCTATTGGGATATTGGGCCATGGTTCAACATTCTTGGGCTGGTCCGAGCATGATTGGACCCAAATATTCATAATGGATGTGCACATAATGACCTGTTCATCTATTTTATGTCAGATTTAGATGTAATTTCGAGGATAATCAGTGGATTTGGGATCTATAGTAGCAACATGTGAGATTATTTGGAGTGGAACACACATCAAATCATCATGCAATTTGAAGGATTCAAATTTTTGACCAACAGAGTTCCAGATTAAACATCCAAAGGTGATTAACATTGATTTTGGGGGGTCAACATACGTAGGAAGTGATGGAAATAGAGGATATGGATTCCTCATGATACCTTCTTCAAATTCAAAAAAATCTTGATATATATAGAGTTAACTCTGACAAACAAACTCTGTATAATCCAAAATTTCATAGTGGTAAGGGTTTTGGGTTTGAGTTAAATAGCACACACCATGTGGAGGAACCAAACTTCATGTGACACCAAGCTGTTCGACTCGGCGTGTACATAGGATACATGCCCTGGAGCCCATGTGGCCCCCAAAAAACATATATATCATACCATTGGCCATGTAATTCAGAAAGTATGTGGTATTATGCCAAAAACACACACCAATTGTCATTCTGGCCTTGAAATGTCATGTGTTTCCAGAGGAACTTTGTGTACTGGTAGATAACTACTGTACATGGGGACAAGCCGATGGATGAAGGCCAGCCCCTGGTGGCTGAGACACACCATGTTTTCCCTATACATGCAATTTATGGTGACAAAGATTCCATTTCATATCCAAAAGAGAGAAAACATAGGCCGAAGAGTGGGACAACATGCCATGTGGGTCCCTTACACACCGTTTACACCTTTTTTGAGAAATATCTACCTCTCATTTATCCTTTGTTTGGAATCATATTTTTTCCCATGAGTATCATATCCTGAGTTTTTTTTCATGTAAAACATGATTGCATCCTTCTTAGTGGATTTTTAGATATGATATAGAATATTATTAGGGTAGCATTTCTTTAGTTGATGCTTGATGAAGGCAATGATTAGGAAGGATCATCGAAGAGATATCAGGGTTAGAAACCCCCATGTCGTACCAGGGTGTTGGTCTCCCATACTCTTAAACTGGTTTTATTAGAACCTACATGATAGACTAGGGACTGTATCCTCTACCTATTTAGTGGAACCCCCTAACAGATATAGGGACTAGGGCATGGGTCATCTACCTAATGAGTGGCACCCCCTAAAAGACTAGGGCTTGGGTTTCTACCTACTGAGCGGACCCCCTGATAGACTAGGGTGTGGGTCCTTTACCTACTAAGAGGACCCCTTTATAGATTAGGGAATGGGTCCTATAATTATTGAGTGGAACCCCTAGAAAGACTAGGGTGTGGGTCATGTACTTACTGAGTGGACCCCCCTAAAGAACATGGGTGTGGGTCCTCTACTTACATAGTGGACCCCCCATTAACTAGGGTGTGGGCCCTCTACATACTGGGTGGCACCACCCTGATGCCCAAGGGTGTGGTTCCTCTATCTCTTTAATGGGTGGAACTTACTTATGATACTAATCCATGGGTCCTATATGTAGATATTGTGCCCCCTCGACTATGCAATTTAGTGGTGAGGAGTGGATCCTCCACACGATAACATATTCAGACACATGAGATGATGGGATTCGTAGATGGACCATTAGAGCTGTAGGTAGACACATTTTCCCAAGCTAGGATATGAGATAGAGATCCCATTTATCTCCCATATGGATTTTTATATTAGCACACACACACACACACACACACATATTTGGGTTTCGTTTCCATATTTCTCTAGGTCGAGATTACCACTTATATCATTTCTCTTGTCCCCCCTTTAGTTTTAAGGGTGTCCTATTGGGTATATATATACTCACCCATGTATGGGATTTACTCACATGTGTCGTGTATTATGAATATGATGGAATGATTAGTAGTGATTTTAGAGGATCATAGGGATACTCAACTATATATACTGTGTGAGATGGTTAGGATTGGAGATCTAGAGTCAAGAACTCTCATAATCTAATATTCAAGTTGTTTTTAGGTTGTGAAATCATTTATTGTTAGGCATGTATTATTCCATTTTACTTTTCAGTTTACACTATTGTACTCTTTTTTATTCCATAGAGTTTTATTGGATGCTTTCTTTCTAGTCTTGATATTACTATATTTTATTATTATTCTTCTTCTACACCTATATAGGGATATTTTTGGGTGCGTTCATTTAATTACATTATAAAATAACCTCATATTTTCATTAATCCTTCTCATCACTTGTTGCCAACCCCTGGAATGGATTGTGGTGTCTTGATCTTTTACTGGCTAAGAAGGACTTGGTGGTTCGGGTCATTACTAATTACTATCAGATCTAGTTCAACCTCATGTTGGTGTTTGGAGTTTTTACCCTATGAGGATTGGTTGCAAAATTAGGGAAAAAATATTAGTGTCTCGAGTGTATATTTTCGAGCATAGAGCCTAGTGTTGGTGTGGTAGATGATGTATCGATACACTAGGACTCTAATTACTAGCTTCTCAACTTGAAATATAGATACATTAGTCATAGGGAACATTGTTACATGAATCATATACAATTTATTCCTTTTACTATACTTCTTAAGTTAACTCCCCATATATATATACTCATATGACCATAATATCTGATGATTTCATTCAAAATTCCTATATGAACACATCTATCTAGGTTACCAATTCTAGATCATGACAATGATCTAATGAATTATGATGCATCATTTTAGGGGCTATCTCATTAGGCATTTCCTCCAGAAGGTAGGTAGCATCACCCCCTCCTATTGAGAATTAGTTCATCCCAATAGAGAAGGATTAGAACACTCTGTGAGTTCCAACCCCATAGGCCATTGAGGTTCCATAGTGAGATATATTCCTAGGAGCCATAGGATTGGATTGAGTTGGTGAGGTAATTTTTAGACTTATGCAGATCCTGACATACTAGATATTTGCACTCACAAACAGTGATCTTCATAGAGTAGAAGTGGGTTCAGTTGTACCAGTAGACAACACACTTGTGCTGAGTGCACATTTTGGGATTCAAAGATAGGGATCACTAAGGTTTCACATTGATCTAGAATCTCTTCTAAGGTTGTTGAGTTAAGGTTGGATCCTATGGTTTAGATATCCATCTTGAATAGGACCCCTTTTTATGGTGTTCCCCATGGTGAGACCTATCTAGGTTGATGTTGGGTGTTGATAGATCCATGTGATAGATATTTATTGCATGACATTGGACATGAAATTAAGAGAGAAACTTCCCCCACCAAGATGCGTTCATGTGAGGTGATTTAAAATGTGCGAGGGAGAGTCATTTCCACCCAATGAGAATAATGTCATATTTTAGAGGATGATTTCCTTTGGATTATGTATTTAGGATAGGTTGGTGTGTTGGGGTATCAAAGTGGGACCTAGTTTAGGAGAGTAGGCAGACGGGAGAATGGATGAGATTCTGGTAGAAGGGGATTCTATCTTGGAGTTTCGAGTATCATTTGAGGTATGACCTTTATCTCCACTATTCTAACTATATTTTTTTTCAAGGGGACATAATCCACATATCTCTATATTTATCCCTTATTTGATACATATAGATACTGTTGGAGGCCTTTTTTCTTGACCGTGGTGTTGGAGGCTCTTGTAGAGAGGATCATTGATCACATTTTTCAACTGATGGGGTGACCTTAATCTGTAAGAATAGAGTTCCTGACATGAAATCTTTATGTAGTGTTAGTGATACCCTTTTATGCTTTCCTCAATATGAACTGGCATTCACTATCCATGCTCAATTGATTTCTACCAATGAGTGGGGTGGTTCTTCTAGTTTTTGGGATGGATTTTTTACTCGTTTGATATGGATTAATCCTCGATCATAGTAGGATGAGTTCATTAGCATGAGGTTACATTTTATTTAGCATATGGAATGTATTAAACTTGGAGTAGTTTATGTTATAAGCTCTTGTATTTCTATAATGATAGTGGGGTATGATGTCGTATTTATTAAGGATGAGTCACATTTACCTCCCCATCATGAGATGGACCTCTATTTAGAACTACACCAGAAATGTCCCAAAGTTTGGTCAAACATGTTGGATGGTCCTATGGGGATGCAAGATCTGGTTGTGTGGTTGGAGGGTCTATATATGTAGGGGTTTTGAGACCCAGTGTGCTCACATAGGAAGCCCTGTGTTGTTATCATGGGAGGTGGATAGGATCTTGATGTTCTTATATGGAATGATTACTTGATATCACTCATTGAATGACAATTTTAGATAAATCATGGTGGAGATAGTTTCTCATGGGACCTTTTTTCCATCATGATTAGACTTTATGACATCACCTTGTTTATGGACTGATTTTACATTGTATGAACCCAAATTGACTATCACAACAGATTATTACAATTCTTTAGGATAGATGGGACAAGATTCTCTTTTATGGGTAAGATAAATCTCATGGAAGAGTGAGTTGGTTTTATGAGTAGGAAGTTGCAACCCATCACCCATATGATGAAAATTTTATCCCTCAACACATCATGCTCTTCAGGAATCTTGGTTCTATCAGTCATGGAGGATTATATATACCTAAGCCCTGGAGATGTTCTAGGACTACCACTAAGGAGGGAGATGGAGTTTTTATTGAATTTCACCCTGAGACCACACTGCTATCTTTTTTAGCATATCAGATGGACCCTACCAATCTCCAGAAGATGAGTGTGTAGTTAGAGGATCATCGAGGGGAGGTTTGTGGTATAATTATCTAGTATTGTATCCCCTTTGAATATTTTTACATGAAAAATGTATCCTTTTAACTAGTCTGATAATTTCTATAGAGCCTTTGAGGAGATGAGGTTGAGGCTGAGTAGTTCTCTTATTTTTAGACTGCTTTAGGAGGGCATGGATTATGTAGTATATTATACTGCATATAGATCTTGGATCATATAACTTTGGATGAAGAGGTAGGCATTGATCACATATGGGTTAAGGAAGTTGATACCTTATGAGCATAACTACATGACTCATGACATTGATTAGGAAGTAGTTGTCTTTGTTTTGAGGATGTGGAGGCACAATCTTTTGGGAGAGAACTTTTTTGTTTACTAAGACCATCAGAGTCTCTAAAATTTCTTCACATAGAGGGATTTGAACCAGATATTGAGGAACTAGTTGGAGTTCCTACTATAATATTACTTTGAGATAGTTTCTACTCCTAGGAAGAGTAACACGCTGGAATATTCCCTTAACAGTAAGTCTCATTCTCTCTTGGTGGAGGAGACATCTGTGAAGTTGGATTCTTTGTAGCAGACCCTAGCGGAGGAGAGGGGTACTGCTTATCTTTAGTTGATGGTGTTTACTACTTTTCTTCACTATCTTGTGATGGAGGATCATTTGAGATACTTCAAATTTGATTCCCTATGTGACCATATATGCTTAGTATATTCACCTGATGGATTCTCTAAAGGAGGGAATCATTTTATCATTTTCTAGGGATAGGTGGTGGCTCTGGTAACGTTGAGAGAGGAGGTCATGAGGGAGTTTCACACATCTAATTTGGCTATATATCATGGAATGGGGATGATGTACATAGACCTTCAATGTTAGTTTTGGAGGGACAGAATGAGGCATATCCTGGCTTAGTTCATCTCGTGGTGTCTCACATGTCAGCAGGTGAAGGCTGAGCACCATGTTCTAGCAAGTTTGTAGCAGCCTCTTAATATCCCAAAGTAAAAATGGGATGGAATATCCATAGATTTTTTATAGGGATTACATGTATATTGAGAGTCCATGATAAAATCTGGGTGATAGTTTACTAAGTTACTAAGTCAACGGACTTCCTTACTATCAAGGAGTAGAGTTCAATGGAGAGTATGGGATAATGGTACATGCTGAATATTATCTTAATTCACGGGTTTCCCATGAATATTTTCTCTGAACATGATTAAAAATTCACATCATGGTTGTAGAGAGGCTTGAATGTAACACCTCGAGATTATAAAAGAAGAAAATTGTGTTGGATAGTGTAATGGACACACAACATTGAGTTTGTCTTACATTACATGCAACAACGAGTTTAAATAAAATGGGAAATATTAAAACAAAATAGTTATAACCTATCCATTAATTTTTTGAGTATCAATATTACTAAATAAATTAAGAAAAATATATTAATCATTTGATTTTTAATAAAATAAGAATCATTTAGAAGAAACAGAATTGTTTTTTTAGAAAACTATATATTTTTCTAAAAGGAAGTTTAATAATTCTTGGAGCATTTAATTTAAAATTTATTTTAGAAAATAAAAATTATTTATTAAATTGAAATACCAAAATTATCTCAGGGTATTTTTTTTATTTTTCAGAAACGTTTTATTTTTTTATGAAGAGTGAAAATATTGGATTTTAATTGAAAACTGCCTTTTAATTTAATAATTTATAATGATAAATTATATTTTAATTTTTTTAATGTAATATTAGATTAATTTTATATCAATTAATCCAATTTATTTCATTAGAATCTTTATCATTTTGGATTTAAATATATTTTTTTTAACTTTTGAACATTTTCACTTTAAAAACCCAATTTCTTATCGCATTTATGGGATTAATTTTAAATTAAATTCTTCCACTTATGTGATTTGAATTTGGAAAAAATGGATTCCAAATTTGAAATCAAACTAATTTTTATTATCTAAAAATGTTAACTTAATTTTTGACCAAAATGATTAGTGAAGACAATTATAATTAATTATCACCATTAAGGTAAAAATGAGTTTATTAGGGGTTAAAATTAATATATAAGAAAAAAATGACCTACCAACTTGTCCAAAACCCATTGGTTGAACATATTTTAAGCCTTGTAATCTTATTATATATTTTTATGAATTATTAGGAATACTATTCCTTGAATTTGACCTATATAATAAGTTATGTAATGAAAAAGACAAAAAATAAACATTCATTGGATTTAATATCTATAAATATTTTTTCTAGGGAAAAAGATTCATAGGTTTGGATATAAATATTATTTTGGAATATAATTTTTTTATCATGATAATTTATTTTAAATTTTTAGTGATGAAATATTTACTTTAAATGCTTAATAAACACAAACTCACAAATTATTTAGTTAATAATTTAATAGAACAAATGATACTAAAAATATTAAAAGTGATGTAAATTGAAAGAATTATTGAGTTCCATTAATCTTATAGATGATTATATCATTTTAAAATGGCTCGAACATATTATATTTTAATTCCATGATTTTATTGATTTTTTATAAAATTAAAATAAAATGATTAATTTCGAAATTGGCATTAAAGTAATTTTATAATAAAAGATATTTTATTAAATGATTTAAAATTACTAAAAATCCAATCATCTTCCAAGTGATTTATAAATTTCAATAAATGTATCACCCTTAATTTCAAGTAACTAACCGTTTCTTAATGTATTTTAATTATGTAATGTGTTTGGGTTATGTTTGGTAGGGTTTTGAGGACTTTTGGCATGTTTTTTTGGGGATTTTATAGAGGTTCAAGGTTTGAGAATGATTAATAGAGACCATAAAAATCCTCCAACAAATCATGAAGAGGTGGAAAGATGATTTTGGTAGGGGCATGGTTAGGTGAATGGTTTTTGCTAAACCATGCGACTAGCCAGGAGTAACCATGATTTTTAAGATAGGGGCATATACATGGTTAGTGTACAATTTTCCTAACTGTGTTCCCAAATCGTGCATGGTTAAAAACATAGATCCTTAAATTGTAGATCTCATTCAAAATTTCCCCTTAATCTCTATTTTCTATGCTATTTTGATCTTAATATGGTTTTCTCTCCACCCAAAGGCTATGGATACTCTCCCCTTTGATATGGTAGCGATCCGTTGTCAAATCTTAGTGCGTTGATGGCCGTATTTCATAGAAAGTCTTCGGTCTTGGTGTATTTTGTTAGATCTGTTATTATTCCATACATTTTATTCATAGATATAGTTTGTTGGGGATAAATCTATGATAGTTTATGCCACTCATGATGATATTTATCTATTTTCATGTTAGGGAATGAGATATAAGGTTTTGTTTTGGAGTTTCCTTCTGTTTTGTTATAGAATATGTTCTGTTCTTCATTTCCTCCATAATATTCGAGATATGTGTCATAACTCTCAACTCCTATTATTATAACATGAAGGATAGATTTAAAATTATTTAAACTTCTTGGCATTTATTGTGATTTTTTTGCGTAAATCATAGTATAAACCTTATTTAGTGATGGTTTATGAAATTATGGAATTGTTGTGTAAAGTGATTTGATGAATGATTTTAAAATTTTGATTTCAATATAGTTATTTGGTTTGATTCATGGAAAAATGTTTTTTGGAATGTTTTTCAATAAAAATATTTTTTTATTGAAATGGTTTGTCATAATTGGTTTGGAATGGTTTTGGAATAATTGGTTTGTCATGGTTTTGTTATAATTGGTTGGTGAGTGTTCATTTGTATTGATGTGACCTTGTGGAAGGGGAGTGTGCAATTAGGGAACTGATATATGGTTACCTTGTGATGACTTGGAATATATACAAGATACTACTCATGAGTATATAATTTTCACCTGGGCATTCATGTGTGAATGTGTGGATTAAAATGGGTTATGCCAAATAAATTTGTGAATTGGTTTCAAGGGCTTGTTGGTGGTTTTACATGAAAACCATTTTGTTGAGAAAATTAATGGATTTGATATAAATAGTTAAAAAAATAAGTTTTTTATATAATTTTTTATATAAATGTTCTATTAGGTTCTATCATAGTGGCACACGTATTGAAGTAATTTGGGGAAAACCTACTGAGTTTGATTACTCACCCCATGCATCAGAACATTTTTTTTTATTTTTCATATGTTGTTTATCAGGACACATATAAATTAAAGGCATCACATTTATTTAGTGATGCTTTATTATACTTGGTTGTGGATTGTGGAGTTAGAGCCTGGATAATTTTAGGAGTTGTTGTGTTGGTGTATTTGGAGTCTTTTAGCTTTATAGTTTTGTATTCCACTTGGGTACTCTAATTTTGGTTATGATGTAATTTGGTTGTAGTTTGGGTTTTGTTGTCAGTTTGGTATTACATTGAGTTTTATTACATTATTATCATGCATTATATACTGTCATCTGGTTATTATATTCTTGGTTGTGGTTGTTTTTATTCTCAAAGGGAAAAATATCCCCCAAGTGTATTGAATCCTTAGGAATTTATTTATACCCTTTGGTATCTTGTGGATGTCGCCTAAAGCCATGTAATATCCTACCGCCTTCTCAATCCAATGAGGAGGGGTGGGATGTTACAAATGGAATCAGTCTTGGTCAGTCCAAATATCTTTTTGGGACATGTGGTATCAGTTTGGTCAATCCTTGAGTATCATTTATGTTAGTATGGGAGTTAAAAAAACATTCTTGATTATTCCTTAATATGGGATGGTGAAATGGTGTAGTGTTTTTAGAACTTCAAATGTAGATAATAAAAATGTGCATATAACCTATTTATACTGGATGTCAATTTACTTAGGAGTTTGGGTACATATATATTTTGCGACACATATAAGAGTTTTACCTCATTATCATGGGTTTATCCAATGAGAAGATAATGACATTCATTATATAAATGACTAACCACTATTAGTGCATATTTCATTTTTATCAATAATTTATGATTTGGTGAAAATGTGTCGATTGTTGAAAAATGATGAAGTTGTTTTTAAATGTGAGATTTTTAAAAGGCATAATAATGATATATTAAAAATGGTTTTATTTTCAAAATCATGGTGAAATTTTAAAAAATGGATTGAATAGGAAAAGTTTTGAATTTTGTAAAACCTTATTGTGATATGTGTGATGTGGTATAATTTGAAATCGTCAATCCTTTAGTTTCTAGAGAGTGAGACTTATGGAGTTTTATTTTTGTTTTATAAATTGTACCTGGTTGGCATAGAAGAAACCAATCAGAAGAAACAACTAAGAATGTGGTTTCACCCAAGCCACATGTGAACCAATATCTAGTTCAATGTATTTTTCATGATTTTCATTCCATGGATAGAGGGAAAAAGGGATTAACCAAGGAAAGTGGATCATTCTGTTAAGTTCTACAAGTAGAATCCCCCCATATTTTAGGGCAATTCTAAACTATAGAAAGAATAGGTGTGGCTGAATAAGATGAATGAAATATTTGATTTCTGTGGTATACTAGTAGAAATGAAATTTACATTGGAAATGTATATACTAGAGGATCTTGCATGCTAGTGTTGGGATTTAGCAGTTCTGGATAAATTACACTAGGGTATTGTAATAGAGGATTTTGAAAAATTGTTCAATAAAAAAGTATATCCTCACATATTTTGGATTGCAATAATGATAGCCTTGTTTATCTTGAATTAGGAGAATCTATCAGTGATAGAGTATATGGATAAATTCATGAATATCATCCACTTTTCAGATGAAGTTTCTTCTACTATTTCCTTGAATGCATTAATTTTTAAATATGGAATGAGTTAATAAATTCTCTCAAATATTTATATTCTATATATAATGGATTATAAGGAGATAGTCAATAGTGTAATGGTGGCATAAAGGTACATATTAGGAACTACGAGAGGAGGAATCATTTCGATACCTATGGTAAATAGTGGGAACTCTAATTTTGGTAATAGGAAGAAGAGGGACACCTATTTCTATGTTAGTGGGATACATCAGAATTAGATGTTTGGATCAATTAATATTCCTCCAAGACCCAAGAGTAAAGTTCAATGTTTTCAATGTGGTTATTTTGATCACATGAAGGGAGAGTGTACAAAACCACATAGATGATTCCACAATTATAAAAAATATAGGGAATCTTTAGCACTATTGTTGCAGTGATACAAGGTCAGGTGTCCATGACAACTCTCATGTATTGTAGATGTTGTATGCTTCGATGGGATAATGATAGAAGAATACCTCTCATCACCAGAACCAAGCTGGCCATGGTGATTATAGGAATACCATGACTCATCAATAAGGGAAATATCAACAAGTAAATAAAGAAAAAATTATAGTGAGTAAGCAGTTATATGGAGATGATCACATTATTGTGGATGATCAATCTAGATCGTTAAAAGTGATAGGTACGATTATGTTGAATTACACCCTTATAAAATATTTGTTTGATATGGTTGAATCAAATTCATTTATTTATTATTGTGTTGTTTATAATCTGGGTTTAAATTTTGAGATAATGCATTTTGTTTTGAAACTTCATACTCATCTTGGTCTAAGAGAATGTTAAGCCTTCTATGCGACTAATGTTTTATAATAATTGATGGAGCTAAACTGATATGGGATTTATCTATGCTTGAGATGGATGCCTATGAAATAATACTAAGTATGTATTGGTTAACCATGTTCAAGGATCACATCAATTGTTATACCAAAATGGTTTTTTTTATGATTGAGGATGGTGTCAAACATCTCTTTATATGAGAAATGAATGTAAAGGCTGGTGTAACAAGCTTGTTGGCACTAGCAGTTGGATCGATCTCATACTATCTGTATCGATCTCATACCAATTGGTATCATTGAACTTTGGATTAGTGGATGAGATTTATTATAGTAGTTTTTGACATTTTTTTTATCAGTTTCTAAATGTTTTTCCTAAAAAATTATCTTCTTTTCCACCCACAAATGAAGAGGGGTTTATGATTGATCTTCTTTTGGGGAACAATAATATTTACCATTCATCTTACTAAATGTAACCAATATAATTAAGGGAGTTGAAGGTACATTTTGAAGAGATATAAAGAAAAGGGTTAATTCAGCCTTTAATTTCTTCATGGGAAGCGCCAATCTTGTTTTTGAAAATGTTGTACAGAACTCTTTGAATGTGTGTGGATTATACTAAACATAACCAGGTTATGATAAAAAATCAGTATCCACTTCTATGAAGTGATGATTTATTCAATCAATTGAGTGGATCCCAGTGGTTCCATAATATTAAATCATGATAAGGATATCCACAAATGTGGGATCTGAAGGAGGATATTCTGAAAATAGCTTTCAGAGGTAGATATGGCCATTATGAGTATGTGGTTATGCCTTTTGACATTAAGAATACCCCAAATGTCTTTATTGAATTGATGAATTAGATATTTCAATGGTCTCTAGATTATTTTTTGGTGGTGTTGGTGGATGAAATATTGGTGTATTCAAGGAAAAGGGATGAACATGTGCAACACATGGAGGTAGTGTTGGGAATCTTGAGGGATCTTCATCTATATACCAAATTTTCAAAGTTTTATTTTTTGGATACAATAGGTACATTTCCTTGTCCATGTAATTTCTAAAAGAGGTGTTTATATGGATCTATAACATATAGAGGTTTTTATCTCTTGGAAACCGCCAAAAAATTTCTTTGAGATACATAGTTTCATTGGTTTGGCTAGTTATTACCAACATTTTTTTCATGATTTATCATGACTAGATTCAATAATGATAGATTTGACAAGGAAAAATGATCCATTCTAATGGTATGAGGAATGTAATAAGTATTTTCAAGAGATTTTTTTCTCCTTAAATTAGTACTGATCTAGAATTTTACAGAATCAAGAAAAGGGTATATGGTGTATTGTGATGCTTCAAGATCAAGGTTGGGATGTGTTCTTCAATAGGGAGATCATGTTTTTTATTATGGATCAATATAGTTATAGATTCATGATAATAACTACCTAAAAATGATTTGGAGTTAGCTTTCATAGGCCATGCGTTGAATACTTTTATAAAGTACCTATTTTTGAGAAATTTATAGTTTTTATAGATCATAATATTTTGAAACATATTTTCTCACAAAGGGTTTTGAACCAAAAAAAAGAAGATGGATAGAGTATCTCTAAATGTTTGTCTTTTTTTATATGTATACATAGGGTAAAGGAAATTAGGTGGTGGATTCATTAAGTAGAAATTAATATGGTAATTTGGAAGAATATGATTCATATCAGTGGTAGTTTATGTCTGTGATAGATGACATGCACTTGGATCGTAAAGATAGAGGTAGTGTTGTGGTTTTCATTCTGGTCTCTTTTGTTCCTTATTTAGTGGAAATGGTTAAAGATCTATAGAAATACAATTCATAATTCCTGACTATGAGGTCAAAAATAATTGTTGGGGAGATCATTAAGGGTTGGAAGTTGGATGGGAATTCAATTTTTTGGTTTTGAGATTGGATGGTCATACCCTTAAATTTTCAGAAACAACTTCTTTATGCTTACCATCATTCCATATGGACTGTTCATCCTGGAATATAGAAGTTGTATAAGGTGTTGAAATAAAAATAATGGTAGGTTGAAATTAAAAGAATGTTTTCTAAGTCATTTTTGAGATGATTAACTTATATGGAAGTCAAGGAAGAGCATCAAAATATAATAGGTATATTGTAGTCTTTACCTATTCCTTCTTGGAAGTGCGAGTAGATAGTTATTGATTTTATGACAGGTCTCCCAAGGATGGTTCAAAAACACAATTCCATATGGGTGATAGTGGATTAGCTCACAATGTTTTCCATTTCATCCCTATTCATCAATTTCATACATTGGTGGTTTTTTCTAATATCAATATCTGATAGGTGGAAAATAAGCATGGAGTACTAGTTTATATAATTTCAGACCAAGAACTGATGACTACATCTTGTTTTTGGAAGTCCTTATAGTAATCAATTAGGACTCAGTTGACTATGATTATAGCGTATCATCCTCGTATGGATGGACAATCCAAAAGGATGATATAAACATTGGAATATATGTTGCGAGCTTATGAAATTTATTTTGGTCACTCATCTGAGGAGGAAATACCATTAGTATAGTTATTGTATAACAACAGTTATATCATCTCAATACATATGGACCCGTTTAAAGCATTTTATGGGCATCCTTTTCTTTCTCCACGTTTCTTTGTGGAAATAGGTGAGACTTTAAGACATGGACCAAGCCTTGTCTGAGATACAATGGAGAATATTCAGTTGATTAGGAAGAGGAAAAATATGTATTAGAGTCACCAAAAATTTATTGTGAATCATCATCAATGGTTTTGGTCCTTTAAGGTGAGTGATCATGTGTTCTTATGAATCTCTCCAAGGATTAAGCATAATTATTTTGAAATAAATTAAAGTAATATACTTGATACATATTCCATTTTTAGATAATTTAATGGGTTGGTGACGTGTCATATCATTTGGCTTTCCCACCACAGTTTAGTTCAGTGCACAATGTGCTTCATGTATCTCAGTTGAAGAAGTATCAGTCTGATTATGACCATGTGATTCGATGGGATCATATTGACCCAGAGGTGGATGATTCATTGGTTCATATTTTAGAATAGATCATGGATAAGATATAGAAATTATTTCATGGGAAAATCATCAGTATAGGTTGGGTTTTCACGAAACATGGTCAAATTCAGAATGAAACATGGGAAAGGGATAAAGAAATGGTCAAGAAATGGCCGGAAATTTTTCTAGTCAATGATTATTTTCTACTTTATGGGGATGAAAAGTACAAAGCTGGGGAGAATGTATCACCCTTATTTTCAATTAAATAAACCTTTATTTATGTATTTTATGTATGAAAAATGTTTGGGTTAATTTTTGGAGGGTTTGGAGGACTTTTGTCATGTTTTGGGGTCTTTTCAGAAGGTACACTATTTGAGAATGATCAATGGAAACCATAAAAATCATCTAAAAAACCGTTCAAATGTGAACATGGGCTCTAGGTAGGAACATGGTTAGGCTCAAATTTTGGTAAAACCATGTGTCCACCTAGGAGTAATCATTCTTTTGGAGATAGAGTCATATGCACAGTTAGCACACAATTTTCCTAACCGTGTTCCCTAACCGTGACCAGTTAAAAAATTTGATCCTTAAATTGTTGATCTCATTTGTAATTTACACTTAGCCTCCTATTTTCATCTATCTTTAACCTAACTTGGTTTTCTCTCCTCCCAAAGGCAATGGATACTCTACCCTTTGACCCAGGATCCCTCTATATTGAAATCTTGGTTCATTGAAGGCTATATTTCTTGGTAAGACTCCATTCATGATGGGTTATCTTAGATATATTATTATTATCTATCATATATTAACATATCTATTTAATTTTGGATATATCTATGATATTTGATTCTAATAATGATGATATTTGGTTGTGTTGATGTTAGGTAATGATCTATAAGGTGAAGTTTTTGTGTTTTGTTCTATTTTGTTGAATAATAATTTTCATTCTTCATTTCCACCATAGTTTTCATGGTAGGTAACTTCACTCTTGACTCCTCTTATTAGATCTTGGAGGATAGATTTAATTTTTTTAAAATTTATTGGAATTTATTGTGATTTTTTGTGTGAAAGTCATGGTCTAAACCTTCTTTAGTGATGGTATGTGAAATTGTGAAATTCTTGTTCAAAGTGCTTTGATAAATTTTTTTAAAATGTTGATTTTAAAATAGTTATTTGGTTTAATTAATGGATTTTTTTTTCAAAAGGTTTTCAATAAAAATATTATTTTACTAAAATGGTTTTTCATAATTGGTTTGGCATGGTTTTGGTGTAATTGTTTTGGCATGATTTTTGGTATAATTGGTTGGTGTGTGTTCATTTTCATTGATATGACCCTATGGATGGGTCCTGTGTCATTGGGGAACTGGTATATGGTTACCTTGTAAAAGATTGGTAGATCAACGAGTGACTACTCATGAGTATGTAACTATCACCTAGGAATGCATGTGTGGTTGTTTGGATTGGAATGGGTTATGCCGAATGGATTTGTGAAATGGTTTTAAAGGATTGTTGGTTGTTTTCCATGAAAAATATTTTGTTGAGAAAATGATTAGATTTTATATAAACTATTAAAAATTATATATAGTTATTTATATAAATTTTATTATATAAATTTTATAACATGTTCTATCCTAGTTTCATGAGTAGGGAAGTCATTTTGGGAAAGAACTACTGAGTTTCTTTACTCACCCCATTCTTTGGAACTTTTGTTTTTTTGCTGATTTTGTTTACTGGTAAACATGTAAAGGAAAGGAATCACATTTAATTAGTGATTTATCATTATACTTGGGAATATATAGTGGATTAAGATCTTGGATCTTTTTGGGAGTTGTTGTGTTGGTGTCTTTGGAGTCTTTGAGCTTTGTGGTTTAGTCTTCTTCTTTGGTACTCTGATTTTTGGTTATGATGTAGTTTGGTTGTAGTTGATTTTTTTTGTTATTTTGGTATTATGTTGAGTTGTATTAATTTTTTTTCATGAATAATATAGTTTATTTTGGTTATAATATGCATGGTTTTGGTTTTTTTATTCTCAAAGTCCAAATCATTTCCCAATTTTATTGAATCCCAAGGCATTTATTGTCAGCCTTTGGCGTCTTGGGGATGTCACCTAAGAAAAAGTAATATCCCAATTCCTTATTAATCCAATGAATAAGGGTGGTATTTTATAATAAATATAAACTATTTTCCATTAATGGACCAATTTTTCTTTTATAATGACTATGTTGACCCCTAAATAGATTTTTTTGTTAGTACGGTTAAAGTTAAAATGGTGTTTTTGTGCATTACATGCGTTTGTATTAAAATTAATTTTACATAAACATTATATTTTATATTTACTTAATTGGATTTCATATTTATAATCATTAGGAATAAAATATTTAATAAAATTAATTTTAATTATAGTATTAATGGACAAATAACATAGCTAATTAAAAATATACAAGTTACTATCATAAAAACAAAATAAGTAAAATTGAGTAAACCTAAAGACTATGGAATAAAATTAGAAAAATGTGTTTATTGTTGTTTTTGTGGAGGTTTTTATCAACCACATAAACCCTAAAATCCATTATTGATATATTTTGGATCCACATGAGGTAAGGGGGACCTCATAGTATTGAATAATTTTCAGTATTTACAAGAACGCCACTCCTCCTCTACTATAAAATGACATTCAATCACCTCACTCCTTCACACCACTAAATAAATTCAGCTAAAAAAACTATAAAAAACTATTTTAAACTTCCTTAACCTCTCCCTAAAAGCCTTAATTTTTTCATAAATCCAACAAACAAGTTCCTTTAGTGAAAACCAATAGAAGTTACCCAAAGAAGAGGTAACGTTCATCAACGAACATTTTTGTATTATTTCTTTCAACACCCCATTAAATTATTATTATACCATGGTGACTTAATTAAAATCTATATACTGATATTTTGTTATGTTATGGTTATGAACTACAACCACACACACTTCATTCAAATGAGTTACTAAATCATCATTCGTTTTTATGACAGACTACCACCTCATGAAATGATTTCATTCATTTTTCCCATTACCCCCTCTCATGGTTGGGTATGATATTGAAAATAATGTTTATACATTTTTTTTATAAAATAATTGTAAATTTTAAGTCATTATATAATATATACCCTTTTAAATTCTATTCTATAAGGTATATGATAAGTTACATCGTATGTACTTCAGATTGTCGCCTCCCGAAGCGATGTGATTTGTTTTTCACTAACACGTTACATGTAGGGTAATAAGGGTTAATATAATAATTACATGTGATATAAATTATAAATTTATTATATTAATGAGATATTTATCATTATAGAAATATAATATATCATTTTTTTAACTTTTCACTCATTGAAAAAATGATAATGTCATTGATGGATGTATGGACTAGCGCCTCCTCGAAGTGATGCGATTCCTTTTTTTCACCACCCCATCACAAGATTGATATAGATAAATATATATAACTAAATAATATGGTATTTATACTATTATTATAATTATTTAAATATAAAATATCACTTATCCTATTTCTATAATGATCATTGAAAATTGAAAATGTTACTCATGCATACTAACGACCTACCGTCTCCATGATCACAACATTAGTTCATTTTTCATGAAAATCATTCATGATGGGTTTAAAAAGTATAATTGATGTAAAAATATGATAATTATTTAAGTATTATTATTTTTATATGTTTATACAGTGGACTCATTGACCATAGTCAACCCACCTAATTCGTTTTTGACACAGAAGCCGAATATGGTCAAAACATCCGACCTAAAATTAATTGATTATGTAACTGTACAAAACATGTTAATATGTAAAATAAAAGTAATTATAAAAGTTAAAAAGGTTACAAATAATGTAAATAATTAAAATAATTTTATTATTTAGGAATATAAAGACATGTTTCAAGTTAGACTCAAGGTAAATGTTTTTCATGTCTCACTTTTATTTATGTGAGATATATACCCCATTCACCACTTGTTTTTGTTTTTTGGTGTATATGAAGCCCATGAATGTATTATATTATTAATATAAATAAATTTATGGGGATTTAAATATCCATTTTAGGATATATATTTCACATGGATTATGGTTTCAATGTTACTAAAGCAGTAAGAGATTTTTTTCTAAATTTTCCTTCTTTGAGACGTATGTCATGTTATACACATATTTTCTTTTATGAGTAATATATAATGTACCATTTACATTTTATATCATGATTATAATTATTTAAAATATATTATTATTATTATTATTATTATTTTATGGGGATTATGATTCAATGTTACTAAATTTCTAAGAGACATATGTTATAATCTTATCATTTATCAGGATTGCTATGATTATGCTTCCAATGATGAGACCTTATGATCCATATCTCAATAAACTAATGAATTTTATTCTCATATGGATATTCATGATATTTTCATGTAATATTACCATTTATCCACTCAATTGTACATTGAATAATTGAGAAATTGTTTTTTAGAAAATCCATCTTCATTTCTATCTTCGATCAGAAATCTATTTTCTTTCAAAAACTTGTTTTTTTAATATGTATTAAAAAATGTTTTTAAAATTTTAAAAATTATTTAAGAAAGGAATTTTGGCCTATTTTTTCTTTAAAAAAATTCAATGGAATCACCTTTTCTTATTACAAACAAGTCATTTCTTAACATTTTTACATTGAAAAAGGAATGTTCTTTACAACATGTATGGAATTACCCAATGACATGACCATCATTTATTTAAAACATCCATTGAAATATTAAAAGGTTATTTTTAATGAAATTTTTTTCTTATTATTTCCAAAATACACTTTAAAAAAAAATTATTTTCAACTAAATGGAGTTTTAATATGTTTTTTTAAAATGTGATTTTCCAAATGAAAGAATATTGTCCTCTAGAGTGTATTTAGTGATATTTTAATGGTATTTTCATTCATTATCATAAAAAAACTTTTATTTATTTATCATACACTATGGAAATTTGGTGTTGATTCTGTCCTCATTATTTCTCTTTATGGAATAATATTTTTTCAAAGATATTTTTATGAAACCCATTTCTCTTCCATGGGTTAATCATTTTTAAAAAATATTATTATCTAAACTATTTATTTTCCAAGTTTCAATCATGTTTAAAAGAGATTTAAAAGAATCCCATTTATTGTACATGGGTTAATAAAGTTATAGAGGGAATAATGATAGTTTATATGAGTTTTATGATGATATTAGAGATCTATCTACTTTATTCATGTTGTGGTTCTTAGACATTATATACAATAGTTGCACACATATAGCGTCGGGTGATCTTGTTATAACTTATAATTTTGGTTCACCTAGATACTGATCCAATTCATTGGTTAATGATTATGTTCATGTATAATTATATAATATGTTGGTAATATGGTTATTCTAATTTGTAAGGGTTCCACAAGGTTTCTATGAGATGATGTTACAAGATACCAATATGTTTTATTCATGATTTCTATGTGTTTATGATACTTCATTTGATCAAATTGATATCAAATGGATTATAAATATTGACTCTTATAAGTAATTATTTTGATAAATCTATATCCCATGTATTAATATTATATGATGCGAGTATTGATGGGTATGTATATTATTTTGTTATACTCATTCAATTTGATTAAGTCATCATACCCTTATGATATTATTATGCGCACTTATGACATTCATTTTTAATTCATACATTTTCTCTTAATTAGATTTTGAGATCACCTATATTATGAATCTCTTTAACGAGGTTATAAAGAATGTGGTTGAATGAGTTATGTATAGAAGTTATTTAATATAGATGATGGTGATTTATTAATGTGATAAAGTAATTCTAGTTTAATTGGGATAAGTGGTTATTTAAATTCTTGTGAATTGTTCATATAAGATTTTGTCTTAATTTTTTAAAACTATAAAGATTAAGGTTTCTCAAGGATGTAAGTTATCCAATTTTTCCTTTTTATTTTGTATGTTTTGGATAGAAAAAATTTGTGTCACAATTATCATAATCAAATCCATAAATGTAATGTTTACGATTTTAACATCGAATCCAATAGTAGAGTTTTTGGGATATTATAGTGGGTATTAAAGGTCTTTTTAGATAACTTGGGATATTATGATGTTTTAAATTAATGGACTAATTTTTCTTTCATAATGACTATATTAACCCCTAAATAGAAAAAAACAATGCTATCATGGTTAAGGTTAAAAAGATGTTTTTGCGTGCTACATGTGTTTGTATTAAAAATAATTTTACAAACAAATTAGATTTTTATTCAATAAAATGGATTTAATATTTAAAATAAGAAGGTATAAATTATATAATAATTTTTTTTAATTTTTACTATTAAAGGATAAATTACCCAAGTAAATAGAAAGATACAAGTCACCGTGGCAAAAACAAAAAGAGAAAAATTGAGTAAACATAAAAAATAAGGAATAACATTATAAAAATGTGTTTTTTTCTATAGTGGAGGAATTTATTGACCAAATAAACCCCAAATTTCATTATTGAACTCTTTTAGAGCCACGTGAGGTAAGGGAGGCCTCCCAATAGTGACTAATTTTGGGTATTTACAAGAATGCCACTCCTCCTCCATTATAAATGGGCATTCACTCACCTCACTCCTTCACACCTCTTAGGCCATTTGGATCAACCAAAAACTTAAAAAATAAATTAAAAAATTACATCTAATAATATTATAAGCCTTAATTGGGACATAAATCCATCCAATATAGGACTTGATTAAAAACTAAAACGAGTTACCTAAAGAACATGTTACGTTCATTAATGAGAATTTTTGTTTTATTTATTTCTCCACCCATTTAATTATTCTTATACCGTGAAGATATAATGAAATTATTATATTGAATATAATGATATGTTTTTATGTTAAATTTACACTATAAATACACACACACTTTTATAAATTGGGTTATTAAATCATCAATCGTGTGTATGGTGGACTACCGCCTCAGGAAACGATGTCATTCATTTTTGCATTACCACCTATCATGGTTGGGTATGATGATGGGCATAAATATTATATAAGATATTTATTATATAATTTCACCTCTTGAGTAATTATATCATATATAACATTTTAATTCCATTCTGTAAGTGATATGATAACATCACCTGTGCATACGGTGGACTACCGCCTCGCGAAGTGATATGATTCATTTTTCACTAACATATTACATGGATGGTAATAAGGGTAATTATAATACATATATATGATATAAATGAAATATTTATAATATTAATGAAATATTTATCATTATAGAAATATAATATATTATTTTTTTACCTTTTCACTCATTGAAAAAAATGATAATATAATTCATGGATGTGTGGACTACCGCCTCCTCCAAGCAATGTCATTCCTTTGTTCACCACCACATCACAATAATGATAATTATAAGTATATATAATTAAGTAATATTGAATTTATTATATTATTATAATTATTTAAATATAAAATATTACTTATCCTATTTCCATAATGATCATTGAAAAATAGAAACGTTACTCATGCATACTTACGACCTATCATCTCCATGATCAGAACATTAGTTAATTTTTCTTGACCTTATTTATTAATGGATTTAAAAATATTAATTTATGTATAAATATAATAATTATACCATGATTTTTTTTATATGTTTATATAGTGACCACTTTTTCTATATTCAACCCACCTTAGTCATTTTTAACACACAAACTGAATATGGTCAAAACATTTGATGTAAAATTAATAAATTATGTAATTGTGTAAAACTCGTAAATAATTGAAATTAAAGTAAAAATATACTTGAAAACGTTTCTAAATCATGTAAATAATTAACATAAGTTTATTATTCTATAATATAAAGACACGCGTGTCAATTCAGACTCAATGTAAGGGTTTTTCTCATCTCACTTTTATTTTTGTGAGATGTATGCTCTATTCACCACTTATTTTTGTTGTGTTCTTTATATGCTCAACATGAATATATTTTATTATTTTCATACATATTTTTATGTGGATTTACATATCCATATGAGGATATATATTTAATGTGGTTTATCATTTCAGTGTTACCAAAGCGATAAGGTATTTTTGTCTCAATTTTTCTTCTTTGAGGCATGCGTCATGCTATACACCTATTTTATTTTATGAGGTGTATATACTAACACATTGAAAAGTTATTTCAATATTATCATTATTTTCACAATATTATTTTTTTCATTTAATTTTATTCTTTCACGGAGATTATGATTCAAAGTTACCATAGTGGTAAGAGATATATGTTACAATCTCATCATTTATCAGGGTTATTTATGATTATGCTTCCAATGGTGAGACCTTATGATCCTTATCTCAAGAAACTAATTGATTTTAATATCTTATTTTTATTCATGATATTTTTATTTAATAGTACCATTTTACCACTCTTTAGTAATTATAATAATTGAGAAAATATTTTTTAGAAAATCCGACTTCATTTCTCTCTTTGATCAGAAATCTATTTTTTCCAAAAACATATTTTCTAAAAGTATTTTGAATAATGTTTCTTCACATTTCAAAATCATTTATTAAATAATTTTTTTTATAATTTTTTATTTAAAAAAATGGTCTTCATTGAATTTTCTTATCTCCTTCCGAATAAGGCACTTTTTGACCTTTTTACTATGAAAAAAGAATATTCTTTACAACACGTATATAATTACCTGATGACATGACCATAATTTCATTTAAGATTCCTTTGATTTTTATAAGTTTATTATTAATGAACATGTATTCTTAATATTCTATAAATTATTGTTTTTTAATTTTTTTAAATAAATGAATTTTTATAATATTTGTTTTAAAAAGTGATTTTCAAAATGAAAATGATATTTTACTCAAGATTTTTTTAATTATCTTTTAGATTTATTTACATTCATAAATATCAACAACCCATTTTATTATATATCCTTAGCTAGGGATATTTGGTATTGATACTATACTCATTCTTTTTCTGTATGGAATAATATTGTTTTAAAGAGATTTTTATGAAACGTATTTCTATTCCATGGGTTAATCATCTTTCAATGAAATTAATATAGAACTAGTTTTTTTACACATGTCTATTAATTTTAAAAGTGATTAATATAAAACCCATTTATTTTCCATGGTTTAATAATGTTAAAAGAAAATAATGATTATTTTATGAGTTTTATGATGATATGAAATCTTTTTTTACTTTATTTATGTTGTGGTTCTTTGATATTATATACGATGGGTGTTCCTAGATAGCATCAGTTGCACATGTTATAGCTTATATGATGGGTGCGACTAAATAGAGCTCTAATGAATTGGGTATTGATTTTGGTTTTTGAATAATTATATTATAAGTTGGTCATATAGTTATTCCAATTTGTAAGGGTTATATAAGGGTTCTATAAGGGATATATAAGACAATGTTCCATGATACCAATATGTTTTATATATGATTTTTATGGGTTTTTAATGTTTCATTTGATCAATATTGATATTACATGGCTCATGATTATTAATTCATATGACTATTTCCTTTATTAAATACTTATGCCATGTTTTTATGTTTTATGATCCAGATATATATGGTTATTAATATTATTATGTTATAACCATGAACTTTAATTTACTCATCATACCCTTATTCTCTTCTTATGCTCACTGAGGACATTAATTTTTTAATTCTTATTTATTCACCTCCTAATAATTTAATCTCACACTTGTTATGTTTCTTTTTCCCCATGTCATAAAGAATGAAGTTGAATGAGTTATGAATATAAGGGATTTAATATGGATTATTTTCATGTCTTAATGTGAAAAAGAAAATATGGATTAATTTGGTGAAATTATCATTTAATATCATGTGAATTTTTAATTTAGTATTTTGTCTTAATTATATAAAACTATAAACCTTAATTTTCCTTGAGGATATAAGTAATTTTATTTTTTATTTTTATGTTCTAAGGTTTGGATGGGAAAAAATTGGTTTGCAATTATCATTATAAATTAAGGAAATGTAAAGTTTATTATTTCATCCCTGAATCTATGAGTGTGGTTTCTAGGCTGTTACAATAAAGGAGGAATTCGGTACACAGTTTTGGATGAGCATATATTTTAACCCCTATATATATTTTCATACTAAGGGAACTATCTAGGTGTTGGAGGATATACAAAAGGGATTACATGTTACACGTAACATGAATCCCGTAGGATCAATTTCCTTTAGCAGAGAATTCTTATAATAATATCAATAAATCTACTATCATCTTGGAACCTTTTAAGGCCCTATACAGGAGACCCTACCGGCCACCCTTAGGCTAGATTGAGATCATTGATTCATCTCTTATTGGTCTAGATATGGTGCATTCGATGATATAGAATATCTATGTGATTCTCTAGAAGATGAGGACAACCAAGAGCAAAAAATTTTTTATGTTGATCAACATTGTAGGTCCCTGAAGTTTGAGTAGGGAGGCCAAATTTTCCTAAGAGTCTCCCCTATACAAGAATTTTGAAGATTTATCTAGGGATGGAGGATATCCCCAATGTTTATTGGGTTATTTGTGATCATGAATAGATTTTGTGAGGTTTCTCATTAACTTTCCTTAACCCCACAGTTGGAGCAGGTGAATGTTGTCTCCCATGTGTTGTAGCTGTATAGATACATGCATGATCATATGCATATAATTTCACTACTAAAAATTAAGGCTATAACCACGGACCTATAGCCACAGTTTTATAGGTCTGTGGCTATAGATTTTTTATTACCACGGTTTAATCAAACCACCATGGGTATATCTTTTATATTGTCACTGTTTTTTTCTTCCCAATCTATTATCGGGCTGCTCCTCCTCCCCTGATCCGCTTCTATTTCACCGCGCAACCCTCATTGTTGCTATTTTTTTTCTTCCCAATATATTATTAGGATGCTCCTCCTCCCCCGATCCGTTGCTTTTTCACCGTGCATCCCTCCTTCTCAATGACCTCTCCTCCTCCCTCACAACGGCGCCCTCCTCCCCGAAAACCTATCGCTCATCGACGCCCTCCCTAATGATCTATCTCACAGCGAATCCCTCCTCCCCGATGGCCTCTCTCATAATGGCGCCCTCCTCCCATACGATGTCTGTCACCGCGACGCCCTCCTCACCAACGACCTATATCATTGTGGCACCCTCCTCCCTGACTCTTCTAATCAACACCACCCTCCACGGTATTTTATAATCATTTTATGTGATTTATAGTTGAAAATATTCACATTGGAGCTTTTGATAGTTATATTGGAAATCAAGATGAGTGTCATTCTTACTATGATCATTATTCTACAAGTGTTCTCAAGTATAGTTCTGGAAATTTCTAGGGGGGTCATATCCTAGTGAGGCCAATGATGGTAATTCAGGGTTAATTTGTATTAGGATTGTATCATAGGTTTGAAACCAAATCAACATTTATCAAGGTCCTAGGTTACCCCATTAGACTCATGGTTCTCATCCCATGTTCTGCTTTATTTTAGGGCATGGATTTCTTGTTAAGGTACTATGACCATTCTCCTACAAGAGTTATCATGTGTTTGTTGAACTAAATTTTTTATACAGTTTAACATAAAGGTCCATCTTACCTTTGGTGGTGATCTTTAGCACCTTTTCCTTATTTTGGTGATGATGATATTTGATAGTGACCCTGGTCATAGAGAGACGAATCATGTGGAATTTTAGGATGTTTACATTATTCTTGAGATGTACTATATATCATCCACTTTGTTATTCTATATTTTTTTATTTTATTTCATAGTTTGGCATGCCATGTATCACTTATTTATATTTTCCTTATAAAATTATGCTTGGGTGTTTATTTTAGTGTTTGTTACTTATTACTTTTTGGATGGTTTATTATCTTTTAACAGTTCATTAAATTAGAATAGATGCCCAATGCATGCGTACATTATATTGGAATCTCAATAAGGGTTTTTATATTGTTTATTATATTTAATGGTTAAAATAATTCTTAAATAATATCCTTGATAACCTTGGTGCTTTTCAATATGACATAGTGATCAATAAATCACTTTGGGCCTTTTGGAATTCAAGCTTTGGTGATATGGTATATTATCCAAGGTTGTTTTTTTTATAAAATTGTATTAGAGCCCTCATGTTACATAGTGAGTAAAGTTATGCCTAAGATAGTATGATAATAACTCTAAAGATAAGTATGTGAGATTGTATGAATAACTATTTCTATTACCAAACATTGAGTTAGCATGGAAATTCGGGATTTATACTTTGAAATTTTTTGTTTTTTGAAAATTCATTTTAGGTTATTTTGATCAAATCCACTACTATTATGGGTTCTATGAAATTTTAATTAATTGTTTTAGGAAAAATATATTAAATTTACTAAAAATGCGAAGAATATAAAAGATTTATGATTACTATATATGTTATAAATAATTTATTAACCATGAATTTACCACTAGATGGTTTCAAGGAGGGTTCAAATAGTTGGTGCATGGTTTCGGAATCCATGCAACCAAATTTTAAAATTGTTTAAAACCATACAATTTTTGAAATTTTGATTCCTTATTATTTAAAATTGCTTCTATTTTTTTAGTATTTGTTTAAAATGAATTATAGACAAGTTTTTTGATATGATGATATTGTTTCACTAAGTAGTAATTATATTCATCGACCATAACTTTTAAATTATGTGTGTATTTTGTTTCATAATTTATGTTCTATAGGGAATTAATCAAAGAATCAAACTGATGGATTATAAAGAGGGTTTTACTGATAATAGTGTATAAGGAAATTCTATAGAGGATCTGGATATTATTGAGTTAGTTATTCAGAATATCTGGACTTTAGATAGGTAAGGTGAGCGTGATTTATCTTGTATAGTGGATTTTTATTAGGAATTTATTTAAAGGAATCAACTTCCTTTTTATGGACATCAAGTGTCTTAGTAACCTATAGAGAAACTAGATAAGATCAGATGTATTTTATATTTTCATCAAAGACATAAGACCTCCCAAATTAATTTTCCACCTATAAATTGGAAGGACCTGGCTAGAAATAATGAGTGTCATTTATTCAAGAAAAGTTACAAGAAGATATCCCATAGAAAGGTTTTAAAGAGATATTCCACCAATAAATTTATCCTAAAATTATAAAGTTGTCAATATTCTGGAATTTCATGAATCTTGATATGGGAAATCATTTTTTAATGGATAATTCCAATAATTTTTCATGTTGATATAATTTTTCTCTTATTTTATTTCAAATTATGTCTTAATGTTTTCAGTTCGAAATAGGCTTGAGTCCAAAAATATGATCCATGGTTATTCTCTTATTATTACCAATATATACTAAAGTGGTTGACATATAAATGATAAATAAAACTGATATTTCTAAAATGGATTATATTAGAAGTACATTGGCTAATATAGGCATGATCCATAGTTATTTATAGGGTTAAAAGAGGAAACATGCGGAATTTGGAAGGGTAAGTAGTGGGATTGTTAAATATCTACTAAAACCCATTACCATAATTAAATCGAGGTGTAGACCGATGATATTTCTTTTAAATTTGAGAGGCTTAGACATTTTAAATAAATATTTAAAGTAGATATTATGACTTTTCATCTATGTGGGAAATTAGGCCACCTAAAATGATTTTTTTAAGTATCTTACATATCAGTGGAGAAATGTTCCTTCCTACTTCACTAAAGGCTTTCAAATATAATTTTTTTCATCTGAGGTAGCATTAAATATATCATAAATTTAATAATAATGATTTCTGGTTAAGTTTAAAGATCATTATGGAATGAAATATTAGGCTGGACCATAATTTGTGTTCCAATTTGCAGTAAAGAATGCACGTACAATGTCGGGAACTAGGCCAATGACTATTAAAGAGATTATGCTTATAGATTCTTATATTGTGTTATAATTTTATGAAATAATGTCCTCACATTATTTTATCCCATCAAGAGTTGTTGATTGATTAAATCTTTAATTGGGTCAAGAGTTCTATTCATTGATGTAATTTCTATAGGATTTTTCTTATATTGATTACTATATAGAGGGAGTATAGGTGGGTGGGGTAGGGAAGTGGGGGTTCAGGTGGTGGTGGTGGTAGGGGGGCAGTTGGGGTGCAGGTGGGGGGGGGGAGTGGGGGGGGTGCAGGTGGTGGGGGGGGGGGGGAAATTGGGGTGAAGGGGGCGGGGGGTAGTGGGGGTGAAGGGGGCAGGGCAGTGTGCAGGGGGTGCGGGGGGGGGGGGGGTGTCTAGTGGGGGTGCATGTGGGGGGGGGGGTAGTGTGTAGGGGGCCGGGGGTGCAAGGGGAGTGCAGGGAGAGGGGGGTGCATGGAGAGGGGTGTGTCCAAGAGGGAGGTAGTGTTTTCCAATGGGTCACAAATGTTGTTCCATTGTATTCCTTATTAGCAACTTCCAATTCATTATATGGTTTGGGAAAACTTCTTAACTAACCATCAGGAGTTATGGTCATATAAATTTTCAATTGTGACTTATAGATTCCTTTTTTGTAGGGCCCAAGTAGTTGGAAGATGCTATATGGTTTGGATATTAACTTGGATAAAGGTCTTGTCCTTGTTGCAGATAATTTTGGGTTTTTTTAAAAGGTTGGGGCCGAAGCCTCAATTTATTATTTTAAAGAAAATACCTCTTTAGACTGGGTAGAGGGAGACCCATTACATAGCCCGAAGGCCTAAGGCCAAGTGTCCTGAATACAAGGCTTGAAAGCCCATTTTTTGGCCCAAAGGACCCCTCTGTGAACAGTACTGCTACAGTACTCGCATGACTACAGTACCTGCTACAATACAATAGCTGCTAAAGTACCTCCATATTAAATTTTATTTACATTATATTGTTTCCAGATCATTATTTATTTGAGATAAAAATGATCATCCAATTTAGAGTGAAGTTGGAGTTACACTCAGTTAGTAATATTCTATTATTGATTTCTATCATAAAAATAAACAAGATGATTTTAATTATCCTTATTGTCCTAATCCAATATGTAAAAGAAGGTTTTTCTTGACTCCATCAATTGGGATATGATTTTTATGATATTTTTAGCCACAATCTGAAGAGTGATTCCATTTTAAACATTATTCAATGTATTCATAACCACTTATCTACATTCATGAATTGTTAGCCAAGTATTATTAAACATTAAAGGTAAATGATTCATCCCCATTTATATCCCTAGATTCCAACACTTTTCAGGTTATGATCTGAGTAAGAATTTGGTATAGTAAATCTAAATAATTCAGTAGGATAATTGTTTTCATTAATTTTATATAATCACATTTTGTGTTTTCTCTCCTGCCTTCCATTGATAGTGAATATCTTATATCTAAATTTAACTCCAGTAATGTGTACTTTAACAAGATTTTAGTTGGGGTACAGGGGGGGTGAAGGGGGATGGGGGGTAGGGAGGGGTGCGGGGGAAGGGGGGCAGTGTTCAGGGGGAAGGGGGGGGGGGGGGGAAGCGCAGGGGGAAATGTGCAGGGGGAAGGGTGGAGGGGTGGTGGTGGTGATGAAGGGGGCTGGGGGGTAGTGTGCAGGGGGCTAGGAGGGGTGAAGGGGGAGGGGGGAAGGGGAAAGGGAGGGGGGGTGTAGGGGGCAAGGAAGGGGGATGGGGGGCAGTGTGCAGGGGGTAGGGGTGCAGGGGGAGGGGGATATGGAGGGGGAAGGGGGTGGTGGTGAAGGGGGTTGGGGGAAGTGGGGCTATCTAGGAGGGGGTTTTGGGGGGGGGGGGGGGCTGTGAATATATGCAGGTGGGGGGTGGGGGGGTAGTGTGTAGGGGGAAGAGAGGGGTGTAGGGGAGGGGGCAGGGAGGGGGGGGGGGTGCAGGGGGCTGGGGGGCAGTGTGCAGGGGGCAGGGAAGGGGGCTGGGGGCAGTGTGTAGGGGGAAGGGGGTGTGGGGGTGCAGGGGGAGGGGGGCAAGGGTCATGGTGGGGGGGGGGGTAAAGGGGGCTGGGGGGTAGTGTGTAGGGGGTGTGGGGTTGCAGGGGGAGGGGGCTGTCCAAAAGGGGGGGGGGGGGTGCAGGGGGGCTGTGAATATATTCAGGTGGGGAGGGGGGGGGGGTCCAGGGGGTGGGGGCAGGGGGTGTGGGGGTATAGTGGGAGGGGGGCAGTGTGCAGGGGGCAGTGTGTAGGTGGGTTGGGGGGCAGTGTGCAGGGGGAAGGGAAGGGGGATGGGGGGGGGGGGGGTGCAGGGGGAGGAGGGCAAGGAGGGGGGTATAGGGGGCTTGAGGGAAGTGTGTAGGGGGTATGGAAGGGGGATGGGGGCAGTGTGCAGGGGGCAGGGAGGGGGAAGGGGGTGTGGGGGTGTAAGGGAAGGGTGGAAGTGTGCAGGGGGCAGGGCGGGGGTGGGGGGTGAAGGGGGATGGGGGGTAGTGTGCAGGGGGTGTGGGGGTGCAGGGGGAGGGGGGCCATCCAGGGGGGGGGGGGTTGGGGGGGTGTGAATATATGCAGGTGGAGGGGGGGGGGGGTCCAGCGGGTGGGGGCATGGGGTGTGGGGGTTCGGGGGAGGGGGGTAGTTTTTGAGGGGCAGGGAAGGGGGTTAGGGGGTAGTGTGCAGGGGACATACAGGGGGTGCAGGGGGAGGGGGGATTTCGAGGAGGGGGGGTTGGGGGGGGGGATGTGAATATATACTAGTGAAAGAGATCAAAAGATAGTTTTTCTTCTTATTTTTTTTCTTCTTGATGGATTTTCCTTTTTGATATTTTTTTTGATTTTGATGACTTGTATTGGTATACAGGATAGGGATGAATGCTATGCAGAGAACCAACAACAAAACATAGCCAATGCAATTGATTTTATTCCAAAACTTGCAACCGGGATTGACGTGGATATAAAATTCAGGAGGTAATGGTTATTTTATTTCATTTTTTCAAGACATTAGTAACCATTTTTTGTGTTTTTAATCAAATTGACTTGGCATACACCATGATTGCAGAATTGATGATTTTAAGTTTACTCCTTAGTGTGCAATATTCAATCTTATAGACATTGTTCTGTATCATGGTTGGATAGTTGATCCCTAGGTATGAACTTTTGAATCCTGTACCTTTGTATTTTTGTAGAAAAAAATATTTTATACATTCTCCCAGTTTACATTTCCTTTTTCCTTTTTCTTCTTTCCTTTTCTTAATATGCATGTTTTCACGTATATACATGCATGGGGGTGCCCAGGGGGGTTTCCAGGGGTTGTTTAGGGGGGAGGGGGTGTCTGGGGGGGGGGGTTCCAGGGGGTTCTAGTGGGGGGTGTCCAGGGGGGGTGTCTAGGGGGGAGGGGGTGTCTAGGGGGGTCTAGTGGGGGGTGTTTAGGGGGGGTTCGGGGGGGGGGGGTCTCCTCACCATCTCTAAACCCCTCCTCTCCGACTTTATCTATTTCCAGGAATCTTTATTTCTCTTCTAATTTGCAATATATTCATAATTTCATGATTAATTTATTTATGAAATTATCATGTTTTCCTCCCATCAGATACAATAGTTTTACACCTGATTAACCGCACTTTTATTCTTGAATTGACATATGATCAAACATATTATATTAATCTCTAAGAATATGCAAATGAATATATCACTATCGAGTTGGCCTAGTCTTGCATATAGTGAAAATGTTACTGTTTTTGCATTTTAATTACTTTATTGCAATTTGTGATGGGAAATGTTCTACTACTGAGAAACAACTTGAATTTGAACTCCGACACAGTGGTGGTGTTATAGGAAAAATTGCACTCCCTAGTTGTATAATGCTTAATCGATTCAAACAGTAATGCCAAAGTAATTTCCCATTTTTTGGATTCCTAATGGATTTTCCTTTTTGATCATTTGTTGATTTTGATGACTTGTATTGGTATGCTCGATAGGGATGCATGCTATGCAGAGAACCAGTAACAAAACACAGACGATGCAATTTATTTTCTTCCACGACTTGCAACTGGGATTGACGTGAACATAAAATTCAGGAGGTAATGGTTATTTTATACCATTTTTTTCAAGACATTAATAACAATTTTTTGTGTTTTTATTAAAATTTACTTGGTATACACCATGCTTGAAAAATTTATGATTTTGATTTTACTTCTGAGTGTGCAATATTCGATCTTCTAAACATTTCTCTGTATCATGGTTGGATAGATGATCCCTATGTTTTTTAACTTTTGAATCCTGTACCTTTATATTTTTATAGAAAAAATATTTTATACATTCTCTCAGTTTAGAGTTTTCCATTTCCCTTTTTCTTCTTGCCTCTTTTAATATGCATTTTTTCACTTATATGTATGCATGGGGGGGGGGGGGGTGTCCAGGGGGCGGTGTTTGGGGGGGGGGGGGTGTCTAGGGGGGGTCTAGTGGGGGGTGTCAGGGGGGGGGGGGTGTCCAGGGGGGATGTCCAGTGGGGTGTCCAGGGGGGGATATCTAGGGGGGAGGGGGTGTCCAGGGGATTTAAATGATTTTGGAACCTACTACAAAACTATAGTACAATGAAAATACCCTTATTCCATATAAAATAATTTATAAATATTATGAAACTCTTTTCAGTGCATGGGGTGTCTGGGGGGGGTGTCCAAGGAGGGTGTCTAGGGGGGAGGGGGTGTCTAGGGGGCAGTGTTTGGGGGGGGGGTGTCTAGTGGGGTGTCCAGGGGGTGTTTAGGGGGGAGGGGGGTGTCCAGGGGATTTAAATGATTTTGGAACCTACTACAAAACTATAGTACAATGAAAATACCCATATTCCATATAAAATAATTTATAAATATGATGAAACTCTTTTTAGTGCATTGGTATTGATCCTCTATACATTCCCTTTGGTCCCAATCCATTTCTTTCTCAACACACAACCATTTAAAGAACCTTACTGTATCCTTTTTAGATTCACGTCCCTCCCACATCCTTCCACCACATTCAGATATTTATATACTTATATATTTTCCATAGGTTTTCTCTTCAACCAAATAGGTTTATAAATTCAGATGTTGGTCATTGGAATGGAAACTCCACAGGAGCCTATTGCAATGTCATACTTGAAATGAAAGCCTTTTGCACACCCCACAACACATATAAATAATCCAATATGTGCATGATTACAAGAAAAAATAGCAGTAACCTGCATTGATGTAGCTATATTCATCTAATCTTGCTCCCTATTTTTCATCTTGAAAAAGAAAAAGATAGATCTTAGTGACTAGTCAGTTCAGCAGGATCATGTGCTAGTTAAAACACCTCTTTCTACTCCTTTCAATACATCTGTATGAGCTCTAAATTCCCTATATCACCCACAATTTAAGTTTCCTAAGTAGTTTTAAGTTATTATTTTGTTTGAGTAGTCATATCCTCTAATTATTCCACCACCACACCTCCAAATCTCTTAATCAACACTACTTTGAAGTGACTCCAGGTAGGCCCATTCTTTTTCAGTTCAAAAAAAGAAATAACAAACCCAAGGAATTCCATACATAATTAATTCTTCCATCAATAACTTCATCATTTCTTGTGTTTTTCAGTTTGATAAATTTTCCTCTATTCTTCCAATCAAGTGTAACCACACACCAGACCCCATTTTTGAATATATTGTTTTTGTGTTGATTTAATCTATTGTGTGAGTAGATAACTAATCCAACTATTGTGTCCATTATGCCACTATTAATTCTCCTCCAACACTATATGGATGAGAGCCTGAATCTACTAGGGGGTCTATCCAGGAGGGGGGGGGGGGGCAGTGGGGATGTCCAGCAGGGTTGGTGTGTGTGTGTGTGTGTGGGGGGGGGGGTGGTCTAGTAGGGTTGGTGCAAGGGAGGTCCAGCGGGGGTGGTGCAAGGGGGGTGTGCCGGGGGGGGGGGGGGGTCCAGCAGGGGTGGTGCAAGGGGGGTGTGCGGGGGGGGGGGGGGGGGGTGTGCAAGGGGATAGGGGTGTCCAGTGGGGGTGGTGCAAGGGGGTCTATAGGGGTGGGTGTAGGGGGGACAGGGTGTGTGTGCAAGGGGGGCTGTGCAGGGGGGTGTCCAACAGGGGTGGTGCAATGGGTGTCCAGCAGGGGTGGTGTCTAGTGGGAGTGTGCAAGGGGACAAGGGTGTGTAGTGGGGTTGTCTAGAATGGGTGGTGCAATGGGGGGGTCCAGCAGGGGGGGGGGTGCAAGGGGGGTGTCTAGGATGGGGGGGGGGTGCGGGGGGGGGGGGGGGTGAAAGGTGGGCTGTGCATGGAGGGGTGCAAGGGGGGATGTGTAGGGAGGGGGGTGTCCATCAGGGGTGGTGTAAGGGGTGTCCAGTAGGGGTGGTGTCTAGTAGGGGTGTGTGCAAGGGGACAAGGGTGTGTAGTGGGGGTGTCCAGTAGGGGGGAAGGGGGTGTGTGTGCAAGGGGAAGAGGGTTTGTAGGGGGGGTGCAAGGGATGTTGGGGGGGGGGGGTGCAAGGGGGGCTGTGCAGGGGGGGGGGTGTTCATAAGGGGTGGTGCAAGGGGTGTCGAGTAGGGGTGGTGCAAGGGGTGTCCAGTAGGGGGTGCAGGGTGGGTGCGAGGGGACAGGGGGGTGCTAGGGGGGGTGTCCAACAGGGGGGGGGGGTGTGCAGGGGTTGTCCTACAAGGGTGTGTAGGGGGCGTGTGTGCAAGGGGACGGGGGGGGGGGGGGGGTGCGAGGGGACAAGGGGGTGTAAGGGGGGGTGTCCAACAGGGGGGGGGGTGCAGGGGTTGTCCTGCAAGGGTGTGCAGGGTGTGTGTGTGCAAGGGGACGAGGGGGGGGGGGTGCAAGGGGTGTCCAGCAGGGGTGTGTGGGGGAGGGGGGGGGGGGGGGTGAAAGGGGTGTCCAGCAGGTGTGTGTGTGTGTGGGGGGGTCTGTCTAGGGGGGTGTCTGTCCAGGGGGTGGGGGGGGGGGTGCAGGGGGAGTGTCTGTCCAAGGGGTGGGGGGGGATACTGTCCAAAGGGGGTGTCTGTCCAGGGGGTGGGGGTGCTATCCAGGGGGTGTCTGTCTAGGGGGTGGGGGTGCTATCCAGGGGGTGGGGGGTCTGTCCAGTAAGGGTGGTGGAAGGGGGGTACAGCAGGGGGGGGGGGGGCAAGGGGTGTGCATTGAAGGTGTGTAGGTGTGAAAGGGGGTGTGTGCAAGGGGACCGGGGGTGCAAGGGGGTGTGCAGGGGGGGGGTTGCAAGGGGGGGCTGTGTAGGGGGTGGGGTTGTCCAGGAGGGGGGGGGGTGCAGTGGGGGTGTCCAGTAGGGGTGATTCAAGGGGTGTTCAAGGGGACGGGGGGGGGGGGGGGGCTGCTATCCAGGGGGGTGTCTGTCTAGAGGAGGGGGGAGGGGGGTCTATCCAGGAGGGGGGGGGGGGGGGTGTAGTGGGGGTGTCCAGTAGGGGTGGTTCAAGGGGTGCGCAAGGGGACATGGGGTGTTCAAGGGGCCAACCCCGGCTGAATGGTGTTGGTTTTTTAGGAAATATGAAGACCTATAAACCGTGGCTATAAATGGTGAGTAATTTTAGCTTATGCTATGGTTTTTAGACCATGGATATAAGGTTTTTTCCATGGTTGGAACCATGGCTATAGCCCTGTAGCCACGGTTCGAAATCGTGGATATAGGCCTTTATTTACGGTTCAAACAATGGCTATAGGCCTTTAGCCACTTTTCTAAACCATGGCTATAGGGTTACCCTATATCCATGCCAATACCATCCAAGATTGGATAAAACATGTCTATAAACTATAGTCATGGTTTTTGGGCCTATAACCACAGTTTAAAACCATGTCTATAGCCTTATTTTCTAGTAGTGTTTACTATGGTGAGTTGGACATAGAGGATAGAACCACCTTCATAGAGTACCTGGTGATGATCGAGTATCAGTGGAAGAGGATCCTATATGGATTGAACATTCCCTTATTTCATGTAGTTTAGAAGTATTGGAGAAAATATAAGAGATCCTGGGAGTGGGATAGAAAGATGTGGGCTTAGTATCCCCACCTTTTTATTTATTTTTTAATTTTCAGGTATGAAATGTATCCATGGAGCGAATAACGTAGATGATTTTTTTTCATTTTATACATTGAAATATGTTAAGGAATATTTTTAGATATATCCACTAAGATAAAAGGATATTCTGAGGCCTAATGAGCCCAAAATTAACTTTATAAAAATATTAAATATATTTATTTTACCTATGCATATTATTTTAGATATAATGTAATATATCTTTAATGGATTATCGAATAAAAAATTTAATACCACTATTAAATTTAGAATGAAGGATTTACCCTAAGAACAATTTAAAGTTAACTAGAACCATATGTTTAGATAAGGAAGTTGTTGGTGAGTACTTTAAGAAGATTAATTAATTAAATTATTTTATTATTTCATTTAATTCCCAAAAAATGATTTCCCTCTATAAGTATCTTTTTATGATAAATCTCTAGGGTTATCCACATATCCCCGATACTATTGAGAGGAGGTTTTAACACTCAATTTTGGAGGATTGACATCATATGATGATCAGTGACTGGATCGAGGTGGATTGATAGATAACAAACACAATGTATCTTCCTCATCACTAAAAAACACAATCTTCACTAATGATCGATCCAATATTAAGGAAGCCCTTGTCAATTGAGGTTTTCAAACTTTTATTAAAATATTGAAAATTTTATTATCTGTTATTATTTGATATGAAATTGATTTAATCTATCACTCGAGAAAGTGTATCGAATTAATTTTTTTATTTGATTTATTCCTAATTATACCATGTTCATCACCCTAAATATCCATGATCTTTGATTGTTATCCATGAACAGATGACTAATGATGGATGTTTATTTGTTTTTGTTCCTATCAACCATTTGATATTCACATTCATTGATGTTGGGATATGGGCCCATGGTTTGACAAAGTTGGGTGGGTATGAGGATGATCGGGCCCCCAGATCCACAGAAGATATGCACAAAATGACCAGATCTATGATTTTCACATGGATCGACATGGAATGTGGGTGACACTCCATGAATATGGGATATTGAATGGAAATGGGAGACATGAGGCATAGAATAATGTATGGATTATCTTTATGTGATTCATCATATTTCGATTTCCAGCCAGCGTTGGGCCGAAATCGATGTCCAAATG
This sequence comes from Viscum album, assembly GCA_963277665.1. Classification (NCBI taxonomy): domain Eukaryota; kingdom Viridiplantae; phylum Streptophyta; class Magnoliopsida; order Santalales; family Viscaceae; genus Viscum; species Viscum album. The sequence goes on along the minus strand of OY728165.1, from coordinate 1,967,607,402 downwards.
TGCATACCATCGATTTTTGGTAGTCAATAAGAACTGGAAGTGGTGGAAAAGAAGTATCAAGATTCCACATGAAACCTTCTTCGGATTTTATAAAATATCAATATATATATATATTGTACTATGATTAATATATTCCATGTAATCCAAAATTCTATATTGGCTAGGGTATCATGTTTGAGTTAAATATTACATGCCATGTGGCAGTAAAACCTATCATGTGACACATAGATATTCAAATCAGTGCGTGAAGAGTATAGACACATGGGATCCCATGTGGTCCCCACAACCTTATATGTTGAGGCACACACCCTGTACATTAAAGAGTACATGAGCTTACGCAGACAATGCACAATAAGTGTTATCCTGATTCTGATATGTCATGTATTTCTAAGTACATGTTGTGTATAGGCACAAATCCAATTTATATGGACATGAGCTGAAAGAGGCTAGAAAACCCCTGGTGTTTGAGAAAAACCATTTGTGCACCATACATGCCATGTACAATGACATTGATTCTAAGCCATGTCCATAAGAGAATACGTCTAGATAGCATTGTGGGACCATAATCCATGTGGTTCCCTTACATATTGTGTAATCACTTTTTGAAAAACTTCTACCTACCATATCTCCTTTTTTTGGACTTAGATTTGGTCCATGAGTATCCTATCTTGAGTGTTTTTTCACTTAAACGTTATAGTATCCTTCGTATAATCTTTCCAAAAATGGCATTGAATGTTATGAGTGTGACCCAACATTAGGAGACACATGATGATGAAAGTGATTGGGTAGGATCATCAGAGAGATGAAAGAGTTGGAAACCCCATTATCGTACCGTGGTATGGTTTCTACATACTCTTGGGGCTGGTTTGAGTGGAACCGACTAACAGAATAGGGAATAGGTCCTCTACCTAATAATCAGAATCCCCTTGACAGACTAGGGCATGGGTACTATAGCTACTGTGTGTCACCCATTGACGGTATTGGGTTTGGGTCCTATACCTACTTAGTGGTACCTCCTGATGTATTTGGGCTTGGGTATTTCACCAACTGAGTGGAACCTCATAACAGACTAGGAAATGGGTCTTATACCTACTGAGTGGAACCACCTAATGGAATAAGGTGTGGGTCCTCTAACTATGGAGTGGAACCCCCTGAAAAACTATAGTGTGGGTACTCTACCAACTGAGTTTCACCCCATGAAGTACTATGGTGTGGGTCCTCAACCTACTAGGTGGAACCCCCATGATTAACAAGGGTGTGGGTCCTCTACCCACTTAGTGGAAACCACTGATACACTAGTGTGTGGTTCATCTAATTACTAAATTTCACCCCTAACACACTAGGGTGTGATCCCTCTACCTATTGAGTGGAACACCCTTGACACACTAGGGAGTGGGTCCTCTATCTATCTATAGGGTGGAACCCAATTATTGTACTAAGGAGTGGGTCCTCTACATGGATATTCTCTCCCTTGATTTTCAACATATTAGTGAGGTGTGGTTCCTCCACACGATTACTTCTTAAGACACGTTAGATGCTGGTCATCCTTGATAGAACTTTGGAGCTACATGAAGCCTCATAATCTTGGGATAGGATATGATATGGATATCCCTTTTATCTCCCTTCCATGTTTTTTATATGAGCATATATATTTCTATGATGTTGGGTTTTATTTCCCTCTAGCTTTGGGTTGAGGTGACTACTTCTATTGTATCTCATATTACACCCCTTCAGTTTTTAGGGCATCCTACTGAGTATGTATATAATCACACCTATATGAGATTTTCCCACATGTTTCATGTCTTATGTAGAATATTGATAGATTAGTTTTTATTTTATGGGATTATAGGGTTACTTAGGTTCATACACCATGTATGGTGGTTGGACTTAGAGTTATGGATTTGGGATCTCTCAGAATCTACTATCCCAATTTTTTTAGGTTAGGACATCATTTTTGGTTGGGAGTCTATTTTCCATTTTACTTTTTATTTTTTTGTTGTACTCTTTTTTATTTCCTATAGGTTAATTAAATTCATGGTTTATACTCTAGATGTTAATGTATTTTATTATTATTAGTTTTCACTTATACATGGATATGGTTAGGTGCATGTGTACATGTCCTTTAGAAAAAAGGCATCCAATTTCAGTTATGACTTATTGGTGCTTGTCACAAGCCATTAACCTCTACTGGTGGGCATCTAATTAAAAATAATTATAACTAATATAAAATAAAATAAATTAACAAAAAAAAATGAAAAAGATAAATACCTTAAAACTGAATCTTTCATAGGATATAAGATTTGAATATTGATCCAATGTAGAATCTTAAACTTTGAAAAATATTGAGAGAGAAAATGTAAGTATAGAGGCAGAGAGGGGTAGAGAAAGGAGTGGAATGTGAAAAAATCAGATGGTGGTACATATAGGTTAGAGTATTTTCAATGGGAGTATTTGTGATGGGAGGCCCATTGTAAAAAGTATTATTTACGACATATACCATCACAAATACCAACCCTTCTATTAATTAGGGGTGGCAGTTAATAATGCATTTTCAATAGGACCTATAACAAATACCCACTTTCTGACATACTATTTGTGACGAGAGATAAAACCCATCCAAAATACTAAAAAACCTCGTCGAGTATTTGCGACAGGTACCAAAACCCATCACAAATTCCCTTCCCGTGGTTTGGAAAACATTTTGAGATGAGAATTCAATTTCCATCTCAAATAGTCCCTCCTGATGAACTATTTTTGATGGGACCCCTCCCCATCGAAAATATCCCATTGAAAATATTCTTTTTTCTCATAGTGTCCACTGGCCAGGAAGACCCTGATGGTTTAGGTCATTACACTTCCCTAATTAAAAAAAAACATGGAATGACCTATTTTTAAACATTCAAGTTTACTTTAAAACATTTCATTTTCATCAATATTATTATTAATTTTTATTTCTTGATATTTTTTAAATTTAAAAATATAATATTTCAATATTTTATTTTATTTTTACATAGTTTAAAAATCAATACATGTTTAATCATTGATGTAACTCCCTAAAAATCTAAAGTAGGAACATTGTATTTGATAACATTTATGACATGAAACACAAATCATATAAGAGAATATAGTATACCGATAATTTATAATACATTTACTATTTTAAATAAATTAAATATATTTTATATCTTACAATTCATGTGACACTGAGTTAGTGTGCATTTCATGCAACAAAGATTTTCTTGAATGGATTGTATTACACACAGGACTGAGTTTTAACAAACAACAATATATTATTAAAATATTATTATTTAATATAATAAAATTTTACCTAGATGTTAAATTAGAGGTTATGAATAATATTATCTAACTTATAAAAATATGTGGTTTATGAAAAATTAAAATGAATTCAATTATTACTAATTCATTAGAAATTAATAAAATAACCAGTTGAATATAAATGGGATGCATTTATAAAAAAACTATTTTTATGCCCATAATGTTGTTTTATCCTAATAAATTAAGTTAATAAAAATTAGAAATAGATATTAATTATATATATATATATTATATATTTTAAAAAATATTTTTGATATCCATTTAATAGATTTGATAATCATAAGATAAGAACAAAATCAATATAAAAAATAAAAACCTATATTTTTATTAAGGTTCTTTTACCACCTTTTAATAGAGAACCTATTTTAAATCTCCTTTTTGAAACTTTTATAGATTTTATATGTCAAATTAAACTTCAACTTTGAAATAGAAACAAAAAATTAGGTTAGGGTGAATTTTTGGTATTTTTCTGTAAAGATCCATTTCACAATGAAAAGTGAAAAATACTAAAATTTAATTCAAAACCACTTTTTTATATAATTTATTTATAAGGTTAAATTATTATTTAAATAGGTTTAAAATTTTAATTGGATCATATTTTTATAATTTAATCAAATTTAGGTCATTGGAATCAATTTCACTTTGATATTGGTTATAAAAACCTAGCAAAATTTTGGTCATTGTTACTTTAAAAACCCGCATTGTCATCCTATCTGCGGGATTAAATTTAAATTAAATTATACCTCTTTATTGATTGGAATTTAGAAAAATGGATTACATGTTTGTAATAAAAATAATTTATAATTTATAATAATTTCAATTTTGTTTTTTTCCAAAAATATTAGTGAATGTAATTAAAATTAATTACAGCGATCAAGGTGGAATTAAGCTTAACAAGGGAATAAACCATAAACTTAAGGTACAAAATGATCTATAAACTTATACCAAAGAAAATTATAAGCCATATTTCATCCATAAAACTTCTATTTTTTTAGTTTTTCATGACTTTTGTTAGGTAAAAACATAGGTACTCCTAACTTGATTTAAAATATGCCAAGTGAGTCCTTTTACTCCTCTATAAAAGGTCACCACATCTCTCACATCCTCACACTTGTCAAACACCTTAGGTTAAAAAATATCTACCCAATTCACTCCCCAAAATCCCTCTATTAATAATTTAATCCTACCTTTTTACATAAATACATTCAAGGAATCCTTTTGGTACAAACAAAAAAGAGTTACCCCAAAAGAGGTAAAATATTCCCTCAAGATCTTTAGATTTATTCCTCATCCACTCCTTAAATTATCCTTATTCCATTATTATGTAACAACACCAGTATCATAAATATACTGAGATATTTTTATGCTTATTTTTCTACTTACACTTACATGCACCTCATGTTTATATATGTTTGCTCGTTCTAGAAGCTTAGCGGTTGACTTGGGGTCTCTATTGAAAGCCTAGGATGCTGCTCCTTCCATGAGACTATTAATTAATGGTCGAATCACCCTTCCAACTTCTCAGGACTTACCTACACCAGGATAATGAGTTCACTAGAATCCCCTTATAAATGGACTCAAATTCAACATTTATGGATCTTACATCCTTAGAACCATGAGGGTTGTAGGAATTGTTCATGATTCACTCATCTTGGTCATTATCTCTTTCATTTGCTACTATAGAAATGGAAACTTTCTTATTGTCGAAGCCAAGGCGATGCTTAATGGGATTCAGATTTGTCATTCTAGGAATATCATCCTTAGTGAAATCAAAACTGACTCCTTATTTATTTTCAAATACTTATAGGGAATTAATGTCCCCCCTTGGTACATCATTTATATTATCAGAATATTCTTGTACTGCATCGGTCGGGCACACTTGACCCACACATGGTGTGAGGGTAACTTTGTTATTGATTTCTTGGATGCCCAAGGCAACCTATGTGATCCTTCCATTATTTATTCCTCCTTGGGATCCTTTCCCCACGAGTGTGCAACTTTTTTTTGGTTGGACACCCTAGTCTTTCATTTTTAGTCCCCCTTGACTGCGCCTCTCTTGATTTTCTGTTTGTTTCCCTTCTTTATGATTAATAAAAAATTCACATGTTCAGTCTCCATGATTGTAATGTTTGTTTATTTTTCATAACTATAATTAATGATTGATTTTAAAACTATAATTTATGTGTAAATATGATAATTATTTCATTATTATTATTCTATATATTTTATATAATGACCCATTTGATCATAGTTGACTTGCCAAAGTTATTTTTGACACATAAACTGAATTTGGTTAAAACACCTGACATAAACTCAATAGTTTAAGTAGTTTTATAAAAACTGTTAATATGTAAAATAAAATTAATAATAAACATTAAAGTGGTCTTTAATTGTGTAAATATTTAACATAAGTTTATTATTCATGATTAAAAAGACACATGATACAAGTTGTACTCAAGGTAAAGGATTTGCATTTCACTTTTTACATCCGTGAGATAAATGTCATTTTCATCACTTACTTATTTTTTGTGGTGTATATACTACCAATATTGATATATTATATCATTAATACTTTTGTCTTTATGGTATTTAAAACATTCATTTAATTTTATTCATTCATGAGGCTTATGATTTGTAATGTTTTAATGTGGTATGTGACACTTTGGAATGGTTAAATATTATTTCCCTCTAGAATAATTTGAATATCCCACAAAATTATTTCCATTCAGGGAAATTATATGAAAATTGTTCAATAAAACATTTAATTTTTCTCTCATATAGTTATTTCTGATCTTTTTCAAGTATTAGTAGCATTTCCCACTCTTTAGTACTCCAAATTTTTATAAAATGTTTTTAAGAAAACCCAACATAATTTCTATCTTTAGTCGGAGAACATTTTTCTTCTAAAAACCATGTGTTATTTAAACGTAATAAAAAATGGTTTTAAATTTTAAAAATTATTTATTAAAGTAATTTTTACCTTTTTTTTTGTTTTATCAATTTTTTTAAAGGAATCTTCTTGTCACATTCCGAACAAGGTATTTTTCAAACCTTTTTACCATGTAAAAGAAATGTTTTTTAGTTCATATATAAAGTATGGATTTAACCTCCATAATTTCTTTGAATATTTATTTTCATGTTTAAAAGGATAACTTAAAAAAAAATCAACAGTTATTTTCAGATATTTTTTTTAAAAAGGATTTTCTCTACAAGATTATTTTTAAAATATCTTGTTATAGTATTTCTATTAATCAATGAAAAAACCCTATATTTTTACTCAACATGGGTTATGTTGTATTTATAACATGTTTATTAATAATTTGGATGGTTTACTATTGATTTATCTAAGGATAGTATTTAAATTCACTTACTCAATTCCTTTTAGTCCACTTAAAATACTAAATTTCCTATAATCATTTGACATTTAATTTACCCTAATTATCCATAGCATTTATCATGGATATTACTATTGCCTAAAATATATACAGAAGGTGTTTTCTTTGAAAATTATTTAATTATATAGGGGAAATATTGATAAATTTGTATTCTTTATTCAATATAGATATTTGATAAGGCATATTATTTATTTTGATTAATTGATATTATGAATTATTTGGACTGGTAATGATGAGTGGGGCTTGAAATTTATATATCCCCTCAATGCATCAATAGGTTCTCATGAGAAAAATAATTTTCACAAAATAAACAAGTTTATATATATAGTTTTAAATCATCTTGTGAAAGGTATTGACGGTATAGGTTTTCATTTTCTTTAGACATGATGTCCAATAATTAAGCATTTCCTTCATATAGTTTCATTTATTATCCATATATGAGATTTTGCTTCGAAATATCCATGGATTCATAGTATTCTTAGTTCATTGATTGAATGGAAGTGTATCAGTTTCTTACATTTCTATGTTGATTTTTCTATATCTAATCATTTAAATAGCACGTGTTTTGCCTTTTTTACCTTGCCATATTTTTATGCACTTCATTCTCAATTTATTGATTACATGGTATGTGTGTTCAGTTATTTACCATGCCATAATTATTATTCTCATTGAATCATTATTCCTTCCTATATACTTTACCCTTACTGAGCATTTTAGATCAACCATATTTTGTTTCCTTTCCACATGAATCCAAAAAGTGTACTATGAAAGATATGTGGGGATATACTAGATGGAATAAATTTATCCTCGAAGTTATTTATTTTTAAAAAAATTATGTTTTAATTAGTGTATTCATTTGTAATATAAGGATCATGTATGTATTATGTTTACCAATAATATTAAACTCTTCAGACCTTCAGGATTTGATTCCTTGTAATCATTCTAATTTAATAATAGTAGACATTGGCTCCAGGCTTTAGGGGGTTGGGTCGCTATAGTTTGTATCAAAGGAAGTTTAGTAAAAACCATGGGAACTAGATTTTGGAAATCTTAGATTAGATAAGATAACCCAAAGATAGAGTTTGAGGATAATTATGGAAGAACACCCTAGATTTTTGGTAATGTAGAGATTATGTGGGTATTCCTAGAAATATATCTCTATCTGGATACTACAAGTGGATGTTGTTATGACACATATGTACCTTAGAGTAAAAACTTTGACAAGGTGTTTTAGTCTAAACTTAGCATAACCTGGTACATGAAAAGGAGACTTACTGCACACCTGGTTTGACACTCCTTGGAAATATGCTCAAGATGACTCACATTTTCTTTACAAACCATCATAAAGGATTTGACTAGATAATTATAATTAATAACCAAGGTTAAACCTAAGGTGTTTAGGATTTAAGATAAGGTTTCAGGATTAGAAATCCTACAAACTATATTATGTATAATCCTTAGAAAAATAAAGGATCTATGATTAAATAAGTGTATGAAGTATCTATGTATTGGTTTTGTATTGAAAAATTTAGTTAAAATCCTATTTAGGGATTAACCTTATTTCAAGTATGTCCACCTCATTTTTGAGAACATAATTGGAATGTGGTTTTAGAAAAGGACAACCCATATGTTTACTGTAAACCAATAAAGTCTAGAAAGGCCGTGGGTCTCAAACCCATGACTGAAGGACGATAAGGGTTTGACACCAACCGCTGACCAATGTATTTTCCTAGTTAATATGTCATTGTTTTTAGTTTTTGATGAATAATTATAAATGATGATCCGGTAGTATAAGTTTTGAGATTTAGAGATTAATTAATTAACAATATTAGTTTTGAAAAATAGTTAAGGATAAATAGTTGGACTTGTCACACATTTATGGGTCTCAAATTCCTTTAGAAATATATTTTATTCCCTTAGGAATCAAAGTTAATTTTTGGATATCCATTTCTTGAAGTAAGGGATGAATTAAATAATGTTTAAAGAACAACCAAACGAAGAAATTATGTTTATATAAATATTTAAAGTAAGTATATTTATTCATATTCTTAGTGTGTAAAATAATTACCAAACATTAGTAAAATTACTTAGAAATAATTTTTTTTCATAATAACTTAATTTTTTTAGAACTGACGGTCTTCTAAACCATCCTAGATTTATAGCTTTGAGGTCCTAAAATTTCCATTGTTCATTAAATTGTTTATGATTAATTAACTCAATCAAACCAATAAATATTTACTATTTTCCTGAAAGTACATATCTCTACTTTCCAATAATGTTCTCCTATATAGATACCAAGTTATATGTTAGTCCACGTGACCTTTATACTTCTCATTATCTATTTTATATAAGATGTTTTACGAACCCTTCTCATGATGTGGGAATTAAAATAGAAGAAGTATCAAACAATATATCACTAATATAGATTCTAAATTTTGAGGATGAAATTTAATTAAGGTGTGGAGAATGTAAATCCCCAAAAATCAAAAGTACACACATTGTATTCGATAGCGTGTATGACACACAACACCAACCATGTAAGGGAAATAATATCACAATAATTTACAATATATTTACTATTTTAAATAAATTCAATATATTTTATTGCTTGAAATTCATATGAAACTAAGTTAGCATACGCCACATGCAATAACGAGTTTCATCAGTGGATTGTGTTACACGCAAGACTGAGTTTTACCGAACAACAATATAATATTAAAATATTATTAATTAATATAATAAGATATAACCTAGACATTAAATTATATGATATAATAAGTATTAAATAATATATGAAAATATGTGGTTTATAAAAAATAAAAATGAATTCTATGGTTACAAATTTATTAGAAATGAATACATGAACCAAATGAATATAATGGGAATATTTTTATAGAAAACTATTTATATGACCACAATGTTGTTTTATCATAATAAATTAAATTAATTAATATTATTTAGTGATATTAATGTAATATATTTATTATATATTCAATCAAATATTTTTTATATTCATCCAATAGATTTTATAAGTATAATATAAGAACAAACTCAATATTACACCTAAAACCTATATTTTTATTAAGGCACTTTTACTGTATTTTAATGGAGAAACTATATTACATCCACATTTTGGAACATTTATATATTTTATATATCAAAATAAACTTCATATTTTAAATATAAACATAAAAACTTTGTTAGGGATAATTTTTGGTATTTTTCTGCGAAGTTTCATTTTTTAATGAAATGTGATAATACTGAAATTTAATTCAAAACTTCCTTTTCATATAATTTATTTATAATAATATATTATAATTTAAATTGTATTAAAAGTTTAATTATATAATATTTTCATCATTTTATCTAATATAGGTCATTGAAATCAATTTTTCTTTGAAATTGGGTACGAAAACTTAGCAAACTTTTGGACATTTTTACTTTAAAAACCCACATTATTGTCCTATCGATGAGATTAAATTTAAATTAATTTCCGTTACTTATGTGATTGGAATTTAGAAAAATGTATTCCATATTTGGAATCAGAATAATTTATAATTTATAATAAATTCAACTTAATTTTTTACCAAAAATATTATTGAAAGTAATTAAGATTAATTAAAAAGATTAAGGTGAAATTAAGCTTAACAAGGGACAAAAACTTAAACTTAAGGAAAAAATGACCTATAAACTTGTCCAAAATCCATAATATGTCCATATTTAGGCCATAAAACTTCCATTATTGTGTTTTTTTGGTTTTTTATTTCTTTTTTTATATAAAATGTGGGTACACCTAACCTGTTTTCAAAAATGACAAGTGAGTCCTTTTCCTCCCCTAAAAAAGGCCACCACCTCTATAACTTCCTCAAACCACTTATTTTTTTCAATATATTCCCAATTTACTCCAAAAAATCCTAAATTAATCCTATAATCCTCCATTTTTACCGGAATACATCCAAGTAATCCTTTTGGTACAAACCAAAAGGAGTTACTTGAAAAAGAGGTAACATCTTTTCTCAAGCACTTTAGTTTTATTCCATTATCCACTCCTTTAATTATCCTTATTCCATGATTATGTAACAAGACCAATATAATTAATAAACTAATATGTTGTTATTATAAGTTTTAGAACTACACCTACACACACCTCCATCTAATGGGTAATGAACATACTGTTTATGTGTATGATGAATTACCTCCTCACGAAATGATGATTGTTTGTTTTTCCTTTACCACCATTAAAGGATGAGAATTATGATTGAAAATATATTTTAATATGTTATATGTGATATTTATTATGTTTTAATTCAACCTTAATTCTTTTATAATACATAACTTTATAGTTTTTATTTTTTTTAAATATGATGACATCGTTTTTAGAAGAGTGGACTACCGCCCCCTCAAAGTGATGTGATTCGTTCACACTATACATAGAACATATACATGTTGGATTTAATTATAAATATGTGAAATTAAAAAAAATCTAAATTATATTAATGAAATAATTAAAATTCTAGAAATATAATATATATCATTTTCTTTATTACCCTTTCAAACACATAAAAAGTGATAATGTTGTTCATGGACGTGTGGACTATCACCTCATCGACACGATGTGATTCATTTTACATCACAAAAATTATATATATATATATATGTATAAATTATTACATAACATGGAATTTATTTTATAATCATCATCCTATAAATATATAATATTAAATACTTTCTTTCCAAAATGAAAATGAAAAAATGGGAATGTTAAAAATGCGTACGTATAGTCCACCGTATCCATGATTGTAACATTGGTTCATTTTTCATAACCATATTTAATGATTGATTTTAAAATTATAATTTATGTATAAGTATGATAATTATTTCATGATAATTATTTTAGAGATATTATGTAAATACCCCTTTGACTATATTTTACCTACGAAAGTTATTTTTTTACACATAAACCGAATTTGGTCAAAACACCCGACATAAAATTAATTTTTTAAATAGTTGTATAAAACATGGTAATAAGTAAAATAAAATTAATGATAAAAATTAAAAATTTTATGAATCAATTAAATAATTAACATAAGTTTTTTATTCATCAATACATTAACACATGAGAAAGTCATACTCAAGGTATGAGATTTTCATATCACCTTTTACATCTCTGTGATAAATGTCATATTCACCACTTAATTATTTGGTGTAGGGTATCTAATTACCATTTTAATATATTATAAAATTAATTATTTTATCTTCATGGTATTTAAAAATTTCATTTAATCTTATTAATTCATGAGGATTATCATTTAGAATGTTTCAAAGTGGTATGTGACACTTTTGAATGTTTAAATATTATTTTCCTCAAGAATAATTTTAATGATATTTAAATGGTGTTTCCATTTGAAAATATTATATGAACATTATTCAATAAAACCATTCATTTTCCTCTAATATGGTTATTTATGACCTTTTTCAAGTACTAGTACCATTTTTCTAATCTTATGTACTCAAAATGTTTTAGAAAACATTTTTAGTAAAAACCGAATTCATTTCTCTCTTTAGTCAGAGAACCTATTTTATTTTAAAAACCATGTTTTATTAAAATGTTTTAAAAATGGTTTTAACATTTTCAAAAATGATTTAGTGAATAAATTTTTAACCTTTTTATCTTTTACCAATGTTTTCAAAGAAATATTCTTTTCTCCTTCTGAATAAACATTTTATCTAATATTTTTATTATGAAAAAGGAAAGTTATTTTTACCTCATATGTAATGTATGGATTTACCAACCATCAATTAATTTAAGCTTCCTTTTCTTGTTTAAAATTTTACCTTTTAAAAAAATTATTCCAGAGGTGATTTTCAAAGAAAATATTTCTCAAATTTTTTTTCAAAAAAGGATATTTTCCTTAAGAATATTTCTAAAATATATTTTTATAGTATTTATATTCATGAATGTAAACAATCCTCTATTATTACACCACATGGGTTATGTTGTATTGATACCATACTTATTCTTCCTATGGATGGTTTATGATTGATTTTTCAAGGATAGTATTGACATTAACTTCCTTGATTCATTTTAGTCCCCTTGAAATACTCAATTTCCTATGATAATTTGAAATTGAATTTACATTAATTATCCATATCATTTATCATGGATATTACAATTACCTAAATTGTATTCCATTTACATACAATGTTTTCTTTTGACAATTATTTTATTATCTGGGGGAAATATTGATAAATCTATTTTCTTTATTCAATACAGATATTTGATAAGGGATATTTTTTATTTTGGTTAATTGATATATGGAATTATTTGGAATGGTAATTATGGGTGGGCCTCATACATTATATATACCCTAGATGTATCAATAGGTTCTAATGAGACAAATAAGTTTCCAAAAATAAACAAGTTTCTATCCGTAGTTTTAAACCATCATGTGAAAGGTCTTGATGGTATTAATTTTCATGTGGATTATATATGACAACCCTGCCTTTTTATTACAACTTAAACATGATTTATTACATTAAACTTCACTTGATACAACAAAGAATATCGAGAGGTTTAGTGTCTTTGGGGCTTAGGATCATTACATAAAAACTTAAAACATGAAATACAACATCTTTATTGAAAACTTCCTTTACATGAACACTACATTCCCTCAAACTTAGCATTGCATGGGATAACCTGAGGACATGCATAAGAAAAGGGTGAGCTATAAAGCACAGTAAGGGAGTACACATGGAATAACATGAGGAGTACAATACATGTTATATAATAGGCATATCAATATAGCATAAAAGAAACATGAACATAAAGGCATGATAAAGCATGATAATCATAACATGGAAATGTGGCAACAACACTTAACATGGAATTAGCATGAGCCAAGGCTCATTGCACATAAAGCATGAGTAAACCCTCATTGCACATGAAGCACGAGTAAACCCTCATTGCACTTGAATTAGCATGATTCAACACTCATTTCACATGACGTATCATGATACTATACTTTACCCAATGCATTGGAGCGCTATAAGGGCGCACCCTTCTTAAACATTTCATTTCATGAATAAGTGTGCCACATGGATCATAAAAAATGGATTCATAAAACATAATAATTTATTCCATGATAAAGGAATGAGGAATTCATACATGAAACTTTATAATCAATAAGTAAATGTGCATAAAGGTGAATACCCTTGATGGAGAAATGAGCATGGTATTCACTACACAATGACATTGGCTTAGAAAATTAGTGCGATTTCGGCAGCGTAACGGCGTGACATAAGAATTCATAAAAATGGTTGATGAGAGAGAAAGGGGTTCCTCATAATATTTACATGTAATGGACAGTAAGGAGGTTATATAGATACATGTCCCAACAATTTTAATGGAATTTAGATTCATGATACAAAATTATTTTCTTGAATGTAAAAGAAGAGAGAGAAGTTCCTTTCGGAATTTCGGCATAGTAACGGGTGTACATGGGAGGCATTTAATGAGAGAGAAAGGGGTCCCCCATCATTAAAACAATAATAGGGCAGTATGGGGGAGGTGCGAAACCATACCCCAACATTCATAATTGAAATTAAAATGGCAATACAACTTAAAGAAAATTGACAAAAATGAGAAAGGAAGAAAAAACCCTTACTTGGAAGTGTGCTTCCAAAGGTTAGAGAGAGGCTTGTGAGAGGATTTTTGGGAGCTTGGGGAACCTTGGGAGGATTATAAAGAGAGTAGGGCAGAGGTTGGACGAACTAAAAGGGATTTTAGTGAGGAGGAAGTGGGATCTTGGGTGGGTTTATATAGGAAAAGATGAGGGAATTCTTTATTATTTAGGTTTGGGTCCCCTTACATTAAATTAATCCAAACCACAAACCATACCATGGTTTTTGCCCATGGTTTTTGGAAAAGGGAAGAGAAAAAAAATATTTTATAAGGCCCAAGTCCGAAATTCTTAAAATAATAAGGTTGATTATGTGGAGGTGAGTCACTCTCCCATGGAAATTAATTTAAAAAGGCAAAGTGTTGAATAAGTTTTGAGGGGTCCATTAATGCTTTGAAAAATAAGTCAAACAAACCCAAAATAACTTTATTTTAATGGTAAAACATATATTGGACGAACATAAGGATTGTAGTATTTTATTATATCACCATTGGGTCATTTTGATGTCATAAAACACATTATATATTTAAACGGTATTTAATTTTTACCCAAAAATTTGACTGTCTCAGAAAATTATGAAAAATTCACCGTTGGATAATTTCAACGTCCTGATTCCAGAAATGACATTTATTTTAACTAATTTTTTTTCTAAATATGTTAATTTTCACTTTTAAAATAAAAACCAACATTTATCGAAAATTCACGGGTTTTGACAGAAATAGATTTCAAACCTTAATAAAAATTTTAATTGCATTCATAAAATTATAAGATCATTTATATTTAATAAAAAATTAATTTAATAATAATAATATTATTTTACTAAAATATTATTTAATTCAAAAATCCCTTAATTTAATAAAATATATTTCTTAACTAAATAATAACTAAAAACACCATTTGTACTTTAAAAACTATTTACAATGTATCAAAAATGACTAGAAATTATATTCATTATTATATACAAAAATAATGTACATGAACATAGTACTACTTATTTGTTACATAACTCCTTAAAAGATCCACATAAGACCTAAGGGTAAGGTGTGCGATGGTGACAAACTCTTGGGGTGGCTCGGATAACATCGCTCGAGTGGTAATCTCTATCAACTTCCACTTTTCCCATAGATGGTCCCGTTCGAGCTTGACATGGTGAAGCTCATCTTGGGATTGGTCAAGGGCGAATCCCAAATATTCCACCTCTTTTCCGAGCTCTGACAAATGGGCTTTGTATGGGGAAATTCTACTGGATGAGGCCATCACTTCTTTTGTCTGATTAAATTGGATTTGTTAAGGTCCTATATTTATACTAATCATGTGATCACTGTTCAACAGCTATATTAACAACGGTCAAAATTATTAACATAAAACCAAAGAAGTTGAAATCTTATAAAAACATTTTTCCTAAAGAGACATTTAACTGGATGAAGAGGGATTTTCCATTAATGAAACTTTGGGTCATTACAATATTCCCCCCTTAAGAAATTTCGGCCTCGAAATTTTCCTTTTCACACACTAAAACAAATGTGGGTAACTCAGATTCATCATATCCTCCGATTCCCAAGTTGCTTCTTGAAACTTGTGGTTTCTCCACAACACCTTGACGAGGGGCATTGTCTTATTTCGTAGAAATTTTTCTCTACGATCTAAGATCTTCATTGGTTTCTCCTCATAAGAAAGATCATCTTCCAATTGTACCACCTTAAAAGAGAGTACATGTGAAGGGTCTGATATGTACTTCCTTAAGAGGGATACATGAAATACATCATGTACTTTGGCCATAGTAGGTGGAAGTGCTAGTTTATAGGCCACAACCCCAACACGATCAAGAACCTCGAAGGGGCTGATGTACCTTGGACTTAACTTCCCTTTCTTTCCAAACGTCATGAACTTTTTCCACGGAGATATGGGTAGAAACACCATGTCTCCAACTTTAAACTCAAGGTCTCATCGATGATTATCTATATAACTCTTCTGTCGACTCTGGGCTACCTTGATATTTTGCTGAATGGTTTTCACCTTCTCCACCATTTCTTTGACCATTTCTGGTCCAAGCAGCTTACGTTCATCGACCTCATCCCAACATGCCAGTGTTCTGCACCTTTTCCCATACAGGGCTTCATATGGTTCCATTTGGATGCTCGAGTGGAAATTGTTATTATAAGAGAACTCAACCAGAGGAAGATATTGATTCCATACTCTTTTAAAGTCCATTGAGCACGCTCTCAACATATCCTCAAGTGTTTGGATAGTCCGCTCGGATTGGCCATCAGTTTGAGGATGATAGGCCGTACTGAAGTTCAGTTCAGTATTCAGAGCATGTTGAAGACTCTTCCGAAACTTAGAGGTGAATCTTGGATCTCGGTCAGACACAATAGATAGTGGTACTCCATGAAACCTTAGCACTTCCCTGATATATATCCGTGCCAGTTTATCCAATGAGAAATCCTCCCGAATAACAATGAAGTGTGCAGTCTTTTTTAGACGATCCACAACAACCCAGATTGCATTGTTGCCTTTGGATGTCCCTGGAAGTCCGGTGACAAAGTCCATGGTGATGTTCTACCATTTCCATTCTGGTATGGGCAATGATTGCATCATCCCCTTAGACTTCTGCCTCTCTGCCTTCAGTTGCTGACACACGAGGCACTTTGATGTATATTCAGCGATCTCCTTCTTCCTATTATCCCACCAAAAGTTTTCTCAGAGATATCGATACATCTTTGTGCTCCCTGGGTGAATAGAGAAATTTGAACTATGTGCATCATCTAAAAGTTCCTTCTTCAGCTCCGGACTTGATGGAACACATAGTCTTTTCCCAAACCGCACAATTCATTATTTATTAACATTAAACTCCGAGGATTTCCCCTTTTTGATATCTTCCACTTTTTCTTGAATTCCCACATCATCCTTTTGAGCATCCTTTAACCTTTTCAAAAGAGATGGTTGAGCAATCATTTGTGAAAGGATTGATGATGTTCCCTTCTTTATGATTCCCACGTCCATCTTCATCAAGTCTAAGAAGATTGGATCCTTCTCAATTCTCATCATTGATAGAATTGTTGGGTCCTTTCTACTTAGGGAATCTGCCACCTTGTTCTCTTTTCCCAGGGTGGTAATGTATTGAACAGTCATAATCCTTGATGAGCTCTATCCATCTTCTCTGGCGCATATTAATCTCTTTCTGTGTGAATATATATTTAAGACTCTTGTGGTCAGTATATATCTCACATTTCTCTCCATAGAGATAATTCCGCCAGATTTTCAAGGCAAAGATCACAGCCGCCAACTCCAGATCATGCGTTGGATAGTTTCGATCATCGATTTTTAACTTTTTTGAGGCATAGGATATCACTTTATCATTCTACATCAACACACAACCTAAGTCTTTCTTTTAAGCTTCACTAAATACCACAAAAAGTTCCCCACTTGTGGGTAAAGTGAGCATGGGTGTAGTGATAAGCCTCCTTTTCAACTCCTTGAAGCTTTCTTCGCATTCATCACTCCAATAAAACTTTACTCCCTTTCGAGTTAGCTTGGTAAGAGGGTTGGACAATTGTGAGAAATTTATCACAAATCGTCAATAATATCCAGCTAACCCCAAGAAGCTACGGATATACGTTACCGATGTTGGCCTCGGCCATCCCCCAATTGCATCTGTTTTGGAGGGGTCCATATATATTCCATTGCTTGTGATGATATGGCCCAAGAATGAGACCTCCTTCAACCAGAACTCACACTTGCTGTACTTTTCATAGATCTTATCCTTGCACAAAGTCTCTAGTACAGTTTTTAAATGCTCCTCATGATCCTCCTTGGTTTTGGAGTATATTAGAATATCATTTATAAAGACTACCACAATTTTTTCAAGGTAATCTCTAAAGACTCTATTCATCAAGTCCATAAATATTTTTGGAGAATTGGTGAGTCCGAAAGGCATTACTATGAATTCATAGTTCCCGTATCTTGTACGAAAAGAAGTCTTGGGGACATATTCCTTCTTCACCCTTAGTTGATAATATCCCGACCGCAAATCCACCTTAGAGAAGTATTGTGCTCCACGCAGCTGATCAAACAAGTCATCAATTCTTGGGAGAGGATACTTGTTCTTTATCGTGATTTTGTTAAGTTCACAATAATCGATGCAAAGCCGCATTGACCCATCCTTCTTCTTGATGAAGAGGACTGGTGAACCCCATGGTGAAGCACTTGGGCATATAAACCCTTTATCCAGATTCTCCTGTAGTTGTTTTCTTCATCTCTTCAATCTCAAAAACAGCCATTCTATATAGAGTCTTGGATATTGGTAATTCCCCAGGTATAAGTTCAATTGATAACTCAACATCTCTTCTAGGAGGAAGACCAGACAGTTCCTCAGGAAACACTTCCGCGAATTCCCTCACAATAGGCATTTCTTCAAGGATGGTTTCTTCTTTAGACTCAATCATATGAGCCAGATACGCATGCTCATATGACAGTAATATCCATGCTTGAGATGATGGAGCTAAAGGAGATTCATATTCCTCCTGACACTTGTAAATAATCAGTGGTCGATTCTTCATATGGAGTGTGATTTCCCTCTCCCGACAATTTATGTTGGATCTATATAAGGAAATCCAATCAATGCCAAGAATTGCATCAAATTCCACCAGAGGGAGTATGATGAGGTTCGACGGGAAATTCAATCCACAGATTATAATAGGGGAGTACTTATACTAATGGGATTCAATGATTGCCCCATTTTCTGTACTCAACGACATCTTTACTTCCATGATTTGTGGTGGTGTTGGGATTGTTCTACTAAAATTTCGAGATATAAAAGAATGCGTAGAACTTGAATCAAAAAGTACGTTCGCTATTCTTGAATGGATAACTAGCATACCTGTCACCAGTTCATTGTTGGGGTTTACTTCGACAGAAGTGATGGCAAAATCTCTTCCTTGCTGTCTTGGATGTTGTTGGTTGCCTCCGATAACCCTTGGATTAGGGAACTGATTTGCAAAATGACCCGGTTCTTTGCATTTGTATCATTGAACAACGCGTTGAGGTTCAAACGGAGCATTCCTCTCCTCTATCGCAGCCACGGGTCCTTCTTGCCGATAGTTAACAGCTATGTGCCCTTCTCTTTTACACCTGAAGCATTTTCTTGTCCCCTTAAGGCAATTTCCAGGGTGCTTCTTTCCGCACTTTTGGCAAGTGGGGTGCTGGATCTTCTTAGCGCCGTTGGATTTATCCATCGGACCACCAGCATTGAAGTCCACCTTACGATTCTTGTCCCCATGATACCCTTGTGATTCCCCGATCTCCATTTCAACCTTGAGGGTACATCAGACAATTTCCTCATAGCTGTCGAAGTCACGGATCGCTAATGCTTTCTGCAAGCTAGGCTTCAGCCCACCAAAGAAGTGGTCAACCATGCATTTGGGGGTAACGACAAAACCCGAAGCGTATCGTGAAAGCCTCGTGAAGTTTGCCTCGTACGATCCAATAGATTCTTCATATTTTTTCTTGAGGTAAAGGAAGTCCCTTTCCATCTTAAGCCAGAGGGTGTGTGGAAAATATTTATCGAAAAACATCTTCCGGAATTCCTTCCATTCCAAAGCCTCGATATCCTCCTCAGGCTTTGTATTTTTTATCAACGTTCACCATTGATCATCTTCACCCTCCATACGATAATCCGCTAGGAGAACCTTCTCTTGTTCATAACATTGGAGGATGGAGAATATCTTTTCAATGGAGTTGATCCATTGTTCAGTGATCGTGGGATCAGATGATCCACTAAAAGTAGGAGGCCTTTGTCTCATGAATATCTCGATAGCGACTTGTTCTTTCTTAGGGGGGGGGGGGGTTGAACGTTCCTCTTGACCCGTGTTTCTATTCAAAACTTGAGTTAGCTGAGAGAGAAGCGTGACAAAGTTCAAGATTCCCGCTCCCATTGGATTTGGCATCTCATTAGTACAATCATCACACTGATCTTCACAACGGTTGTTAGCTCGAGTCCTCCTATTACCGACCATTGGCTAGAATAAAAGTAAAGTTAGGGGTAACACATAAAGGGTAATACAAAGACAAAAGTTGATGAATTATAAATAAACTTTTATTTCCTTAACTCATGAGTCTATAGGCTTTAATCTAGGCTTTTCATGATCTACTTTCTAACATATATTCTTAGGGGAATTTTTCCCTTAATAAGGGTTCATACTAAGATTGTGAATTTTTCAAAACATATCCCCCGGGAGTGTCGTAACCAATAGTGAAGCAAGGCCCTTTGTCGTGCACCAGTTCCCATTCGAGTCTAGCTCAAAGCGGTGTTTTCGGGTTTTACCCCTAGGATACATCTGTTCCAGAGCCGCCTCTACCTCCTCGTATCCAAACAGGGATGTATTTGTTTGATAAATAACTTACTTAGTATTTACCAAAACTTAGGGATGTTTTTATTATACTTAGTCTTGTATCTAAGGCTTTACTAGGGTTTCCTAATCCCAAAAATAACTAAACCTCTCTCTGATACCAACTATGAAAACCCTGCCTTTTTATTACAACTTAAACATGATTTATTACATAAAACTTCACTTGATATAACAAAGAAGATTGAGAGGTTTAGTGTCTTTAGGGATTAGGATCATTACATAAAAACTTAAAACATTAAATACAACATCTTTATTTAAAACTTCCTTTACATGACCACTACATTCCCTCATACTTAGCATTGCATGGGATAACCTAAGAACATGCATAAGAAAAAGGTGAGCTATAAAGCCCAGTAAGGGAGTACACATGGAATAACATGAGGAATACAATACATGTTAGACAATAGGAATATCAATAGATCATAAAAGAAACATGAAAATAAAGGCATGATAAAGCATGATAATCATAACATGGAAATGTGGCAACAACACTTAACATGGAATTAGCATGAGCCAATGCTCAATGCACATAAAGCATGAGTAAACCCTCATTGCACATGAAGCACGATTAAACCCTCGTTGCACTTGAATTAGCATGATTCAACACTCATTGCACATGATGTATCATGATACTATACTTTACCCAATGCATTGGAGCGCTATAAGGGCGCACCCTTCTTAAACATTTCATTTCATGCATAAGTGTGCCACATGGATCATAAAACATGGATTCATAAAACATAATAATTTATTCCACGATAAAGGAATGTGGAATTAATACATGAAACTTTATAATCAATAAGTAAATGTGCATAAAGGTGAATACCCTTGATGGAGAAATGAGCATGGTATTCACTACACAATGACATTGGCTTAGAGAATCGGTGCGATTTCGGCAGCGTAACGGCGTGATATAAGAATTCATAAAAATGGTTGATGAGAGAGAAAGGGGTTCCTCATCATATTTACATGTAATGGAAAGTAAGGAGGTAATACAGATACATGTCCCAACAATTTTAATGGAATTTAGATTCATGATACAAAATTATTTTCTTAAATGTAAAAGAAGAGAGAGAAGTTCCTTTCGGAATTTCGGCATAGTAACGGGTGTAAATGGGAGGCATTTAATGAGAGAGAAAGGGGTCTCCCATCATTCAAACAATAAGAGAGCAGTATGGGGGAGGTTCGAAACCATACCCCAACATTCAGAATTGAAATTAAAAGGGCAATACAACTTAAAGAAAATTGACAAAAATGAGAAAGGAAGAAAAAACCCTTACTTGGAAGTGTGCTTCCAAAGGATAGAGAGAGGCTTGTGAGAGGCTTATTGGGAGCTTGGGGCACCTTGGGAGGATTCTAGAGAGAGTAGGGCAGAGGTTGGACGAACTCCAAGGTATTTTAGTGAGGAGGAAGTGGGAGCTTGGGTGGGTTTATATAGGAAAAGGTGAGGGAATTCTTTGTTATTTAGGTTTGGGTCCCCTTACATTAAATTAATCCAAACCACAAACCATCCCATGGTTTTTGCCCATGGTTTTTGTCAAAGGTAATAGGAAAACAATATTTTATAAGGCCCAAGTCCGAACTTCTTAAAATAATAAGGTTTCTTATGTGGAGGTGAGTCACACTCCCATGGAAATTAATTTAAAAAGGCAAAGTGTTGAATAAGTTTTGAGGGGACCATTAATGCTTTGAAAAATATGTCAAACAAACCCAAAATCACTTTATTTTAATGGTAAAACATATATCGGCAGAACATAAGGATTATAGTATTTTATTATATCACCATTGGGTCATTATGATGTCATAAAACACATTATATATTTAAACGGTATTTAATTTTTACCCAAAAATTTGGCTGTCTCAGAAAATTATGAAAAATTCACCGTTGGATAATTTCGACATCCTAATTCCAGAAATGACATTTATTTTATCTAAAAAAATTTCTAAATATGTTAATTTTCACTTTTAAAATAAAAACCAACATTTATAAAAAATTCACGGGTTTTGACAGAAATGGCTTTCAAACCTTAATAAAAATTTTAATTGCATTCATAAAATTATAAGATCATTTATATTTAATAAAAAATTAATTTAATAATAATAATATTATTTTATTTAAATATTATTTAATTCAAAAATCCCTTAATTTAATAAAATAGATTTCTCAACTAAATAATAACTAAAAACACCATTTGTACTTTAAAAACTATTTACAATGTATCAAAAATGACTAGAAATTATATTCATTATTATATACAAAAATAATTTACATGAACATAGTACTACTTATTTGTTACATAACCCCTTAAAACAGCCACATAAGACCTAAGGGTAAGGTGTGCGATGGTGATAGACTCTTGGGGTGGCTCGGATA
The DNA here is from genome assembly GCA_963277665.1 of Viscum album. Lineage (NCBI taxonomy): Eukaryota > Viridiplantae > Streptophyta > Magnoliopsida > Santalales > Viscaceae > Viscum > Viscum album. The sequence continues at coordinate 1,967,584,211 of OY728165.1, read as the reverse complement.
ACATCGCTCGAGTGGTAATCTCTATCAACTTCCACTTTTCCCGTAGACGGTCCCGTTCAAGCTTGACATGGTGAAGCTCATCTTGGGCTTGGTCAAGGGAGAAGCCCAAATATGCCACCTCTTTTCCGAGATCCAAAAAATGGGCTTCATATGGGGCAATTCTACTGGATGAGGCTATCGCTTCTTTTTTCTGAGTAAATTGGATTTGTTAAGGTCCTATATTTATACTAATCATGTGATCACTGTTCAATGACTATATTAACAATGGTCAAAATTCTTAACATAAAACCAAAGAAGTTGACATCTTATAAATTTTTTTTTCATAAAGATACATTTAACTGGATCAAGAGGGATTTTCCATTAATGAAACTTTGGGTTGTTACATTATACAAGACATCCAATAATTATGAATTGAATTCATATAGTTTTGGTCATTATTCAACCATGATATTTTGTGTTGACATATCAATAGATGCATTTCATTCCCAATTCATTGATTAAATTGAATGTGTTTCAGTTTCTTACCTTGCTATGTTGTTTTTTTCTTATCTAGTTATTTATATGGAATGTATTTTATCTTATTACTTTTCCATATTTTTATGCACTTCCCTCTTATTTATTTGATTATATGGTATGTGTGTTTGTTATTTACCAAGAAACAATTATGATTCTCATTGATTCATTATTTATTCTACAATAATTTACAATGACTATGAATTTGAGGTCACCCTTACTTTTTTTATTTTCCCTAGGAATCCAAGAAGCATACAATGAAAGATATACAGGGATATACTAGGTGAAATAAAGTTATCCTTATAGTTATTAATTTTAAAAAAATTATTTTGTAATTAATATATTGATTTGTAATACAAGACTCGTGTATGTAATTGGTTTACCAAGACTACTAAAATATTCAGTCCTTCCGGATTTGATTCCTTATAATCATGACAATTTAATAGTAGCATAAACAAGCTTTGAGGTTTATGGGGCCAGGTCGCTACAATTGGAGCTAGATTTTGGTTTTCATAATTATTCATATTCTTCATGAGTGATCTTGGATCCCATTAAAAGTTTTTTAAACTTATCCCTAAATTTCTTATGTATTTTTTAATTTTTAATAATATTAATATTTAAAAATTCTATTTTATCATTTAATTCCTTCATCATATATTATTTTTAATTCAAAAAGTCATTTTTAGAATTGGATTAATATAAATCTCATTAATATTTACATTCTAGATTTGAAGAAGAAATTAATATCATATTGGCCTATTATTTTCTTGACCCAATTTTTTCACTTGAATACAAGTATTTGATATAGATTCATCCACATATAATCACTCACCTTTCCACATTTTTTATTTTCTTATTTTTTTCTTTCAACTTTTGGCATTCATTTTTTTTATTCCCTTTCCTTCTGTATTCAAAAAATGTTACTATAGGAACTTCCTTAACAATATTATTACCTTTTTACTACTCTAGTTTTATCCCTATGATAATAAACTATATTTATCATCATGTAACATTTATTAATATTGTAATATCCAATAGTGACTTGAGAAAACACATATATATCATTTCTCTATAACTCATAATTTGATGAGTAAGGAGTAACATTCGTTTCTTATTTTAATAAAACACCTTTTATTTTTAAAGATTATTCTTCATTAATTATTATAAAATATAACTCATATTGGAATAAAATTCAAATAATATCATAAAGATTATAATCAGTAATATTCTTACCTTCACAATTTCTATGTTCATAACATAACATTTTTTCATAATGCTCTTAATTATCATTCAACTAAAATAATACTTTTCTTTAGTTTACCTTTTAAAAAATAATTATGTTTAAAATATAGGTAAAATGATTGAATAATCAACTCACTATTTTAATTTCACCCATATATATATATATATATTCTACCCCTATAAGAATGATCTTAATTCTAAACAATTTATTACAACCATAATGAGTTATTTGGAATATTCTACACATATCATGTTTTTTTACATTATAAAATGTGAGTAAATAAATTATTATTAATAAAAAAATAAAGTATGTTAATGATATTATAATTTAGTACATATTTAAATGTATCCACACTAGTAAAAATATCTAGATTACTCTTCAATATTTTATTAGATTTTACCACAGATTTCCAATGGTCAATACTTTGTTATTTTAATTATTATTCTATCTAAATATTCCAATATCCATAATCCCTACTATAGAAAAATGGTGGTCTTTGTGGAGAAAAAAAAACAACAAAATATGATCTTACCATCTCAATTAGATCTTTTCAATATATGGTTAAATCTAGTATATGGTTGAAATAAAACATATATAATAAAAATATAATGATCCTTTCAATGTCTAAGATATAATACTAATTATTTTCCTAGTACATGATATAATTGAATGGTAAATATGGGGTCAATGGACCCTTTTTTAAAATTTTAAATAATTATCATAGTTAAGTTAAATTGTAACAAAAAAATGAACAAAATAATTTTTATAAAATTTTGAAATAATTATATCTTATTTCTACACATTACACTCTCAATGAGATAATATAAAACCCACTATAAATGTGGATGAACTTTTGAAATAATTTATAACAATTTTCTATACTTTTTTCACTCATAGAGGCATAGCCCCAATCTTTCCATTTCAACACTTGGAGGTACTACCTAGAACCGTCCAACTAACATAGAGGAAAAATACCTTTCCTCTGTCTAGGAGAATGTTCATCCAAATACCCTATATTATTATAGATATTTAAAAACCACACAAATTTTATTGGTGTAATATAAAATAGAAACTATGATCCTTATTTTAAATGAGAAAGCATAATAAAAAAATTATTCATAAAAAAAGATAGATATAATTTACTAAAATAGAAACTAGATAGACAATGAGAATATAAATGTAAAGGAAAGTATAGATAACATCATCAGTAAATTATATTAATGATGAAGACCAGTCAATAGTGTTGTAATAATCATTAAAATGGTGAGTATTATACTACTATATTAGTATCATTGACATTTTATTTTATTTTTGATTGGTTATATCATAAGATTTTTATATTGTTTCTTTATGAAAAATAGAATCAAAAAAATAATTAATTGTATTTATTATTTTGAAAATGTAGTGGCCATGTATATGAAAATAAGTAACTATAATTTTCCAGGGTGCATCTTTCCCAAAGAATAAATCATATGTATTTTCTATTTTCTCTACATTCAATGATAATCACATTGATTCTATTTAATAATATGTATATAATAACATATTTTGTAGTGTAATTTGTTATAATGTGAAAAGATCAGCACATCAATTAATATTCCCATAACAATCAACATTAAATTATTTAGAAAACTCATATGAAGACATTTGATAAAAAACCTTTATATTACAAAAAAGTAAAATGTAAAACTGATGAATGTCACTACTAAAAATTTGGACTATAGCCACGGACCTATAGACACAATTTTATAGGTCCGTGGCTATAGGTTTCATACTGCCACAGATTTTTTTCCAATCCGTGGCTAAATCCACGATTCCGTTTTTTCCCCAATCCATCGGGCTTCCTCCATGTCTCGTGTTTCCTCCTCCCCGATCCCTCCTCCTCACCATGCCCTCCTCCTCCACGACGCCTCCACGCCGCGCCCTCCTCCTCCCCGACGCCTCCTCGCCGCGCCCTCCTCGCCGCACCCTCCTCCCCGACACCTCCTCGCCATGACCCTCCTTCCCGACGCTACCCTCACCAGCAGCACCTCTCCAGCGATTCTCCATGGCGGATGAACTCCCCTCCCTTGTGATCCCTCGCTAGCCGCAACCTCCCCTCCCTGCGCGCATGCCTCCGGTGCCCCACCTCCCTGCGCGCACGCCTCCGGCGCACCTCCTTGTTGGCCGGTCCACCTCCGGTGACCGGACCCCTCCTGGTCGAGCCCTCTTAGCACCGCCACACCAACTCCACCTTGGGTAGACCCTCCATCTTTACTAGGTTTTTGATCATTATTATTTTGGGAGATCCAAACGATGGCGCCCAGTCCCATCCTCCGTCTCCCCCACTTCCTCATCCTGCTCTCCCCGCTGTTCTTCACACGCCTCGCTGCGCCATACTCGCATTCTATCATCGACCACATTCCTGGATTCGAAGGCCCCCTTCCCTTTTATCTCGAAACCGGGTCAGTCACCAACACACCCACTCTTCGCTTCCATTCCTCTCTATCTACTGTGAAATACATGTGGAGTGGGTGAGGGAGCTTGTAGGTACATTGTTTTGGGTGAATCCGAAGACGTGCAACTCTTCTACTACTTCGTCAGATCTCAGAATGAACCAAAGAATGACCCGCTCATGCTTTGGCTCACGGGGGGCCCTGACTGCTCATCCTTCACTGCCCTAGCTTACCAAATCGGTAGGCTTCGACTCCCCTTCCCTTCACAGCTCTGTGCTTGTTTCGTCTAAAACCAGAGAAGGTGAATCAATTACTCTGTATGCGTGGAAAATGTAGGTCCAGTCTCTTTTAAGACGGAGTGCAGTAGAGTTCTACCCACTTTGTTTTTCAATCCAAATACATGGACAATGGTATTATTAATTTGTTATCCTCTGCTGATCAAAGAAAGAAGTGACCTATATTGTTATTTTTCTTCAACTTCAGGTATCGAGTATCATATTTATAGATTTTCCAGTTGGTATTGGATTTTCATATCCAACAACTCTCGTAGATGCGTATTCCAGTGACTCTTTTGCAGCAAGCCAACTTAACAAATTCTCAAGGAAGGTGCAATGGACATTTCCCTGTTCAATTCAGTCTTATTTTCTGCTGTATAATTACGCAACCATTGAGATGGGTGGCCTTTTTATAAATGTTTCAGTGGTTGAAAGATCACCCAGAGTTCATCTCAAATACCTTCTATGTCGGTGGAGACTCTTATTTTGGAATCATTGTTCTGCCAACCTTCATGAAGATATTAGAATGTAAAACAACCTCAATTAATCGTGCTATCTTTTTCTCGCTGGTTTCTCTAAGATCCAAACTTGAATGAATCATGTTCCTACTTTTTTTCCTTCCATTTTCCTAGATAATGATTTTTCATGTCTTTTAAGATGAAAAATACTTTTCCTTCACATGGGTGATTCAGGAAATGATGAGGGTATGCAACCCACTATCAATCTCGAGGTTTGTCATGAAAAAAAAATTCATGCAATCATTCTATAAAATCTTTTCATAATTTTAATTTTTGGATTTGGGTTAATGTAAAAATTATATAAGAAAAATGCTTGATTTCAGGGATATTTACTCAGAAACCCTATAACAGATCGGTTCATTGAAGGCAATTATGCAATTCCATTTGCTCATGGAGCGGCCCTTATTTCTGATGAGCTCTATGAGGTAACCATTGCTAGAGTTCGATCAATACTCAATTGATATTATTTAATTTTAATGTTCAAAACAATTTTCAATTTCAATCAATGAGGAGAAATTGCAAGGAAAACTATGTCAACATAGATCCCAACAATAAACTTTGTTTGGAAGATATGAAGAGTTTCAACACGGTTTGTGATTTCCACTTAATTTCTATATATACCATAACAATTTTAATTGTTAAAACATAGCCCTTTCTTGGTATTTTCAGTGTATTGAAGGGATTTCTACGTATCAAATTTTGGAATCAACCTGCCTAACGTGACCCTCCTTCCCGACGCTACCCTCACCAGCAGCACCTCTCCAGCGCTTCCCCATGGCGGACGGCCTCCCCTCCATTGTGCTCCCTCACCAGCCATGGCCTCCCCTCCCTATGTACACGCCTCCAGCGCCCCACCTCCCTGCGCGCACGCCTCCGGCGCACCTCCTTGTTGGCCGGTCCACCTCCGGTGACCGGACCCCTCTTGGTCGAGCCCTCTTAGCACCGCCACACCCTCTCCACCTTGGGTAGACCCTCTATCTTTGCTAGGTTTTTGATCATTTTCTCACATAAACATACATTTCTAGAATATTCCACCCATTTCACTAAGTAGGTACGCATAGAACACAAATTAATTATTAATTATTACCTTAAATATCGAAGGTTCGAGATGGGTCTGAGGTATTATATTTAGTTGATTTTTATTATCTTATGCCTTCTAGCCTTCTTGGATGAGGTCATAAATGGTTATTGGTGAGATTTTATTATCTTGTAAAATTTTGTTAAGTGGAGCTTCGATTTCTATAGTTGTTACCTAGGGTGTCTTCTTAATAAGAAATGAAATTCTAGGATGTTCATTTTTTATGAGGACCAGTTTTAGGGGCCTCATTATGAAAATAATAGGTTATTTTCAATCCTTGTATAAGGCCTGGTCATTCGAATCCTAGATAAATGGAATCCTAGAACATGTTACCATTGTGAAAAAATTGGTCATCTCAAGAATTTTTGCAAAACAAATTTCCTTATGCAGTAAGGTAGGATCCACACTCACCATGTTTTTTATCATTCATTTTGATTCTTCTAATGGTGTTAAATCTTAACATAAGTCCAAATGGTATGTTTATGTGTCCAAGAGTGATGAGGGGGATCTAATACTGAATTTCTTTATATTGTAGAGTATGCACTAAAAGAATCTATACCATGTCCAGCTACTATAAAGGTATGGTGTTTATTTTTTATCTATATGTTGTTAGAGTTAATTGGTATTGAAGTTACTCATTCTTTTATATCATCAATTTTAGTTGAAATTTAGTTCTTAAATCCAAATACTATATAATTCTTGTTGGATCCATACATACCTTTAGTAAAGAGGTCCATGTAATGTTTTAAATTTCATGTGTGTTATGTGATGGTTTCCAACTTTGAAGTGGTGTGGGATCTCTTAGTGCATGATCTGGAGGTATTTGACATTATTATTTGAATAGATAGAATGATCGGTGTTATGTACTAGATTGAATTTTCTCATTTTTGAGTTCAGTTTAAATCTCTTTTTGGGGTATCTCTTGTCTTTTAGGGTAAGTGGGATTCTAGATTTGGGATAGTAGGGTGGGTGTCCAGACGGGGGAGGGGGTGTCCAGATAGGGGGGAGGTGTGTCCAGACAGGGGGGAGGTGTCCAGACAGGGGGGGTGTCCAGACAAGGGGGGGTGTCCATACAGGGGGGTGTCCAGCAAGGGGGGTGTCCAGACAGGGGGGGTGTCCAGACAGGGAGGGTGTCCAGACAGGGGGGAGGTGTGTCCAGATAGGGGGGGGGGGGTGTCCAGACAGGGTGGTGTCCAGACAAGGGGGGGTGTCCAGACAGGGGGGAGGTGTGTCCAGACAGGGGGGTGTCCAGACAGGGGGGGGGGGTGTCCAGACAGGGGGGTGTCCAGACATGGGGGAGGGGACTGGTAGTCTACACATACCCATGAATGATGATTTTATTTTCATGTGTGGTAGTGAAGGAAAATGAAACACGTTGTTTTATAGAGGTGGTAATCCACACAACACAAGAATTACTATTTACGTTTACTCACAAGAAGCCTAAGGCAACATAATGTTCTAGGGTTGGATAGCCCCTGGAAATTCTAGAAGAGGATACACATCATTGTTTCTGAATGGGGGAAAGTCCCCCTTTCTGTTATTTCTCAGTTTCACTTTTTTAATTGGAGCTTCTCAACTCTCTCTTGTTGGAATGGTTGGTATAATAAACTTGATTTATAGTGAGATGGATCCCCAACCTAAAATAATCTTACCTGGTTTGTAATCCTTTCATTATAGGGTATGAATCTTTTATACTGATGTTTATATGTTGAGAAGGTGTGTGCTCTGACAATTGCATAGAGAGAGCAGCCTGAGAAAATCTAGCTGCAAGTCTGTCATCCATATCAACTGTTTTTAATAATTCTGAGGTAATGAACTCCAAAAGAGGGATTCAAACTGCAGATTTAAAGAAAAAGAGAGAATATAATCCGATGCCTCTTTGAAAATTAAGGATTCTTTAGAAAAATCACTTAGTATTTCCACACTATTAGAGTTACCAGTTTCAGCATGAACACATCCTTGGGAATCTTATTCCTCTACTAATTCTTCCTAGGATTTACAAGTAGCAGAATTGTTATCCCAGGTGACATCTTTTTAACCTTCTTTGTATTTTTTTCTAACATAGTGTTTGGTATTAATATTTTTCCCTTTCAGAGCATCTTTCAACGAAGTATTAATAGAAGATGGCTTGCAGAATTTCTGTACAATTTTGTACTTATCAGGGGGTCTAGGGGGGGAGGTAGGGGTGTCTGGGGGGGGGGGGGGGTCCATGGGGGGTGTCTAGGGGGGAGGGAGGGGTGTCCAGGGGGGTTTTCTAGGGGGGAGGGAGGGGTGTCTAGGGGGGTTGTCTAGGGGGGAGGGGGGATGTGAAGGGGGTGCAAGGGGGGATGTGCAGGGGGGTGCAAGGGGGGATGTGCAGGGGGTGCAAGGGAAGCTATACAGGGGGTGGCAGGGGGGCAGGGGGGTGATCCTCGCATTTGGAATCTCTCAAATAAAGAGTCGTTAAACTCTTTTATTTTCTTAATATTCACTTCTAACTAAGCATCACTGACATTCATGGATACTTTATGCAATTTCTCCAAAGCATGGATCACTTTTTTAACAACATTTTCAAACACTTTTCACATAAACTCTTTGCAATTATTCATCATCTTTAAAAAATCTTTCATTGCAGGGGTGGGGGGGGTGTCCAAACATGCATTCTGTTTTCATTATTTTTTTTGTTCTATTGCATTCTATTTTTTCATTCTATTTTTGATTAGTTATTATTTTTGTTTTTTCTATTGCATTCTTTTTTTTGTTTTTTTGTTGTTTTTAAATTTCTGTTGTTCTGGAAACATGCATTCTATTTTTTTTTCATGTGCCTCAACAATCCCCATGACGAGATGTCAACACAATTCATCCTGCTCCAGGACGACACCCTGCGGCGGTTACTCCTCCAGGACGACACCCCTGCGGCGGTCACGCCGCGGTCACCCCGCGGTCACGCCGCGGTCACGCCGCGGTCACGCCGCGGTCACGCCGCGGTCACGCCGCGGTCACGCCGCGGTCACGCCGCGGTCACGCTGCGGTCACGCCGCGGTCACGCCGCGGTCACGCCGCGGTCACGCCGTGGTCACGCCGCGGTCACGCCGCGGTCACGCCGCGGTCACGCCGCGGTCACGCCGCGGTCACGCCGCGGTCACGCCGCGGTCACGCCGCGGTCACGCCGCGGTCACGCCGCAGTCACGCCGCGGTCACGCCACGGTCACGCCGCGGTCACAGCCTTGGCCCTGCTCCAGGATGACACCCTGCGGCGGTTACTCCTCCAGGACGACACCCTGCGGCGGTCACACTGTGGTCACACCGCGTTCATGCCGCGGTCACACCGTGGTCACGCCGCGGTCACGCCGTGGTCATGCCGCGGTCACGCCGCGGTCACGCCGCGGTCACGCCGCGGTCACTCCGCGGTCACGCCGCGGTCACGCCGTGATTTGGCCCTACTCCAGGACGACACCCTGCGGCGGTTACTCCTCCAGGACGAAACCCTGTGGCGGTCACACCGCGGTCACGCCGCGGTCACGCCACGGTCACGCCGCGGTCACGCCGCGGTCACGCCACGGTCACGCCACGGTCACGCCATGATTTGGCCCTGCTCCAGGACGACACCCTACGTCGGTTACTCCTCCAGGACGACACCCTGCGGCGGTCATGCCGCGGTCACGCCGCGGTCACGCCGCGGTCACGCCGCGGTCACGCCATGATTTGGCCCTGCTCCAGGACGACACCCTATGGCGGTTACTCCTCCTTAGAGAAACATTGAATGGTTAGCTCTATAATTTTTCATATTTCCTCATTCCTAAACTATATCTCCTCTCAGCGCTGCCTCTCATCCATCTTTCCACAAAACGTGCATAGCAGGTGGTACAAAGGCTTAATTCAACTGAAAACATTGGTTTGGAATTTTCTGGAATATTTTATTGTACATGTATCACATAATATTTGTTCGGTAATTCTTCTTTTTCCTCATCCTCTTCACATGTTGTCCGAACCAGATCATCCTCATCCTCTGCACATGTCGTCTGAACCGGATCAGCCTGTTGTGATGGAAATTCAATGTCTGCTTTTGGATGTTTTAGATGAAATTCCTTCCATAATTCCCTCATCTCATGTAGCACTCATTGGAGGAGGATGATCACTACCAAGTTGAGTTTTAAAGGCTGCACACAATCTTTTTGATGAAATTCCAAAGAGGCTGTTCTATTCTGAGGGCCTATTTCATGCTGGAGTTCCCACATTTCCCCCATAAGCTGGCAAAGGGAGGTCTGTTTGGGCCTATGCAAACAGGGCTTGTTTGTTATGGACAAAGATGCAACTGGAGACCTAGTTTTCTTGAAGAGTTTCCATGAAGGGTCTTCACTGTAGAGGAGACTAGCTCTGGTCTGTATTTGGTAGTTGCTTCCATAATGGTTCCCACAACCGTTTGACTGAATTTCACACCAAACCAAGCCCTGCTAGTGACTATTTTTTGATGCACTATAAAAATCCCATGGCCAACCCACCAAAATCAAACCAGCTATTCCAGGGCCATTTCCACTCTCACTAAAAAATCCAAACTCAAGCCCTACTACAATTCCAAGCTCCCACTTCAATTTAGCCACTATGAACTCCTTCCCAGTCCCCCACCATTTTTCAATCCACCTAGGCAACCCATCCACAACTTGACCACCAATCAGGCCTACCCACCTCTCAAATTCTAATCCACCAACCCCACATTTTCCACCAGGCATCCCACTTTAAAACCATTCCAAACCTCACCCAATTCTAAACAATTAAACCAGACCCCTTAACATTTGAAGCCCTCATCTAAATTCCTGTTCCAACTCACTTATTTTAGACCCAATCAGCCCTGCCACTTCAGAAAAACAAGAGTAGCCTACTTAAAATCCAGTCCAACTTAGTTTACTTCATGCTTGCCCCCATGAGTCCACAGCCTCACCTCAACCAAATTATTAACCACCTGGACACCTGTAAGCCACAAGAGGAGAGAGAAGGTTTATAGATTTTTTTTGTAATATTTTATTCCATTGGAAGAGAATTTGTTGGATGCTGCCACTTGTAATGAGGTACTTAATTTCCTCTCCCTCTTTCTTCCATTAAATATTAGACAGATCCTATGTAAAAAAATCATTCTCCACCTCCGGGGAAGGAACTCTCAGCTACTGTTCTTCTATTATTCTTCATGATGATGAATAAAATTCCCCAAGTATATTGGGAAAATTTTATTCATTTTTCTTCATTTACTTCTTCTTACTTACTGCTGATTTCAGCAGCCGGATTTGGTCTTTTAGCAATAGCCCATGACATCCATCCGTTATCTAGGGGGTCCAGTGGGGGGGGGGGGTCTATCCTGGGGTGTCCAGGGTCTGGGGGGGCTGTCCTGGGGGTCTGTCCATGGGGTGTCTAGGGGGTCCAGTGGGGGGGGGGGGGGTCTGTCCTGGGGTGTCCAGGGTCTGGGGGGGGTCTGTCCTGGGGGGTCTGGGTTTGGGGGGGGGGGTAGGTTCTGGGGGGTGTCCATGGTCTGGGGGTCTGTCCAGGTTCTGAGGGGGGGGGGGGTCCGTCCTGGGGTGTCCAGGGTCTGGGGGGGCAGGCCTGGAAGGGGTGTCCAGGGTCTGGGGGGTGGTCTGTCCTGGGGTGGGGTCTGTCCTGGGGTGTCCAGAGTCAGGGGGCAGGGGGGTCAGGGGGTAGGGGGAAGGGGTGTTTAGCAGGGGGAGGGGTGTCCAGCAGGGGGAGGGGCTGTCCAGGTAGGGGGAAGGGGTGTCCAACATGGGGGAGGGGTGTCCAGGGGGGTGGTCCAGGGGTGGTGGTCCAGGGGGAGGGGTGTCCAGTAGTGGTGTCTATTGCTGGTATTCTTTTTTGGACTTCAACAGATTATGCAAGGACTCGGCGAATGGTCCTTCAAAAGATTATGCAAGGACTCAGTGAATGGTTCTTCCACTTCTTCCTCTTATCCCCCAAACTGTAACTCTCTCTCTCTCTCTCTATACTTATTTCTCTCAATATAGAAATTTACCATTGTACCTTCTTGTTTTTCTCCTCTCTCAATTTTATTCCTAACAAAATGTCTGTCCTCTGTTTCTATCAACCTTCAGCACACCTTCTATACATCTTTAACTTGTATTCCTTCCACCTATTTCGCAAATAATATGTGCCAAGAAATGTATGTTCTGTGTTGTTCTCAGTGGATATAGCATGGTTATACCAACGGATAAAAATTCATCCGTGGATATATGTGCGATTTGGCCAATATTCTCTCGGGATCCTCCTACGGAACCCTCCCCGACTCACTCCCCTCCCCCGATGCACTCCCCTCCCCGGACGACCGCGCCTCCCCCCCTCCCCGGACGACAGCGCCTCCCTCGACACTGAAGAACTCCCCTCCTCCCCCGACGCACTCCCCTCCTCCCGACGACCTCTCCTCCTCGAACGACCACGCCTCCCCCGACGGACTCCCCTCCTTCGGTCACCATTAATATATTTGAGGGCTAACTTGGATTCTCCCTTCATATCCATTTGGGGGAAATAAATATCATCTGATAACTGATGACCAGTAATGAGAGCCTAATAATTTGCCTCATCATCATTGAAACCTTATAAAAACAGGAAAAAGTATGATTGGACGTCTTGTGTTGGTGTGATAAAGACAACCACCTGGCCTACTCAATTAAGATTGGAATTATTAAGAATTATTTCAGTAGATCTTTGAAAATCACCATCAAAATATGTTTTCTAATACTCTTTGACATGATCTACTAAGAGGGTATCCTCATTTGGGAAATCAACATTCAGGGGTAGTTCTTCAGGGGTGGATGTGTGTCCAGTGGGGCTATCCAGTTGGGGCATGGGGGCTGTCCAGTGGGGTGTAGGGGGCAGGGGGTAGGGGTGTCCAGCAGGGGGAGGGGTGTCCATCAGGGGGGAGGGGCTGTCCAAGCAGGGGGAGGGGTGTCCGGTAGGGGGGGAGGGCTGTCTAGGGGGTGAAGGGGGTGTCCAGTGGGGTTGTCCAGTGGGGCTGTCCAGTTGGGGCATGGGGGCTGTCCAGTGGGGTGTAGGGGGGGCATGGGGGACTAAGGGGGGCATGGGAGGTGTAGGGGGGTGTTCAAGGGGGCTGTCCAGAGGGTTGTAAGGGGGTGCAAGAGGGTTGTCTAGGAACCTAAGCCCATGCAGGTTATGAATGTCTCTATAGAGAAAATGCAGTGCTGTCCAGATCTGGAAAATATCATAAAACATCCCAAAGATACTTCACAGGCACCAGGTATAACTATTTCAACACCTATAGATAGTGAGAATGGTGCTATAAAATCTGGTAACTCTATTTCAAATCATAATTCCAATGTTTTGTTTAATGCAGTACTACATGAAATGCAAGAAGATTTTATCTGAGGATGAGCATGTGTGACCATGATTTCACCAAGCAGTTTGTTTAGTTGATAAAAAGTTTTTCTGGTAATGTTTTCCAATTTCAAATATGTTTTATTTTATTTCCATAAACATTTTATAGTTTATTCTGTTTTATTTTCCAGACTGATTATATGTATGTTTTTTTAGATTACTCATATATAGCAACTTCTGAATTTTGTTTCAAGTGTTTCCCAAGTCCTACTAAGAACCTATAGTATGGGGTGGTCCTACTAAGAACCTATAGTATGGGGCCAGTGTCCAGTAGGGGTGCAGTGTCCAGCAGGGGTAAATATGCAGGGGGAGTCTAGTGTCCAGGGGGGAGTCCAGTGTCCAATAGGGGTAAATATGATTTGGGCATCCCAAGAACTAGTTTCCAGGGGGGATTCCTGTGTCCAGCAGGGGTAAAGGGGGGATGGTAGGGGTGGGGGGGGGGGAGTATGGGTACAGTGTCCAGCAGGGGTAAATATGCAGGGGGAGTCTAGTGTCCAGGGGGGGAGGGAGGGGGGGGTGCTGTCCATGGAGGGGGGGGGGGGTGCTGTCCAGGCAGGGGGGGTGTCCAGTAGGGGGGAGGGGTGCTAAACATGGTCTGTAAATCTGATGTAGTTCAGTCTGTTCCTGTCTTATCTCATGCTGCTAAACATGTCAGAATTGGTGAATTGGTACCTATTAAACCTGAATCTGGCAGTGCTGAAGATGTTGTGGTTATCAGATCAGATAAACTTGGTTATCAGATCAGGGGGAAGGGGGACTAGCAGAGGACTGACAGGGGGCCTAGAAGGGGGCCTAGCAGGGGGCAGGGGGACTAGTAGGGGGCAGGGGGGCTGGCAGGGGGCAGGGGGGGCTGGTAGGGAGACTAGCAGGGGGCACTGGCAGGGGGTGGCAGTGGGGGACTGGCAGGGGGCAGGGGGGGGGGGGGGCTGGCAGGGGGGTGGCAGGGGGGACTAGCATGGGACAGGGGGGGGGGGGGGGGAAGGTAGGGGGACAAGTAGGGGGGGTCGCAGGGGGGAGGGGTGTCCAGGCAGGGGGGAGGGGTGTCCAGGCAAAGGGGCTGTCCAACAGGGGGAGGGGTGTCCAGGCAGGGGGAGGGGCTGTCCAGCAGGGGGGAGGGGCTGTCGAGCACAGGGGGGAGGGCTGTCCAGCAGGGGGGGAGGGGTGTCCAGGAAGGGGGAGGGGGGGGGGGCTGGCAGGGGGACAAGCAGGGGGCAGGGGGGGGATGGCAGGGGGACAAGCAGGGGGGGACTAGCAGGGGGCAGAGGGGGACTAGCAGGGGGCAGGGGAGACTAGTAGGGGGTGTCAGGGGGCAGGGGGGACTGGCAGGGGGGTGGAAGGGGGGACTGGTAGGGGGGTGGCAGGGGGGGACTGGCAGGGGGTGGCAGGGGGTGGCAGGGGGGTGTCTAGGGGGGTGTCCAGGGGATGTCGAGGGGGTGTCCAGGGGGTGTCGAGGGGGGGGGGTATTTTTTTTATGGATTTGGACACCCTATATCCACGGTTTAAACCGTGGCAATTAAGTCTGTCCGGCCTTTAGTATAGCCACGGTTGTAACCGTGGCTCTAGGTATACAGCCACGGTTTGAACTGTAGCTCTATACCTAGAGCCACAGTTGCAACTGTGGCTATAGTGTTAAAGCCACGGGTTGGAACCATGGATATAGGTCTAGGCCTATAGCCACGCCAAACTTAGCCATGGTTTGAGGAACCGTGGCTATTACCTATAGCCACGGTTTTAGGGCCTATAGCCACGGTTTAGAACCGTGGCTATAGCCCGAATTTCCAGTAGTGTATGAATGTGGTGAGAATATAAAAAACATGTTATCCATTGAAATTGTAATCCAATTAATATTACAATATATCTGAAAAAAATTCCACTTAATCAAAACAATTAATGTGGAATTATGTAAAAAAATAAATTTAGAAAAAAATGTATAGAAAATATGCAACAAATAGATATTTGAAGATATATTCAAAAGAAGGTACATTTAATGATTTATAAAAACAATCTATTAAGACAAATGAATCAAATATTACATTATAAATAGCTTATGTCTTTTAATTTCATATGACATTTATCATCCCTTAGGACTTTATATATCATAATACTTTGAGTGAGAATCGTATGACTTAATATGTATGAATTTAGTTTAGTTATATAAAATTATAGTGTATGACATTATAAATGATTCATTACACTTTTTTTATACATAAGAAATTTATTTTTTATGAATTTAAAATAAAAACATACAAATTTTAAAAATCTGTATGATCTTTAGATAAGCTGTATAAATTTATAGTTTATGAGTATAGATTTTCCAGTAAATTTAAATTCAAAACATACAATATTTATTAAAACATATGAACATAGAAAAATCATATTAATTTAAAAAAATATATCATATGACATTGACTTATCATATGACATTAAAAAATATTATAAGACTTTGAAATACAATATGTATGAATTTTTTAATAAGATTGAAAAATTCATTATATGATGGATTTTCCACAAAATTAGTTGATAATATATATAAAAAATATGAAGAATATTGAAATTAAAAATAATAAAAATAATAAATTATTATAAAAAAAAATATCTTACCTCATGTTATATGGAATAAATAATAAGTTATATATTATGAAAACATAATAATTTTTTTTTGAATGGAGCCACTCAACAATACCAAAATTAGAAGTTATATAATTTACCATGCCTTGTCACTCACATAATGGGATGTAATTTATTTGTAACCAATATATTTCATCACAATGTCACTTCTTACAACAAAATTAATTTTTATTGTTATTAAAATTTAAATAACCAAAGTACTCATCCATGATGTTTAAAGAAATGACATGAAAATTATAAATCTTCAAGGGGGAATTTCTAATCCTTAATAAGACGGCGATATCTGAAATTATTTTGGGTCACTATTTCAATGTTATTAAATGTCCCCACTTACATGGATACAAGTTATATATTTAACATTATATTCATTTTTAACTACATATATGCTAAAATTATACAATCAAACTTCATGACAACCTCTAAAATATAATTAATGATTTTAAATGTCATTATTAAAAAAATCAATCCCATAAAATATTTATTTAGATCTCACACTCATGGTAGAAATATTTACATATTTTATAAATATAAAATATCCCCAATAATTCCAAAATCTAGGAATTTTACCAAATCTCAATCCAAGGGTAAATACCATATTACTAGTACAACAGAAGCCTCATTTTTTAGGCCAACCACTGAATTGAATTTTTCCTTTTACCCACTCTAATGGATTTGACATATGAAACTAAAAGATAAATGATGTATCACTTATTAGAAATATTTTTTTTCTATAATCATGTTTTCAACACACTTTTTTAGGATGATTAGGGTACTCAGTAAAAAAATAACTAATTTTAGGTATGTTTTTGGGGATAATTTTCATCAATATAAAACTAAATGAATTGAGTAAAACATACTCCTATAAAATTTATCTGGATATTTTTATAGTTGATAATTATTTATATAAGATTCAGAGTTACTAATATTATATTAAATGGGAGGATTTGAAAAATGAACATGATTTGACAATCAAGATTGATTCTCTTTTATCTATGATTGATGTCACTGCCAATGAAAACTATAAATTTTAATAGCATAAGAAGGGATATAGAGACATTGGTTTGTTTAATAAATTTAATAAATTAACAATGATTACATTTCAATTAGATAACATGAATTCTGATAGTGAAGTTATCACTATGAGGGAAAATCCTTAAGGGACACATTCTTCTATACTATTGGATATATTTTAATGAAATGATACTCTGGGCCACCTTGATTTGTTTCATATTTTTCATCAATATATCATATATGAAGATGTTATTTTTAAAAATTATTTTTCCCAATCAATATTATGTAAAATATTTTTTATCTTCTATGAAATTTGATATTTCACATACTCTAGATTTTTATATAGAAAAAATTTATCATACATTGTGATATTTTATCAGTT
Source organism: Viscum album (assembly GCA_963277665.1). Taxonomy (NCBI): domain Eukaryota; kingdom Viridiplantae; phylum Streptophyta; class Magnoliopsida; order Santalales; family Viscaceae; genus Viscum; species Viscum album. Next base: position 1,967,566,760 of record OY728165.1, on the reverse strand, counting down.
ATAATTTCATTAAGTTAGTCAATATATTTATATAGAATAAATTTATTCTTAGTTTCCTCACTATTTCTATAATAAATGAGTCCAATACTTAGAAAATATCATAATTTATGCTCATTACTATAGATAACACATTCTAAAAAATTATCAAAAAATTATTTACTAATAGACTATGAATGATTATTAAAAAAACTACCTCTTGTAATAAATTTTTATTTTTTTAAGGTAGGAATGTTCAAGATTATTTGGTGGTAGACTGTAAATGTGTTAATTATATAACAAACATAGAATATGAGGAAATATTTTTATAACATTCAAGGTTATGAGTATTTTAGACACAATGAAATATAGATTCATTATCACATTCATATAAAATTTGGATTCAATAATATCAATTTAAATTTTATTGGGACATGTTTACAAACTATGAGGCTCTATGTTTTTGTTAATAGGTTACATTATTGATATTTTTCATGGTCTAATGGGGTTAGGTAGGGGGACCCTCTCTCAATATATATTTTTCACTACAATTGGTTATCTTAGTGAGGTTTTGATAAAAAATGTATGATGATTGAAATATTTATCTAATTCATATAGATAAGGGGATAATATTTTTGACACACATATTCTATGTTAAGGAAATATTTATTTTCTACCATATATTATTTAAAATTTTAAATAACCACATGAAAATTTAAGAGAATAGTGGAATTATAGTTTGATGGGTTATTTACTAGATCAAGCCTCAAGTCTTTTTTTGGAAAGTTTTTTATTTGAATATACAGATTCTTATTATTTAGAGCATCTAATTAAATAATGGATCTCTTATCTTTAATTTACTTAACATTCCAATATTTTGTGAGAGGTTTAAAGTTATCTATACCAAGGAGATAATATCTTGTATTAAAATTTATCTTTCTAGTTGGAATATGAAAAATATATCTATGGTTTGTAGAATCAGAGTGGTTGATTTACTACTATTTCAAACATGATATATTATTTAATGATTTATATTTGGAAAATTTATTTGATAAAATTTGAAAATTATTTTTTAAAAAAATTTATAGACTATAAATATTATTTTTATGAAGATCGTGATTTCCCCTAGAAAAATTGTTATTTAATATGTTAAAATGCTCTCTTTTAAATTAAAAACCATTACATATCAAATGAGTCATATCATCATTATTTAATTTTAAGAATGTTAAAATGTATAATTATTAGAATCCTTCACTATCTTTAATCCCCTTTATAACCCTCAATGAAATAGATCTATTATAAAATTATTTTTCAATTTAAAACTGGCGTTTCATGAAATTCCATATTTAATTTCTAGTTTGACAACTATCTTTTATTTTCTGTCACTGATATTATGGAGGTTGGGTGTATCAGTCCTAATAGGTACATAATGGTGGAATATAATTAATTGATCAATTTATATCTTTTTTTAGTAAATGAATTTTTGATTACAAGTTCTTCCTTTTTGAGTATACCATGATTTTAGAACTGTTGATGGATTGAAATATTTCCAAAAATATCTACTACTTATTTATTAATAGAAGTATTCAATAAATATTTAAATAGATTATAACGTATATGAAATTATGGAATTATCTAACCTATTACAATTTTAACAATAAAAATTATTAAATAAGAATATAAATAGAGTTTTTCATCAACTAATTTTATATAAAACTCAGTTCCCTTTGAATTTTCTATAAAATAAAAGAGAATTATTCTATGTCATCATTTTATCAACTATATGTATTGTTAAGATATATAAATATTATTTTTATATCTATTAATTACCTATTATATTATATTATAACTTCATTAATCTATTAAAATTATATCTGGGAATTACTCTTTTAAATCTATTTAATATAGTTTTAATTATTGTTCCTTCAAAATAGGTAGATGTTCTAGGTGGATTTCGAATTTTGTTATATGTGATTATAGTTTTATTGTATATATGATTTCATACTATATATTATATCTATAATGATAAGATTCCATGATAAATGTGTTATATTAATATTCATTACATACTCTCTCTACTTCATATAGAAATTGTGTTTTAGGATATGTTAAAACATATAAGAATCCAATGGAGTTGTCTAGTAAACACCACCAGAAGACTGCATTAATGTTAACACTGATGGATAAGTTATGAATAAAAAATAGGATGTCAAGTATTATTATAATACATAGATTTATGGGTGAGGGGGTGATTTTATAACCATTTTGGATATCATGATATTGTTGATGAGAAGCCGGAATGGTTGATGCTAGTAATAGAATTGGGTGGGATTTTGGGCTATGATCATATTTTAGTGGGATATATACTATTAGATTATGTTCAATGCCTTCATTAAGATGAAAATAATTTCATGGAGGTGTTAGGAAAATTTCTTATATTTTATGAATTTTGTCATATTTATTTCATTTTTTCACATGAATTTCATGATGATTTTTTTTACTGACACACTTGAATCTTTGGGAAGTGTTTTTTTATCTTATAGTTTATGGTAAGAATAATCTAGTCCCTATATGTGTTACGAAGAGATAAATATAGATAAAAAAATACAATTGTTATTAGTTTTAATATATCATATTAAAAACCCTGAGATCTTGAAGGAACAGTATATTCGATAGTGTATACAACACGGAACACCAAGAATAAACAATCAATGAAATAATATTATTTAAATATTGTCTTTATTACCTAGACAATAAATTGGTTGTTATTAATATTTGTAACCACATTATGAAATAAATATGTTGTTCATAATAAATACTAATATATTAACTAAATATGAAGTCATAAACACTCAATTTTCAGTGATGTCATTTTATTTTTCAGAAATGTTTTTTCATAAAAAATGATTTTTATTCCTTCCTATGATAAAATATATAAAATTAGTTATTTCCAATTTTAAAAAACTTATTTGAAGAAACTATCATTAATTTTTTAATCCGTTTAAGTAATTATCTTATGATAAATTTTTGGGATTTTTCTGGAATGATAGATTTTTCAATGAATAGTGAAAACACTTCTTTTTATTGAGAAATTATTTTTCCCATGAATTAAAAAATACCATTTTGTTTTAAAATGATTTAAAAATAAAATTAGTTATATGATATTAGGAATAATAAAATTATGTTCATTGAAATCAATTTTATGTTTGAATTTGGAATAAAAATAAATTTTTATGTAAAAATGGAATTTATTAAAATACTATATTTTCATTGCGTTTGGAAATTTGATTTAAAATTAATTAATTTAACTTATATAAATTAAATAATGAAAAATGGATTCCAAATTTTGAATCAGGATGTCCCTATTTGGTAAATATTCCCATATTATTTTTGTTTAATATAAATTGTAACTATAGTAAATAATTGTCACTATGGTAAGGGTAAATTAGGAAATCAAGATTAAAAGTAATATTATAATGAATATAAAACCACATTAACATAAGACATAATATCATTGGATGAAAAGTAAAATATGTTATTCTCTTTATTTTATTATATTTAAATTTTTGACAACAGGAAAAACAGAGGCTATGTTTATTTATAAACATTTATTTGAAAGATAAATAATTATTTTTCATGTTTATTTGCTTCAAAAATTTTATGATGAAATAATTAACATAAATTCTTACACAAAACTTACAAAATATTTATTCAATTAATAAAGAAAATAAAATAAACAATTTTATGAATATTATAAGTGATAAAATTTGAATGAATTAATGCGTCCCACACATTTTATAGATATATATAACAATTTAGAGATGAATTAAATTATTATACTATAATTCCATCTTTTTTTTATGAATATAATGTAAAATTAAATGATTAGGCTAAAAATGAAATTAATGATATTTTATAATAAATTATATATTATGAAATGATTTAAAATTAAAAAAATATTATATTAGGAAAAATTAATGGGATATTGTTTAAAACATCATACATCGACCCTTTTTTGGTATTTTATATTTTTATGGTAACATTATGGACCTGTAAATAGTATAAAATATTAATATTGTGGTAATTTCCAAAAGGGTTAACAGGGGTCAAAACTAAAAGATAAGAGTGACCAAATAAGCAAAAAATTTCGGAATTTTACTCAATAATATTTTTTATACTCATCATAATATCTTATTTTTTATCACGACCCGTCCTCGGGGCCCGTGCCGTGACTACCCCAAGCCCGCCTTCCATAGGCCAGGGGCTGGCGACTAGCACCAAAGGCATAAATCCTGATAAAAAGGGAAGACATTGCCTTTATGATAGTAAAAAAACATAACAGAGTACACAAGCTGAAGTAAGCACAAAGTAATACTGAATACAAAGTAAGTGCTGAAAGGTAAATGAGCCAGAATACAAACCCAACTGAAAAGTACAGTACAACTGAAAGTCTAGTGCAATAACAGTAAAGTAAAGCAGCAACTACTGAGTCATCCTCTATGAATCCCACCTGAAGGGTGGGTATAGATAGTCTCCTCAGCACCTCAGATCCGTTCGTCCGCCCCGTGTACATCTCGCCAAGTGGTCCACCTCTGGGTACCGTCCACCTCTACAAGCCTCTACCACGATCAGCGCTGTCCGTCATCTGCAACCAACACAACGTAGTACGGGCATTGCCTGTGCAGGGTTGAGTATAACGATACTCAGTAGGGACCTCGAGACCCCCGAAGGTCTCCCAGAATCCACTAAGGATAAACTAAAAAGGAAAGATACAATCAATAAGTATCAACCAACTCTACTTAGGTATATGCCCATACATATACCTAACTCATCGATCCCAGTTCGGCTCCAACTCTCGAGCCCAAGCACAACCCAGTCCACTCAGAAAAGAAGTCAATCACACCGATGGTAATGATTGAAAGTCAAGACTCAACTCACATAGGTATACATATTTTGTAAAGTGATAAAGATGATCAGATGCAGTCACTGATTCATCTAAGCTAGCAGACCCACGTAGGATACTAGTCCATCCAAGCTGTCGGACCCATGTAGGATACTAGACCAACTACTCTATCGGACCCACGTAGAATACTAGAACAGAAGTCAAACCGTCAGAACCATAGAGGATACTAGTATGGTAGTCATCACTGTCGAACCCATAGAGGATTCGGGTACAGTTGTCGTTGTCATCAAACCCATGGAATATTCCAGTACATTTGCCATCATCGTCGAACCCACGGAGGATTCCAGTATGGTAGTCGTTGCAGTCACAGCCAGCTCTAGGGTTCCCGCACACAGCACGATCAATTCCGGGAGGGTCCACTCCTCGACCCAAGGGTTCAATACATCAACTGTCACGAAGTCCAGAGTTGATGTATCCCAAAGTTCCGTCTCTTCAAAAGGAACGCAACGCGACAGACGGCGCGTCAATCGGACGCCCGGTCTGAGAGTTATTTTCATTTTTGCTCCGGGGGCCCGGTTGGAAATACGCTCGTTCCAAACCCAGACATTTTACAAAGTCATCAAAAACTCACTTAGAGTATCGCAAAAGGACCGCCTCGTCGTAAGGGTCTCAGTGCCGCAGACGACGCATCTATCGGACGCGCGATCTTCAAGTTATTCACCCTTAAGTGAAAACGGGCCCGGCCTGCTAAGCCCAGTGGGCTGGCTGGTCGGGTCAACCCTATTTTTGGCGGGTCCGACCCAGAAGGGGGTCTGATCGGCCCGATGAAACTCGAGGCCTGGCCTGGTGGGGCGTAACCCAACCCGGTACGATGCAGCCTGACCCAACGCGGTGCGGCTCAGCCCGACAGGGCGCGGCCCGGCTGGCCGCGGCTCAGCCCGAAGGCCGAGCGGTCCGAGGGGGGGGACTGCCCAAACCGGTGACGTCAAGTAGCTCCGACCTCCCAAACCGGCTGGCCGAAGCCGGCCGGCATTCCTGGTGCAAGCGGCCCGCTCGGCGGGCCGTGGTCTTGCTGCGCGGCACCTTCGGGTGCCGCGGTTCCTTCTCCCTGCAGGCCGGCAAGCCGGCCGGTTCGCCACCGATGCGTCCCACAGATTGCGAGCCGCGGTCCTCCACAGTTCGGATCCCCTTATGGATCCATGGTCTACCTCTGGCCCGGACGGTTCTTCGTTGGTCAAGCGGCCCGCAGTCGCGGGCCGCAGTTCCTCTCCACGCGTCCGGCATACGACCACCATTTATTTCTCCAGTCGCCATCACTCTTTCCATCACCGTCATCATCCAAAATAAATGAGGATCAACGGAGGGTCGTTGGGCCGTGTTCGTTCAGCCCGCGACCTCCGCATTAGGCTGTATCATGTGGCTGAATATAAACATGGTTTCACGAAGAACAAATAAAAATTTTATTCAAATAAAATTGAAGCAACTCACCCTACCTTGAAATAAGTTTCGCGGTAGTCGAGCATCGCAGAAGATGAACGTCGCGGTAGTTGGGCATCGTGGAAGAACGGTGTCGATTCTGTTGACGTCGGAGTGCACCCAAAGAAGAAGCGTCGTTGGTGACTTCACGTTCTTCGAATCATAGAGTGTTCTTAGTTGGGGGAGAAAGTCGTTATCCATTGAAGAATGTTTCCCTTCTAAATCTCCAGAGGTTCCCCCACCAAAAATATTTTCTATGAAAATATTAAATAAAAACTTATCCCACTTTAAATAAATGCCAACCAATTGCAATTAATTCAAAGAATCAACCCATTAATTATATGTGTAGGAAAACATTAATGGGAGAGAGGGAGATGGAGAGGCTCCTCATATTAAAGAGTAGGAGTTGTCAAAAAGAATTAATGAAGGGAAGTTCAAAGGAGTTGGGAGGAGTTATGGGGGAGATGAATGGTTGGGAAATCGTGTGGGCCCCACCTCAAAAATATCCTCCCATGGGAGGTTATGTGGGTTTGGGTCCCACCACTAACTCCCCTTGGGAGAAAATAACCACCGAACTTAAATAAAATTTTGTTCCACAATTTTATTCATTTCATTCTAAAACCCCAAAAATTAACTCTCAACCCGCATAAAAGGAAATTGTTGTAGAGATCCCTTTAAGCGAATACCGGCGCTGCGAGTTCATTGGTGCCCTCAGATTTCAATTCCAAGCACTGATTCAAAAGATAGAAAAACCCGCACGTACTTTTACTGAACATACCCGAACAAAACTTCAGAAGTTGATTTCGGGCACACCGGGCCTCAGAATCAAGTTCCATCAGAATCCAAAGACTTGTAAAATTACAAAGTATTTAAGAAAAAATTTTCCTTAAAATTTCCGGGTCTTTAAATTACTCCCACCTCGGGGATTTGAATCCCTATAAAGCTACAACACACACTAGGAAAACAAATGGGGATACTGAGCTTGTATCTGTGCCTCCCACTCCCAAGTGCTCTCCTGGAGGTTCCCGTGCTGCCAGCGAAAGCGCACCAGAGGAATTAACCATCTACGTAGGACCCACTCCTGTCGATCCTCAATCTCCACCGGGACCTCCAAAAATTTCTCCCTGTCATCTATGTCCAGATCCCCGTGATCGATGATGTGGATCGGGTCATGCACGTATCTCCTATGCTGAGATACATGGAAGACATCATGCACTCGGTGCAACTGAGGTGGAAGGGCCAGGCAGTAAGCCACCTCGCCTACTCTAATGAGGACCTGAAATGGTCTGATGAAATACGAAGATAACTTGTCACCCCAGCCAAATCTCCGTAGACCCTGTCCAGGTGAGACCCATAAGAAGACGTGGTCGCCATCCTCGAACTCCAGTGGTCTCCACCTCCTATCATCATAGGACTTCTGTCTGCTCTGTGCAGTCTTCATTCACTTTTGGATGATCTGCACCTTTTCTGTCGTAGCCTGAACCATCTCTGGACCTACGAGTGCTGACTCCCCAGGGTCAGTCCAGTACAGAGGTGATCTGCAAGGTTGGCCGTAAAGTGCCTCGTAAGGTGCCATCCCGATGGTGGAGTGGTGACTATTGTTGTACGCAAACTCCACCAAGGGTAGGTGATCCTCCCATCTGCGACCAAAGTCAAGGACACATGCACGAAGCATTTCCTCGAGTGTCTGAATGGTCCTCTCAGTCTGACCGTCCGTCTGAGGATGGAAAGCGGTGCTCAAGCGAAGCTGTGTCCCAAAGGCCTCTTATAATGCCTTCCATAGCCGGAAAGCGAAACAAGCATCTCGATCGGAAATGATAGTCGATGGCACACCATGAAGCCGTACGATTTCCTGAATGTAGATTCATTCCAAGCTCTCTACTGAGCCCTACTCTCTGATCGGTAGGAAGTGGGCCGACTTGGTGAGTCGGTCTACGATCACCCAAATAGAGTCGTGACCTCTAGATGTACATGGAATCCCCATCACGAAATCCATTGATAACCCATCCCACTTCCACTCTAGGACCTCTAAGGGATGTACCAAGCCTGCTAGTACCTGGTGCTCCACCTTCACTTGCTGATAAGTGAGGCATTGAGAAACGAACTCTACTACAGGCTTCTTCATACCCGGCCACCAGTGCTGTCATCTAAGGTCCTGGTACATCTTCTCCACTCCTGGATGTACCGCTATAGGGGAAGTGTGGAACTCCCTCAGCACCTCCTCATGCAGTGCAACTGGTACCATAGTACGTCCCCTAAAGAGGATAATGTGCTCTCCTCCTTCAGAAAATTCATTAGGTTCCTGCCCTGTGGATATATGAGCACATCGTGTCTCACAGTCAACATCCCCATGCTGTGCCTCTTTGACTCGTTGAAGGAGTGGAGGAGTGACTGTGAGTGACTGTAGAAAGGTTGCTCCATCTCTATCCACAAAGGAAATCTACAACGCGACTAGCTACTCCGTCACCTCTCCTAGTAGCTGAATGCCCGATATCGTGCTGAGAGCATCAGCTACAACGTTCCCCTTTCCAGGAGTATATACTATCTCAAAGTCATAGTCTTGGAGGAACTCGAGCCATAGTATAACGACCCATACTTTACATACATTGTTATTACTTCAAAATTGAAGCACACTTATTACAACATATAACAAAACCAGGAAAGGACCGTATAGGTATAGTGTCTTTAGAAACTGGGAAACATAAACAAATGGTTCATAGAGCGTCTACACTATCTCCCATTTATTTCATCATATCTATAGTCCCTTTTGGCATATCTTACTTAATAAGCTTCTTCCGGACCTGGGGAAAGAAAACATACAAAAGGGTGAGCTCAAATGCTCAGTAAGGGTAAACAAAAGAAATATCAATCACATCATATTCATAAGAACATAACATTTTGGAAATCTTAACCTGCAAAAGAGAGCATAATTTCATAACATGGGATAAATCATAGTAGTGAAATGTAATCCCAATAATCATAACTTAAAACATGAAACTTTGTGGCATACACACATAATCATAGAGAATCATTTCTTGTTAGTCAAGACTCATTGCCAAGACTGTCTTAGTGGACAAAGTCCATTTCTGAACCGAGTTCACTCCTCGTTTCAGTCCTGTTTCACTGAACTGGTTTAACCTGCCGTTCCATCCATGTCTATCTCATGAGATAAAAAATCTTTACCCAATGCATTGGAGGGAGATATAGGTCCCACCCATCTCATAATGATACCATTCTTATGTGTGCCACAAAATCATAAACCATACATCATAGCATAACCCATGTAATAAAAATGGGATTCTTAAACATCATGAAATCATAAAAAAATTATTATAAGATAAAGGAATTCATAAAAATAATTCCATCACAACATAATCAAATCAATGTAATAATAGGGATATAAACAGAACCCATTATTATCTTAGATGGAAAATAATTTTGATAAAACACTTGAACTCCATTCTTGAGGAAAATATCCTTTCTACTTCAAAAACATTTTCCTTTCTTAAAATGTCATACAATTTTAAACTAAAAGAAGTTGATTAAAAATAAACTTGAAAACTTGTAAAGGAATCTTCTTGGAAATAATGTTTTAAAAATCCATTCATGCCGTATAAGTTAAAAAAACATTCTTCTCGTACTTTTGTCGGAAAAGTCAAAAAGTACCTCGTACGAAAAACGACAAAAGATTCCTTTCATATCCTTTACTAAAAACTAACCGAAGGGTAAAATTGGATTTAAACAATTGTAGTTGGATGGAAATAATATTACATATTGAGGAAACATGGATTTGGATGATAAAATACACCCCAGTAAATACTAAAGTATAAACAATCTCGGATAAAAATGAGATTGTGATATTTCCCTTACCTTAGGTCCGATTTGCTTCGTATGTGTCCGAACCTCCTGTATAATGATTTAAATAATGTTATTTACTTATTCCAAAATCATAATTATTGTTATGATATCATATATGGTCATATTCTTAGCTTCTTAGTAGTAATATTTCATTGCTACTTGTTATTCGGGTGTTTATAACTTTTTGTTCTTATGCGTGTTTTGTCGAATAAAGTCTGATTCTTCTCTTTAGGTTATAGATACATCATTTCCAGAATGGTATTAATGTACTATATATCATATTTATTCATTCAATTCATTTATATAATCATTATGCAATGAAGATCATGTAGAACGAATCACATCACATCGTGGAGACGATATTCCGTACGTACGCACGAGCGATGATATCGTTCCCATGATCGTGGAATTGTATTGGAGTGTATGTATACTATTTCAGAATAAATATCACTTTATAATAATCATATATATTAATTATTTACACCATTATACCCATCCAAGTAAGGTGGTGGTGGAAAATAGATTACACCACAGCGTGGAGACGGTATTCCGTACGTACGCACGCGTGGTGATTTCGTTTTCCGTAGGATGGATAGATGGCGAAATAGGGTTGTTTCATACATATAATAACATATCAGTATATTAGTGATACTGATGTTATTACTTCATAATGAAAAAACTAAAGAAGAAGAATTGGAAGAAGAAATAAAGATGAAAGAATCGGTAACGGACATTACCTCTTCTTTGAAGCGCTTCTTTGAGACCTCCTTTTAGGGCACTAAAATTGGTCTTTTAAGAAGACCAGGACCTCTAGGATGTCTCTAGGGAAGTGGAGAGAAGAAATTGGCAGGGTTTGGCCGAGATTGAAGGCTCAAAGTGGTGTGAGGAAGAGGGGGAGGAGGTTCCCTTTTATAAGGGAGGAGAGGGTCACCTTTGGAATAACTAAAAATATTATTTTATTATAAAGTCAAATTAGGTTTTTAATAGCTCAAAATTGATATATTTCAAAAATAAGGTGGGTATAGGTCGAAATAATCTCATCCAATAGAATTTAGTCAAGTTTAGGTATCAATTTTTACCTTATCATTTATATTTAACTTTAAGTTAGATAATTTAACTTTTACCGTGTTTTCTTGTTTTCTTACACTATAAGGTTAATAAACTTACTATATCAAGACAAACGAACCCCAAGTTGTTTATTATTAATATATATAACCTTATATAAGTCATTTGGCAGAAAATTATATTTTTAGTAATAAAATAAAAATTAATAATATAATATTTGTTTTAAAAACTATTTTATGTCAATTTTGACACTATTTAGTAATTGATTTTTTTGAAAATCATAACAGAATTATTAGTTCGAAAAAAGCTAATTAAATAAGTACTAACATGTCATATTAACCTAGAAAATTAGTGGAATTTATAAAAAGTCTCAACTTAGATTTATTTGGGTATTTATAACATCAATTATGTCAATATTTCATTAATAAGATAATTACTGCATCATTGTTGTGTCATAAATAAATTAAATTATTCAATGTCTAAAAATTATAAATAAACTACCATTATGTTGGAAATATTTTTATCTTTCTAATAAATATTTATAGTCGAATTTATCTTATGTATAACGCCATATTAGAAATGATTTACTTATTAAACTTTGATTTTAACTATTTTAACCCTTCTTTAAATAAATTAATAATAAATGTCCTAATTTAATCCAAGTGGGCCTAAATGGTCATATTTTATTACTAAGGTTGTTTTTGGTCAAATTACACTTATCGAATAGAATTAGGACACGTTTTAGGGTAATAATAATAACACTTTTACCCTTAATTACCCTATTTACTTTTAACCGTGGTAAAAAAAAGTAAAAAGTTACTATTCACCAAAAATTATTTTCATCTCATTGAAACACATTTTAGTCCTTGATATTAACCGTGTATCTCGGATTTTCGAAATTCCACTCACAGAAGCGGTAAAATTAAGTTTTATAAAAAAATCAGTTTTTTTAACTACCACTTAGTGGTTTCACTATTCATCAAAAATTGAAAGTTTTCAGAAAAATACCAAAATTTCACCCTAGGATAATTTCGATATTCCAAATCCAAAAATGAAGTCCATTTTGAAAAATAAAATTGACAAAATTTCAAAAAGTGGTTATTACTATTCATAACGGCTAGTTTTAATAATATTTTAATAGCATATCGTTGTTTAGTGAAACTCGGTATTGCGTACGACGCAATCTATTGAGGAAGGCCGCGATTGTGTGTAAAGCAAGCCGAGCTAGTTTTGTGTGTAGTGAAAGATTCCTTTGATAAAAACAAAATATTTCTCATAAAAGTCTCGGGCATTACATTCTACCCCCCTTAAAATGAATTTTGCCCTCGAAATTCGTCACTTTGTAACAAAAAGATGAGGATACCTCTCCCTCATCATATCCTCAAGCTCCCATGTAGCTTCTTCTAATTGGTGGTTCCTCCATAAAACTTTCACCAAGCGAGTGGTCTTGTTTCGTAGGAATTTTTCACTACGATCTAGAATCTCTATCGGCTGTTCTTCATAAGAAAGATCTTGCTCCAGCGGTACAACTTCTGAGCTGAGTACATGTGAAGGATCAGGTATGTACTTTCTTAGGAGAGATACATGGAACACATCGTGAACTTGAGAGAGATTCTGTGGAAGCGCCAATCGGTAAGCTACCTTTCCAACACAATCCAGTATTTCGAAAGGACCGATATATCTAGGGCTCAACTTCCCCTTCTTTCCAAATCTCATGACTCTCTTCCAGGGTGATATTCGTAAGAACACTTTATCACCCACTTCAAACTCTAAGTCTTTTCTTCGGTTGTCGGCATAACTTTTCTGTCGACTCTGAGCTGCTCTTATGTGTTGTTGAATAGATCAGACCTTTTCTGCCATCTCATCAATAAGATCAGGTCCTAATAGCTTTCTTTCCCCAACTTCATCCCAGCAAGTTGGAGTCCTGCATTTCTTTCCATAGAGAGCTTCATAAGGAGCCATATGAATACTGGAGTGAAAGCTATTATTATAAGAAAATTCCACCAAAGGTAGGTGTTGATCCCAACCACCTTTGAAATCCATAGAGCAAGCTCTCAACATATCTTCTAGAGTTTGAATTGTTCTCTCAGACTGACCGTCTGTCTGAGGATGATAAGCAGTGCTGAAACTCAACTCTGTATCCAGAGTATGCTGAAGACTTCGCCAGAACTTTGAGGTAAACCTCGGATCCCGATCAGATATAATAGAAAGTGGTACTCCATGCAATCTTACCACTTCCTTTACATATATCCTGGCAAGCTGATCCAGAGAGAAATCCTCTCTAATAGCAATGAAGTGTGAAGACTTTGTAAGACGATCAATTATGACCCAGATAGCATTATTGCCTTTGGATGTTTTAGGAAGTCCTGTGACAAAGTCCATAGTGATGTTTCCCATTTCCATTCGGGTATGGGTAATGGTTGTAACATCCCCTTAGACTTCTGTCTCTCAACATTAACTTTCTGACAAACCAAGCATCGAGAGACATATTCAGCAACATCTCTTTTCATGCCATCCCACCAGAAGTACTCTTTCAGGTCCCTATACATCTTCGTGCTTCCAGGATGAATAGAGAATGAATACCTATAAGCCTCATCCAACAGCTCCTTCTTTAATTCGGGGATGGGAGGAACACAAACCCGATTCCTGAACTTTATTATCCCATCACAATCAAGGTTGAATTCAGGAACATTTCTCACATTCTTTTATAACTCGACATCTTCTTTCTGTGCCTCTTTAATCTTCACATGTATATATGGTTGAACATTCATTTGAGAAAGATACGATTTTCCCCCTTCCATTATAATTCCAAGATCCATACTTTGTAAATCCATAAAGATTGGATCTTTTGTGATCCTCATCATGGATAAACTGGCATGGTCTTGTCGACTTAATGCATCTGCCACCTTGTTTGCTTTCCCAGGGTGGTAATGAATTGAGAAGTCTTAATCCTTAATCAGCTCCAACCATCTTCTTTGGCGCATATTCAGCTCCTTTTGTGTGAAAATATACTTCAAACTTTTATGATCAGTATAAATATCACACCTTTCACCATAAAGGTAATACCTACAAATCTTTAATGCAAAGATTACCGCAGCTAACTCCAAATCATGAGTTGGGTAATTTTTCTCATGGATTTTCAACTGTCGTGAGGCATAATCTATCACCATATCATTTTGCAAAATAACACACCCTAATCCCTTCTTGGATGCATCACTGTAGATCACAAACCTTTATCCACTACAAGGCAGTGTGAGCACAAGTGCACTAGATAACCTTCTTTTCAACTCTTTGAAATTCTCTTCACATTCCTCCGTCCAGACAAACTTAACTTCTTTCCAAGTCAGCTTGGTGAGTGGATTAGATAATTGTGAAAAAACTTTCACCAAACGTCGATAATATCCAGCCAAACCAAGAAAACTTCGGATCTCAGTTACTGTTGTTGGTCTCGACCATCTTTTTATAACCTCTGTTTTTTCTGGATCCACAGATATCCCCTCTTTTGAGATTATGTGACCCAAAAATGAAACTCTTTGAAGACAAAATTCACACTTGGTGAATTTGTCATAAAGCTTCTCCTTTCTCAGGGTATTCAGTATAATTCTCAAGTGATCTTCATGTTCTTCCTTGATCTTTGAATATACAAGAATATCGTCTATAAAGACTACCACAAACTGATCAAGATAGTCTCTAAAGACTCTATTCAACAGATCCATGAAGATAGCAGGGGCATTAGTAAGACCAAATGACATCACTATAAATTCATAGTGTCCATACCTTGTACGGAAAGCCGTCTTTGGTATATCCTCCCTTTTGACCCTTAATTGGTGATACCCTGAATGAAGATCAATCTTGGAAAAGTATTGAGCTCCTCGTAGTTGGTCAAATAAGTCATCAATGCATGGGAGAGGATATTTGTTCTTGATAGTGATCTTGTTAAGTTCTCGATAATCAATGCAGAGTATCATTGATCCATCTTTCTTATTAACAAATAGAATAGGTGCTCCCCAAGGTGACACACTAGGGTGTATGAATCCCTTATCAAGATTCTCTTGGAGTTTCTTCTTCAACTCCTGCAACTCAATTGGGGCCATTCTATAAGGTGTCTTTGAAATAGGCAAAGCACCCGGTACGAGTTCTATTGAAAACTCAACTTCACGATTTGGTGGAAGACCCGACAATTCCTCCGGAAAGACATCATCAAACTCCCGTACAATGGGAATATTCTTAATCATGAGTTTATCACAAACCATTTGAGATAAATAACCTTCATTTAGTGGAATCAAGACCCATAAGATGGAAGAAATTTCCACTGGAAGGTTATGTTCATCCTTGCATCGATAGACGATCATAGATTGATCTAGAATATGAAATGTGACTTCCCTTATTTGGAAATTGATATGAGATCCATATAAAGAAATCCAATCCATGCCAAGAATCACATCAAATTACACTATAGGAAGGATCACAAGATTTTCAAGAAGAACTTTCCCACAAACTTCAATCAGAGAAGAATTATAAACTTTTGATGTGACCGTTGTGCCATTAGGGTTTGTCACAGCTAACTCAACATCTAATTGTTGAGGTAATACAGTGATATCCTTAGAAAATTCTTCAGAAATAAAGGAGTGGGTGGATCCAGAATCAAATAAAACATTTGCTACTTTAGAGTGGATGGTAAGTGTACCTTTCACCACATCGTTATCGTACTCCACATCGCTGATAGAAATTTCATGTGACTTTCCTTTGTCTTTAGCCTTAAGAGTTTGTTGACGTCGACCATCATCATCAACCCTTGGATTTGGGCATTGATTGGAATAATGCCCCATCTCCTTGCACTTGAAACATTGAAGTGTATTAGGTTCATTTTGTGTATCCCTTCCTTTGTTTTCATCATTAGACATCTTCTTCCCATCATTGCGGAATTCAAATGTCCGATGACCTTACTTTCCACATTTGAAACATTTACTTGTCCCTTTAAGACAACTCCCTCCATGTTTCTTTCCACACTTTGAGCATAAGGGAAAGCTCATCTTCTTTTCAGTGTTCTCTTTATATTTTCCTTTGAATTCCATTTTCCTCTTCTTATTAAACCCATATGACTGATGGGTTACTCCAATATCCATCTCGACTTTGAGAGCACATCGAATGATTTCCTCATAGCTATTGAAGTCCCTTATGGATAAAGCCCTTCAAAGACTTGGTTTTAAGCCACTAAAGAATTGATCGATCTTACTCTCAGGTTGGATAATAATACCAGAAGCGTACCTTGCAAGTCTTGTAAAATTTGCTTCATAGGTACCAACAGATTCATCATCCTTTTGCTTCAGTTCAAGAAACTCTTTCTCCATTTTTGTTCGGAGAATACGAGGGAAGTACTTATTGAAAAATAAGTTCTTGAACTAGTCCCATTCCATGGACTCAATTTCATCCCTTTGCCTCATATTCTTAATAAGATTCCACCATTGATCAGCATCTCCTTCCAAACGATACACTGCTAGGATGACATTATCATGTTCAGAACATTGAAGAACTGAAAATATCTTTTCAGTAGTTCTAATCCATTGTTCAGAAACTAATGGATCGGTAGACCCGCTGAATGAAGGTGGACGCTGCCTCATGAAGGATTCAACAGAATTTTGCTCCTTCTTTTGCTCGTTTGGAAGTCCTGCATGATTCATAGATTGAGAAAGTTGTGTGAGCATGGCTACAAGATTTTTCATTCCATCTCCCATAACGTTTGGTTGCTCAGGGGGGGACAATCATTGCATTACCCGTCGCATTCCGCATTAACACGGTTCCTTCGGGTTCCAGCCATTGACTAAAACCAAGAAGAATAGTGTGAGAAACACTAATTATAATAGGAAAACCAAATAATCAAGAATAAAATTTCAAACTTAAGGTCTTATCCTAGGTTATTCATTGCCATTTCTAAAACACTAAGATTGTGTTCTATGCTTAGACTTATCCTTAGGGTTCTTACTAAGGCTTTCGCATCCTAGTTTCCAAAGGTTGACTATACCTTTCCTCTGATACCAACTATAACGACCCATACTTTACATACATTTTTATTACTTCAAAATTGAAGCACACTTATTACAACATATAACAAAACCAGGAAAGGACCGTATAGGTATAGTGTCTTTAGAAACTGGGAAACATAAACAACTGGTTCATAAAGCGTCTACACTGTCTCCCATTTATTTCATCATATCTATAGTCCCTTTTGGAATATCTTACTTAATAAGCTTCTTCCTGACCTGGGGAAAGAAAACATACAAAAGGGTGAGCTCAAATGCTCAGTAAGGGTAAACAAAAGAAATATCAATCACATCATATTCATAAGAACATAACATTTTGGAAATCTTAACCTGCAAAAGAGAGCATAATTTCATAACATGGGATAAATCATAGTAGTGAAATGTAATCCCAATAATCATAACATAAAACATGAAACTTTGTGGCATACACACATAATTATAGAGAATCATTTCTTGTTAGTCAAGACTCACTGCCAAGACTATCTTAGTGGACAAAGTCCATTTCTGAACCGAGTTCACTCCTCGTTTCAGTCTTGTTTCACTGAACCGGTTTAACCTGCCATTCCAGCCATGTCTATCTCATGAGATATAAAATCTTTACCCAATGCATTGGAGGTAGATATAGGTCCCACCCATCTCATAATGATACCATTCTTATGTGTGACACAAAATCATAAACCATACATCATAGCATAACCCATGTAATAAAAATGGGATTCTTAAACATCATGAAATCATAAAACAATTCTTATAAGATAAAGGAATTCATAAAAATAATTCCATAACAACATAATCAAATCAATGTAATAATAGGGATAGAAACAGAACCCATTATTATCTTAGATGGAAAATAATTTTGATAAAACACTTGAACTCCATTCTTGAGGAAAATATCCTTTCTACTTCAAAAACATTTTCCTTTCTTAAAATGTCATAAAATTTTAAACTAAAAGAAGTTGATTAAAAATAAACTTGAAAACTTGTAAAGGAAGCTTCTTGGAAATAATGTTTTAAAAATCCATTCATGCCGTATAAGTTAAAAAAAACATTCTTCTCGTACTTTTGTCAGAAAAGTCAAAAAGTACCTCGTACGAAAAATGACAAAAGATTACTTTCATATCCTTTACTAAAAACTCACCGAAGGGTAAAATTGGATTTAAAAAATTGTAGGTGGATGGAAATAATATTACATATTGAGGAAACATGGATGTGGATGATAAAATACACCCCAGTAAATACTAAAGTATAAACAATCTCGGATAAAAATGAGATTGTGATATTTACCTTACCTTAGGTCCGATTTGATTCGTATGTGTCCGAACCTCCTATATAATGATTTAATTAATGTTATTGACTTATTCCAGAATCATAATTATTGTTATGATATCATATATGGTCATATTCTTAGCTTCTTAGTAGTAATATTTCATTGCTACTTGTTATTCGGGTGTTTATAACTTTTTGTTCTTATGCGTGTTTTGTCGAATAAAGTCTTATTCTTCTCTTTAGGTTATAGATAAATCATTTCCAGAATGGTATTAATGTACTATATATCATATTTATTCATTCAATTCATTTATATAATCATTATGCAATGAATATCATGTACAACGAATCACATCACATCGTGGAGACGGTATTCCGTACGTACGCACGAGCGATGATATCGTTCCCATGATCGTGGAATTGTATTGGAGTGTATGTATACTATTTCAGAATAAATATCACTTTATAATAATAATATATAGTAATTATTTACACCATTATACCCATCAAAGTAAGGTGGTGGTGGAAAATAGATTACACCACGGCGTGGAGACGGTATTCCGTACGTACGCACGCGCGGTGATTTTGTTTTCCGTAGGATGGATAGATGGAGAAATAGGGTTGTTTCATACATATAATAACATATCAGTATATTAGTGATACTGATGTTATTACTTCATAATGAAACAACTAAATAAGAATATTTTTAAGAAGAAATAAAGATGAAAGAATCGGTAACGGACATTACCTCTTCTTTGAAGCGCTTCTTTGAGACCTCCTTTTAGGGCACTAAAATTGGTCTTTGAAGAAGAACAGGACCTCTAGGATGTCTCTAGGGAAGTGTAGAGAAGAAATTTACAGGGTTTGACCGAGATTAAAGGCTCAAAGTGGTGTTAGTAAGAGGGGGATGAGGTGCCCTTTTATAAGGGAGGAGAGGGGCACCTTTGGAATAACTAAAAATATTATTTTATTATAAAGTCAAATTCGGTTTTTAATAGCACCAAATTGATATATTTCGAAGATAAGGTGGGAATAGGTCGAACTAATCTCATCCAATAGAATTTAGACAAGTTTAGGTATCAATTTTAACCTTATCATTTAGATTTAACTTTAAGTTAGATAATTTAACTTTTACCGTGTTTTCTTGTTTTCTTACACTATAAGGTTAATAAAAATACTATATCAAGAAAAACGAACCCCAAGTTGTTTATTATTAATAAATATAACCTTATCTAAGTCATTTGGCCGAACCTTAGATTTTTAGGAATAAAATAAAAATTAATAATATAATATTTGTTTTAAAAACTATTTTATGTCAATTTTGACACTATTTAGTAATTGATTTTTGTGAAACTCATAACAGAATTATTAGTTCTAAAAAAGCTAATTAAATAAATACTAACATGTCATAATAACCTATAAAATTAGTTGAATTCATAAAAAGTCTCAAATTAGATTTATTTGGGTATTTATAACATCAATTATGTCAATATTTCATTAATAAGATAATTACTGCATCATCGTTGTGTCATAAATAAATTAAATTATTCAAAGTCTAAAAATTATAAATAAAATACCATTATGTTGTAAATCTTTTTATCTTTCTAATGAATATTTATAGTCCAATTTATCTTATGTATAACCCCATATTAGAAATGATTTACTTATTAAACTCTGATTTTAACTATTTTAACCCTTCTTTAAATAAATTAATAATAAATGTCCTAATTTAATCCAAGTGGGCCTAAATGGCCATATTTTATTCCTAAGGTTGTTTTTGGTCGAAATATACTTATCCAATAGAATTAGGACATGTTTTAGGGTAATAATAATAACACTTTTACCCTTAATTACCCTATTTACTTTTAACCGTGGTAAAAAAAAGTAAAAAGTTACTATTCACCAAAAATTATTTTCATCTCATTGAACCACATTTTAGTCCTGGATATTAACTGTGTCTCTCGGATTTTCGAAATTCCACTCACAGAAGTGGTAAAATTAAGTTTTATGAAAAATTAAGTTTTTTTAACTACCAATTAGTGGTTTCACTATTCATCAAAAATTGAAAGTTTTCAGAAAAATACCAAAATTTCACCCTAGGCTAATTTCGATATTCCGAATCCAAAAATGAAGTCCATTTTGAAAAATAAAATTTATAAAATTTCAAAAAGTGGTTATTACTATTCATAACGGCTAGTTTTAATAATTTTTTAATAGCATATCTTTGTTTAGTGAAACTCGGTATTGCGTACGACGCAAGCTATTGAGGAAGGCCGCAGTTGCGTGTAAAGAAAGACAAGCTAGTGTTGTGTGTAGTGAAATATTCCTTTGATAAAAACAAAATATTTCTCATAAAAGTCTCGGGCGTTACACATCGCCGCTGTCTCAGGTTCAGGTCCTTCTGCGAGAAGATGTACCTGAGACTCTGGTGGTCCGAGTAAACTGTAAAGCGCTCTCCTATCAGATAGTGTCGTCACATATTCAATGAAAAGACCACTGTTACCAACTCCAGGTCATGGGTAGCGTAGTTATGCTCATGCTGTCTCAACTACCATGAACCATACACGATCACTGCTTGCTCCTGTATCAGGACACACCCAAGTCTGGTCCCTGATGCATCACAGTAAACTACGTACCGAACGCTCTCATCTGGAAACCTCAAGATGGGAACACTGGTCAACCTCTGCCTCAGCTCTTGAAAGCTCTGCTGACATCTATCTGACCACACAGAGGGTTTCCCCTTCTTCATCAAGGCTGAAAGTGGTGCTGTAACTCTAGAGAAGTCTGGTACAAATCTCCGATAGTACCCAGCTGGACCCAAAAAACTCCGCACCTCCGTCACGCTCCTGGGTGGATCCCAAGAAAGTACTGCCTTGATCTTCATAGGATCCACTGCAACTACCACCTCCGAGATGATGTGTCCCAAGAAGTGTACCTCTCATATCCATAACTGGCACTTCAAAAGTTTACCATAAATCTGGTGCTCTCAGAGTGTATCCAGTACAACCTGTAAGTGGTAGGCGTGCTCCTCCTTAGTAGTCGAGTAAATCAGTATGTCATCAATTAAAACTATGAAAAATAGATCAAGGTAAGGATGGAAGATCCTATTCATGAGACACCTAAACACTGCTGGAGCATTGGTTATACCGAAAGGCATAACCAAGAACTCGTAGTGGCCATACCGACACCTGAAGGCCTTCTTCTGCACATCCTCATCTCGAACTCTGAGCTAGTGATAGCCTGACCTGAGGTCTATCTTCGAGAACTATCGTGCTCCCTTGAGATGATCAAAGAGGTCGTCAATCCTCGGGAGTGGGTACTTGTTCTTCACGGTCACCTGATTCAGGATACGGTAGTCGACACACATTCGCAAGCTCTCATCCGCCTTCTTGGAGAATAAAATCGGAGAAGCCCAGGGTGAAACACTGGGTTGGATGAACCCCCTTCCCTGCAAGTCCTCCAACTGTACCTGCATTTTACGAAGCTCAGCGGGAGCCATCCGATATGATGGAGTAGATATCGGTGATGTCCTGAGGTACAGGTCTATGTAGAAGTCTACCTCTCTGTGAGTAGGTAGTCCTGGAACATCGTCAGGAAAAACGTCTGCATACTGATCCACCACAACCGGAAATCTCGGACTCCACACATCAACCGCTCCGAGGATGAGACTATCCAACTGATGTGTGATCGGCTGCCCTCTCCTCTGCGTAAGTCCATCCTGCACTGCTAAGGCTCCCTTCTCGCCGGTGAAGGTGAACCTGCTCCTATCTGTGCGGATACATTGCACCTTGCGCCTAATGTAGTCAATCTGAGCATGGACTGTAGGCAACTAGTCCATACCCAAGATGACGTCGTAAGGCCTCGATGCCGCTACAAGAAGATCCCAGCCGAAGCTCTAACCTCCTAGATTAATCTCACACTACCGGTACCAGTGTGTAATCGTCGAGTCTGATCCCGTAGGAGTCTCTTGCCGTAAGGATCGATCCAACGGCTCCGTCGGAATCTCTGAGCTCCAAAAAAGGGAATCAGCAATAAAAGAATGACTCGCACCTGTGTCTATCAGTACTGTAGAAAGGTTGGAGTAGACACAGATAGTACCTTGAATCATATTAGGTGCACCATGGTCGTAAGCCTCCACTTCCTGGAGCTGAGCCTGCCTCTGTTCGCCAGCTCCCTATGGTCGGGGTGGACCTCCTGGTGGTGGTGGTGGTAGAGCCTCAAAGCATCGTCCACCACCCACTACTTAGCCATATCCTCTGTCTCGTTTTCCTATTCCATGCAGAACATCACGGTAGAACCTATGCCTTTTCCTAAGAGATCCCTACACTGTCTACTGCTCATCTGCACGACGGTTCAGGCAGTCTCAAGCCATGCGACCCTGTCTGCCGCATGCATAGCACTGCTTGCTCCTCGTATAGCTGGCTCTGTTTCGGGTGCCCCGCACAACTGAACCTATATCCTGAGGTCGCTCACCTGATGACCTGGTCTGATTAGACCTCTGCGAAATCTATCTACTGTAGGCTACAGAAGACTCCGCTACGTGTCACCTTGCGGTGGGTCTCACTGCTAGTTTCAGCTCAGTGAGAAATCTCTCCACATGAAGGGATCACTCCAGAACTCTCGCCTGCATCTGAATGCTAAGGGAAATCATCGAAGCCCTGATCTCATGCCTCAGTCCTTGATCAAAGGTCCAGGCCCTGAAGAATGGGCCCTGTACCATGTTCGTGGAGTAGCTTGAGAGGTCGGTAAACCTCGCTGAGTACTGAGCTACTGTCATGCTACCCCGCCGCAGGGGAAGTAACTCCTGTATGCGCACCACACGGAGGGTGGCTAGAACAAACTCAGAGAAGAAGAGACTCTAGAAGTCTGTCCAAAGTAGAGATTCCTCGTCGTGCACCTGGAGCATCAAGCTCCACCATCTACCTGCTTCTGCGTGCAGGAGACTCGCAACAAGGATCACCATAAGATCGGCTGGTGTCCCTACTAATCTGAAGACTCTGACAATAGCCTCCAACCAATCCTCTACTGCCTAAGGGTCCGTCTCTCCACAGAACCTGGGTGGCCTCTGCCGCTGAAACTCATGCAACACACTCAGGCGGCGTGCACCCTCCGCTGCTGGGGCTGGTAGTATCGGTGGCTCAACGGGTAGTGGTACCGCTGGTGCCTCCACTGTAATGGGGCCTTGCACCGAGGCCTAATCACTCGGTGGGATACCATCTCATACGTGACTCAGAACCATAGATGGCTGCCTTCGTGGGGCTATCCTGAAAAGAAACAGGTGTTCCACGGTCAAAATAGTATACTTGGTGAGCTGACACAAAGTAATCACAAAGAAAACTTTGGAAACACACAGCCAATCAGTGTTTTCATGCACTGAGTTGGAAATAAGGAGTAAGGGTCCTGGTGTATAGATACGTCTACCTCCACACCAACACTAGACTCCCTAGACTAAAAACCACACTCAACACTCTTAACACTATTGCTTCACAGAAAGGAATGATCAGAGTCCTAAGTTCTGTGGTAGAATCGACTCTTATGATACCAATTTGTCACGACCCATCCTCGGGGCCCGTTCCGTGACTACCCCAAGACCGCCTTCCATAGGCCAGGGGCTGGAAACTAGCATCAAAGGTGTAAATCCCGATAAAAAGGGAAGGAATTGCCTTTATGATAGTAAACAAACACAATAGAGTACGCAAGTTGAAGTAAGCACAAAGTAACACTGAATACAAAGTAAGTGCTGAAAGGTAAATGGGCCAGAATACAAACCCAACTGAAAAGTACAGTACAACTGAAAGTCTAGTGAAATAGCTATAAAGTAAAGTAGCAACTACTGAGTCGTCCTCCAGGAATCCCACCTGAAGGGTGGGTACAGACAGTCTCCTCAGCACCTCGGATCCATCCGTCCGCCCCGTGTACGTCTCACCAAGTGGTCCACCTCTGGGTACCGTCCAACTCTATAAGCCTCTACCACGATCAAGGTTGTCCATCGTCTGCAAACAACACAACGTAGTGCGGGCATTTCCTGTGCAGGGGTGAGTATAACGATACTCAGTAGGGACGCCGAGACCCCTGAAGGTCTCCCAAAATCCACGAAGGATAAACTAAAAAGGAAATATACAATCATGAAGTATCAACCAACTCTACTTAGGTATATGCCCATACATATACCTAAGTCATCGATCCCAGTTAGGCTCCAACTCTCAAGTCCAAGCACAACCCAGTCCACACAAAAAAAAGTCAATCACACCGATGGTAATGATTGAAAGTCAAGACTCCGCTCACACAAGTATACATATTTCGTAAAGTGATAAATATGATCAGATGCAGTCACTGATTAATCTAAGATGGTGGACCCACGTAAGAGACTAGTCCAGCTAAGATGTCAGACCCACGTAGGATACTAGACCTGCTACTCTGTTAGACCCACGTAGGATAATAGAACAAAAGTCAAAATATCAGACCCATAGAGGATACTAGTACGGTAGTCATCACTGTTGAACCCACAGAGGATTCCAATACAATTTTCATCGTCGTCAAACCCAAAGAGGATTCCAGTACATTTTCCATCATCGTCGAACCCACGGAGGATTCTAGTATGGTAGTCTTTGCAGTCGTAGCCAGCTCTAGGGTTCCCGCACACAACACGCTCGATTCCGGGAGGGTCCGCTCCTCGATCCAAGGGTTCGATACATCAACTGTCATGAAGTCCAGAGTTGATGTATCCTGAAGTTCCATCTTTTCAAAAGGAACCCAACGTGATAGAAGACTCGTCAATCAGACGCATGGTCTGAGAGTTATTATCATTTTTGCTCCCGGGGCCCGGTTGGAAATACGCTCGTTCCAAACTTGGACATTTTCCAAAGTCATCAAAAAATAACTTAGAGTATCGCAAAAGGACTGCCTCGTCGTAAGGGTCCTAGTACCGCAGACGGCGCGTCTATCAGACGCATGGTCTTCAAGTTATTCACCCTTAAGTGAAAACGGGTCCGACCCGCTAATCCCAGTGGGCTGGCGAGTCATGTCAACCAAGTTTTTGGCGGGTCCAACCCGGAAGGGGGTCGGACCAGCCCGATGAAATGCGCGGCCCGTCCAGACACGGCATGGCCTGGCATGACAGGGCGCGGCCCAGCTGTCCGCGGCTCGGCCCGAAGGCCGAGCAGTCCGGGTGGGGGGGGGGGCTGCCCAAACCGGCGGCGCCAAGCGGCACCGCCCTCCCAAACCGGCCGGTCGAAGCCGTCCGACCTTTTTGGCGCAAGCGGCCCGCTCGGCGGGCCGCGGTCTTGTTGCACGACACCTTCTCCCGGCTGGCCGGCGAGCCGCCCGGTTCGCCGCCGAAGCGGCCCGTGGATTGTGGGCAGTGGTCCTCTGCAGCATGGCGCCCCTTGTGGTGCCTCGATCTTCTTCAGGCCCACCTGGTTCTTCGTTGGTCGAGCGGCCCGTAGTTGCGGGCCGCGGTTCCTCTCCATGCGGCCGGCATACGGCCACCGTTTTTTTCTCCAGTCGCCATCACTCTTTCCGTCACCGTCGTCATCCAAAAGAAATGAGGATCAACGGAGGGTCGTCGAGCCCTGTTCGTTCGGCCTGCGCCCTCCACGTTAGGCGATATGATGTGGCCAAAGATAAACATGGTTTCACGAAGAAAGAATAACAATTTTATTCAAATAAAATTGAAGAAATCCACCCTACCTTGAAATAAGGTTCGCGGTAGTCGAGCATCGTGGAAGACGAACGTCGCGGTAGTCGGGCGTCGCAGAAGAACGGTGTCGATTCCGTTGACATCGGAGTGCACCTAAAGAAGAAGCATCGTTGGTGACTTCACGTTCTTTGAATCGTAGAGTGCTCTTCATAGAGGGAGAAAGTCATTCTTCATTGAAGAACGTAGCCCTTCTAAATCTCCAGAGGTTCCCCCACCAAAAATATTTTCTATGAAAATATTAAATAAAAACTTCTCCCACTTTAAAGAAATGACAACCAATTCAAATTAATTCAAAGAATCAATCCATTAATTAAATGTGTAGGGAAACATTAATGGGAGAGAGAGAGATGGAGAGGCTCCTCATATTAAAGAGGAGGAGTTGTCAAAAAGAATTAATGAAGGGAAGTTCAAAGGAGTTGGGAGGAGTTATGCAGGAGATGAAAGGTTGGGAAATCGTGTGGGCCCCACCTCACAAATATCCTCCCATGGGAGGTTATGTGGGTGTGGGCCCCACCACTAACTCCCCTTGGGAGAAAATAACCACCCAACTTAAATAAAATTGTGTTCCACAATTTTATTCATTTCATTCTAAAACCCCAAAAATTAACTCTCAACCCGCATAAAACGCAACCGCAGTAAAGGTCCCTTTAAGCGAATACCGGTGCTGCGAGTTCATCAGTGCCCTCAGATTTCAATTCTGAGCACCGGTTAAAAAGATAGAAAAACCCGCACGTACGTTTACTGAATGTACCCGAACAAAACTTCGGAAATTGATTCCAGGCACACCGGGCCTCAGAATCAAGTGCCATCAGAAACCGCGGACTCGTAAAATTTCAAAGTATTTAAGAAAAAATTTTCCTTTAAATTTCCAGGTGTTTACATTTTTATTCTGAAAATTTGGGTCCATCTTGACTAAAATATATTTTTTCTTAATTTAATACTTTAATAAATTCAATGAATGACCTTTCCCTCACATATAAAAGTAAAACCTTTCTTTATTTTCAATAATAAAATTTTTATCATACTATCATGAACAAACCTTACCAAATTACCTTATAAAAATCCTTATCAAATTTATAAAGGTTCATTCCTTCCAAAATACCAACCCTATGTATCTTAAGAGGAGATCTAAAGGAAGTATACTGAAAAAGAGGTAATGGTCTTTATTGACTATTTAATGTTTATTTATTATTCTAAATCATCTTAATGTGTTTTATCCATCATAAAATAAAATCTATAGCATCTTAAATTTATTGATATACTATTAAAATTATGTTAAAACTTATTCCATCTGTTTTTCATCCTACAAAAACCGAAAATATTGCTTGTGCGTATGTAGGGTTTACCGTCTCCTCATGGTAGTGTAATTAATTTTTCATCACCTCTTTACATGGATTGACATAAATATGAAAATAATAAAATAATATGATATTTATGATATAATTTTGATTATATAATTATAATATCATAAATACCTTCTCACCTTCTAATCCACCAGATATAGATAATATCACCCGTTTGTAAGTGTGGACTACCACCTCTATGAAGAGTTGTTCTTTTTTCATCTCCACTTTACATGGATATAAATAAGGATATATTTAATACATATATAAAATATATATGAGATCAAAATGATCCTATAATAGTGAATTATTATTTACCTTTATTTCATTCAATATGTCAAAAAGAGAATACAATGTTCATGCTTACGTATGACCAACCG
This sequence comes from Viscum album, assembly GCA_963277665.1. NCBI lineage: Eukaryota > Viridiplantae > Streptophyta > Magnoliopsida > Santalales > Viscaceae > Viscum > Viscum album. The sequence continues at coordinate 1,967,538,753 of OY728165.1, read as the reverse complement.
TCTAAATGAATGGTGTATTTGTTTTTTTCTATATCTACCATTTATAGATGACTATAAATATCTATATATTGAATATATATTATATTTATATAATGAATAAAATTATGGATATGATGCAATAATGATCATAGAGGAAATGACCAAAACTATCAAATCTAAACATCCATGAAAAATGTTGTGGTTAACACAAGAAATAATGATGATAATAAATGATTTTTAAAAAAGGGTTTAAAATTTTTTATAAATGGATTATATATGATGTTTTAGGTATATATATGGTTATTTTATGTATGTATAATAAATATAAATTTATTATACCTAAGGTTAACAAATATTACCAGTCAAGTCAAATGTGAGGTAATAGATTTTGTCTCAATTTTCATTCATTGAGGACTATTTTAATGTTATACACCTACGTTATTTTATATGGTGTATATAATAACCTTTATATGTTATATCAAGAATTATTAATAATTAATGGCATTTTTTTAATCCAATTTATTTCATCAATGGGATTTAACATGAATGTTACCATGTGGTATGGGGTTTCTTAACTCAATCTCCCATCATTTGGATAAATCACTTATTAATTGACTGTATTATTAAATTATTATGTGTGAAAGGACATTTTTATAATTTATATTCTATTTCAACTTTTCTTTTTTTGTATTTGAATTTGATAAAAAAATCACTTCATTGATTAATTCAAAATTCAATGTTATGAACATTGTAAGGTATTTCGTCCCAATTTCCACTACATTGAGACATATTTGGAAATATGCACTTATTTACATTTATATAGTGTATTTATTGCCATGTTTAGTTATTTAACATAAATATATATTTATTCATGTATATTAATGATTCAATTCAAGTTATTTTTTCCAGTGGAATGTTTAAAAGAAAAGTTGATCTTATTTCTCTTCTTGATCGGGTATATTTTTATTCCATATCCATGTTTTTAAAAATTATTTAATTATTTTATATAAACAACTGTTTTATAAAGGATATTTTAAATTATCATTTCCTTTTTTCATGGTAAAAAAACAATCCTTATAATTATTTTATAAATTGTTCATCTTCAAATTCCATTACTAAAAGTCAAAAGGGATATTTTTTTAAAATTATAGGGTCTTAATGGACCATCCCACTAACATAACCATTTTGAACTCATCATCTTATTCAACAAGATATCAATTTTATTACAAAGAAAAATATTTTTAGGAATTTTTTCTCATCCATTTAATTTTATTCTCCAAAATAATGGAATTTATTTCAAAACATGCATTCTATATTAATTTAAGTGCATATTTTTTCTCTCACTAATTTTATGGTTATTAATTTTATCTTGAATAATTTTCTTTTTTATGATAATTTAACATTAAATTAACTTTATATATCCATATTATTTTTTATCATGGGTATGATTATTTACTAAACCATCATATGGTGGTTTACTTTGATAGATATTTCACAAATTGAGGAAATAAAGATATTTTATATTCTTTATAAAATATAAATAATTACTGATAAGGCTTATTGTTCATAAATTAAATAAATTATTTTATATGTGAGGAATAAATTTGACATGAAATGATGTGTGGGGATTATAATTCTATATCCACTCATTGCATCATCAAATTTCCTATGACAAATCAATAAGATAAAATTAAGTGGATTTTGAGTGTATACCTACCTAGATATTATAATTTAATGGAACAAGGCTTAATTAGTATAGATATCATGATGTATGAAATCATGAAGTGTAATATTATGAATTTACTTCATTTAGATTTTAGTTATTATTATCCATGAGATTGTTTCATTGATATTATCCAAAGATTAATTTTGTGCTCAAGTTATTGAATAAATAGAGTTTGTTTTGAGTTATTTATCTTTATGTATGTATTATTCCCGATTTAATCATTATATCTACCACTATACATAACTATTATAGGGAATTTTAGATAATAAATTATTTATTTTCCTTTCCCCATCATATGAAGAAGAAATCATTGAATTAGTTCCAAGATGAAGAATAATTTCTCTCACTATGTTTTATATTTTACTTCCAATGTAATATAGGAGGAATGTATATATTTGGTTCTTTAAGAAAACTAAACTATTTATTCCTTCTGGATGAAATAACTTATATATTATTTCAATGAAATTAAGTTGAAACCTACTCTGGGTTACTGGAGTTAGGGTCTTTGTAATTGGTATCAGAGCATGTTTTATAAAAACCTCAAGAACTATATTTTAAATAAATGTATATAAGATGATAATTATAATAATTAATTATAGTATTAGAGAAAATTTAACATTATTGGGATTTTATTACATAGATCGATATTTATTAATATTATGAGCTAACATAGCGTGTCATATTATTTAGTGATGGAGCCTTACAGAAGGAAGGGAATCAACACCTATAGAAAATATAATATTATTTTTACTGAGCTAACAAATGCAGCTGGTATTAAAATAGAGTAAATCATGGCTCTATTAGGATAGTTAACAAATGTTATGAAAAATAACCTTACAATTATGGAAAAAACTATTCTTCAACAGTATGATTCACCTATATTGGATTGGTTAATGTGAAAAAATCCTCCCTAATTTAGTGGAACCACTAATATATTAGTGGATGAGTAATGGATTATGTCTCTTGAAAATATATTCCTAGATTTGAGAAGTAATGAAAGTGAAAAATTTATTATGGTAGTTTATTATTTTAAAGGATATGTCGATAAATGGTAGTCACTAATCCAAAAACTAAAGACTATGAAGGAATAGAAATAATAAAATGGAGAACTTTTAAAGTGAATTTCATTAAGAAATAATTATCTTGTGAAAAGAGAGATGAAATGTAGAGAAATTTATTCATATTACAACATAAAGAGGAAAAAAGTGTGGAAGAATATGAGGGTAATTTCACTAGATTATCCTGGAATGTTTCTGATGAGATAAATATTCTAGAAAGATAGAATGGTCTTTTCTTTGATAGGATTATGTATATTCTCTAAATGAAACCAGGATCTCAAAAGTTTTAATCATATTGTGATATAGTATCAGGTAACATTAATATGGAGAAGTAATTTTCAAGATCTTATATCATCAAGTTAAATCAAGGGAATAATATTTTGACTATGAACCTATAATAAAGTAAAATAAAAAATAATAACAAGAAAATGAATCTACTTCTATCATGTGAAAATTAGGGAAAGAAACATTATAGAAAATGCTTGAAGGGAATGAGATTCTATTAAAAGTGTAAAGATAATGGTTATATGGGTAATTCATTTAAGGTTAATAAAGATACAACTTTTATCATGTTATTTAAATGTAATTTAATAGGGCATTATTTGAACCAATATCCCAAGAGGAATGGAAGTCTACTGTAGAAGAATCCATAAGGAGAAGGCGTTTCATATGATATTAATGCATATGAGATGGAATGATTAAACTTATTGTGTATTTGGATTCATGAATTATGATATTTTGTTTTAAGAATAAAGAATTATATAAGGATTTTACTATAGTAATTTTTCTTTAATCATTTGAAAGAAACTATTGAATGATACTTATGTCCAAGAAAATTGATTTAAAGTTATGATAAAATTCTATGGAAAGCACATGATTATAGAAAATATAACCCTTAATATGTTTATGATGTTTGATTAATATTTTTAGTTAGAATATTGAGATTATTTAAATTGATGAAATAAATTGAATAGTATTTTTGACCTTGAAAATTATTAGTAATTTGATGAAAAAGTAAATTATGAAGGAGTTTACTACATTTTTGGATTTAATGGATATAAAGATTTAGGATAGTGTTATTTTTTAGAAGTGGTAATTTTTTCATCAAAGTTTTATTGTGACTTAGGTTATTATAATTTTTTAAGAAAATATGTGATCATAGTATTGAAAAGTTTAGTATATAACACTACGAGAGACTTTATATTGCATGGTAATTAATGTTTAATAAAATATTTTAATTTTTTTTGGGTTTTGAATTTGGTCAGAAATATTTTGGAGGAATCTTAAGGTTAAATATTTATGAAATGGGTTATGTTAAACAATTAATGTTATTTTTGAAGTTTTTGAGATTATTTTTTTTATTAGATAACTTGTTCTGACCATTTTGGTTTTGTAAAATATCAAAAAATAGGATGAATGGATTGTCATTCTTTCAAAGATTTTATGATCAGTGAAAATTTAATTTTAGATATTTTAGATTAAAAACACCATCCTAAATATTCATCATTTGGAGAATTTATAATATTTTTGTAAGGATAAAACTATACACACAAAGTGGGAAATTTTTATTAAGCGTAGAAAGAAGAAAATACAGCGAAATTGAGGGGGGCTAAAAAATTAGATGCCAAGGGAATCCACCCATAAAAAATAAGGACTCTATGGAGTTAAGGAACTTGGGTTAAAATAAATATTAAAAGGTTTGTTCTGGTGACCCTTTGATTCCAAATAATCCATAATAATATTAACTTCACACCATGTATGGTTCATTCTTGCACAAATAATATAAGCCTTTCATCTTCAAATGAGATAAATAATAGACCAAGGAATTTCATAACTCCCTTAGAGGGAGTTGTAAATAATAGAGGAATCAGTTTGAATCATTGTAGTGATGATTTTATAAGATAAAAAAAGTTCTATCCCATTAACAAAAGTCATATCCTTCTCTTTAAAATAATCACATTGTCCATAGAATCAGCTGAAAGTAAGAATCACTGAACCCTTGCAATCCTAAACAACACTTCCACCCATCATGATGCCTAGATTATAAGAACTATCACAATTGATCTTGAAACTATTAGTAGGTGTATTCCACCAATCCCATATTCCCAAAGGATCCATTATTTGTGGGTTAGACCTAGTACCTATTCCATTCATAACCACTCTCAAAGAGTTATAGTTTTCCCATTGCTTCAAGAGAGAACCAAATTTAGAATCCAAGAACAAGGATGAGGTTTGTAAGGATAAACTAGAGCTTTCAAATCCCTCTACACTTGATTTATTCCTAAAATTATGGGTACACCAACAAACAACAGGAACTATAGTATCCCTCACCTTGCATTCTAAGATATTATACTCAACCCCCTAAAACCAAGAATGGAAAAAAGTATCTCAATTGGTTGTTAAATTTATCCTGACCATGTTATTTATCACTCACTATTAGTCCTTGTCCATTAGTTTTCTTCTCAATTTCCATATATTCACATACCATTAATGTTATCTTATTTGGAAACCAAGTATTGTGATATTATAAATGAAATCCATATTTCCCACTTCCCTATTTTAAGAAGAATATTTATTAACACTTCTTATGATGTGGGTTTTCCAAAAATTGATTTTCAAATACCAAACTAAGAATAAGTTCAAAATTTCGAGAATTAAATTTATTAATAGAATTATAATGTAACACCATGAGATTTTAAAATAAAAACATGTTCAATAGCAAACAAAAAATGCAATATCGATCTAAAACGAACCACAAAATATTATTATTTAAATATGACCATTATAAAAAAACTATTCAATTAGTGGGTATGAATATTAATAACCACATTATGAAGTATATATGAATTTTATACTAAATAATAAGATATTGAATAATTATTATGAAATAAACATTCATTTTTTAGTAAATTAATTTTATTCTTCAAAATTAGGTTTTAAACAAAACTTATTATTATTTTTTTTTCTGTGAGAAAATAATATAATTTATTTATTTCCACTATTAGGAAATTTATTATATTAAATTAAAATAACTATTTAAATCATAATATGAAAAATATCATAGGGTGATGTTCTGGGATTTTTTTGAAAAACTTGATTTCTCAATGAATAGTGAAAATACCGATTTTATTAAAAACTATATTTTTGATTCAATAGATTAAAAAGTTAATTTTAATTTAAATTTTTTTAAAAAAATTGTTTTATTTTATTATTAATAATTTAATAAATTGAATTATATTTTATTTTATTATTGAATTTGTTATAATAACATTTTTATACATAAAATTGCATTTTTCTGAAAAATTGTTTTTGTTGCGTTTTTTGTTTTGACTTTAAATTAATTAATTAAAATTTTAAAAATTAAATCATGGAAAATAGACTCCATATTTGGAATCATGAATTACAAATTTCTTAAATAGTTCCCTTTTATTTTTTTTTCAATATGAATAGAAACCTTAGTAAATAATTATCACCTCAGTATGAGTAAATTGAATAATTATGTTTTAAAATTATATGATATAAACTCGAAAATGACCATAAAAAATGACTTAATTTTATTTTTTGGAAATTTTCATCTTTAATCTTCCATTTCTAAAAACATATGATCTTTTTTTTCATCTGGATGTGTTTTTTAAATTTAGATAATTTTCTTTAAAGAAAAGTAAAAAAAAAAACATTCTCTTTGTTTAATTATCTTTAAATTTTTGAAATATTGATAAATAGAGGATATGTTCGGTTAAAAAAATTTATTTGAAATATAAAAAAATTATTTTGATCATTTAATTTTTTTGGTAGTTATATAATTACCCTAGATTCTTAAGCAACACACCACAATATTTATTCAATTAATAGAAGAATAAAATCAATAATTTTATGAATATTAAAAGTGATATAATATGAATGAATTATGTTTTACCATGAATTTTATAGATCTATATGAAATTATATAGATGAGTTAAAATATTATATTGTAATTATCTCTTTTCATTGATGTATATAAAGTCAAATTAAATGAATAGTGAAAAAATGACAGTAACGATATCTTATAATGAATAATATTTTATTAAATGATTTAAAATTCATAAAATTATTATATTCATTAAAATTAATGTTATATGGTTGAAAAAAACATGGCCCATATTTGGTTATTTTGGTATTTTATGGTAACGTTCATGAACCATAATAGCTAGAAAATATTAATATTGTGGTAATTGTCAAAAGGGTTAATAGGGGAAAATGAAATTATATTGGTCAAAACACAACCAAAACATATAAAAAATTTATAGGATGAGAGGATTTATAAAAATAATCATATAATATTATAATTATATCAATTTTGGTCTATTTGGACATAAAAAATAATTTATATTAATTTAAAACTTTAAGAAAATCCAAGAATTCCCCACCCCTCAAATATAAAAGGATTTCCCTTATCCCTTTTCATTACACAACATTTGAGAATACTATCTCAACCAAACCCAAAAAAATTACCCTATAAACATCCCAATACATGTTATAGAGGTTATTAACCTTCCAAAAGGCTATCCCTCAGTCCCTTAATAGGAGTCCAAAAGGAAGTCTACAAAAGAAGTGGTAATGGTCTTTACCTACTATTTCAAGTTTATTTCTTCTTATAATTCATCTTAATGCAGTGTAACCATACTAAAATTATATCCAAATTATCATAAATATAATTTAATGTCATTATTATTATGGTAAAACCATATTCAATAATTTTTATATCACATAAAAAGTGAAAACATCGCTGATGCATAAGTACATCTCACCATATCCACGTAGTAGTGTAATTTGTTCTTCATCACCAATATGAATGGATGTATATAAATATGGATATAATGAAATTAATTTTTTTATTAAATAATATTCTTATGTAATTAAAATATCATACAAACCTTTATATCCTCTAATCCATTGGAAAGTGATAACGTCACTTGTTTGTACGTATGGACTTCCACCTCCATTAAGTAATGTGATTTGTTTTTCATTTCCAATTTAAATGGAAGGAAATAAGGAAATATAAAATAAATATATATATATGATATATATGATATAATAATTATCCTGTAAAGTTCATTATTTATTTTCCATTCTTTATTTCCATTCGTTGAAAAGTGAATACATCGTTTATAAGTATGTATGGCCCACCATCTCCATTAACAGTATAATTCATTTTTCTATCTCGAAATTTGGTGGATGCATTTAAATATATATATATATATTGAATATATAATATATTTATATTAAGAATAAAATTATGTGGATTATGGAACCATGATCAATGATGCAAGGAAAAAACCTACCGAATAAAAACATACATGAAAAACGAAGCAATTAACACCTGAAATAATGATAATAACAACAGATTGTTAACAAATTGGGAATAGAATTTTATGAAAAGATCATGTATGAAATTATATATATTAATATGGTTATTTATTATAAGTATAATAAATAAAATTTTATTATAAATGAGTTTAAATGAACTTATGAGGGAAGTCAAACGTAAGGTAAGGGATTTTGTTTTAATATTCCTTCATAAAGGCATATTTTTATGTTATGAACCTCATTTATTTTATAGGGTATATATACATACATTTTACATGTTATATATTGAATAATTTATACTTCATCTTATTTTAAGTTATAATTCAAATTATTTCATCTAAGGGGATTTTACTTGAAGTTACCTTATGGTAAGGGGTTTCTTAACTATATCTCTTTGCATTGGGTAAAATAAATTCTTCATTGACTATATTAGGCCAATATTATGTGTGAAATAAAATTTATTTTATTTATGTTGTATTTACACTTTATGTTTAGTGTGATTACATTAGATACACATAACCATTTCATTGATTAATTCTTACTTCAATATTGTGATATTTGTATGGTATTTCATATCAATTTCCACTCTATTAGGACATGTTTGGTAATAAGAACCCATTTAGTTTTATTTATTGTATATATTGACCCTATTAGTTATTTAAAATGAATATATATATTTATTAATTATGATTAATTTTTCAATTCAAGTTACTCATTCAAGAGGAATATCTAGAGAAATATGTTCTTCTTTCTTTGCTTGATCGTGTAAAATTTTCATACATATCAATAAATTTAAAAATTGTATCAAAATAATGACTTTTTATTTTAAAAAAATAATTATAAATTAGTTTTAAATTTAACATTGAGTTTTTAAATTTTATTATGATAATATTTTTAATTTTTTCCTAAAAGGGTTCATTTTCAACTTTCATTAAAAAAATCAAAAGGATTTTTAAAACTTATATGCCATTAACAGATGTTCCCTCCACCATAACTATTTTCTATTATTTAGATTATTGAATAGTATTTAAATGTTATTACAAAGAAAACTCTTTTGAAAATATTTTTCTCAACCATTTTATTTTATTCTTTAAAATACATGAATTTATGTCAAAACCTACATATCTAATAAATTTAATGTCACCATTTATCTCTTCTGAATTTCGTGGTTATTACCTTTTTCTTGAAACATAAATTTCCTATGATCATTGTAAATTATATTTCCATTAAATATCCATATTCATTTTATCATGGACATGATTAATTCCTAATCCATATACCATTTCTACATGTGTTTTTTACTTTTAAATTAATTTGATTCACTGAGGAAATATTGATATTTCATATTATATACTCAATATTGATATTTTTTGATAATTAATATTGTTCTTGAATTAAAGAGACCATTTTATAAATGATTAATTCATTGGACCTAAAGTGATGGGTGGGCCAAAAAATTATAACTTGATGCATAAACTTGTCTCATGAGTCAAATTAGTAAGATTACATTAAATGGGTTTTTGGTGTATACCTACCCAACGATTAAACTATCTTGGCATAATGACTTGATGGTATGGTATCATTATAGCTAAAATCATATCCACCGATATTTATAATTTTATTCATTGAGAATTTAGTTACTATTATCCATAAGATTACATCATTATCATTATCCATGGATTCATTTTGTGTAAATTTATTGTTTATATGTTAGGTGTTTCTAGTTATCTTCCTCTCTATATTGATTATGCCTTATTTACACATGATAGATTCCACTATATATAACTCTTACCGACTGTTTTAGTCCACCCTTTATTTTTTTCCTTTCTACGAGATATAATAAATGAATCATTGAATGGGTTCAAGGATGTATAATAATTTCTCCCACATTGTTTGATATTTTATTTCCAATATAAAATGGAAAGAATGTATGTATATGGTTATTCAAGACTACAAAACTATTTAGACTTCTCAAATACAATAAATTGTTTCTTTTACCAATGAAATAAATAATACACTGTCTCTAGGTTATTGGATTCAGGGTATTTACATAATATGGGTCTATGGTATCACAGGATCATGCACATCCCCTTTTGTGATTTTAATTTTTATATAATAAAATTTAATTACATCATTAATAATATTAGTGTTATTTTACAATAAAAAGTTATAAAATTATTATTATTATTATTAAATAAAAAAATTTGGACAGTGGAGGGAGTTAAAACAAAGGCTAAAAGTGGGTGAAAATATACCTCATAGAGGGTAACACTGTATAGGTGGTGCAGAAAATATATCAAATTACTCCTATTTCACATATAATTTTCCTTCATATATTTGAATCTAGATTTATAGGAGTTATATGAACTATTATTTCTAGGTACCCATCTATATTTCTCCTATTATATTCCAGTTTTTAGATTATGGATTTGAGGTTTAAATTTATTAAAATCAAGGAGAATGTTTTTTAAGAATTGGGTTTCATCATTATAAATATAATAGAGACCAAATTGCATCAATTTTCCTTTAATATACACTTATATGGATCTTTAATTATTCTATGAGCTACTCTAAATATTCTTTCTAATTTAGTATTCTTTGGGTTCTTATTTTTTAGACTTTGGGGATTTTGGTGTTTCTAGGTTCACATAATACTTATTGACGTTATACGATGTTTAGTTTAATTTTTATGACTCTTCAACTTTGTAATTTAAATATTATATTTAATTAGATTTGATTTTGTGGTTAAATTATGGATGTATATGTTAGGGGAAATAATGATTTTGACATAATTTGTTCTATAATTTTACTATGATATATTTATTGTTTTTTAGAATAATTTTTAAGATAATTTAGTTAGGAATTTATTTTTAATATTAAATTAGATATTTTTCGCATTTATTATTTTTTAGTAACTTTTTTTAGGGTCACATGGTTTACATAATCTAACCAATTAGTTAAATACCTAGGAGGTTTGAACACACCATTTTATTTTTAATAGGGTCATACTAAATATGTTTATAGTACGATGATTAATAATTTTAATTAAACTAAATTTATAATTCATAGATTATAAAGAGGAATTTTCATGATAAATGTCTAAATTTTCATTTTATAAAATTGATCCCCATGAGGTGTTTAATAAAAAATTTATGTATGATTTAATTTAAAAATAATAAAAATTGTTTTATGGAATAATTTTTTATTTTTAAGAAAACATTAATATCATGTTTTTAATTAATTTTTTCAAATGGAAAAAGTTTTTTCCACGTTGATTAACATTATTAATTTTCAATTCTTCCATATCAATGATGGTAGTCTAGTGTTAATTTTGATTCAAATTTAGATTTATATTATGAGTGTCGATTGATATTATTATGTAATGGGATATTTTATTGATGGTTTTTTGGAGGTGATATGAGATTTTTCATTTTATTTCATCATATATTAATTTATTGGGAATACAAAATATTCTTAAGATGAATGTTATGTGTGTAAACAATAGTTTTATTTTTTTTGTATTACTTTATTTGACTTGTTCTTAAGATGTATCATTAAATTTTAGGAATATGAATTAATATATAATAAAAAAATGTTCTTGGTATGATTATTTTTTGATAAAAATGATACTATGTTTTCATGAGATTTAATAATATTATATTTTATTTGTAAATGGTTACATAAGAAATTAATTTTTAACCCAAACTTCAATTTAATATACAATTTTTTCCTTTATAATAATTTTATCATATTGATTTTTTCTTTTAGGTAATTTTATCAATTTATTTTGGTCATATTTTTTTTAGATAACTCCATGTTTTGAATTGGTTGAATTTTAGATATATTTTTAATTTTTTAGGCTAGTAGGTAGTTGGGATATGGTTTGGGAAAACCAAGTAGGTTTGAAAAAGAAAACATATTACATGTTTTGGAGTTCCAAAGGAGGGTACTTGGTTAGGCACACAGTTATTGAAAACAATGCGACCTTCTATTAAAACCATTTGCCTTGGGATAATGGAAGTGTAAGGTTAGATCATGGTTTTTCAAACTGTGTGGCCAAACCATGTAACCTCTTCCAGTATAACATGTTGGGGAACATAGTTTCCATATGGTTTATCCATACAATACCCTATTTTAAATTCTATACTCATCCTAGATGAGCCTAATTTGATTCTTTAGTGTTATAAGTCCCTCTAAAACCAATTTTCTTTCTTCCAACCATATTTATTAAGGGATAGAAGCATCATTTTATAAAATGGATCTTTTTCAGTAAGCATAATCTCTTTTTGATCAAGAATTCTCTTTTCTTTATCTCTCATACACTTTTATAGTGGTGGATTATCATAGTATTTATAGATCTAGTTATTAAATTGATGATTTTTTATTCTAGGACTCCCTATTATTCATTTATTCTATAGATCATCCTTTGGTGTATCTCCTATGAGAGTTATTGATCTTGAATGAGGTAGGTGGTTGCATAAAAAAATCTCTCTCAATTGAATCCTTTGATGCTTGTTTAATTTAAATAAGTTTTCCTAATTGATTTTTAAATCATGAATTGTGTCTCTTGATAGATGATTTTAAATTTCATGGTGCATGTGATGAAATACCTTGACAATAAATTATGAAAATTAAGTATTTATTTTTGGAAAATTATATATATTTTATACGAATTATTTGAATAATAATATTTATGAAATGAAATAGAATGAATTGTTTTATCTTATAAATTGAAATTTTTTGAAATCAAAGGCATGAGTTTTTTATAAACACTACTGATGTTAGTTTTTGAAATGAAACGGAATATTTTGAAACATGAACTTTATGATGATTAAAAATGTTATTTGATTCAAATGAGATTGATTGAATTGAATGATGTCATTAAGTATATTTGATTTCCTTGAAGTGTATGGGATCCGTCTTAGTTAGGTGGGAGGAATATACACCAGGCATGTATTATCACTTTATGTTAGTAGGTTTATGATGACAATGCTCACTAAATAATTAAGTGGGAAGTGAGTTCATTAATTAGGGTGTTCTCTTATTCCCCCTAGCATTATGGATCTTGGGATTTGTGTGAACATATCGAGCTATATTTCAATGAGATGTGTGTAATCCTTGTACAAATCCATCTCAAGTCTCTTAACTATAGGGATATGATTGTGATTGATTATATATGATAGTTTTTATTTGAATACATATTCATGATTGTTTTTATATAAATGATTATTCATACATAAATTTATAAATATCCTTATATTTGTTTTTTAATTTTAAGGAAATTAACTTTTGATCATGATTTATAAAATCCATTTCAAATTTTGGTAACACATGTTCTGATGAAAATAGTGAAAATATTTCAATGAAATGTTTTATTTAAAATTAATAAATTATCCATTTTTGATGTATATTTTATATTAAATTCTTGGTTAGATACGAATAGACATTATTTCTCACACCCTACCATTTCCATTTAGAATTTTTTATACCAAATCCAGGATAAGGGAATGCACTACATAGATGTTGTGGGTGTAATTGATTAGTAGGATTTCGAAGTTGGGGGTAACATGTGGAGGATGTGTTCCACTTATTATAAAGAGTTTCTAGGATGAAATGTTTTGGTTCTTATCTAATGACTTTGGTTGATGTAATTTTTCATAGTTGTACCTGTTTACTCGTGGTCATTTCACTTTTGAGGCTTTTTAAACATACCAACTATTTATTATTTTTTATCTATTTATCTATATTAAGGAGTTTATCTTGTGTCAAAATAATTCACTTTTACTTGTTTTGAATCTTAGGTGTATGTATCCATCATATGAGGATAGATAATTATAATTGGGCTATGTCAGAACTGATTCAGGTAAAATTTAGGCAGGTTATCCTAGTCTATTCTTAGAACTCATAGAGTGGTAATTATGAATTATTTTATTTTAAACAAATTTAATTTTTGAATATTTGTTTAACATAGTTTAAAATTTATGGGTATAATTTTTTTTATTAATATAAATCAATAATTTTCTAAACAATATAGTTATTTATATTAATTATGAATTTAGTGTTAATATATTATTGAACTAAAATTTTATTAATTCATGAGTTTTTGTTTAATCCATTTATAATTTAATGTTTGGAATTCCATTACCAAGTCATGAATTTCATTCAATCCACGTGTAGGTTAATTTTTGGAATTAAATATGAAATTATTTCTTATTTATTTGATATAAAGTTCCTTATTTGGATTGAAAAATTAGTATGATTATATTATGTTATTCAAACTCATTTGTTATGTTTGGATTTACAATTTTATATCATTTAATTTAATTATTTTGAATCTTTATCTATATTTTTTTGGGGAAATTTTATTTTAATTGTATCTATATTATTGTTTATTAATGGATATTCATACTAGTTATGTTTAAAATTCCTATATAATTAATATGTGTCAAGAAGTAATTATATTTAATTTAGTATACATTTGAAAATTATTCTTTAAAATATTAATTATGTTAAAACTGTCATAATATTATTATAGATTTATAAAGTGTGTATACAAATCCATGTTGGATTGGTTATTACAATTAAGATGTGTGTTTATCATAACATGATCATCATTGGTATCAATATAAAATTGTCTCATCTTGGTATACAATTCAACCTTTCCCTAGAATGAGCTATAATATTTCTTTGACTCTTTATACATTATTAAATATCCTCATGGTTTCAGTATTTTACCATAACACAATCATATCTATATACCTCATATTTTGAGCTATAATTGAATGAGATAAGACCAAGCATGGATCCTACTAGTATGAGGAACTATTTACTACATTTTATATTTCTCTATAAAGTACTATATTTCTCATAACTACAATATTTTGAATATTTCTATGGGAAATATTTTAATTTATTACATATGTGCGTGTAGTCATATTTTATTTCATACACCATCCCTTTTTCTTATATTATTTGGGAAACTATTGGTTATTCCCTTATAAGTCTAATACACACACCCAAAATAAAATGTCTAGTCGATATGCTACTTTAGCTATAGTATTCCCTTTACATAGCTTACTATTAACATGTTTTTAAATATTTTATAGACACTGGAGTTTTTTAAGAACATTTGGTAACCTAGGAGAAGTTTTATAGAATTATAGGAAACATTAAATACATTTTTTAAAGAATCACCACTATTATTTTATTTTTGGTGTTATAGGTTATGTTTAGTTTTTCATATTGTTCATGGTCAATACGTATAAGATCTCATATTTTTGGAGAGGTAAAGAATATTTTAAATTAAATTATATCTCTTATTGTATATAAATAAAATTAACTAAGAGAATATGGTAGACGTTAGAGAAGTTTTGGATATTTCTGAGCCCAAAGTTTTAAAATTTGGAATGATAGGTTGAGGAGCACAATTAGTGGATGGTTAGTGATAACTATTCACCTAAAAAATGTATGGAATTAGTGCTTACACAAGGTTATCTTAACCATGCGAGTGAGACCACACAACCATGTAAAATGGGGAATAATTTTTTTAGAGGTGATTCTCATGGTGTGCTCATGGTTTTTCAAATAGTTCATAAACCATACAAGGGGGTGTAATATATGTATATTAGTGCCACACAGATGGAATACAGTTTGGAAAACCATGTGGCCAAATCCTAAACAACTTAAAAATTTTGTGAATTTAAAATTTTTCCATTAAATACTTTTAACATTTAACCATACTTCCTCCTTCCTTATATTCATATATTCTACCACCCTTGGAGATAAATTTTCCTCTCCCACATAGGATTTGAGATAACTATTCTTTCTGATGTCTGGATCAACATCAATTTTCCATGTTGCGTCTACCTCAGTAATTCTCTCATTCCTATACTTTATTTTCATCATTTATATCTCTATATTGAATGGAATTTCTATACAATATTATATACCCTATTTTCAGGTCATTTTTCTATTTCATCTTTTTATCCATTTCTAGTTTTTATTAGAGGCAAACACTTGACAATGAGCCTTCTACATATCTATGGATGTTGGTTTAATTATTTTCCCTAATGTTAATGTTGAATATATTATACACCGTTTTTATGCATCCTGGACCTTCTATGTGTCACCTATATAATGTTAAATTAAATAAATAAAATTCTAGTATATAATGTCGAATAGTCCTTGTGACCCTATTTCATCATTTGAGGTTGTCTACCTCAATTACAAAAACCCTTTTTCCTATGTTGACATAAATTTATATGAATGATATTCCTCAACTTGTATTTAAAACACCTCGTGAGGTGTGTTGGACCATTCCTCATAAACAAGAATTTTAAAATTAAATTAAATGGATTGTATGACACCATGCCTAGCCCTTATACATGGCTATGGAATTAAAGAACCCTCTAAGATGAGTTACGATTATTCCTTACAAATTAAATGCATATTTAATCGATTGAATTATATATAGAATCATCTAATTATAGTTTATTATTATTATTATTATTATTATTATTGATTTTTAGAAAAATATTAAGAGGTGGTACATGACATTATTAACACTTTATAATGGAGGCTGGTCACGATTTTTCCTCTCCTTGGTTTATGTTTGTAGACATATAATTCATTCTCCTTGAAAATGAAATAGGATATTGCAATCCAAACCATTTAATTATATGAAGTAAAGATAATTTGAGCACTAAGTAACATGACATGATGTGTAACCTTAATAGTTATCACTGATAAAACCTTGGATGAGTTCTTATGGATTAGGTGGAACACCTTTGGCTGATATGTTGAGGGTACAACCTTCAGACATAAAATCAAATACAAAAGTCAAACGTGTCATGGAACATTGTAGTTTTATTTTATGATTGTTATATTTGGATTCCTAAGATATGTGGCATGGTTACTGAACCTTATCATATATATATACATATATATTAGAATATAACTTGTTCAAAGACATTATGGCTTAGGCTGAAGCAGTTAGAGTTAGATAAGTGTCCCCTTAGGAACCTCAACCAACTTGGTTTTCTTTATATCACTACTTCATTATTATTATACCATAACATTGATCATTTTAAATTCAATAGTTAGATTGTACTAGAAATCATTGGTGGTAGACTATTGAGTGTTTCCCTGTGAGATCCTAATTTTAATGGAGGTATATCCTTGTTTAAATTTTTATTTATATCCTTTATAATTCATTAATTAACATTCATCAGGTATATGCGGAAGCTCAGAGATGTTTTGGGATTTTAAGTCATGAAAAAAACGAAAATAGACATTTTTTGTATGTTTCATGGTTGGCGCACATTTACTATAAAATATACGCCCAAACTTTACTAACCAGGAGGAGGAGGTGTATGACTAGGTAAACCATGCAAGGGGGAGATAAAAAACAATGTAGCCTTGGAAAATGGTGTTCCACATAGTTGGCACACAGTTTTCAAACCATGTAGAGCTCCCCAGGTAACTGTGCGACCTCACTCCCTTTGGAAAGTGGATGGAGGATAGTTTGCACAAGGTTTGGAAAAGTGTGAAGCCAAACCGTGAACCCCATTAAAATTTGAAAAATTTACACATTTTTCATCTCAGGATTTTTAATTTTCAACTCGATTTCTTCCCCCTTTTCCTACCTTCATCCCTAGTGATAAACCAAAACCATTAAGAGATCCCAAGGATCAATATTTACCATTTATAGGCTTTTTGGAGCACCATTTGTTGTCTATTGAAGATCTAGGTAATTCTAATATCCATCTTGCTTCTCTGTTCTAGATTAGGGATTGTATATTTTTCCATTTTCATCTAAAGCCCTAAAACCATCCTTTTCTGGTGGATCTAGTGTTTTTTCTTAAAGGGGTTATTGAATCCAGATATAAGGCTATGATTAAGGGTGAATTAATCTTTATATTCATGGTAGGTTGTCTACAAGTTATGTCCCATAGTTTTACTATGGATTTGTGCATGTTTGGTTGTGCGTTTGTTTCCCGAATGTTGTGAATTTGATTCCCTTATTAGTTTTTGGTTAAATAGTTGTCTAATGGACAATTTAGTCCCCTTATAATCCCTATGGTATGTATTGAGGTGAATTAGACCGATTTAGGGCCACTGTGGGGTGTGCCAATATCCCCAAACATGGAAATTGAAAGTTTAAGCATATAATTACTTTGTATAAAAATAGAACCCATGATAAATATGTTTATATTTTAGATTGAATTATAAATTTCATTAAAGGTAGTTATTTCTAGATGTTGGGAAAGGCATAAGGGATTTCTTGGAATATTTTAAAGAAGTATTAAATGGATGAATGTGTTTAATAGATTATGAAATTGAAATGGAAATTTTTACAGGGTTTAATGAATTGGTATTGATTAATATGTTAAATGGGATAGTGTATGATAATTTTTTATTATGAAGAAGGGTTCATGGTATGAATTAATGATGGGGTGAATGGGATATGCTAAGTAAATGATAAATATGCTAAGTGGTTATGGATTAATGATGTTTCATGTGTTGAACGAAATGCGAATTGTGAACATCATGTGTATAAATTGTATATGGTATATGGGATAAATAGATGAATAATAATGTACACATGGATTAATGGGTGGTATAAAGTATTGATTCTACTCCCATATGTTAGGTTGGATAGATGATCTAAATACCACCATTGATTATATGGGTTAGGGAGCTGACATGATGCTATAAGCCCCTACAGTTACGTTGGATGACTTCCTGAACTGATCCTCTAAGGCATGATTGGTTAAATTGGTTTAGAATAACTAGAATGATGCTCCAAGGTATGTGAAATGAGTTTTTTAGTGTGATGTTTACCTTAGTGAGTTAGGGAACTCGACTTACTACATGTGGATGGTGGATGAATTACATAGGCTATTGTGTGAACATTGTAAATTCCTAAACCATAGAACATGTGATGAGAATGAATTAAGCGATGATGATGATAAAAGTGATGAAAATGGAATTAATAATGGTAATGGTTAAACTAAACTTTATTAAATAATAGCACCTCAGTTGTCTTTTGTTATATTGTCATTTATTTTTTACTTGCATGCATAATGTATTTAGACTGAATATTTTATAGACACCATTGGTGGAGGCCTATTGATTTGTACTCACACTCTACTCGAGATTCCATTGGGTACCCAAGAAGAATTCATTATTGAAATTTGGGATAAGGGAAAAGGCCCAGTGATGTGGAGTTGAGATGTGATTGGGATATGCATGGATGATGAAAT
Organism: Viscum album; assembly: GCA_963277665.1. Classification (NCBI taxonomy): domain Eukaryota; kingdom Viridiplantae; phylum Streptophyta; class Magnoliopsida; order Santalales; family Viscaceae; genus Viscum; species Viscum album. The sequence continues at coordinate 1,967,519,380 of OY728165.1, read as the reverse complement.
GGATTTGGATTTAGGACCCATTTTGGGGACTCATCTATTCAATTTATATTCGGGGTTCCTTCACTTATGGAACTATTAGCATGAATTCACATTGTTATTATTGGTTTGTGTTTTGTACATAATTATGGGAGATTCTTGGTTATGCATATTTATTGGTTATTATATATGTTTTCTAGTATTTATATTATTAACTATTGTTTTTTACTCTGTTAAAGATGGTATAGTCTACCCACATGTCTTATTAGACCCTCGCTGCTAGTCGACAACCTCTGGCATATGGGGAGGCGCACTTGAGGTCATGTGGTGTATCGAATTGGAGAATCAGTTTAGTGTCATCTGGGTTGGGGATGTTACAAAGTGGTATCAGAGAAGGTCTTTTATGTTCCTTATAATTTGGGATGGTATACCGGAGATTAGGACGAGTCAGTTCATGATAATGAGATCATTCTTGGGAGTAGTTAACCCATGTACAAGGGAAAACCCAAGTACCCAGGGATGGAAATATTGTTCTTGATATGCGTTGTTATAGTTGAATGATATTTCACCATTGGGTGATGAACATATTGTTTTATGTGATCATTTTATGATATTTTTCACATGGATTAAATGGAAAGAGGTTGTGCATTCATGCATTACATTAAGATCCTAGGAATATAGGTGGCATGAATCATGATAGGAACACATGGGATAGGTGTGTTGTGCATAAAGAGTATAATGAATTTCACTTCCATGAGAACATGAAGAATATGGTGTCTAATAAATATGATTGAAATGGTTAAGTATCAAGAAAACTAAATAAGGTTTGAAGAATTATGTTTACTGAAAAATTGTAAATGGGTTAAAATAAGATTGTAATGACCCATGAAATAGAAAATGTTCCTAAAAGTAAATAAATAAAAAAATGTTTAATGAAAGAATTCCGACTAAGTAAATTAGTTTACCCATGTTGACTTTGACCCACAATAGGGATGTAAAGGGTAGTGTTTTATGTGTGATGATGTTTGTTGGGATAGTTTTTTCAAAGTGGAATGTTCATGTCCTATGGAAGGTATTACTTTGGGTACAATGTGAAGGATTTTTGTTATGTGTTATGAGATATGTGATTATAATTTTAGGAAGATTCTAACATGATGCCATGTGCCAGTTGGGTTACCAGAGGACATAGACGAGAAAGTTCCTCCATAGGTGGAGCATGAAAACCTAGTGAATCAGGAGAATAGGGGAGAAGGTGAGTTCTATGAGAAGTTAACTCTTTTTATACCGAGGATAGAGCCATACCTATGGTGGGTCACACTGATTATGTTTTAGCTGAATTGAGAATTTCAGTAGTAGTACCCTTTGACTTTCATTAGAGAGGGTGAACCCGAGGTAGCCGAGTTCTTGATAGGGTCCATCCAGATGATTCTTGATCACTTAGAGACTTATCTTGAGAAAATATTCAAGCTAGAAGCCTACATGTTGAGAGTTTAGACAAAGCGTTGGTGAGACATCTTGGTTCAAACCGAGTAGGTAGAGGGTATGTTGTGGAAGAGTTTCTAGGAAAAGTTTCTAGAGAATTATTATCTGGGGACTCTGAGCCAGGTTAAGGCTGTAGAATTTTTGAGGTTGACTCAGGGAACTATGTCATTGATTGATTATTCTGGTTATTTCATGGACTTGAAACATTTTGTTCCATCATTGGTAGTGGATGAGGCAGAGATGGTGAGGCACTTCCAGGTTGGGCTTAGACATGGGATCAAGTTTTAGGGGAATATCTTCCACCTTAATAGGGTTTCATAGGTGATGGATTAGTCCAATATTTCAAAATGAAATATTAAGGAAGCTTCTAGTAGTGAATGTATGGATCCTGTTAGGAGATTTAGTTTCACATCTTTAGATGGTAAGAATCACCTCGTTGAGATTTTCCACAAGGGCAGTGTCAAACCGAATAGTCATAAAAGATATCCAGTTTCTCAGGATAGCATTTGGGTTTTTTTGCAACCAGTTTGCAAGGAAGGGACATGTGAATAGTAAGTTCCCCAACCACCAATCGAGTACTAAGCATGCAATAAAATGGTGTACGTGTAGAAGGTATTTAGGAATCATCTATATGTGGGTAATGAGGGAGGCATGGGGCTAGTGCAGAGTATAAGAAGGGGGTTGGTTACCCAATATAAGATAGGTAATTGAAACTCTACAGGTCATACTAGGAGAGGTGGTAGATGTGGAACTCTAGGGTGGGAACATTCTTATCAACAAGGAAGTACAGATCTCAGGACCAAGGTTAGAGGGTTAGGTATTCTTCACATAGTTTAGATACTATTCGGAGGTGGTGAGGTCGGTCCATCCATTGTACAAGGTACGATCCTTGTACCTTCCACTATTTTTAGTTCATTATTTGATATAGGCGCCTCAAATTATTTTATTTATGCTTAGTTAGTAGTTGTGTTGGAAATATAAGTTGAGAGAATGTTTTGAGTTATGTTGATGGATACACCATTTGGTGTGCAAGCATAAAATACTAGATAGTGTAAAGGATGTTCTCTTGAAATTAGTGGGTACCGTTTCATGTGGGACTTTTTTGTGCTGGAGATGTCAATATTTGATCTGATTTTGGGTATGGAGTGGATGGAGTTGTATCAAGCCGAAATTTACTAGTACCTTCATAAGGTAACATTTACATCCCTTGAGGGAGACATGTATCACCATCGTGGTGAATGGGATGTTCGGGTAGGCCGTGGAGAGCCAGTTTGTTAGTAGTTGGGTGAACTCATAGCCCAAGTGGGTTGATTAATGCTTGGTAATAGGGTAGTGGAGACACTTTTATTTCCTCATATGGAAGATTAGTTTCATGATATGTTTTCTGAGGACTTCTTAGGGCTGCTACCTAGGAGATATGTTGATTTTATGATATATTTGCTGCCGAGAGATGAACCATTTTCCATTTATCCATATAAAATGGAACTGAATAAAATCTAGGAGATTAATACTCAACTAGATGAATTAGAGAATAAATATTTTATTCTTCCTATTACATCACCATGGTGATCTATTGTTTTGTTTTCCAAGAAGGCTGATGGGTCCTTACAGTTTTGTGTTGATTATAGGAAGGTAAATAAGATGATGTTTTAGAATTGATACCCTCTTTCAAGAATTGATGATCTCTTTGACAAGCTAATAGGTGATTAATTGTTTTATAATGTTGATATGATATTGAAGTATCATCAGCTGAGGGTGAGACCTTCTAATATACCACAAACCACCTTTAGAATCTGGTACATGTTGTATGAGTTTTTTTTATTCAATTCGGGTAAACCAATGCGCCGAAAGTATTTATGGTCTTAATGAATTGAATCATTCACCCATAAATGGATCAGTTCATATTTTTTTTGTTGATGACATATTTTTGTACTCAAGGACTCAGTATGATCATGAAAAAAATATTAAAATAATACTAATTATACTAATAGAGCTTAGGGTATACACATACTATGAAAATGTTATTTCTATATCGATAGGGTTCATTTATTTGGTAAAATTATCTCATACGAAGACATTTTAGTAGACCCAAAGAAATTTCAAGTAGTTATTTCTTGGGATAAGCCCAAGAATGTTGCTGATGTCTGAGGTTTTTTGGGGATGGTCAGTTATTATTGATGATTCATCAAGGATTTATCCCGTTTAGCAGCACCACATTCAAGTTTTACCAATAAGGGTATTAAGTTGGAATGGTTTGTATCATGTGATAATCATTTCCAATATTTGAAGAAGTGGTTGACTAACATTCCAATTTTGGTTTTACTTGAACCAATTAAGGGGTACACATTGTTTTGTTATACATCTGGTTTTGGATGTGGGAAGTGTTGACATAGGATGATTGGGTTGTTGTGTATGGTTCATGGTAGTTGAGTCCCCATGAAATAAATTCTTATACGCATGATCATGAATTGGATATAGTGGATTATGCCTTAAAATGTTGGTGGAATTAATTGTTGGGAGAGAGGTTCTTGGTGTATACCAATCATAAAGGTTTTAAGTACATTTTATCATAGCATGAATTGAATCTTCGACAGTGGAGATGAGTTGAGTACATGAAATCCATTTATTTTGAGATAGTCTATACACCGGGAAAGGGAAATAGTGTCACAGATGCCTTGAGTTAAAAAACTCAAAGTCATATGGTTCAGGAGTCCCGCACCAAGTGGAGGATGATGGTGTTGTTTTCCAAGATGCATCTTGAGATAAAAGATGTCTAAGGGAAGATTAAACTTGAATACAAAGTAGTTGAGTCCATACTTGTGTGCTAGATCAAGGAGAGTCATCTTGAGGATCTAGAGTGTTTAGCTATGAGGGGAACATTGATGGTGGGGAGTCACCTTCTGGTTGGATTATTGGGGATGATGGGATTTTATATGTTCATGGACATGTTGTGATTCCAATGTTTATGCGATAAGTGTTTATGCATGATTTTCATGTATTGAAGTAGGAATTTCACATTGGTTCTACCAAGATGTATCATGATATTAGTTGGAAGTATTGGTGGCCAAAAATAAAGAAAGAGGTTAGAGGTTTTTTGGTGTAATTTTATACCTGTCAATAGTTGAAGGTTGAGCATTAATGGTTGGGTGGTTTGTTGCATCCATTTCCTATTCTAGAGTGGAAATGGGTTGATGTGATGATGGATTTTGTGGTAGATATTCTAAGGATTCCTCAGAATAATGATGCGATTTGGGTGGTGGTGGATCAATTGACTAATTTAGCCCATTTCTTTCTAATTTGAGAGACTTTCATCATGGATCAGTTGGGTGAGTTTTATGTTTGAGAAAATAGTATGGATACATGGGGTGATGATAATGATAGTTTCAGATCATGACCCACATTTTACATAGCATTCATAGTAGGGATTGTAGAAGGTGTTTGGTACCTAGGTGTTATTGAGTACGTCATTCCACCCACAGAAGGAAGAGTAGTCAAAGCATGCCATTCAGGTACATTAGGATATGTATAGTTTTTGTATCTTGGATTTTGGTGGATTATGGGAAAATAATTTTTCACTTATTGAGTTTGCAAACAATAATAGTTACTATGATTTAATTCATATTGCACCATTTGAGGTAATTTATGGTTGAACATGTAGATCTCCATTATGTTGGATAGAAACTTGATAATATATGTTGTTGGGACCAAATATCATGCAGGAGATGTCAGAAAAGTTTCAGTTCATTCAGAAATTCATGGAAATAGCTCAGAGTAGAAAGAAGTCATATGCAGATAGGTGTCATAGGCCTCTTGAGTTTGTAGTGGGTGATCATATGTTCCTTTGGGTTTTCCAATGTCAGATCACCATTAGATTTAGAAACATGGTATGATAGTTCCTAGGTATGTGGGTTTGTTTGATATTGTGGAGATTATCTGATTGATGGGTCACTGATTGAATCTTCCATAGTGGTATAGTGGTATGCATGATGTTTTTCATTTGTCACAACTTCAATAGTATCACCCTGACCCATATCACATGATTGGTGTTAATTATGTAGAGCTCGAGGTAGATACATCCTTCGTGGAGCATCCAGTTCGGATTCTGGATCATAGTGAGAAAGTCTTTTGGGTCAAGAATTTACTAGTGGTTCAAGTTTTATGGCATCATGGTAATGTTAAAGAAGAAACTTGGGAATTGGAGTCGAATATGCGGGCTTAGAGGCCTGAACTTTTTATATTGGAAGCTCAGGGATGCTTGGGAAAATCGGACCGAGGATGATCCATTATAAGGTGAGGAGGTTTTAAGAACCTTATTTTTATAGAGATATATACTTGTCTAAATCTTGGTTTTTATCCCATAGAATTATTTAATTGAACTTTCACCGGGTGTATGAGAAATCTTGGCAGTGTTCTATGAGTTCAGGCATAAAATAAATAGGATAATGATCATTTTGTGCATGTTGTACCATTGGTGCATGGATAGTGTAAACTGTGCACCCAAACCATGCTATCTAGGAGGAGGAGGTGCACAGTTAGGTAAACCATGCAAGGGGGGTAGAAAAACTATGTAGCCTTGGATAGTGGATTTCCCCACATTTGGCACACGGTTGTCAAATCATATAGAGCTCCCCATGTAAATGTGTTACCTCACTCTCTTTGAATAGTGTCTAGCGCATGGTTTTCACATGGTTTAAAAAACTATGTAGCCAAATCGTGATCCCCATTGAGAGTTAAAAATTTATAGTTTTTTCATCCTGGGATTTTTAAGTTTCCACCTGATTTTCCTCCCCTTTATCCAACCTCGAGCCCTAGTGATGAACTAAAAACCTCAAGAGCTCCCAATGACCGATCTACCTCATTTATTGGTTGTTTAGAGAATCTTTGGTTGCAGATCAAATCTCTAGATAAGTCTAATCATCCTCTTGATTCTGTTTTCCAAATTTGGGCTTGTAGATTTGTTCATATTCTTTTGAATCCCTAATGCCCACTTTTTTTGGTGGATATAGGGTAGTAGATTGATGGGTGCTTGAATATATATCTACGGCTATGATTAAGGGTTCATTTTCCTTCAGATTTAAGGTAGGTGGTCTACAAGTTATTTCCTATAGTTTTATTATGGATTTGTGCATGTGTGGTTGTGTGTTTTCTTCTGGCTTGTTCTACATTTGATGACCTTAATAAGTTTTAGTAAAATAGTTGGTTAATTGAAAATTTAGACCCTTCATGATCTCCATGGGATGCTTTGAGGTGACTTAGACCAATTTAGTACCACTCATGGGGTGCGCCAATATTTCAGAACATGAAAATTGTAAGGTTAATCAAAGAATTTCATTGTGTTGAAATATAAACCATGATAAATATGTTGATATATTATATTGAATTATAAATGGAAATAAATTTATTTATGTCTATTTATTAAAAAACACATCAGAGATTTCATGGCATATTGTAAAGAAGGATTAAATGGATGAATGTGAATGTGTTTAATGGATTATGAAATTGTAATGGAAATGTTTACATGTTTTAATGCATGAGTATTGATGAATATGCTAAATGGGATAGTGTATAAGAGTTGTTTATTATGTCTAAGGGGTTATGTTATTAAAGGGTGATGGGTTAAACATGATATGCTAAGTAAATGGTAATTTTTCTAAGTGGTTATGACTTAATTATGTTTCATGTATTGAACCAAATATGAATTGTGAGTGTTATATGTATTGATTGTGTATAGTATATTGGATTAATGGATGAATAAGCATGTGTACATGGATTTATAGGTGGTATAAAGGACTAATTATCCACACATGGGTTAGGTTTCATTGATTTTCTAAACTCCACTATTGGATGCACGGGTTAGGGAGCCAGATTAATACTCTAGGCCCCTACGGATGTAGTGTATGATTAAGTAGACTCACACTCCAAGGTAAGTATGGTAAATTGGATAGATAATACTTGGACTGACACTCTAAGGTATATTAAATGAGTTTACTAGTGTGATGTTTAGTGATTTAGGGTACTCTACTTACTACTTGTTCATGATGGGTGACCAAATTAAGCCATTGTGTGAACATTGTAAATGCCTAAACAATAAAACATGTGATGTGAATGAATTATGTGATAAAGATGATACAAGTGATGAAAATGGAATTAATAATGGTAATGGTTAAAGTGAACACTATTAACTAATGGTACAAAATATTTATTTTTTTATCTTGTCATTTATTTTTCACTTTCATGCACTATCTATTTATATTGGATATTTTTTAGACACCATTGGTGGTGGACTACTGAGTTATACTCACCCTAATTTAGCCACCACTGGGTACCCAAGTAGACTTCATTGCTTCATGTTTCAATAAGGTAAAAGTACTGGTGCTATGGAGTTGAGTTGGGCTTGGGATATGCATGGATGAGGATACAAACTTGGAGTTTGGACCTATTTTTGGGATTCATCTATTGTCTTTATTTTTGGGTTTCCTTCACTTCTAAAACTGTTATCAAGGCATGAAAATGTTATTGTTGGTTTACAGTTTGTAACCAATTTTGGGAGATCATGGTTATGAATGTTTATTGGTTATTACCTATTTTTTCTTCTATTTATATTGTTAACTATTGCTGATTACTCTAGTAAAGAGGGTATAATATCTCCACATGACTTATTAGACCCTCGATGCTAGTAGGAAACCTCAGGCGTATATGGAAGCATGCTTGAGATCTTATGGAGACTTGAATCGAAGAACCAGTTTTGCAGCTTCTGGGTTGGGGATGTAACATCATCACACCTTTTTCAGGCCACTAATTAGTACCTAGATAGACATCAATAATTCATTTTGGGATAAAGTTAATTTTATAGTGATGGATGCCTACTTTTTCTATACTAGGTTGGAGTATGTGACCAGAGGACCAAGATAGTTCTCTCGATGCCATTATAGATAGTTTTTATCCTTTATGTCTATTTTTATATAATTTCTTGTGTATTCTTGATAATTTTCCCCTTGTATCCTTCATTTTTTATTGCATCATGAAATGGAACCATTTTTTATATGTTAATTGATATGGATCTTTTTACTATTTATGATACCACACTGGTGATTATTTTTTCATTTGGATGATTTACATTCTGCTATTCCCTATTTACTATGTTTCCACAATTTAATCATTTATTATACCTTTATTATACTACTCTAATAAAGCGTGGTATAGTCTCCCCACAATAGAATTATTGATTCTCATTGTGATTCAAAATCATCTGGTGTATGGGGAGTAATTCTTAAGGTTGTGTGGCTACCAGGTCAAGTCATGTATCAGTGGAATGGGCCTGAAGCATCCCTAAGTGGTATCATAGGTTTATTTTATTTTCCTCTACATTTCAAGATGGTATAAAAGAAACTATAACATGTTAGAATATGGTAATGACCCTCTTCTTGGGAGTAGCTAACCCATATCTATGGAAAACCAAAATTACATGGGATGGGACTTGTTGTTCTGGATTATTCCTATTATAGTTGTACTATCATAATCGATGGGTGATGCTCATGTTTTTTGGAATTTCTTATTATTTTTATGAATTATCTTTTTACCCTTATCTTGGCATGGCAATGAGGTATTGATCATGCAGCATGATAGGAACCCATGAATGATTATTTCTTACATATTTGATGACATGATTACTTTCCTAGGAGAACTTCCTACTACATAATGTTGGTTCCTTGAGTATGTTATTTATAATTGGACTAAAGATTATTGTAGTAGGAGGATAAATAATTTGTTATTAATGTTTCTTCCCCAACCTATATGGTCTTTTCCCACATAGTAAGAGGGTGGAACCTTAACTAACTAGTTATCACATGGTTGAGCAATGTAACTTAGGTTACATGGACTAAAAAGTTAGTTAGATTCAATTACTTGGATTTAATTTGTAATTAATAAAGGTGGAATATCTATAAATTTGGAATGGTGATCCATATATTCGAGTTTTTGTATATGGATTCTTATATCCTATGACTGGCTGTAAAATGTATGGTTTCCATTACACGACATGCTAATTTTAACTTACAATGTGTCAGTCTTTATAACATGGGAATGGAAACTCATCTAACTTGACCATGATATATATATATATATATATATATATATATATATATATATATATTCTATGAACATTTGATCTCTAAAAGTTAAATGAAATTTTTTTCCAATAAATGGAGATTCCAATTGTAACTTAAAGGGAATTTTCCTCTATAAATTTTAATTAAAAAATCATATACCAAACTAGTTGGCATGAAACAGAGAACATGAACCTAAACCACCCTTCTTAGTGGTTAGTAGGGAGTGTCTCTTATGACCCTTATGATATTTTAAGTCTATTAGACCTAGATATAGGAGTGGGAAGTTGGGTATTGAATCTTTTTTAGGAAGGATTGTACCGATCATAATTCCTTATATGTGAACTATTCTATTATAAAATATCTTGATGAGTTATATGCTTGGAATTATAGTGATTTTCCATAGTAACAGCCATAGGTTGATCACCAAGAAGGTTTTGATGACCATTATCCAGAGGTGGTGGGACCTGATGCACTAATATTACCTACTATAATTCTACATGTGGTACCTCCTACTATTCATGATCTAGTAACTAATTCTCAGTTTAGAGAAATATTCTAATAGATCATTTAGTCCATATAGGGAGATCCATGTCCTATACCTCCAATAGTACAATTGAATAGGGAGTTCTAGTATAAAACCCCTCTACTTTTTGGGGAGGACAATCCATATGGTTATGAGTCATGGTTATAGGCCATGTTTTCTATCTTTGAGAATCTAAATACACATTCTGAAAAGAGAGTGAATATTTCTATAATCATGCTTCAAAGATCCACAAAACATTAGTGGGATATCTTGAATAAATCCAATTAACATCATTATATGGTTTAGAGGTATTTTAGACTACCTTATAGGATTACTTATATCCTAAGAATTTTATATCTGATCAATCTAGAGAGTTTATGCACCTACAGAAGGGAACTTCATCTATAATTGACTATTCAACATTCTTTACTGAGCATCAACACTTCACATTGTTTCTTCTTGAAGATGAGTTATCTAGGGCTAGGTGATTTTAGGATGGATCAAGTAAGGAATCTGATCATAGTTGAACATATTCATTTCAATTACCATGTTAAGAAAAGAGAACCATTCCTTCATCACTCAGTGTAATCTAAGGGAGGTCGTAGGTGTGGGTGATTATGGTACACCACCTAGACCAGATAGAACTTATACTAGAGGAAGGAAGTATTATCTAGAGGATTCTTATTAGGAGAGTAGTACTCAAAGTATATACACTAGTATCAAGGTGTTATCCCATTAATTTGAGACAAAAGATCAAATAAATCCCTTGTGTCTAAGAGACCCCACTAAATATGAAGATTATAGAAGGATGTATTACCTTCATTAATTTTCTTGATATTTTTTTATAGTGACTAGTGAGAGAGGTTATACACCATATCTACATTTGTGAGATGGGTTTGTCTCACAAATCTAAGTGGTTAGCTGGTGTAAAAATGAATGTTCAGGCTGAGGAGGTGGTCATGGAGAAGAGATCAAGATACAAGACACAAAAAAATAATATTAACTTCTCTAGGTAGTCTGGTTGTATCTTAGATATGTGGACTAGACTAGGCATATATAGTATAGATGATACATGAGGAGAAAAGTATCCGAACTTTTATAGTTTGAGGAACGATTTTGGTAGCCACATCATTAGTCTCTACACATTATTTTATATTTGTTATTATTATAGAGATTCTTAGGATTGAAATTCATTAATTATATAGAGTGATGACGCTTGACACTTATTTGGGAATTTGACCATAGAGTGTAAACCGATGTAATAAATTACCCCTTGAGATAGGACGTTATAATTTTATATAGAAACTTTTCATCCTTGATAGGGCAGGTTTTGAAATAATTCTCAAGATAAACTATTTCATTCCTTAGAATGCTCATGTTGATTACTATTTTTGGAGGGCGTCCCTCAAATATACTCAGGGTGGTAATTACATATAAAAAGTAGAGTGGGTTTTCTAAGAAATCAGAGATGGTATTGAGAAATATGGGTTGGGAAAAGTGACATACTAGATTGGAAGCATTTTTTGAGTGACCAGGTAACACATTTGATATATTCCAATCCAGTTGTGGATCATTTCATGGGTGTTTTTCTTGACAAAATTTTGGGGTTACCACCTAATAGAGAGTTATAGTTCACTATTGATCTTATTACAAGAGTATAAATAGATCATATTCCTCCCTACAGGATGTCTCCTACTAAGCTTCATGAACTCAACATGTAGTTGGAGGACCTGAAACATAATGTTTTTATCTAACCTAGTACACCACGTTGGGGTTTTACCCATGATTTTCTCCAAGAAGGTAGATTTCATTATTATAGTTTTTCTAGATTACTTAAAATTTAATTAGATTATTGTCAAGAACTGGTATCCATAACCTATTATATAAAACCTTTTTTATTATTTTCATAGAATATAGGTATTCTCAAAGATAGGCTTCATCAGGTCCAAGTTAGTCTATAAGAAATAATTCATATAGCTTTCCAAAATAGATATGGTCTATATGAGTATTTGGTAATGTTTTTTATCATGATGAACACAATGATAGATTTTATGGAGTTGATGAATCGAGTTTACCAACCATACCTAGATTCTTTCATTTTTGGTCTTTATAGAAGATATCTTGGTGTACACATAAACTTGACATGATCATACCAAACATCTTGACATTATTTAGAGTACATGGAGAGAGAATAGGTTGTATGAAACACTCAAAAAATTCCTTTTCTATATTGAAAATTTTCACTTTCTGATTCAAAATATACTCGAATCTAGGGTATCTATAGATTCAAAAATAGAGAAATATATGGTTTTCAGTAATCAACAAGGGAACATGTTTTACATTTAATGTTTCTTGGTGATAACCATATACTATCAGTATTTTATTCATAATCCATCATACCTTTTAGCACCTATCATGGTCTTAACTAAGAAGGGTGTGAAATTAATTTAGTTCGAAGCTTGTGAGAGATCTATACGGGTGCTAAAAGGATAATTGAATTTAGTGTAGATCTTGATTCTATAAGATCATAGTAGAATCTATACAGATTATTGTGACACATCAAGAATCGGGTAGGGAGAGTTATAATATAGGATGATCAAGTCATGGAATATATGACTAATTATATGAGACCAAATGGGATTAATTACTTAACACATGATCTCACGTTAGCAGTTATGGTAAATTCATTGTGTTATTGGATGCAATACTTTCTTGGGGAGTGTTTTGGTGTGTACACGGACCACAAAGAATTAAATATCTATTTATATAGTGTGACATGAATCTTAGACAATGAAGATGGATAGAATACCTATAATCCATTTATTTTTAACTTCTGTATATTCCTGGGAAATGCAATGATGTGGCAGATTATCAGACAAAAAATACTCAGGCACAAGTTGTTCTAGAGGTCAATTATAATTGATATATGAGTATGTTGTTTTCTAAGATGCACTTGAAGGTGCAGAACCATTATGGAATGAATGTACTCAAATCATTACTATTTACATCTTAAATTTTGGATAGAGTGAATATGAGGAATATTTTGTCTCTTGAGGGCTTAGTCCTAAGGGAGAGTGTTTCAAGAAAGGACCTAGATCCTTGTTGGGACTTTAATGAGGATGATATCTTGGATATTAATGGGTATTTATGGGTTATTGCTAATGTGTGAGATGAATTGATGCGGTAATCTCATGTTTTTCCTTCTGAAGTACATCCTAGTTGTACCATGATATACCATGACATATGACACAAGTATTGGTGGCTCAGTATGAAATGTTATATAGATGGTTTCGTTAAAATATGTTCCACTTGTTAGTAGGTGAAGGTGAGACACCATCAACATGCATGAATTTTACATCCATTACCTATCCTAAAGTGGAAATAGGATGATGTCACTATTGATTTCATGAAAAGATTTCCTAGATCACCTTAGGGAAATGATATAATATAGGTGGTTGTACACAAGTTGAAAATGTTCACTCACTTATTACCTATCAGAGATTCCTTCTTAGTGGAGGATCTAAGAATGATATATTTCAAGGAGATAATATTACTTTATGTAGTTCCATATAATATTATATAAAAAAGGTATGATCGATTTAAATCATGGTTCTAAAAATGAATGCACAAGACTCTGGATTCATAGGTACTACTAAGTATAGATTTTCACTAAAAATCGATGGTTAGTTTGATCATATGGTATAGGTATTGGAGGACGTTCTCTAAGCATGCATTTTATTTTGTAGGTTCTTGGTAGAACCACCTAGATCTTTCCAAGTTTCCTTATAATAATTTATTTAAGGAAAGTATACAAATGGATCCTTCTAAGGCCCAATATGGTACGTTATGTCATTCAACCATATTCTGGTCAAAGTAGAAGAGGAAACACTACTAGGACATTGTATCATTTAGGATACATTAGTGTAGGTAATAATTATCATAAAGCATAAGGCCATAGTTCTTTATAGAAATAATCATTTTTCCAATCATTTCCACTAACCTATGTAATTTGAGGTGTGAGATTAGGTTATTATTCACGCCTCACACAGATTAGGGGATCGATAGATTCATATGCAAGGTATGTTAGACCTCAATTCATCAATCTTTTTATGGTTTTGTATAGGGCCGGAACTGTGGATTATATGATAACAATCCCTCAGATATACAATGTTATGGATGATGTATTTTAAATTTATCAGTTACATCATTATCATTCATACCTATCTAATTTCCTTCATCCTAATGTGGTTGAGTTAGATATTAATGGTTCTATTGAGGAGTATCCTATTCACATCTTTGATCAGATCATAATTCCACTTTCAGGATGGTATATTCCTATATTAAAATTTATATGGTATAAAAAATATGTACAAGATGATACATGGGAGTAAGAGGACAATGCACATTATTAATGGAGAAATTATTCTCATATACTAATCAACCACCCTCAGAAAGAGAACACATGGATTTTTTTAATGAAGGGGAGGATGAAATATCTCATTTTTTTCATAAAGGTATTAATTATTTTAAATTCAGTTAATTATCATTTTGTGTCTAAAAAATTTCTTAAAATATTATGGATGGTGTTGGAGGAGTTTGGGTTATTTCAGAGCCCGATGTTATGAAATTCAGAAGGACAAGGTGGGGTTCACTATTAGTTCTTACCATTCCCCTCAACCTTGCATTCTATAAAGGGTGAAACATAGTTATATTTAATATGTTGGGGAGGTTTAAAGACCATGATAAATGGTGCATAATTATTTAAAAGGTTATTCACATAGTGTGTGTATGTTTATAAAATAATATGCAAATCATTTTAGGGGTGAGTGATGTGGAAAGTGGTGGAACATGGATAACACATGGAATTTACCACAAAAAATCTCATAAAATATAGGTGAAATTAAATTTTTTTCCTTAAAACCATACAAACCACAACCCTTCTTCATCCTTCATTCGATGCACAAAAGTTCCTACCATTGTAGTGATATTTTTCTCTCAAACCTAGGATATGAGATAAATATTCCATCTAACATCTGATTTGATATTCATTTGTCATGTTAGATTCATCATGGAATATATTACATTCATCTTCGATCCTTTATTTGTTAATATTTCCATAGTGAATTTTATTTCCATGTGATATTATTTAATAAATTTTCAGGGAATTTTTATATTTCTAAATATTCTCAAGTTCTAGCCCAAATTATATGCTGAAATTAAACGAGAATTCTTCTACCCATCTAGGGTAGGTGGTCTAATTCCTTTCCCTAAAGTTAAAGTTGAATATAATTTTCATGGTTGTGATATGGTCCATATATTTTATGTATTTCCCATTAAATGTTTAATTAACTAAATAATTTTTTAAAACTAAAAGTTTTAAATTCCTTGTGACATGATTTCATCGTTGGAGGTTATCTTCCTAAATTAAAAATAACCCTTTGTGTGTGTCTAATTAAATGTCTATTAATTATATCCATTGAAACATATTTAAAACACCTCATGTGGTGTGTTACACTATCCCAAAAAAATGATATGTTTAAAATTAAATTAACTAGATGGAATGAAACCATTATCATCCCTTATACTAGGATATAAAATTTAAACACCTTTAAAGGTGAGTTATAATTATTACATAAAAATGAAATACTTGTTGTATTGAGTGAATTTTAGATTGAATCATCTTAAGACACTTTATTATTAGTACTTATTGTCAGTAAAACATCAATAGGTAATCCATGTGATTACTAACCATTTAAAAAGGTGTTTGGAAATGATGTTTCCTCTCCATGGTTTTGAATATGGTTCATGGAGATCCTTACCATTTAAAGTGAGGTTTTATATGGAGTTTCCCCTCCTTGGTATTTGTTATTGGACATGGTGTTCTTTATCCTTGAAAATGACATTGAAAACTGTGATCTAAATCCTTGAATTGGGTGTGGTAATTATGATCTAGGAACAATTAATCTTAATATGGTTTGAGTTCTTAATAGTTATCATTGAGACCTATATGACACGCTTCTATGGATTGGGTAAAATACCTTAGGGTGACATGCCAAGGTTATGCCCCTTTGGACTTACACTCGACTGATGAAGTTATAAGTTTCATAGAACCTTGTAGTTTCCTCTTCATATTATTTTTTCATGGACACATCAGATATACTCCACTATTTTGAACCTTCTCATATATATATCATAATGTCACTTGGTCATATAAATTATAGCTTAGGATGAATCAGGAAGAGTTGGATAGGCATTCCCTCAGAAACCCAAGCCAACTTTTTTTTAGTATTAATGATTTTTTATTATTGTACCCACACACTGTTCGTATTATATTCACTAGATAGATAATATTAGATGTGAATGGTGGTTTATTAATGAGTTTTACTGACATTCCGTACAGGGCAAGAATTCATTCCTAGACAGACTTCATCGATGTAGGTAGGGACAAAGGGAAGCAATATTTTATGGATGCTAGATTTTTTACTAGGTTGAAGTAATGAATTAGAGGACTAAGACAGTTCTTAAAATTCCACTGGAGATATATTTTATCCTATTTTTCTATTTTGTATAGAATTTATTGTATATTCTTGCTACATTATTTCCCCTTTTATCTCCCATTTTGTATAGCATCTGAAAATGGTACTATTATTTATATATCACTGGATATATATATTTTTATTGTTTATGATATTTTATTTTGGATTATAATTACATATATATTATTTACATTCCATTTTTCCTTATTTTTTATGTTTCCATTTTTTATTCATTTATTATACCATTTTGTTGCTACTCTGATAAAAGGAGGAATACTCTCCCCATCATACCATTATAGATCCCCACTGCTAGTCCAAAACCTTTGGGGTACTAGGAGGTGTGATTGAGGCCATGTGGATGATTGGTTAGGTCACTCATCAGTGGAATAGTCTTAGGAGATCACAAAAAATATCTACATCATGTTATATACTTATTTGTAATTTCTTATTTAAAGTATAATTTTATATATAACTACATTGGTATAGAATATAACTCATATATAATGATTATCAAAGTAGATAATACAATCATGAATATGTAAAATATGATTTTTTAAAATCAATTAAGTGGAGACAAAATCCCACTATTCCTAAATGATTACAATTAATCCATCATAGAGGATAAAATGGAAAAGGATTATTTAAAATTAAAAAATAATGTGGAATTAAAAATGAAATTTATGATCTAGTAGTTCAAAATTGATAAAAATGGATTTATATGTTTTGAAAAATATTATATATATTATATATATATTTTAGATAAATTATGTTTTATTTTAAAAAATACATATCCCATCTTTCATTATTCACTAAAGATGTAATAAAATTCTTAGTGATCATTTTGATCACTTTTTATGGGATAATATAAAGGAAAATGATTATGTATTATATATAAAGGTTCATGATATTACAAAAAATATGGAAGTACTTTAAAATAATAAGGGTATGATGAAATTATTTCTTACAACAACATGGAAATGAAAAAAAACATAATGTATTTTTCCATGGATTACCTAATTACCTCTAGTTTAAAAACATCTATTTGGATTTTTTATTTTCTCCTTTTAAAATTATATCACATTTTTCTATTCAAGAATTTTTTTCACTTGATTAACATATTGGGATATACATTAGGGTATTTTTTGACTTATACTGGGAACCAATTATTATTTTATCTAATTATGATCCAAAATTCATCTTATAATTATGAAGGATTATGTAATAGTTATAAAACACAATGTTGACTATGAGTAAGGATTATTTTCCACAAATAGATGTTCAATATTAATGGATCACCTTGGATTTTTATGAAAGTAAAAAACTCATTTTATGACATCAAAGGAGGTTTATAATAATATATTCAACATCTTAAGTTCCCATTTAGTAATAATTTCTAATTATGTATAAAAATATTCCCATATTAATTTTTTTTGTAAGATATATGAACTATAACTCATTAGGGTAAATTTAACAAAAAAATATTATTAGACCAAGGCATAAAAAAGAAATGTAAATTAATATCTAAACATTTTAAAAATAGTATAATATGGAAAATGATAGATATAAGAGTTATACTAATTATCACCGATGAGACGAATAATTAAATAGTGGCATTAATATATTAATTTTTTATATCTCTCTTAAAAATGGCTATGTTTTTTTCAAAGATAGGAATATTTTTATTTAGATATATCATAGTAATTAAAATATTAAATTATTTCGAATCATTCCATATCAATAAAAATATCCTCCAAATCTGTTGTAAATACCTAGAAAAAAATTCCAACATTGAAGATTTAATGTTGACTTATTGAATATTTCATTGTATCAATATATATTGGAAACTATATTTAAGGGTAGAATACATTTTATTAGGGAATGTAATTTCTCTAAACAACTAATAACCCCTCTGAAAACCCATTCCATGAATACAAAATACAATTTAGTATTCTCATTTAACAAACTAAATATAATTATATCACATAAAAAATAAACTTCAAATGATTCAAGAATTTTTTTAAATAAAAATTGGCATTCATTTTTTATTATAAATATTTATAATGTTTTTATAATGTCCATGTTTCATTAAAAATATAAAAAAATAATTTCAAGACCCTTATTTAAATGATAAATAAGAGATTAAAGAAAATTATTTTCTCATGAAATAGTTTTTTATAATTATTTACGAAATAAAGAATTATTCACAAGAATATTAACTGATAATATCTAATAAATTATACTTCTCAAATATGGAATCACCCTTATCAAAAAAAAATACAAAGCTTTAAATCCACCTAATATATATTTGATTTATCTTGGGATTTTAACTTCAATGATGGGACATGAACTGCATCTGATTATAGAGAACCAAATGATGGAATAGATTGATCTCAGTAAAAAGGAAATAGAATCTCATTCATAGATTCTCATGTTATTTTCTCATATTACGTCAAAGAGGGTACTAAAAAACCCCCAAAATTACCATGTTTGATGATGGTGGTCTTTCAGTTGTGGTAGATGCAGATACTCTTTATCACTAGTTTCATTTTTTTAAGTTATCTCTCCTTGTCCAAATCACCAACACTAAGAGAGATAAACCCTAGTCAGTTGATGATATGAAATATAGGATGGTGCATAGTAGTAAAATCAATAACTGGAGATTGATTCTAATCGGAATGTGGTACATTAATGTCAATATAAATAATAAGGTGGGTCTATATGAAACATAGAAATCAAGAAATATTTTCTCAATTCTTTCTTATTTAGGATATCTGAATTGGATTGTAATATGAATCTATTCACATAGAAGCAATACACTTCTCAAATTTAGGTGAAACTATAAGACTTTATTTTTTTACAATCCTATAATTCTCATTAATAATTCTCTTATATCAGAACTCCAATTAAATTAGAAAAATGAACTCTTAATGGGGATCTTGGATTCTATGTTCGGATATTTGTGGATTCCAATACTAAGTCTAACTATTGAAATGCCCCCTTTTTGATTGCTATTCTGCAGAATATTTAGATCAAAGTAGACTAAAAGAATATTCCTCACTTTTGTAATGTATGAAAAATGGTAGGTTATTAAATTTCAAACTAGAGGGTTTTAAATAATAAGGTGAAAGTTTATTCTTTTAGAAAGTATTAAGGAGGGCTGAGTAAAACTCATAAGGAGAAGGATGTAGTTTCTGGAAAGGAGGAGTCCTCTAAGATATTGGGGGAGCACTGTGTAAGCTACCATGAAGTAGTTACCTTGAAGTGTAACCAGAAGGCATCATGGCCTAAGATGATATAAGAAGAGGAAATTGAAACAATACCTCTTATGCTACTAATAATTCCAGGGATGTGGTGTGCTTTCTAGAAAATGATATCATAAATGATGAGATTTTTTGATTCATAAAATAACTTATTCATGTATTGTAAAAGAAAAGAAATGAATTCATTATGTCTTATCAAGTTTATATCACTCCAATTAATAATTTAACTACTCTAAAACAGGGGTTGGGGTGTTCTATTATTATCACCAACCCACCTAGAAAATATGAACATAATGACTTCACACATGAAAATTATATCATACCTCATCAGTCATAGGGATATATTTTGGAAAGACCATATATTGATTAAGGAAATGTGAAATATTATAAGATGATTTCATGAACCAACATCCTTATTGTATCCTAGGAAATGATTGAGTTGAATTGGCGTACACAGTTAAATGTAGGTTATCATTCTATCTCCCAAAATTATGAGTTGGTTAACTCAGTTATTAACCAGAATGTAAAGGATATTTGGAATGTAGTTGTAGGTCCTATCTCAAATAATTTATATCCTCACACCGGACATGATTACATTCACTCTACCTCTGAAAAGAAGAAAGCAATGGAATCTAATGTCAACTTCTCTACAGGTCAAGGTAAGAATACATATGATAGTCAAAATTCTATTATAAGAAAAAATAGAGCTACCAAAAAATCTAATATAATAATAAAAAATGTGGAAATGAGGAAAACATATTCACCCCAAACATAAATTACATAAAGATATTATTTTTGGAACTCTTTAGGTCGGGCCTACCTAGAAATATTTAGTACTCTTTGGATTCTTATACGAAATCAAAAACTAAACAAAATTATTTTTTTTTTGAAAAAAATGGTTTTCTTTTCAATGATTTCATATTTTTATATATTTGGATATCATATTATTGTAACAAATCAGTCACCATCATAAGTAAAAAAGGATTTGGGTTATAACTCTTCTGAGGATGGTGGGATCTTCAATTGTTATAAACAGTGAACAGATGTTCACTTTCATATTAAAAAATAATGGGAATAAACATTTATATTCATTAATATATTATTATAATAGATATCAAGATTATATAGATTTATTGAAGGAGATTAATTCATTCTCAATATATCTCATTAGACCATGTACACATATAGGATATTTCAAGATAATTCAGAATTCTGTTGAAAATATTGGTTCTGTAAATTATTATATATCATCCATAGAATTTAGATCTTGTGTGAATGAGTGTTATCTATTTTATGTTAATAATGTGGTATACATGTATACAAGTTATATAAAATACCTTAATAATTTTTTTAGAAAACTGGATAGATACATTGTAATAGATGCATATCTTACTCTATATTAGCTAGAATCAATTCTGATCACTATATTATCATAGTGATCATGATCTCTAGTGAAATGAATCCTTTCATCCTTTTAATATATAATAATTCTTGGGCTACACACCTAGATTGTGGCTATATTTTCCTAGATACATAGAACATTGTGGACTACTGTGAGGATTTTGTCATGACCCGTCCCCCAGGGCCCGTGCCGTGACTACCCCAAGATCGCCTTCCATAGGCCAGGGGTTGGCGACTAGCACCAAAGGCATAATTACCTAAAACTAGGAAGGCATTGCCTTTATAACTTGTAAACACACACAAAAAGATACGAACACGAGTAAAATGTATAACCAAAAGAGTGATGAAAGTAAAAGGGGCTGAAATACAAGCCCAACAGTAAAGGTAAAAGTACAATTGAAAACAATACAACTGAAGAAAAAGAAAGAAAAGAAGCTACTAGGTTATCTTATGGGATTCCTACTTGAAGGGTATGTACAAATAACCTCCTCAGCACTCCGTGTCTGTCTGTCTCCTCTACGCACTGACACTCCATATGGTCCACCTCCAGGTATCGTCCAGTCCGGGTACTCTCATCCTCAGTCAGCGCTGTCTGTCATCTGAAACCAATACAACAAGGTGCGGGCATAGCTCGTGTAGGGGTATGTATAACAGCACTCAGTAGGGACCCCGTGACCCTCAAGGTCTCACAGAATCCAATAAGGATAAACCATAAAGTATGAAATCAATAGATAACCTTACTTAGGTATATGCCCATACATATACCTAAGTTATCAAGTGATCCATATAAATCATGAGGAAAACACAGAAAAACTGACTCAACTCAACCAGGATTTTATTCTAGGAGTAGTATCTAGTAACATCCCCAGTCACGTTGTCGAAACCTTGGCTGCCAGAGAACTCCTCCTTTATCGAGTATAGTGGGCCTGCCACGACACCAAGCGTGCTTCCCACTAAACTTGGACTGTTGAGGTACTCCTCCTATTGAGTAATGTGGATCTGCTGCGTCACCAAGCACACTCCCCACCATGGGTCTACCGTGTCACCAAGTGCACTTCCCCTCATGGCCTGCTGAGGTACTCCTCCTGTTGAGTACCATGGGTCTTCCACGACACCAGGGTGCTCCCCACTGTGGGTATATCGTGACACCAAGGCTCTCCCCACTGGGCTAGTAGAGTCACTCCGAGTCAAAACGGTCAGCAGTTATCTGGTGTCAGCCAGCTACTAGGTCTCTGCACTACACTCACTTGTCTCTGGGAGGATCCGCTCTACAAGATTCTGGTCGATACTCCAACTATCACGAAGTACCGCGAGGAAGTATCTCAAAGGTCTGCCACGTCATAGGGGTCTCAACGCAACAGACGACATGTCAATCAGACGCTCTATGTGTGATTTATTATCCTTTTAGTCTCGGGGGCTCGGTTGGATTCATGCACGATCCAACCTGACAGTATCTCAACTATACCCGAAACTACAGTGAGGTATACTCAAAGGGACCGTCACACTACAAGATTTCTAGAGCCACTGACGGTTTTTCAAATGAACGTCTGATGCCAAAGATATGGCCGAAGGAGCGTAAATGGGTCATAGTGGGCTCGGGTCCAGTCTAACCCGGTCAGACCGACCCGGACCAACCCAGTCTGGGCTGACCCGGTTCGGGTCCACCCGGCCTGACTCGTTGGGTCTGGCCCCACTTGTTGGGTAGGCCACCCCTTTAGGTTCGTCCCGACCCGCTCGGCCTAGCCCAGCAGGGCGCGAGGGGCCACAGAGGGCTGCGAGGGCACGAACCGGCCACGGGTCGGCGTGAGGGTAGTTTGGCCTGGAGGGCACCGCCTGGGCGGCTCGGCCTGGAGGGCGCCATGAGGGCGGTTCGACCTGGGGCGCTGGGCCGGTTCGGCTAAGAGGGCCGCGGGGGCGCGACTCGGGGCGGCTCAGCCCGGGGGCCGGGGCGGCTCAGCCCATGGGCCGGGGTGGTGCGGCCGGGGCTGGTTCGGCTAGCGGGTGGCGCGACTAGGGTCGGTTCAGCTGGGAGGCCAGAGCGGCTGGGGTGGCTTGGCCGGCGGATGGCGCAGCCAGGGCAGCTCGGCAGGGAGGCCGAGGTGCGGCGTGGCTAGGGCGCGGCGCGGCTCGGGGCCAATTCGGTCGGGGTGCCGCGAGGGGCTGGGGTGGCTCGGAGGACCAAGAGTGGTGCGGCCGGTTTGGTTGGCGAATGGCGCAGCCGGTGGGTGGCGCGGTTGTTTCCCTCGGAATTCGGGGATGACCTCCTGGATGGGAGATTCAAACGTTCCGATCGGTTTCTAACGGGTTTGTTCGTAGAACCGAAAACATCCAATGATTCCACTTCCATTTGGACCTACTTTCCAAAGGTAGGCGCTCATTAGCTTGTGGACTGATGAGGCTTAGGAATTTTCATTGGTCGAGAGGATGGGAGGTCGGACTCATCACACCTTTTTAAGGGGAATTATTGTCTATTCCAGGACTCTCTTTATAGATTTAAGTTATGTTCATGAATCCTTATTACATTACCAAGTATAAAATGAGATTTTCCTTCAGTTTTGACAATCAATGATTAAATATGTAAGAAATTTAGAGAATCTTTTATATGTATTCGAGTTTCTTCATCAATAGAGAATCATCTATATCTATTTGAAGATTCTTGGTCAATGGTATCCTTCAAAACATTTATATAAAAGTCTCTTGGTCATTATGATGACCAGTCTGATTTTGAAGCCACTCAGTGGGGCACTTGAAGTTTATTGTCATTCAGAAGGACATGAATTATTTCAGAGTTGGGATCGAACCCGTAGATGGGCTACCTACGTATCCTTTGTTTTTGAAAAGGAATCAGAACCCACGTAGTTCAAATAAGGGAGTATAATGTTTATGATTGATGGCTCAAAGAAGGATGTCATAATTAATTTTACTCTCTAAGCTCACGTGAGTCATGCTCAGTGTGAGAAACAA
Organism: Viscum album; assembly: GCA_963277665.1. Lineage (NCBI taxonomy): Eukaryota > Viridiplantae > Streptophyta > Magnoliopsida > Santalales > Viscaceae > Viscum > Viscum album. The sequence continues at coordinate 1,967,495,130 of OY728165.1, read as the reverse complement.
GAGGTATTGGTAATAAAATAGACAATTGGGCCATGAAAAATGTAATCATAAGAAATGGTTTGGGGCTTATGTATGTATGACTACCCAGATAAATGAAGGTTAGGATTTACTTTAGGGAGAAAATCTAGGAACATGGTCCATAAAGGTATATGTGCTTCATAGAGATTTGAATACTCTAACTTGGGACTTATTCCTGAAAAGGAAACCCAAATTAGGAGAGGATTGATAACTGGGTTTTACTCTTGAGAAGGAATCCCAGATCAAACGTAAATTAGGACTGGTTAAAGAGAATTTAAGGGACTTGTGGCTTACTCCTGAAAAAGAAGCCCAAGTTAAGGGATTTATGACTGGGACTTATTCCTGAAAAGGAAGCCCAGGTTAAGGATTAAGGTTTGGGGCTTACTCCTGAGGAGGATGCCCATATTTGAGACTGGGGCTTACTCCTGAAAAGGAAGCCCAAATTAGAGGATCTGGGGCTTACTCCTAAGAAGGATGCCCAAAAATTAAGGGACTTGGGGCTTACTCCTAAAGATGATGCCCATATTAGAGGACTTATGAATGGGTATTATTCCTGAAAAAAAGACCCAGGTTAAGGATTCTATCATCTTAAAGGATGAGGTTGAATGAATGAACTCTCCATATTTAGTGACATAAAGATATTTAAATCACTAGGTTTTGAGAGATATTCCACAGAATTCCTTTCAGATAAGGAAGTCAAATCAAGAAATCATGCCATAAATGGATTTGAAGAGTGTCTTGAAGACTGAATCTTGAAAAGGAAAGGTATAATGGCTTAAGAGGGGTGAAATGGGCAAGAAAGGCACCCAAAAAAGGAAGGGGCGCGCAAGTCTTAGAAGGCGTGCAAGTATTGCGGGGGCGCGCAAGTCTTAGAAGGCGCGCAAGTATTGCGGGGGCGCGCAAGTATTGGTCGCGCAGGTATACCTGGGCGACATGGTGGGTACTTGCGTGATATTCAACCAGCATTTGAAATACTTGAGCGACTCTTCATTAAAGACTTTAGAATCCTCTTGAGGTTCTTCCAAAAAAGGGACGCGCAAGTTCTATCAAAGGAGTAAGGCGGCGCGCAAGTGTGACCACTTCCCTTAAGGGTTGACCACTCAGGCGCGCAAGTGTTGATGAGTTTCAACACTTAGGCCTTACTCCCTCTCTTTAGATCTTCTGTTCTAGGTAAGAAATTACCTTAGAAGTGTTCCGGAAGCTTTGAAAAGAGACTTGGGCGTCGGGAGATTCAATCTGAGTTTCTGGAAAAGAATCCTCCTCGAATGGGGGGCCCACAGGGTCTATTTATAGGCAGGAGAAGACCCCAGGCGGTTACCGAGCGGTTATCAATTAGGTCGCGCAAGTCACTTGCGTGCCAAGGTGCGTCACACAAGTCCACTTGCGCGACCATGGGGAAACTTGCGCGGCCTATGGGAAAAGTTTTCCTTGTTCATCCCTTTGTCGATTTTTGATGTTTTCTTCAAAGGTTGAATCACTTTGTGCTCATATATTCCCCTTTTCCGATCTTTAGATTCTATGATGAAAGGAGCATCAACAAAAGTCCCCCCTCAGATTTGGATCTGAAAGAAATGAGGATTTGACTCTGAGGAAATCGCAGACATCCAAAGAAAAAGGGGGCACGCAAGTCTTCAGGGCATAGAGGGCGGCGCGTAAGTTTGCGTCGCGCAGGCTTTGAGCGCACTTTGTACGGCGTGCAGATAGGCTTCCTGGCCTATAAATACACAGCTTTGGCCGCATATAGCATCTAATCCCGAATTTCTCGAGCTCTCTTCGCGCAAGCTATCTTCGCCACGCAAGTCTCTTTTTTCCACTGTTTCCTCACTGCCGCACTACTCTCTAGGTAATAGGACTTGCGCGGTGATACATGCGCGACAAAAACTTGCGCGGCACATGTAACACTTGCGCGACATCTCCATACTTGCGCGCCTTAATGCCTTAGCCATTTTATTTATTTATTTCACAAAGTTTGTGGAAAATCAATCCATTTATGAATTAATTTATTCAACTTTTGTGCAGAATTAATGGCTCTTAGACCCAGATTAATTGATGAACTGGCTAGAAAGCGGATAGATGATATGATGAGCATCATTGGCCATGATTATTATACTGTCAAAGATAACACTCTTCCGAATTTGGCTAAGTATCTGAAGAAATATCATCTTAACTTTCCTCAAAGAACTTATCTACCTTTGTATGGCTATGGTCATCTACAATAAGTCACTATTCCAGAATTAAAGAATTATCTTCCATTTTCGTGGTTTCAGAATTATATCAACTTTGCTTCAGCAAATATCTTAGGTGGAGGAGTATTTATAAATGTTGGAACAGTGGATAAGGCCTATGTGATGCATCATAGCCCTTGTACAACAGATCTGAAAAAACATACACCTAAGCTTCAACCACATTTTCATCCTTCGATCTCCCGAAATGCTCAGATGGATCAATCCAAAGGCTGGAAGAAAAGTTGGGACTACCGTCCTGGGGGAGGTGTGAAGCCAACTTGGATGTGGGTATACTGGGTGCGACAGACCTGCGCAGAGTTTATCAAGGATCTGAAGAGAGCTGCAATATACGAAGCTGTCTGGGTTGGGAAAACATATGTTTACAGACATGATAACTTCGTGCTAGAGATACTCAGCCACTGGAGCCCAGCAACTAATTATTTCCATCTGACTCATGGAGAAGTAGGTACCAGTTTGTGGGATGTCCACAAGATCTTAGGGGCTCCAATTTTGGGCGATATATATGATGAATTCATTCCTCCCAAGGTGACTTGGAATGATTCAGAGAAGACTCCTACTTTAGCTCGAGAATTGTTTAAGATCTTCCACAGGCTCAAGAGTTCAGAGACCTCATTAACTCATTTTAGAAAAGATATTCATCCGGAAGAATGGATGAATGTGTTTCTTATTGAGAAGAAAGAGATGGAGCCAAAAGAAAAAGTATCCAAGAAAAAGAAATCCAAGGATACTAGGCCCAAACGTCCTACCACCTGTCCAAAACCTGAGAAGAGAGGAGCTCCTGGCACATTCTGGCCAACTCTAGAAGTAGGAGAGTTTGAAAAGTGGGGATATGAAGTGAATCAAAGAATTCTAAAGAAAACTCATCTGGCGGGTTTCTTGGCAATGTGGCTCAGTGTTTATCTCTTACCGGTCAGGGATTTGAAGGGAGGCGTTAGGCTAGGGACCTTCATCATTGCGGAAAATTTGGCTGAGGAAAAAATGGTTGGGTTAGCTACCCCCATTTTAGCAAAGATTCACAGGAGTTTACTTCATGTCTTCATGGGTAAATCTCTTTTATGAATAGTGGGACCATTCCAGGTTTTGTAGGGATGGATTGCCAATCACTTCAGGACTTACAATGTACAGAATGGATTACAAATTCCTGGAAGCTCCTTCAGACCGTCAGTGCAAGCATTCTCTAGAATTGCTCCATTAGATGTTAATGGTTATGACATGAAAGTGAGGCTGAGCATGTTTAAGGAATTAAATTTCTTTCCCTATAGAAGTCTGCCATCTGGGTGGTTTGTTGATGATGGGACAACCCATTTGGATTTGAGGGCATACATGCTAGCTTGCAGGGATGGTGTGTTAGTAGCCAAGATTGATGGAGAGATCATATGTGAGGCCTATGCTCCATATAGATTTGCACGCCAATTCAAATGTCTGCAACAGATTGCTGTATCCCCTCTGGTACATGTCAGGTTAGAGGAACATCCGATGGTTTCTCGACAACTATGGCTGCTAACATCAAGAGAGAAGACTGGGGCAGTATTTGATCTACCAGTTGAAAAAGTGGCACATAATTTGACTACATATTATGCCAAACACTGGATAGCATCATAACCCAAAGGGATATTGAATCACCCAGTATATCAAGTGGGAAAGAGGAAGAAGACTGTAGAGAAAGAAACCCTTCCTCATGAAGGTGATGCTTCCTCACCTGAAATTGGTTCAACAGACTCCTCTTCTAGAACTGATTCACCGGATTATCATGATGGGGATGATGAGGCACAACCGGCAACAAAGCGGTTTCGTGCCCGATATAATCCTCCGGCCAGAATTAAAAGACCCACTCCATCAACTCATGGTGAGTTGTTTCATTGTAGTAATTTTAATCACTGCTACTTCATAAAGCAATAAGTCTTAATTTCTTATTCTATATCTGTAGCTGCAGGAGCTGGGAAGAAATTAAAATAAAAAATTGTAGGACCTTCCTCACAACCTTCATATCTAAGACCAGATGCTGTTCAGCTATGGCAGGGCTTATACTGTGGTACTGAGACAACCTGGCTGGATTTTTGTGAGGGCTTACAACTTCCTGGAATAGGAAATCTTATGGCTTCTAAAAATCTTTAATACAAAGATAACCCCAATGAAGTGCGAGCTTACATCAGAGAGCTGTAAATGCTCATATATGCCACTGATGACTCTGTTCCTATCACCAGGCGGGTGAAGGAAATGATTGATCGTGGCGCCACTGAGGGGGCTGGTGGTTCTGGAGATGAGGAATGGCAAGAGTACGTGGATCCTAAAGATGCAAGTTTTCTTTCCTTATTTTCTTTGAAACTTGATTTTAGTTGAATCTTTGTTACTTAAAGAAGTTATTTTATTCATCTCGCATCTTGCAAAGAAAGGAACTGGGGTTCCTTCGCCACAGTATAGCCCTGGTGGTACTGCTATCGGGGCTGTTGCTGATTCTCCTCACGAACCAAGCGAGATATCTCCAGGCCAGCAGGCCATGAATGAGGCGCTGGACATAGCCTTCCATTAGCCAATCCAAGTGCCAATAAGGGAGACTACTGATACTCTAAAAAAACAAAAGAAGCAAAGGCAACGAAGGAGGAAATCCATAGCTAAACGATTTATTAGAAGTGGTAAGTCCTTCGAACAATCATGAGTTTATACCCATAATCACATGGTTACTCATATTTCTGAGGATTGCAGGGGCTTCTTCAATTTCCCCCTTGAGGGAAGGGACTGACCCTCCTTCAAAGGCCGTGGAGGGTGCTGTAGAACGATCACAGACCCAAGCTGATTTGGTTGCTCCTGGAGAAGAGCTAGCATCCATTCCCAGTATCCATCCTGCTGCTGAAGATGCTGTCCAGGGTCAGGGGTTGCAGGACATAAGTCAGCAAGAAGATGTAGCAAATGCTCCCACTGGTGAGACTAACCAGGATTCTGAAATATCATTGGATGAAATGATGAATCAAGGAATGAATTTCGAATAATTTTATGATCATTCTAAGTTGTCATGTGATTTAGAAGACCTTGGGCGTGAGTGCTACCCTTCGCCCAATTTTTTTTTAAAAATTTACACTTCTAACCATGACTGAAAATAATATGCAGTTTCATCCGTAGAAGCTGCTGAACTTCCAATGCCTGAAGAGGGTGTGGACATTGATGTCAACCCTACCATTGTAGAAACATTAGCTCAAGTAGAGATAAACCCAATAAACCCTCCTGAGACCCATCTTGAAAATCCTGTTGAGACTGGGAAAGATGGGGAGAAGTCTTCTCAGGTTGCTGAACCATCCTTGGGTAAGGGATAACAATATTTGTGATTGTACTTTATTCGTAAGACAATCTATTCTTTTGTTATCCTTTGAAGCTAACTAAATCTTTCAATTAATCATGCAGGTCCATCAACTGTAATGACTAGGTCCGGAGGTGAGGCCTCAGCCTCTGCTCCAACGGGAATTGAAAGTGAAGAAGCACAAATCAGGGGGGAAAAAGCAGGACAGGGCACTTCTTTAAGTGCATTAATTGCAGATTACATGCCCCCCTCCGACGATGATGTTGAATCAGATCCAGAGATGCTTAAAGCGTTCAACTTTTCACGACGTAAGGCATGGAACAACATATGGAACATCATATCTGGGGTGCCTTTAGAAGAGCTACCGTCGAAAATTCCTCGATTGTCATCCCAATTTGTTATACTAGGACTTGGTGGTTTTGGATATGAAAAGATCCATGCCACAGTGAAACAGATCATTTTCATGAGGGAGCAGGCGCAAAAAAGTCGTGAAGATTTGATCAGAGTAAAACTGTCAGTCAACATAGGCGAATTTGAGGCTGCGGTATCCCAAGCTGAAGCTGATTATGCTGCCAAGATGAAGGAGATGAAGCATAAAATCAAAGAAAAAGTCATCCAGCAGGTGCAACTCCAGAAACAGTTAGATGCTATTATTGGGGAACTTGATCAGCTTAATAAATCATTGGATGAAACTCATATAAATGGCATGAAAGCCATTGCAGATGCTAAGAAGGCACTTCATCAAGCTGAAAAGAGTGAAGCTGGTCAAGTGCACGAGCTTCAAGTAACTGCTGATAAATCTCAGGATGCTGTACATCAAATGAAGACTTATGTTGACAGTCTTTTGTAATTATTGAAAAAAAAGAAGAGGCTCCAGTCTGTGGATGTCCTTCTATCTCCGGTGTATCAATGAAAAACACTTTCATCTTCAATCATTTTTACTTGCATTCTTTCACTACCTGTTTTCTTTCACTACCTGCTTCAAATTTACTTAAACCAATGGGCCTAGTAAGCATAGTTTGATTTTTTACTAGGATTATTACAAATAACCCTATAAACTTTGAATCTTTTAATTGCTCAATATTACCTAAATCATACAGAATGTATGTTTAGTGATCTGGAACTTGACTTTTATTCATAGTTACTTTGTCTTTTGTGGGCAGTTTAAAGTCATGCATGTCGGACATAAAGAGGCTAATGTTTAAGGTCAAAATAGCTTTGACCAAAATGGATTAGAATTGACACAATTCCTTGAAAATTCATCTGAAAACATACTACCATACTGAAGTATGAGGGAAAATATGTAAGCTATGACTTAAGAATATTTGAATCTGAGGAATGATATGAAAAAGAGCTAAAAGGCATTAGAATAAGTAGTTTCCAAGAATGAAGTTACCATTATTTAACAAACCCGTTAGGGGGTTGAATTATGCAGGGTCAACTAAGGGCATTGGCTGCATAGTTAAATAAAATAGTATCTTTTGGCTAACAAGTCTGTTATGTAGACTGTTTATGCAAGGCCACCTATGGGCACATGCTGCATAGTCAGGCAAAAAGAACTTTCAGAAATTTACTTTCCTAGTGCTAAAAGCCAGTGAAAGTTTATGGAGATTCAAATCTTCCAAAGTATAGAGTTTTCTTTATGGAAAGAGGTACTTGAATATGGAAAAGATATTTCCAAACAATATTATCGAAGAACTGATGAATATTACTCCTACGAAGGTCTGACCCAAATGTAGGGAAGGAGAATATAAGCCATAGACTTGAATACTTTCAGATCTTGAAAAAGGATATGGGACAAATATGTTAAGGATTACTATATTTTGCGGATCCCTACATACTGTCGTTTAAGACAAATAAGGGAAAAAGAGGCATTATTCCCAAGAATGAAGTTACCACTATCTGACAAACCCGGTTGAATTATGCAGGGCCACCTAAGGTCATTGGCTGCATAGTCAAATAAATAGTATCTTTTGGCTAACAAGTCTGTTATGTGGACTGTTTATGCAAGGCCACCTATGGGCACGTACTGCATAGTCAGGCAAAAGAATTCTCATAAGTTTGACATTTTTGTGACTAAAAGTCATGAAAAGGGTTATGAAGATCTGAAAATATTTAAGGTTAGGATTATAACACATAAAGATGGGTATTGTCCAATGTATATAGAGATACATAGGTCAATGATAACCATAATCATGTTGTGGCTGGGTCCTGAATTGAAATTTTGAACTTCACTACGTACCTCATAAAAATGAGAATCAAGCCATACGTAGTTCTTAAAATGCAGTTTAACGTCATGCAGGACGAAATTATGAGAGATCTTAGTTTAGGGTCATAGAGTTCGGACCATAATAATGAATACACAGTGTGTGTTTTCATGAGGAATTTTCAGCCAAGGGACTAAAAGTGAAATTTGGGGTTAGGCCCAAAAGACTTGGGACTGGATTCGAGGGATACTCGAACGTTCCTACGTATCCCATAAGGATGGGAATCAAGCCCACGTAGTTCTAAAACTACCCTTTGTACAAATTTGGTTCGTACATGTGAAGGGTGAAAGGGGATTTTAGTGCAATGATGGTTTAACCCAAGATAAAAAGTTTAGGCATTACCATGTATGCACGTAGTCTTTTGAAATGAAACATGATTGAAAAATCAATGTAAATAATGGTTCCCTCTCAGATGAAGAAATCAAAGAGTATTGTAGTTTACTGTCGTACCGGACAAAAGTGTTGCATAGTTTAACGTCATATAACAAGGACGAAAGTGAATCAATGTAAAGATATTGATTCTAGGGGCGGTTTCACGAATCAACATCATATGAGATGGTGGTGAACCGATGTGAAGAGATTGTTTTTGGGCTTAAACCCTGGGAGGTTGCCTACATACCCAGCCTGGAAGGCAAGGATCAAAGTCCGTGTAGTTCAATTAAAGAATGAATTAATAATCAAGTTGTTCTTGGGGACAACGACCTAAAAAAAATGTTGTTGGGACTTATACATGGTTAGCGGCCCAAAGAGAGCATTACGGTTGAGGTTTTCTCTAAGCTCACGCGAGTCATACTCAGTGTGAGAAACAAGAGGTAACAACAACCTTAACGATGCATAGTTTAATGTCATGTAGGACATATAAAGGGACTATGCAGTTTAAAGTCTTGCAGTTAGGACTATTGGTGTTGCATAGTTTAATGTCATGTAGCAGGGACAAAATACAGTTTAATGTCATATAGGACGTATCAAGGACTTTCTGTATAGTTTAGCGTCATGTAGTTAGGACGGTGGGGACAATACAGTTTAACGTCATGTTGGACAAAAAAAGGGGGGGGGGACTGCGCAGTTTAATGTCATGCAGTAAGGACAAAATAACACACCATTTACGTCATGTTGGATGCATTGGGGATTTTTTCTACAGTTTAGTGTCATGTTGGACAAAAGGGTGAATAGTTTAAGGTCATATATATGGACCATGGATGGTGCAGTTTAATGTCATGCTGGACATAAGTACAGTTTAAGGTCTTACAGGACCTTTGATGATTATGTAGTTTAACATCTTTTCGGACGTAAGGGACTTTCAAATAGTTTAGGGTCATATGCATTGACCATGGATGGTGCAGTTTAATGTCATACAGGACCATGGTGTAGTTTAAAGTCTTACATGACTTTTTAGGGAAATTTTTCACAGTTTGACGTCGTGTGGGACGAAGTTGCAGTTTAAGGTCATACTGGACCATTGATGTATAGTTTAACGTCATATAGCAAGGACGAACTGGTGCTGCACAGTTTAGTGTCATGTTGTGGGGACATATTGTGAATACTTCATATTTTATACAAAATATTTCTTAAAAAATCTGGCATTAGTTGGAGTAGTAATGAGTTCTCCATCCATAGAGATTAATGAATAAGCTCCATTGGAGTAGACCCTATGTATTGAATAAGGTCCTTCCCATTTTGGCTCAAGATTGGGAGGTTTCTTTCCTGGTATCATTGGAGTTCTGAGAACTAATACCAATTCTCCCTGAATGAATGAACGAAGATGAACTTTTTTGTTAAAAGATCGTGCTATTCGATTCTGATAGATTTCCAAGTGGTGCAAAGTGCACAATCTTTTCTCATCTAACCGTTCCAATTCATTCAATCGCTTTTGGGATTGCTCATCTGTAGATAACTGATCACAAATGGCTACTCTGAGTGAGGGCAATTGAACTTCAATTGGAAAGACTGCTTCTGTTCCATATACCAACGAATATGGAGTTGACCGCGTTGCATTGCGGGTGGTAGTCCGATAAGCCCATAAAGCATGAAAGAGTTTATCAGGCCATGATCTCTTATCTTTATCCACCATCTTTTACAGTATATTTGAAAGAGTCTTGTTAAAGGCTTCTATTTGGCCATTGGCCGCCTTATGATACCGAGATGAATGGTTGGATTTAATGTTGTATTCTTGATACAATTTCTTCACCTCAGAAGAACAGAAGTTGGTGCCGTTGTTCGTCAATATGGTATGAGGGACACTAAATCTAGTAATGATGTTAGACTTGATGAAGCTAACAATGCATTTAGAACTGACTTCTTTGAGAGGTACTACCTCTGTCCATTTGGAAAAGAAATCAGTAGCAGTAAGAATGTACTTAAACTGCTTGGCCGTAGCTGAAGGGTAAGGTCCTACCACATCCATTCCCCATGTGGAAAATGGCTACGAGTATTTAGCTGTATGAAGCAACTCTGGAGGTTGATGAATGAAGTTGGCATGTACTTGACATGAATGACACTTCTTTGTGAAATTAACACAATCTTGTATCATTGAAGGCCAAAAGTATCCAAGCCTTCGAATTTGATCAGACAATCTATGTCCAGACTGGTGGGCACCACAGACTCCTGCATGCACTTCTTTCATGACAGCCATTGTCTCTTCACCATCAATGCATCTGAAGATAACTCCATCAAAACCATGTTTGTAGAGAATTTTCTCTAGGTGGTTTGGGCCATCATAAAGAGTAAAATTGACCACACGTCACCAGATTTGTTCTTTCTCGGCTCTATCAGGTGGACATATTCCATTTTGAAGGTATTACCTGATAGGTGACATCCATCCTATAGTATGACCATACAGTTCCGGAATGGGACTAATTTCATTAATTTCCTCTATTATGGCTTGAACATAAGGTGAAATTGCACGACGGTGGGCAATACTGATGGTTGTCTCGTCCTAATTTGGATCTGCTAGAGCTGTGGCTATATTAGCCAGTGCATCAGCTTGAGCATTTTGTGATCTTGGGACATAAGAAAATGTCGGTTCTAAAGGGAATTACGCCATTAACTTTCTAACGTAATCATACAAAGGGATTAACTCTTCTTTTCTGATGGCATAATCCCCATTGACTTGTTTGATTACCAGGTCTGAATCACCTTTCACCTTTAAGTGATTCACTTGTGCTTGAAGCGCTAACTCCAAGCCTGTGATAAGAGCTTGGTATTCGGCTTCATTATTGGTACCACCTTCCCATAATAAAAAGGAATAAGGTAACAATGCCTTATCTGGAGAAATGAGTACAATTCCTAAACCAACTTTGTTGAATTTAAGATTTTCCATTTTCTTCCCTGTTGGACTTCTGGAAGCACCATCAAAATACATTTCCCATGTTTGAGGAAACTCTTGAATAGAAGAAACTTCCTCATCAGGGAGTTCAATATCTGAAGACGTGTCTTCCACTGAAGGATGTTCAGCCAGGAAATCAGCCATAGCTTGGCCCTTTATTGCCTTTTGAGATACATACTGAATGTCGAAATGCTGCAAAATAACTTCCCACCTTGCTAGATGTCCTGTAAGCATTGGACGACTAAGGATGAATTTGAGCGGATTATTGCGAGATAAAAATTGGACCTCATGATGTTGCAGGTAGTGTCTCAGTTTATGAACTGCAAAGATTAATGCCAGGCAACATTTCTCAATACTTTAATACCAGGTTTCTGCTTCAAGCATAGTTCTACTCAGATAGTAGAGGCTATTTTCATTCCCAGCATCATTCTTTTGAGCAAGAAAGGCACCCAATGATTGCTCTAGAGATGTCACATAGAGGATAAGTGGTCTACCTTCAACAGGTGGCATGAGTACTGGTGGACTCAAGAGGTATTTCTTGAGAACATTAAACACTTCTTGACATTATTCAGTCCACTGGTAAGTGACTCCTTTTTTCAATAATTTGGTAAAGGGTAAACTTTTGCCTGCCAAATTGGAGATGAAACGCCAAATATAGGCTAAGTGTCCTTGAAGTCCTCTTAATTATTTCAAATTCTGAGGAGGTGACATACCAAGGATTGACTTGGTCTTCTCAAGATCGACTTCAATACCACTATGGCGTACAAAAAAGCCGAGGAATTTTCCTGAGGTTACCCCAAAATCACATTTTAAGGGGTTCATCTTCAAATTATGTTGTCGAAGCTTGTGGAATATGAATTCCAAATCAGCCAAGTGATTATAACGTTGTTTGGATTTAACCACCAAATCGTCTACATAGCATTCAACAAACTTCCTTATGAAAGGTTTGAAGATACGATGCATGGTGCGTTGATATGTTGCACCTGCATTCTTTAAACCAAAGGGCATCACCCGGTAACAAAACACACCTTGAGGGGATCTGAAGGATGTAGATTCCTCATCTTCTGGGGCCATTCGGATCTGATTATATTTGGAATATCCATCCATGAAGGAAAGTACTTCATAGCCAGCCGTCACATCAATTAAGAGTTCTGTAATCGGAACTGGGAAATCATCTTTAGGACAATACCGATTAAGATCTCTAAAATAGATGCAAACCCTAATTTGTTCGTTCTTATTCTTTACAGGGACAATATTAGCCAACCACTTGGGATACTGAACTTCTCTGACGAAATTAGCTTTGATCAGCTTATCCACTTCAGCTTCAATTTTGGAAGCATAAGTTGGGTGTGTTCTTCTCGCGGCTTGCTTAAATCCTCGATGTTCTTTTGGTAAACCCAAATGATGAGTAGAAACATCAGGATCAAGCCCAGGCATTTCTGTATAGTTCCAAGCAAAAATATCTTTATTTTTCTTTAGAAAAGAAATATAAATCTCTTGCTCTTCAAGGGTCATGGCCGCACTAATTAAAGTGGGGCGTGGATCTTTCTCTGTACCCAAATTTATTTTTCTGAGTTCATCCACAGTGGTAGAGATACCCTCTTCAAATGCTGGAGGAGCATCTCTAAGATCTTCCTCTTCCTCTTCATCATGTGCTATTTCTTCCGTTTCTACTTGCATAGTAGATGAAAAAACGAAATTTTCATGATCAGAAGAGATGTCACAATTTGCACATTTTGAAGAAGAAGCTTCCATTTCCGACCCTATTGATGATAAAGGATTTTCTTTGGGAAATAAAGAGGAGATGATGGATTGAGAATTGACATCATTATTCACCTCTGATGTTGCTATAACTTCTTCTGGCCTGATTGGCAAAGTATAGACCTGTTGGATTTCAGCAGATGAAATGAGGACGTCACCACTTGTGCTTTCATCACTGTTTGGTAGGTTACCAATTTCTCCCATGTTGTCTGGCTCGATTGCCGTAATTGACATTATGGATCTTTCCATAAGAGTATTTTGATTTGGTCCTATTTTTTCAATTTGACTGATAGGTAACACATAATCTGTACTCACATGTGTAAATGGATTTATTGGAATCTTCTCCAAACCATATGGAGCATTAACTTTGGTAATTTACTTCATTGTAGATTTCTCTCTTCCCCTCATGTGATAAAATTATGCCTCAATGTATTGAGACTCACATGTCTTGAAAGGGGTCTTATCACCATACAATGTTCCAACTTGACCATTGAAACAGCTTTTGAGACATTGATGGTATGATGAAGGGATAGCTGCATGATGATGTAGCCAGGGTCTTCCAAGAAAGACGTTGAAAGCTGAGTCTTGATCAACAATCATGAAATCCGAATTGGATACAAGATTTCCAAACTGAGTTCTGAGTGTAACTTCGCCCAGTGGTTCTTGATCATTTTTATCATATCCTTGTAACATCATGGTAGAAGGAGATAAATCAGATTCCGTGAGGCCCAATCGACGAAGTGTACGAATGGGCATGAGGTTGAATCCTGAACCATTGTCAATGAAAGCTCTTCGGATATCTATACCATTGACTTTTCCAGATAAGTACAGAGGTTTTATGTGCCCATGCACAACATCATCTTCATCTTTATCAGTAAAAGATATCACTGCATGACATTCTGCAGGATTATTCTCTATGTGATAGACTTCAGCTGCAGCAATTTCAGCTTCAAACTCCTAAGGACTTGACAAAGCTTCGATGAGTGCTTCCTGAAGATCTTTTGACAGATTCAAAGCATCCAAAATTGATAACTTGACTGGTACTTGGGCCAAGTGTTTCAATATATCATACTTTTGATCAAGAGGTCTGCGTTTCCCAACAGGAATATGCGGTTTAGCAGGTACCTTGGAAGCAGATGCTTTGGAAGCTGATGCATCTTGTATTGGGATAGAAGTTGGCAACATCCTTGGTTTTGGAAGATTATACCGATTAGATCCATTTACTTGATGAGATAAAGAAGATGGAACCTTCAATCGGTCTTCTAAAATAACGATGCCAAGACTGAGTTGGCTATTAGAAGAAGAACCTGCTTGTTCTTTTTGAGCTCGCTGAAGGGCTCTACCACGAGTTTCTGCTGCATACACAGTGCTAGCAGGGGTAGAATTGGAGTAGTGGCTTCGGAAAGATCCACGTCTTCCCCTGTATCCTGAACCTCGGGAACTTCCTCGGATTCCCTTATTTGATACAGGGAATTCTGGCTCATCAAAATTGAAATTATGACTGAAATACGGATCTATTAATTGAATAATATTAACAGAACCGAAGATTAACTCTTCGTCTAATAAAGACTCTGCCTGACTATCCTGTTTAGGCTGTGCCATTTGATGGGGCGGTGCCCGTGGCTTTGAAGTAGATGGCATAAAGTCTGCCAGAGTAAAAGACAATTTAGTCTTTGACACATACTCATCTTCTTCTGCTTCTTTTTCCTTCTTTGAATCAAAATGGTTCTTTGAGGACTTTCCCTCTGACGAAGAGGGTTTTACCGCAATACTCATGGAAGAAGACACAATTGGTTTCTTTAATTGTGTTCGCAAAATGGCATGAGTCCGATTGATTGTCTTTCTGACCATCCAATCATCATACTTCTGTGCATTTCTGCTTTTGACTTCTTGCCATTCAACTTCTTCCTCTGGAACTGTAGCAGTAACACATGCTACCTGAGTCGAAGAACCCTTCAACTTGACTTGTCCCAAGTCGACCATCTTTTATAGGAGGTCTTTAAAGACAAAACACTCCTAGATGGGATGCCCCAACATTTGATGAAAGGGACAATAATTGGGACGGTCTTCATCTCCTTCCTTGTTTGGCCTCTTGGGAACTGGTAATTGAACCAAATTATTTTCCAGAGCTGAAATGAAGTAACTAGGAACTTGCTCATTTTGGAAAGAGTATGTTTTACTCTTCAAATCCTCAAATTGTTTTCGTCGTTGATCTCTTTGATTAATTGGACGAAAAGGCCTTTGTTGTTGGCATTCAGAAGGCGGAGCCCTTTGAGAAGATGAAGGTTTTGAAGTAGAAATAGGTACATGCGCTTGTTTAAGCATAACTGTAGCAGTTTACACTTTACCCATTCTCCTTCCTGGAGCTGATGGAATTACACGAGACTTAGACTTAGCCTATATAAGGGAATCTTCAATCTGCTGAGCAATTGAAGTAAGGTCTCGAAACCCTCCTGTGTATTTCACAGGGATCAATGGCATGCATAATTCGTCACGCAAATTTTCCACACAGATTAGCAACAGCTCTTCCTGAGGGAGTGCTAAACTTAGGGAATACGTTAATCCCTTCCAGTGAGCAATGAAATCAGAGACTCTTTCATTCTCCCTTTTCGTGCAGTTTGTAAGATCGAAAACTGTTGTTTTTGGCAAAGTTGAGCTGAACTGAAGAAGGAATTTTTGACGAAGATCCTCCCATCCGATGATTGACCAGGATTGCAAGCTTGTATACCAGACAAAAGCTGGTCCTTGCAAGGTTCACACGAAGCATCTGAGTTTCACTGCTTCTTGCTACTCTGGACTTCCCATCATAGGATCACAACAAGACATGTAATGCGTCAAATGTTGTTCAGGGTCGCCTGATCCATTGAAAGTAGGGAAAACAGAGTTTCCAAAACTGGATGGAGGAGAAATTGAATCTACCCATTCAGGGTAAACTTTCTTTTCTGGTTGAACTTGCGCTCGTTTCCCTTCCATAGTTTCTAACCGAGCTGTTAATGACTCAATAGTAGTTATTAACTTTTGAGAAACATCAGGTTGAATTTGGTCTTGGGTAGGTGCAATGAATGGAGCTTGGACAGACGTGGTGATTGGTGCTGCAACTGATGGTAGCACTGCCAACCGTTGTTGTGTTTGACCCATAGGATTAGACCTCTGAGGGTGTACTGATAAAGGAGGATATTCCGGATCCATCTCAGTAGCTACAACAAATTCCTTCGGCTGTCGGACTTCAGCATTATTAAGAAGAAGACTACTCTGAAGTAGTTCTGCATTCAACCTTCTTAATTCTTTCATTTATTCCTCTTGTTGTGCAAACCTTTGCTCTAACGAGAGAGATTGACCTTCTCTAGAGGAAGGATATGTAACCTGATTCTTTCCCCTCCCTTTGTTGGATACTTTTTGGAGATAAGGAAGTGGATTACCTAGGTTCTGAGTAATCCTTTGACTTCATGTACGCACACCTTCTTCATTTGTATCGGCGCATACATTTTCTTGATCAGGACACTCTTCATCTGAGTCCCCTGAGTGAGTCTCCTCTGGTGGATTAGAAACAACAGAATTGATGACATTGATTGATTCATAATGCATCACATCCCTTCTATCAACATTTCTGTGATATTGTCTTCTTTCATGTCTTTGATGAGACATTGCCTTTTGTTGATTTAATCCTTTAGGAACTTCTTGACGAGATATAACTTGGAGGGAATCTCCTGATAATTTGGCTCTTCGTTCCTCTTGGGGATTCTTCCCCAATCGAGAAAAGACCGATATTATCTGAGAAGGGGATTGATGATTTGAAAGAGTCCCCAGTCTCGTGAACTGGGGATGTTCCTGCTTCTTCGGCTCAACTCCTCGAATCCCATTTGTTGACTCTGAGGGTTGGGTTAAAGGAGTCCCCAGTCTGGCAAGCTGGGGTGGCTCTTGACATGCTATGTCTGAGACCTTCTTAAAATCTCTCTTGATCTTGCGAATCTTAGTTCGGAAATTAGCTGGATGCATTAGCCTGTATCCACTTTTATCACCTGGTTCAACAGACCGTTGGATGATTTCCAAAACTTCTATCATTTGATGATGTGTTTGCTCCATACGAGAGGCTTGTGCAATATTCTCGCCTGCTTGATGTAGGAGCAATTCAACAACTTGTTCTCTATATGCTTGATTTTGAGAGGAACTAGTTGAAGCCTGTTCTTGAGAAAGCTTTTTATTATGAACAAAGCCCATTGACTGTGGCCAGCCATGGGAAATAACATTGCATGAGACCATTTTCGGCGGGCTTTGCTGACTGGAAAGCACTGTGAAATGTAGTGCTCTGTGAACACCCCATCCTCTGATATGAACACCAGATGGAGCATTGGTAATTAACTGACACAATTTTCTTAGTGCGCCAAGGCATGAACGTTGAAGGGTTCTCTGTTGCTTTTCAGCCTTCGGATACCGAGAGACTGATAGAGATGCCAAATCAATCCGACGTTGTAGCCCTTCTATTATCTTAAGATGATTTTCATATTCATCATAAGATAATACCTTCTTCTTCAATTGACAAAGAGTTTTCTATATGTTGAGACGAATATCATGGACTCCATCTTCCGTCAACATCTTTGGAATGTCATACTGGGAGTCAGCAAAAGGCCAAAACATGACTGGTACCTCACTTTTTGCCAGTTTTTTTTCTCATTTTTAGCATTTCCTCTTCATCATTAAATGAAGATTCTTCTACCTGTTTTGACCAGAGTTGGTGTTTCCTTGTTGCTTCATCGGATTCAACAAGATTGGTAGAGAGATCATTGATCAATCTAGAAGATGCATGACTTAGGGGTGGTTCGGAGAATGACCTACACCCTGGGCTATCTTCTGATTGAGAAATTATTTCACTTGCTAGAGATAAAGCATCAGACATAAATGGTTTCACATTTTCAAGTGCCTCAAGATAAGAGGGCTTTCTCGGCACTACATTGTCCACTGGAGTATTTTCCTGGCAATGTGAATCACTACTGTAGAGAGTAATTTCGCAGCAAAATTCATCATCATGGGGAGGACCACCATAATGGGTTACAACAAAAGATGATATCTCTTGTCCCTTGGTCTTCTGACCACACAGAGGGTTCCTGTGGCTCTCATCTGAAGACGAAACTTCAAGATTGACCGAATTTTCACGAAGCAAGCCTTCATGAGGAAGTGTATGTTGAAGACCTTCAGAATTAATGTTCCCGTTATTGGGAACTGAGGGAGTAGAATCTTGAATTCCAACATATAAATGTCTGAGGGCTTCAAGAACTCCAGCATTGAGAAAGGCCTTGTTACAGATTGGCCTTTGATCTCCTGACTGTGCTGGGCGGATCTTTTTCTTAGATGCTTTCTTACTCGCTTTGGAAACCACTTGTTGACGAAAGTGGTTTCTCTAAGCAGGTGTATGTGCCTAATCAGGAAAGATGGTCAGGTTAGGCTGACGATCTCCACTCAAATTAGGTGTATGTGCCTGACTTGGTTGTCCGTATGATATGGGGGAGTATGCCCCATAACCCTCTTGGACTGGAACAGATGCGTGTGTCTGTTTCGGAGTGAATCGTTGATGTGTCACTCCACTGCTAGGGATGTATTTATGTGTCTTTCCCTGAGATGATGCTGAATCTGTTATGATATCCTGGCAAGCATCCAGAATATGAGCAGGAATTTTCTTCTGCTCTTTCACCATTGACAAAATATGTTTGGTGACTTCAGCTGCCGGAACGGGGATATACGTCCATTCCGGGATTGGAGCAGGTGTATGTGCCTGCTCCTGTCCTCCTTTTCTTGTCAGTGAATCCTGACAGTACTCATTTGTGGAGGCAGAGAGTTGAGTCTGCCTCTTGTTTGTCATCGGAGCTTTCCGAATGACTTCTCCGTGCGCTACCAAGCGAGACTGTTGGTAGGCTTGATTAGTACTAGCAGGTGTATGTGCCTGCTGATTACACTTCGCCAAACGCGGTTGATGAGATCCATTATATGTAGTCAGGCGAGCCTGCTGACTAACTGATGATGTATAAGTAGGTGTATGTTACTGCCTATAGTACTCCGCCGGAATTTCCTGGCAGGATTGGCTTGATGCTGCCAGACGAGTCTGCTGGACAACGGAATTAAAACGGACAGGTGCGTGTGCCTGCTCGTTGTTCACCACCAAGTTAGGTTGGTGGACTTCTCCGGAGATGGAAGGGATGAAAACCTGACCATTGTTAACCGTATTCCGTCTCTGGTGGTTCGTCTTGCCTGCTCGGGTTTGAGGAACCTGAGCTGAATGCCTGGAGTCGGTACCCTCATCATGTTGAGGGCGCACTGCCGCACGAGTCTGGCGGCGATTGTTGATGGGAGCCCTCGGGAAGGACTCCTGTCTTTTTGAATTAAGGCCCTGAGGGACCTTCTCATTCACTTCCTCAGAGTAAGGGAGCGAATGGAAATTGCGTTCTGGGGATAATGACCCGAAACGGTTTGAGACGGTAGTCAGCACCGCCTGCCTCTTGATTACTGTTCGTCATTGTCCAGAAGACCTGTGTGAGTTGTTCACTTGGAGGGCCTGTCGGGCAGCCTCCAGAGTTGGGATGGTACCGTGTTGACGGTACTCCTTAACCAGCACATTTGATACCCAGCATTGAAGACGCTGAGTAGGTGATGTCATCCTCAGAGAGGATGACGATCCAGTAGGAATAGCAGTAGTGGTATTTGCAGCAGTAGTATTCACAGATGTGAATTTGAGAGCATCCATTGTGGAAATACAGAAGATCTTGGAAAAGAGTGCCTGTTTGATATAATAGACGTAATCAAGATAAAATTCAGCCACTTCATCCTTTGGATGAGCACACATGTCAATGATTGTTTTTGTTATCCCTCTTATTGATTTTTAAATAGGGGCTTAACAAATAGGTAACACATCATTTTAACTTTGGTTAAGGATTCACGTCGGGTTCACCATTTTTTGTTTCCCTCGAAATTCGGGGATGACCTCCTGGATGGGAGATTCAAACGTTCCGATCGGTTTCTAACGGGTTTGTTCGTAGAACCGGAAACATCCAATGATTCCACATCCATTTGGACATACTTTCCAAAGGTAGGCGCTCATTAGCTTGTGGACTGATGAGGCTTAGTAATTTGCATTGGTCGAGAGGATGGGAGGTCGGACTCATCACACCTTTTTGAGGGGAATTATTGTCTATTCCGAGACTCTCTTTATAGATTTAAGTTATGTTCGTGAATCCTTATTACATTACCAAGTATAAAATGAGCTTTTCCTTCAGTTTTGACAATCAATGATTAAATATGTAAGAAATTTAGAGAATCTTTTATATGTATTCGAGGTTCTTCATCAATAGAGAATCATCTATATCTATTTAGAGATTCTTGGTCAATGGTATCCTTCAAAACATTTATATAAAAGTCTCTTGGTCATTATGATGACCAGGCTGGTTTTAAAGCCACTCGGTGGGGCACTTGAAGTTTATTGTCATTCAGAAGGACATGAATTATTTCAGAGTTGGGATCGAACCCGTAGATGGGCTACCTACGTATCCTTTGTTTTGGAAAAGGAATCAGAACCCACGTAGTTTGAATAAGGGAGTATAATGTTTATGATTGATGGCTCAAAGAAGGATGTCATAATTACTTTTACTCTCTAAGCTCACGTGAGTCATGCTCGGTGTGAGAAACAAGAGGTATTGGTAATAAAATAGACAATTGGGCCATGAAAAATGTAATCATAAGAAATGGTTTGGGGCTTATGTATGTATGACTGCCCAGATAAATGAAGGTTAGGATTTACTTTAGGGAGAAAATCCAGGAACATGGTCCATAAAGGTATATGTGCTTCATGGAGATTTGAATACTCTAACTTGGGACTTATTCCTGAAAAGGAAACCCAAATTATGAGAGGATTGATAACTGGGTTTTACTCCTGAGAAGGAATCCTAGATCAAACATAAATTAGGACTAGTTAAAGAGAATTTAAGGGACTTGGGGCTTACTCCTAAAAAGGAAGCCCAGGTTAAGGGATTTATGACTGGGACTTATTCCTGAAAAGGAAGCCCAGGTTAAGGATTAAGGTTTGGGGCTTACTCCTGAGGAGGATGCCCATATTTGAGAATGGGGCTTACTCCTGAAAAGGAATCCCAAATTAGAGGATCTGGGGCTTACTCCTAAGAAGGATGCCCAAAAATTAAGGGACTTGGGGCTTACTCCTAAAGAGGATGCCCATATTAGAGGACTTATGACTGGGGATTATTCCTGAAAAGGAGACCCAGGTTAAGGATTCTATAATCTTAAAGGATGAGGTTGAATGAATGAACTCTCCATATTTAGTGACATAAAGATATTTAAATCACTAGGTTTTGAGAGATATTCCACAGAATTCCTTTCAGATAAGGAAGTCAAATCAAGAAATCATGGCATAAATGGATTTGAAGAGTGTCTTGAAGACTGAATCTTGAAAAGGAAAGTTATAATGGCTTAGGAGGTGTGAAATGGGCAAGAAAGGCACCCAAAAATGGAAGGGGCGTGCAAGTCTTGGAAGGCGCACAAGTATTGGTCACACAGGTATACCTGCGCGACATGGTGGGTACTTGTGCGATATTCAACCAGCATTTGAAATACTTGAGCGACTCTTCATTAAAGCCTTTAGAATCATCTTGAGGTTCTTCCAAAAAAGGGACGCGCAATTTCTATCGAAGGAGTAAGGTGGCATGCAAGTGTGACCACTTCCCTTAAGGGCTGACCACTCAGGCGTGAAAGTGTTGATGAGTTTCAACACTTAGGCCTTACTCCCTCTCTTTAGATCTTCCGTTCTAGGTAAGAAATTACCTTAGAAGTGTTCTGGAAGCTTTGAAAAGAGACTTGGGCGTTGGGAGCTTCAATCCGAGTTTCTGGAAAAAAATCCTCCTCGAATGGGGGGCCCATAGGTACTATTTATAGGCAGGAGAAGACCCCAGGCGGTTACCAGGCGGTTATCAATTAGGTTGCGTAAGTCACTTGCGTGCCAAGGTGCGTCGCGCAAGTCCACTTGCGCGACCATGAGGAAACTAGCGCGAACTATGGGCAAAGTTTTCCTTGTTCATCCCTTTGTCGATTTTTGATGTTTTCTTCAAAGGTTGAATCACTTTGTGCTCATATATTCCCCTTTTCTGATCTTTAGATTCTGTGACGAAAGGAGCGTCAATAGCGGTCGGTGGGTGGCGCGGCCGGTTCGGCCAGGGCACCGCTAGGGGCGGTGTGGGTCGCGGTGGTCATGGGTGGTGGCACCATTGCCTTCATCGCCTCCATCATCTTCCTTCATTATGATGAACACCACAAAGAAGAATGATGGAGGGGTTCAGGTCATTTTAGTTTGGCCCACACCCTTCACATTTAGAGTGGTAGCAAGTGGCTAAACTTTAATCATGAATCAAGAACGAGGATATTAATCAAGATGATTCAAGAATTAAATAACCATACCTACCTCATATTTTTCGTTGATGATGATGAGGAGGGAAGGTCGGTCGTCGAAGACGTCCCATGTTGGTTGCCTCCACAAGGTGCTTCTGAGGAAGAATTCAAAGATGTTTCTCTCCGACATTCTTCGTAGAGGAAGCATTCTTCATGGAGGAAGCATTCTTCATGGCGGAAGCATTCTTCATTGGAGAGCATAATCCTCCAAGTGTTGGGTGTCACATCACTTTACCAGTGCTTCGTCTCTTGGTGAAGCCATCCCAAAACCTCCTCCCAAGCTGCCTATATATAGGAGATGGGGGAAAGGTAGGTAATGATCATGGAATTTATGACGGTTCATTTATTAGGAACCTTCCTAAATTAAAATGACACTGTTACTTAATTTAAAAAAGTGGAAATTCAATTAACTAAGTTAGAACAATTAATGTGGTGTGTTGGCACAATTAAATTTTGGAGGTGTTGAAGAGGCTCCCCCACATTTATTAGGGAGTTGAGGGTTTCTCCAAATTAAAGGGTGGGTTATTCCTGGGTGGTCCCACCACCATAACCTCTCATGAGAGGTTAAGGTCTGGTGCTCCCCACTTACAACTTCCACATGGAGGTTTAGTTCCGGTGGACTCCACCTCCCAACACCCACATGGGTGTTCGAAATAAAAATAAAAATGTCATACACTTTTATTTTATTCTTACACAAAAAACCGAAAAAATAACTTTCACACTCAACCAACTACCATCAAGGTGAAAGTATTATTAAGAAAAAACCGGTGTTGCGAGTTCAACAGTGCCCTCAGATTTTAATTCTGAGCACCGATTCAAAATTTAGAAAACCCCGCTCTCACATTTACTAAACGTACCTGAAAAATGTTCAGAAATTCATTTCGGGCACTACGGGCCTCAGAATCACGCGCCGTCAATTTTCACGGACTTGTAAAATTACTATTTATTAAAAAGAATTATATAGAAATTATGGGTCTTTACAGATTCTTTGTCTTGTGTTATCTAAATTAATCTTCTTAATTAGAAAAATGAAATATTAGAGTTTGTATAAATTTTGATCTATTGATAAATACATTTATTCTCTAGATTCATCCCTTAAAATTATCCATAATGGAAACACAAAACATGAATTATCATGTGATTTAATGAATGAAACTATTGTATCTCTTGAGATTTATAGACTCTTATAAATTAATTAGAATATTCAAAATGAATCCTTCGAAGAAAAATGGATCAAATATGGTAATATAAATTCCTTATTTATCAATACACTACAAAAATCCAATAAGGTAAGTAAAATCTTATCCATGATCATGGATGGTGATCATTAATTTTATAATAGAAAATCCCTTAGTTTTCTTGTTTTCCATTACTATATGAGACTTTTTATGGACTTGGTATTGCAACAGACTTGATGGATGAAATTATTCCTATTATTTTTAATAACGATGATAAGGAGATACTAACATATATTATATTGTAGTTTTAGTTAAAAGAGGTTGTCTTGAATATTAATTTTGGTATTAACCTAGGTTTGTATAGATTCACCACATATTTTTTTCCATGTTTTCTAGGATACCATTTAGTTTGATGTTTATTGGTTGGTTTGAAACTTTTTTAGATTTGGTTCTCTTTCCCATATTATTAATGCACAATTCATTACTCTATTTCCAAAAGTTGATAATTTCAATTAAATTAATATCTAATTATCAATTTCCCTTATTAATATCATTTAAAAAATCATTAGTAAAAGTCTTGCGACTAGGTTTACTAGAATCTCTAATTAACACATCCCTTAAAATCAATTTGGTTTCATTAAAGGTTGAACCATCCAGGATTAAATTATTATAGATTTTGAATTTGAAAATATTTATAGAATATACACTGGAGGTGGTAACATTTATTTCAATCACTTTATTAAGAATTATATTAACACAATCTATTAGGGATTTGTTTATAATGCTCTTTCTATGTTTGGATTTAATAAAAATTTCATTAATTTGGTCAAAAACTCACACTGAATCATCTAATATTCTAGTTATGATTAATGGCTCTTTTAAGGGATATATTACTTAATATAGGGTAGTGAGGCTAGGTGACCACCTCTCAACCATTATTTTTTTCCATTATAGATGATTACACAAGCATTTTTCTTATGAATTAGCTTGAAAATGGAAAAAATCAAGACCATTAGTGCATTCAGAGGTATTGTTTCTTTATACAACTTATTGTATGATGATGATATCATTATTTTAACACGTGGAGATAATAATAATTCTAGGAAAATAATTTTTTTTCATTATGAAGGGATTCTGGGTGAGGAAATTAGCCTAAATGAATTCTTTATTTATTTTGTAAAGAATATATCAGCTATGATGAAGATTGATATACTCCATGAGTTTCGTATTAGATAAGGTGATTTTACTTTCACATACCATGGAGTACCAATGTTTTGGGGTAGACCATGAACCTCCCAAATAAATCTTATTATTGCTCATATGAGAAGAAAATTTGATTCCTAGAATGGTATATTCATTTCAATAGTTGGGAGGTTCTGTCTTGGGAAACAAATTATTTTCTCTAAGTTTTCATACTCATTTTTGGCATATAAATGGTCATATTGATTATTAAATAAGATCAAAACCTATATAAAAAACATTTTTTTATAAAGGGATAATCCTAGAGTAGAGAATTATTATTGTTCTTTGGAAAAAATACTGTAATCATATTTCTCTTTATGAACTTGGAATAATAAATATTATCAATTTTAATTGTAAATTTCAAGTAATGTTTATGTGAATTTTTTTCAAAGATATATTAGAGAATCTTGTCTTTATAAGATCCATATTTTTGAAAAATATTAAGGATTTAAATCTTAATGACTAGGACTCTTCTATTTGGTCATCCCTTAAACTTGCCTTCTTCATCATTGCCTCTTATGCTCACCAGTTAGTTAACAAAAACTCTTCCTTTAAATATTAGGTATTATAATAATACATGAAAACCATTATTAGATATATTTATCTTTGATGATCTAATGATGGACATTAATTCCACAATCAAATAGAAAATGGTTGCCACATATTTCGATCTTCCAAAAGAAATTAAAGTGGTAATTAGCAACTATGTATTCATTAATCTGGATGACCTTGAAATTAGGGAACTAACCTGGAATGGAATTATTAACTCAAATCCTTTCTATCAAAATTTAATGGAATAAAGTTATCATGGTTGGATTGGGAAGATAAATAAAATTTGTATTCCTCAATTTAGATTTCTATTTATATGGAGAATTACACACTCCCAACTTCCAGTAGATTCTTGTTTGCAAGATGATTGTATTTAACTCTGTTATAGATGTGTTTTATTCCATCATCATATGGAGGATCTCAATCACCTCTTAATTATTTACACCACTACCTATACACTACAGAACTTTATATTTGACCTATTTTAAGTGAGGTTACCTCAAACTATATATTTATAGGAATGACTTACAAAATGTACATTGATTTCTCTTTCTTCTTACCTATTCAATCAGTTTTAGGTGGTATGGTAAGAACATTTTCACATCATCTAGAAGAGTTAGGATAGTGTGATTCATAAGTAGGTCAATTTCAATCTTTAATCTTCTCATGTATTAATAATTATTTCAGTAAATAATTCCAAATATTTGTAGCATGGTTAATGCATCAACCCTTTATATGGCCTCCTTGTTCATAAAAAACTTGGAATAATTAAATTTTTTCCTTAATTTCATGGAACTCATAAATTCATTTTTAATTGAATATTCATTTTATAGATTATGTGAAACACAAATGGGGAATCCAGAGGCAACCCAAAACCATCATGATTTGAATAAGTCTTTGGAGATGATAATGAGAATACCGTGGGATATATTTATGGACTCAATGGTATAACATAATCTTTGGAGGATAAAATGTTGGGGCTGATTAATTTGGTTGATATGGAAAAATATTTAGGATTGTAAACCATTTGGATTAAGTGTGATTATATAATCCCTTCACAAGATATGAGAAATTGTCAATTTCAAATTTTATGGAAATTCACTACCTAGTGTATTAGATTCATAGAATTTCATTAAAACATGAACTAATTTTTTAGACACACTTATAAAGATGCCAAAATATTAATTGATAAAATTTAAAATAAAGGCATATGTAGTGATAATCTTATTCTTACTGATTACTTAAATGATGAGATTATTCCCCAATTTCTAAGGTATTTTGGTAAAATATCATACCTTATATTGTTGTAGATTTTATTTTACATCATAAAAGAGACTCTCCCACAAGGGTATGATCTTAACCTTCTTCTTCAACCCATGATCCTTCATTAGTTCATCCATGAAAATAACTAACACCCTTTGAATCTAAGATCCTTTTTTTCTCAATCCCCTTGAATCCTTGACCATCATCAAGTCATTTAAAAAATAAATAATTCTAAAAATACAATATATCATTTTAACACTTACTTAATTTTGTTATTTTGTATATGAATGTTAACTAACACTCCGTGGCCTTCTGAAAAATAGTTCAACAATATCCTTTAATCCTAACTCAATTTATAAGAAAGAATACATAATCATTTTCTTACGACAAAAAAATTATTTTTTATAGAACATAGATACCACTTTTGACCTCAAAAACAACTAATATAAGATTAATAATTTCCTAAAAGCACATATATATTGAAGGTATTTGATTAGATATCTTAAAATGGATTAATATATTCACAAATTTTAATTGTTTTCCATTTCATGTTCATTTTTTAAACATATTTTATGACTATATTATTAAATAAGGATCATATATTTTATTTTTGAGGGATATAGGATCAATTTTAGGCGTTTTATATTATTTTCATGTGAATAATAGTTTCTCAAATCCATTCCATAGTTTTCTATAAACCATGAACATCTTTTGAAAATTATTCATAACTCTGGTATCACATTTTCCATAAAAAGTGGTTAGTGTTCATAGATTACAAACTATATAGAGAACTATTCATATAATGGACCATAAATATTAATATTTATTTTAAAATATTTTTATATAAAATATTAATCAAATTTATACAAGTTCATACTTTATAACCTAATGGTATAACGCCTTTTATGATTAGGTATATAATAAAAATGTTTCAACATAAAACATTTAAATTTATTTATGTATTCATAATAATTTTTTTGTAATTTATTTTATTCATTATAGTGTATAAAAATTCCTAGGAGTATACATCTAGTAATGTGATAAATAAAAGTTAAACATGAAAGACATAATCAATATGGGGTGTATAGTGATCATTAGTAATATCATCATAACATAAAATTTAAGAAATATAATTCATAATAGAGAAAAAATATATATTAATGTCTAAAAACCATGAATCATATCATTGTAATCATAAATAAATATTAACTACCAAGACATTTTGATATATTGTGTTACATTCACTACTCATACACCATACATGACATATCATGAGATATAATCATTACCCAATTAATTATGGTGTTATATAGTTTTGATAATACCACTTACATAATAAAATGTTCATGTATATGAGTTACATATAAATTATAAATTAATGTGATTTTATAATATATTGAACATGAATCCATTCAATGGTAAATCATGGAAAATAAATTGTATGCATAACAACATCGTAGAATAAAATTGACTCATATTAAACAGTACAAATAATGTATTTCTAAAAAAGAAATAGATGTTATTTAATAATATACATTAAATGGATAAATAAATTTATTATTATACCAATAGAGTATTTTCATTAGCCATTTTTTATGTATTACAATGCTTTTATAGAGA
Organism: Viscum album; assembly: GCA_963277665.1. Classification (NCBI taxonomy): domain Eukaryota; kingdom Viridiplantae; phylum Streptophyta; class Magnoliopsida; order Santalales; family Viscaceae; genus Viscum; species Viscum album. Next base: position 1,967,466,931 of record OY728165.1, on the reverse strand, counting down.
AAATAATTTTTCAATAAGGTGGATATATTTTCATTGATTTAGAGACAAATTACTTAATATGTTTTAATAATATATTCATTATTGGAATGATTTAATAATTTTGTGGATCATGTGTGTTTTTCTAATGCTTAACATGTTCTTCAATGTATCATACAAATTTTTATTGTTTTATAGAGGAGTAATTAGCAATATCGTAACCCATACATGTTTACAGAATCATATTCTATAATTTTGTTTAAATAACTATGAGATGTACTTAAGCTAACCATGATTTTAACATGAACATTCCATGAGAATTATATTTAACAAATATGTTGTGAATATTGAATTAACAATGGGATATATCAAATAGTCAATTAATCTATAACAAAATATCTATGAATTCACTATAATTTCTATGATTTTTTCAAACTATTTAGGTATGTTTGTGGATGTTACTATGAAGATCATAAGTTTTGATGTATATTTTTATAAACTATAATAAAAATGGTTGGAACATACTATTACCTCAAGAGGGATTTATCATGAATTTGAACTATAATGATCATTATTTATACTCAAATTTACTATGTGAGAGGGAAATAAAAACTAATTAAACACTACATGACATTAATTAAGTAATTTGAAATATTGAATAAGTATTATATTTAATTATTATTTAATATATTTTAATTTGTTTTACCAAAGAGGAATTGGGAATATTATATTAGGAAATAGAATCTTTCATATATGACATCTCATTTTATAGAAAATGACATAAATATTTAGAATATAGGATATGGTGTAGTTTATGATATGTTTCAATATTATTCTTTCTAGTAGAATGATTCATACAATATAACTAATTTTATAGAATATATTTTTAGTTTTCATGAGATAAAACTAATATGGATGAAGATTTATGAAATTTAATATATCCAAGTCATATATATGATTAAAGAATATCAATAATATAAAATGAAACAATATTTTGAGTGAATTTCCATTATTGTTGATGATGATTCCACATATTTAGTGTTCGTTAGTGATTTCAAGTAAACTTACTAGGGATGTTTTATTATTTAATACACATGAAATAATACTGAATAAATTATTGGGTGATATTCTTATATTTTTTTTAAATGATTGGAAATGAAAATTTATAGATAGAATATCATGTGAATTAATATAATTCCTAAAATACCACTCAATAAATCATATGTGACAAGTGTATATTAAATTAGGATGTTGAGGTATGTCATATTGTATGACATGATGGTTCAAAAACCAATTATTTATGTTATATAATAAAATATGATTATTTTTATAAATAACCAACCAAATGTATATTTATCATATTATATAAATGAGATATCATATAAGAATCATAATATCACTTTTTAAGTATGGTTTTATAAAATATATTACTGGGAATTGGGTAAAAAAATAAATTAAGAAATATAATAGTTTAATATAGAAAAAAATGGACAACTATGAAAATTATGGTTCAATATAAAAATATCAATGTGGGATACTTTGATATGATTCATGAATACATATATTATGGGTATCATGATTAACATGAAGTAATAATGTGTGGTGCAGGACACCTGTTAATTACATGTATTATAATGATTAAGGATCATATCCCATGCAATATGATTCTTTTATTTTGTTAAATACAAAACCGAGCATGTATCATAGAAGGAGGATAATTTCCATCATTTTTTTAGAATCATATAAGGTTGATATAGAGGTCAATGTATTGATAAGGTGAATGATTTTAAAAAACTAAACATATATGGGAAAAAATACGGGAGTTTTGGAGGAATAAAAGAATAAGATCTATAATAGAGAATACATATAAATAATTAAGGTGAATATATAAAAATAAAAATAAATACACTAGATACCTTTAGAGAATATTTTGAGATGGAGCTACTTGATGAGCATGAAAAGATGAATATAATACTCCTACATTAAATTTCTTTATTATCCAATTTTATTTCCATTAAATTTTCATTTTATACTTTCTTGTGGTTATTTATGTAGTGTAATATTTAGAATACATATTTAATTAAAAATATTTATTAAATCATAAATACTAATATGGTACCAGGTTATATTCATAGGTATTACCCATGGGATAATTTAGTGATTACTAATGAATGATGAATAATAAAAAAAGTATATAATTGGTTTTTTAAAAAGACAAGTATGGGAAATTATTAGAGCATTTTCAATAAATGTATAGGTGAGTGTGTGTGTGTGTTTTGATATTTATAGTATAATAATTGGGGTTGAACTAATAATAGAAGATAATGGGTGAATATAGGAAGTGAAAATACAATTCACTACACACTAGTTGAATTACTAGTAATTACAAGTTAACTACATCACAAACTCTAAGTATTTATTGCTCAAATTCAACCATGATTTACTTTTATTATATATATTTTTCTTATTATTTATATTGAATCATTAAAGTAATTATTAAAATAATCATCTATATTTATTTTTCTACTAATATCCTAAAAACATTCATCCCATAGTAAACAATTTCTAATACACTAGTGCTCAATTTTGTATTTAACATTCAATTAATCTACATTACCCTATGTTCAAATAATTATTGACAAAGAAAATAAGGATTTAGCTAAAAGAGTTTGAATAACATAATTATCAAACTTCACTATACACAATACATTAAAATTTATATCCCCTTTATCCCCACAATAGTAATCTAGAAAATCATGCTAAATAAAAAAAGAAATATTAAGAAGAAATTAATTATCTTTTATCTCTATTTATATCTCCTTTAACAACCATGTCTCTATATGAAAAACCACCATCCAACATCAACCTCTAAAAAATTATAAATCAACTCATTTTTATAGAATTATTTTTTTATATCTCTTTAATCAATTAGAACAATCTATATAGGAACATGTTTCTGGATTACTCCAACCCAATAGACGATATGGAAAAGATTCATTTACATCCATCAAGTTCCACTAGCCTTTCCCTTGAGGATCATCTTCTCCCTCCTCATGATCATATAACCCCTATTTAGGACATTATTGAAATACATGGTTTAGATGAGCATGATTTTATGAGTATTCTATTAGTCCCAAATTGGTTTTCAAGATATTAACACATCACTTCATCATCCCTAAACTCTACCCAAATTAAATATAATTATATGAAATTTAAAATTAAATACAATATTGGATGAATAAATTCTTTTTGGATATCTTTTTTACTATTATAGAAAATTCATTTATTAATATGTGAAGATCTGGAAAAAATTATATAACCATTTTTGTAATAATTTCTGATTAATTTAAGTGTGCATTAAACCTATAGAGACCTTGAAATTCCCCTGTTAATATTATATAGGTTTCTATGGTCTCCTATTACTTGTAAAATTTTAAAAAAAATAAGGAATTTATTTGGATATGGTTTTATTATACTTTATCATCCCAAATGATGTATTATTCTTATATATCTAGTTAAATATTCATCTAAATCATATTCAAGTGATCATAAAAAATCATTTCCTTGGTAAAAACATTAGAAAACCTATCCTAAAACCTTATGTAGCACATTAAATATCACACTAAAACAATCACATCATTAATTTATTTTAATAAACCCCCCCAAAAAAAAATTTTAATTATTAGAAACCATTCTTATTCTTTGGTTTCACATCAAGCCACTCCAAAATTAAAGTGCATAAAAAAGATTCCAAATAATTTATAAAAAATTTAATTAGATTAATGGATGAAATTACATGACATTCCACTTTCATCAATAATAAATAAAATAATTTCTATTAAAAATTAAACAATATAAAATAATTATAGTATGGGGGAAAAATAATAGAAAATTCAATTAAAATTAAACCTTGAAAATTTTGTAATCAAAATCCCATCACTTAAAATACTTTACCCTAGATAAATAATAAATATTAAATTCAATTCAAATTTAAAACACAATCCCTAATGAGTTTCAATTAAATTTTATTTTATCTCATACTATCATTATTCCATTAATAAATTCATTTAATTTCCACTTCTTATTCATATTGTAGTTCCCCAACCTAGTTTTCCACTCAAATAGTGATCTGGGCTGATTGGGCCCTAGGCCTTAGGTGTGCCTCCTTATATACCAAAAGCTTCTGACTAGCAGTGAGCGTTTAAAGAGATGATATTGGGTAGAATATACCCTATAGAGGTGAATAATAATATTATTCTATGTATATATATGTATCATAAATGAGAGACTATAAGACAATGGGACCATTAACCCTTCATAGCAGAAGCAGTAACATGCAATATTAGAAGCATAAACAGTAGCATCAGTAGAATAATAAATACCAACATACAATTTTTAAAAATTATCACAATAGGATATATATATATATATACATGTATTCAATATAGGTCATTCATGAAAATAAGTAAAAACGATCACCCAAGGCTGACCTCAGTACATACATATAATAGAAGGTAAATACAAAAGAAAGAATCCAAAACATAAATAGTTGATTCAGGAACCCAAGGTTTTTTCCATCCATCCCATGCTAAGTAGTAAGGAATGATCAATAAAATCCAACTCTCGATCCTAAACCCTTACCTGATTGCAAGAGCATAAAGTCTACATACATCCCAAAGGGCCAGTGTATGGTGTGAAAATAACTCAATAGGCCACCACCAACGTGTTCCTATCTTAAATCTATGATAAATCAACTGTATCTAAATATAAAATAAAAAGTATATGCACATCACATAAATTACCTTCTTACCTTATGGTTTGTATCCAAAAGGAAGAAGTTACCTACTTCATCCATCACCGATATAATAGCAGTGGAATGAATCCTTGGCATAAATCAAAATAAATATTTTGTTGATAATCATACCGAGTGAACCCTCAGGACCCAACTCCAATAGAATCATTTGGAACCTCATTCCAACTGACACCTTGGGTCCAAATAATTACTGATGTCCTGAAGGAATGCCCAAACCAGTACCTAGTACCTTAGAACTCAGCTCAAAATAATCCATATTGGATCAAAGCACGATGTTTGAGGCATATAAATATATGTCCAAAAAATAATAACACCATCAGCTGAACATCTGACTACCCAAGGAATGGTGGTATCCATCCTCCAAAATAGTCCCACCCCAATGACCTCAAATACAATGAGAATCACCCCAAACAATGATCTCAACACTTTAAACCAATATATCCTCACTATACCCATGGATTTATATGGAAAGAACCTCCAACAATACTGATGGTTGACACCATCCTAATTGACATCTACATAGGCTTATACCCACATGAGTGGTTAACACCACCTCGTTATCTGAATCTTATCTGTGTTCACACAACTCCAACAGTACATCAACCAATAATGGTGAGATGAAGTCACAAACCAAGTACTCAAGAAACATTATCCTAGCATATCATACCCCTTCAACCATATCCCTCAATTTGATGCTCATCCCCATCCAATATGACAGGATCCATGCCTGTAACTTGGTGATTGGTGCCTCAATCCAACGACCCTATTGCCCAACTGGTGATCAAAATCACCCAAAATATCTATAAAAATCCAAAAATAATGACCAAATTCACCTCAATTCATGTTCTCATGACCAACTCAATCCTATATCATATCTCATCACATTCCCAGGGAACCATCTCAAGCATATAATATAATAAACAATTTAATTTAGTAAATGAACACACTGGCCTAATCTACACAAGGTTTGAAGCCTCTCACCAAGAATAATTTTTTTTAGTTTTGTGGTATAATACCCATAAGTATATCTAATAATAATTTAGTTAATTTAAAAGAAAAGATTCAATTAAATAGGGTCACACTCGAACTACCCACAGGGATCTCAAATTCAAATCCCCTGAAAAACCTTGAAATCAAAGATAAATCTTGGAACCACCTACCTCATACCATTATAAATATTCTCATTAGGTATCAGCCTCTAAATCGATATGATTTGGAGGAAATCATTATTTTGTATGAATTTCCTAAAAATAGGGTAAAATAGATCGCATGAATTTAGGGTTTCATATGGAGAGAGTAATGGAAAAGATAAGTAGGAGGAGTTGGTACCTTACCAACACACAACCAACACCCTAGATGGATCGAGAATCAGAGATCATATGATGAAGATCCCTCAAAGGCTAAGTGGGGAGGATAATATGGAATCCCTCTATTGTGCATGTGTTAGAGGAGGGAAAAGGGGATGAAAAACAAAAATAGTGGTGAAAGTAGTTTTTTAATTTTACCACTTTAAGTGGATTGCATGATTTGGCCACATAGTTTGTCTAGCCATGTAGCTACCACTACCCAGGAAACAAACATGCATGTTCATCCCACATAGTTTTCTAATCCTTGTGCACACCATATGTAATCCGCTACTAAAAACCACAGAATCAGCTACATGGTCATGTGCCCTTACCCGTAGGGGTTTTCAAAGCATATCTAGTGCTGTAGGTAGGGAACATAGTTTTTCCTAAGAGCCACATAGTTTTTCCAACCACCCCCTTTGAAAATTGAAATTTACTTGAAAAGAGACTTGTTCCAAAAAACTCAAGACATTACAATCTCCTGACCTTTACATAGCTCTTCCCTAATCTATAAAACATTACTATAAGATGGTACCGAACACACCCATCCCATGTTAAACTAACTTGATATACCTTAGTATTTAATATCATAGGTAAAATATCTCAAGGAGATCCCCCCTTATGAGTTACCTACCTTTTCCCCTTCTTGAACCAAAAAAAAAATAAACTGATGGTCCACTAACCATCCCCGAACTCAAAAGTCCTCCTCCGACACATTATCACTCATTCAACACTTCAGGTGATGAAATATTGATCATGACATATCTAAAACCAATTAAGTACCACATATCATCATATTATTTCCTCATACACATGAAACACATGGAACCTAAGAGGTCTCACATCTCAACAGATACCCAAAATCAGTCCTGATTTTTTACACCTCACATAGAGCTTGCATCACATCAATGCCCAGATGCCAACACACCTAAAAGAAACTTACATCACATCGATGCACGAATGCCTAAACACCTTATATAATCCATGAATACAATGATTCTAAAAGATAATCTTGGATCCATGAAAATCATATATATATATATATAACACATTTTAGTTGATGCCAACCGACTAACCAGTGCGTGGTTAGTTCAAAATTGCATCTCGTGCACCTCGAGCACCAAAAACAGATATTCCTAAAAAAGAGTCCATGGTAAAAAATAAATCATCCTAGTCACACCCATGGTGTACCTATGTATGTAGTCATCTCTATAGTCTTCTATGACCTTGGAAGTTCAACAACATGTAACTGTCCTAAAGCCCGATTTTCTAAAGCCTAGCCTCCTTGTGGTTCTGCACCATCCAACGACCACTGACCCCAATACTAGGTCCCACTATCTCTTCCATGAAGTTTTGATGCAGCTGAATCTTGGTTACCAGATCCTGGTATGCACTAAAAAATAATTATCTTTTTCCAATATGGGTATATCTGTTGGTAAAAGTGCATTTTTTGTCGGTAAAACATTTTACCAACAAAAATTGTTATGTCACCAAACTTTTGGTAAAACATCTATCACTAAATGTTATTGCGATAGATAAAATAGTTTTTTACTATTATAATAACACAAAAAGATAATATATATGTTTTTCAAAGTGTTTGGAAATATATTCATATAAAAAATATATCTGTTGGTAAAAATATTACCAATATATATTTCCTGTTTATAAATTACATTTTAATATACACTATAAATTTTTATTACTATTAAAATTTTATATTATATCTAATAATTTCTCATATATAATATACCTATTTTAATTATCAATATGATGATTATTTTCACACATGTTCAAACTTAGAAAAATATTAATTATTTTAATAATGAAATTTAATACAAAATGAATCAATACATAGTCAAATTTATTAGATAAGACCATAAAAACACAAAAACCAAAGATCCACCTATGCAGTTGCCACTGCCACACCCCCAACACCCATGTTGTCTCTTGATTGTAATCCTCTATCACTTTTATCCCTTGTTTTCAATCCTCTATCACTTTCATCTCTTGATTTCAATCCTCTGGGACCCATTATGTTAGAAGAACAGTAAATTCCACCAAAGAACTTTTATCTTCCCCATGTAGGACACTAGAAGAAAAAAAGTCAACTCTAGTACCTTTGAGGAACCTCAAGTTGATGTTATACCACACCCTTTTTCTCTAATATCTAAACCACACACAATAAAAAAAAACAACTACAAATCAGAGAGAAATATCTTCATGAATAGAAACCAAAAAATAATAATAATGTATAAAAAGATGAAATCCATAAATTTAAGAAATTTAGAAGAAAAAAATGGGGTACAAAGAAATAGTAACTCCACTAAAAAGTGTTGATTTGTCCCCCTGGTTGATTAAATAAAAACATCCACCTTTATCTTGATAGAAATAATATATTTTCATACTTGAAATCACCTACACAATAGAGTATTAAAAAAAATTAATTGTATAAATAGTATTCTAATAAAAAAATGAAACTATGTTGGAAATTAAAGGGGAAAGTGAATATAAGAAGATCATAATAGTAGCCATGGATTGATCATAGTAGTTTTGAAAGTCAAGGAGGGAGACTTCTAAAAGCAATGGGTATTGTTATAGGAACTATAATTTTGAGAAGAGGAACCTGCCATCATGATTTGTAATCTAATCCATAGAGGTTAAAATAGTGCAGACCCTTAGTAAGAATAGTATGATCCATAATTATCCAACCACAAGGAGGATATACTATAAGATGTGCTCCAAGAGCAATTTCAAGAGAAAAATATACACCAACATAAATTACACTAGAATTTGTGCCACCGGGTGCAACCATAGATCTAAATCTCAAGGGTTAAAAAATATTATTTTAATGAAAAAGTTTGAACATTAAGAACTTTTAATGGAAGATTCATAGAGAATACCATATTTATTCATTTTAATCTAAAAAAAATCAAAAATAAAATCAAAAGCATGTGAATTATCCCTTAAGACAGAAGAAAACCGGAATACCAACAACTCAGATAAATGGGTCAACAAGAATATTTTTTCACAACCATCAACAAAACCTAACAAAAAATCAATGAATGAAAAATACTATCTAATCACACATTAATAAAAAACTATTAAGCAATTCATAAAGATAAACCAGTATGAAAATCAAGACTACACCAACTAGACTATCTGAAAATTTCTAGTAGACACTTCACTGAGTTAACCAGTATGAAAAAAGAGTGATAAACATAACATTTATTTTAACCGTATATTCACTAAAAACTCCATGAAAACAATAAGAATATATTACTCTCCTGAAAAGATCATCTTTAATCAAAGAACTGGGTTTTTGTACTTCCATTGAATTAAATCTGTGACTATCATCCCTATTTCTATTTCCTATAGTTAAACCAGGTTGGTTCATTCAACACATACAAGTACAAGATGATTGAAAGAATTAATTTTAGCACGAAGATTACTAAAACAATGAGCATAGATCAAGATGAGATATAGTAATATTTTAAGCTACCCCTAATTCACAAAACCATGAGAATAATTGTTAAGGAACATTTTAAAAGCTCTTTAAATCAGTTCAATATCGAATTTATCATAAAGGAATCTATAAAGTTCAAACCCATCAATATTTGAGAAAATAATCTAAGAAAAATATTGCATGTTATAATTATATACCATGTGTATATCTAACAAGCATGGATTCATCATGAAGGAAATCATATTTACCATACTGATCACATTAAATCAGCTTGTAATAGTGCTCTAAAAGTATGTAGGAAAGTATTTCAATATGCATGATTTTAACCAATGAATACTCAATCTAATTTTTAACAAATAAACCATATAAAATACTTGTGAAAACAACACCAACATGCCTTTAGACTCAACACCCAACATTTTTTATAAGAAAACAAGTATTTTTGTAATAAAAAAGTTGTACAGACAAAATGTGGTGATTATTTGAATGAAAATATTTAGCACCAACACACAACTATCATATGAAAGGGGGTTCAAATAGGTAAAAAATTGAATGTGAAGTTTAGTTAAAATTAAAATCAAATGAATAAATTATTTTCCTACAAGAATTGATTAAATAACTAGATAGTTAAAAAATATAACCAAATACTTGTAAATAATGTTCATAAAAAATCTTTCAGGGCTCACTACTGAAAAAACGGCCTATACCCATGGTTCAAAACCGTGCGTATAGCCCCCAAAACCGTGGGTATAGACTATACCCACGGTTTTGGGAACCGTGGGCTGGAATGGTGTTGGTATAGGTCCCTAGACTATACCCACGGTTTTCCAAAACTGTGGGTATAGGTGTCCTGAAACCGTGTCACCGAAACATATCCAATTTCCACAGTGTCAACGACTTTTACCCACGGTTTCAAAACCATGGGTATAGGTCCTAAAATAATGTCGGTGCCAAGTTTCGATCCCGCAACCTCTTCGCTGCAAGAACCGCGTCTAAGCACTACCCTAACTTCACTTATATATATATATATAGTTAAATATAGTTATAAAAACCATGGGTATAGAGGGAAGAACCGTGGGTATAGGATTCCCGCAAAAAAAAATTCCTTCCCATGGAAAAAAAATTTCCCGCGCACACTCGGGAAACCTATACCCATGGTTTTTCATAACCGTGGGTATAGGTGTTTGAGCCCAGACCTATCCACACAGTTTTCCCCAAAACCATGGGAATAGGTACCCCTATACCCACGGTTTTGGGAAACAGTGGGTATAGGTCACTTTTCAGCACCTATCCCTAGGGTTTTCCAAAACCGTGGGGATAGACCCCCTATCCCCACGGTTTTGGAAAACCGTGGGTATAGGTCATGAAAAGTCACCTATACCCATAGTTTTGGAAAACCGTGGGTATAGGGGTACCTATCCCCATGGTTTTGGGGAAAATCGTGGGGATAGGTCCATTTTCCAGTAGTGGATTTAGCAATTCATAAATGTGTGTATATACATGTGTTTCAAGTGTATGTGTGTGGGAAATATAAAATAATATTAATATGAACAAGAACACAAGTCTAAAACATGTCAAGAATGTATAATAATTCATAACACCAAGAAACCAATACAAAAATCCATATATATTAAAGAAAAAAAGTGAAAATAGTTATCAAACTGGAACGTATAATAGATTTCAATGCATCATGTGAGGTAACATATATAAATAGATATCATAAATGAAGTTTATATATATAAAATTAAATCAAATTACTATAAAAACACCAAAAATAAAAATATATGTGACCAAATTTGAAATAGAAATTAAAGTTGTGCTAGTTAACTAGGCTAGAAGATTGATACAGGGTAACACTTCAATGTTCATCCTAGAAAGAATCACCAAACGATTTTCTCATGAATTTGACCACACCCTAAACATAATGAAATGTCATAGGCATCGACTAGATAACTGGTTATTATAATAACACAACAAAATCCTTCTAAAAAATGTTTATATAAAATCCTTCAATACTTTATCAATTTATGCAAGTCTGTACATGCATGTGTTTGAAGTGTTTGTGATTAGGAACCACCAAATGATACTAGTAGGCACACAAAGAATCCCCTAAGACATTTTTATAGTGTATACTAATTCCTAACACCAAGCATCCAACATGAAAATCCATCTAGATTAATGAAATCAAGTGACAACAACATTGAAACCTAAAAATATATTAAATCTAGATTAATCATGCAAGGTAACTAGAACACCCAATAATTAAAGGAATCAATATAGTGTTTATCTATGAAAAAATGAATTAGTGTATCAAAAATTTAACCCCAATACCCTTCAATTATCTCATTTTAATATAATATTATTCTTAACTATTTCCCTATCATGGACATATCGAATCAAATTGAATGCTCCAAACAGGCCCCAACCATTAGATGAAGGTTTACTTGATCATCTTAAGTGCTTAACATCACATTACCTTTATGAAAAAAATAAATAACTGATGATATAAAATCACAAAATAAATATTCTACGGTGATGAAATTGTTCTCCCAAGTATTAGAATGTATGGAATGTATATTTTCTGAAAAAATCAAGGATGCACATTTATATAATGCCAAAACCATGAACATCTTATCCACTTCCATAAAAAACCTTAAACAACATTGTATAAACAAACCCCATTTTGGACTCATGAATTTTATCAATCAAGAATCAACAAATAAAACACCCAAAATTTGTTCAGGGTTCAGATGGATCTCACACTCCACAAGGAAGAGAAGAAAATATACAATGAAAAGAGAAGAAGAGGAGAGTATAGGGGAAGGAATGTAAACCAAAGGAGACTACATGAGAAATATAAAGGATAGATTGTCATATTTTATGGCTAGAGGAAGAGGGAGGCACACGACTGGGGTTCCTCCAAGATGGGGTACACAACACGAACAAGAAGGGGAATGGTGGGGCGATGTTGGAGATAATGGGTGTTGGTAAAAAAAGTAAATAATAATAATAATAATAATAATACTAATACTAACAAAAACAACATTTTTTTACCGGACTCACACATAGTTTTACCCCATAAAAAAATTAATGGGTTTAGAGTATAAAAATTAAAATCACAGTAATGGTGATGCGATCCCTTCAGCTTCATACATTTAATTTAAGGAAAATATAGTCATATTATTGGTATAATTTAAAAAATTATCATGATGTATAATAAATTTATATATAATGAAAAAAGTTTTAAATTTATAAATATTATGAATAAGAAATTATATTATATACATATAATGTAATTATATTTAAGAGACTTTATTTTTTTATTTTTTTATAGTGTACATTTGATATTATTCAAGTTTCCAAAAATTATAACCATTTATCATAAATTTTATATCATATATATATATATATATATTATCACAAATATATAATTTTTCAATGAAAACATATGATCATATGATTTTATTAAAATATTTATAATTTATAACATTTATTGAAAATAATAATAATATATATATATATATATTATTTTCTATTAAAATATTTTATGTTATTGAATAATTTATTGTAATAGATTTTTATAATGGTAAAAAATATATTGGTAATAATAATTAATAGAAGTAGATTCATTTTTTTGTAAACAAATTGTTAGTATTGATATGAATAAGTAATAGATTTAATTGTTTTTAAAAGATTCACTGGTATCAAATGATAAATATCAACAAATATAACTTTTGGTAAAAAAGAGTTGGTACATAAAATAAATACTAATAAAATTTAATATATGTTTGAATTTATCATTTTTACCAAAAAATATATTATTTGTAAATAAATTTATTTTGGTATAAGCCATTTTTTGTACTGATGGCTCCCAGTCCGACCTCATACTCTTGAGCTTGCACCGACCCATGGCTAACAACTATCCGAGAAGTCCTCCAGAAGGACCTCACAAGATACCTGATCTAGAATCATGCCCGACAGTCCTTCAGTGCCTTATAAAAATAGATATAAACATGAACCAAATTTTATAAATGGAATCAAATCATCGAAAACCCACTCCTCAGTGGTCTACTTGAGTCCCTAGCTTGACTGCACTTTTAGAACTTCTCTTGGTCCCACTCCCTGCTATCTAAATCATCACCACTGTAATCACCAGAAGTTGTCACCTGACTCGAATATGAATGGTCTGTAAGATTTTCCTTGGTTATCAATTCTTTATTGAATGCCTCTGAGAATGAGACCAACTTGAAGATGTTTACTTGAACCCAAATTACATGTCGTAAACCATCCATTAAATGACTCACTCTCGAGGTGTCATCACCCACCATACCAGGTTCGAAGTGAGACAAATCTATGAAGGTATCTCTATAGTCTATTTTGGACATGTATCCTCACTAAAGTCTCAGGGATTCATGATCTCTCTACACCCTCAGCATCTTCGGGATGAATTTCTCAAAGAACCTTACCTATAATTCCTTCCAAGACAGTCCCTCGTGTCTACCAGACTGTACCTGTATATCCTACCAGTGCTTTGTCAGTCCTTTAAGAATATATATCGTCAGCTTCACCCTCCCACAAGGGGGTGTCTCAATCTACTGAGAGATAGTTTGTATAAACTCTATGAAGTTATCATCTTACTATGGTCCAATATCACCCTAGAATAGTGGTTGGTGTTGCGATGGTAACTCTTAGGTTAGGTATTCCATAGAAGGATCTGCACCCTAAGCTCCCCTGTCAATCCCCTAGATAACACATACCAGACTCACCCTGGCCTGCTCTTCAAGACACATCCTAGGGGATGTCAAATATGGAAGCTACCCAACCTACCTTAGATCTCATACCTGTGTAGGTAACTATTAATAATGATCTTCCACACCCTCTAGGTCCTTATCTTAACCCTCATGGGCCTCAACCTATGCATAATTAAGAAGCACCAAGTCCCCACCCTCCTAACACTCCACCGGATCCCGTCTAGGTGGAATCCACTGAATACCAATTCATTGGTCAAACATTCATAATATATATATATATGTATATGTATATATATATATATATAAAGAAGATAGGGAAAGAAGTAATAGGAAATACAATCTCACTTCCCTTACTCTCCCCCGTCACAACCTTTTCTCAAGACATCTGGCCTCATGGCCCATCACCTTCCCATATTAGAGTGTATGTCAAAAGTAACCTGGTATAATGGCCCATATACTACCAATAATAGGGCTATACGTAATGTATATATCTGAGGTAGATGAGTAAGATGTTGTCAAAGAAGGCAATGCAGAAAATCACTGTTTATCTTCCTTTGTTGACATTTAAAATAGCTCACCCCCTTTCATCATCCATTATTTCAACTATAATAAAAAAACACATATATATGTATCACATATAAAAAAATATCATTGGAACCACATGCCTCAGTTTTCTGAGTACAGTGCCGCCAAACAAGGCTAAGCAAGAAAACACTATTTAACTTCCCTTTTTTAAACTTTAAATAACACAACCCCAATTAACACAATCTCGTTTCCCGATGATGATCACAAAAAATGTATCATAAGAATATATATATATATATATATATATATATATATTTATCAAATCTTATATTCCTATACATAAATCATGAGCAATCACCCCTTTCTATAACAGATAAGGGTCTATATCCCATCCCTTTCCATACCAAGCTAATGGTCATATTTCATAAAAGGTAACAATTAATCCCAAGTGCACCACCTAAGTGGAAATCATATATAATATAAAAATAGAAAATAATAAAATCAATTTCCCACCCCTGTAAACTTAGTTTTTCCCCATTTATGGGGATGCATGCACCCAAACATGAGATCTTAACCCAGTTCTGACAATATCCTAATCTCTATTCTACCATAACCCAAAAAGTAGAAAAAATGACAAGAAAATAAAATTTATATAATTAGAATCTATTCAAATTTTGATAATAATTACCAAACATTAAATTCTATAATACATCTTATATCACCCGACCCATTTTCACACTCAAATAGTGCTCTGGTTTAGTTGGACACTCTACCTTAGGCACGCCATCCCATATTACAAAGCCTTCCTACTAAAATATAGGGTGTGAAGAGGTGATAGTGGGGAGACCTTACCCTTTATATTTGAATAATAATATTGGTATATTTATATATAAGTATTGGAAATTAGAGACTATAAGACGAAAAGACTAGTAACTCACCATAGCGAAAGTAGTAATAGGAAATAACGAAAGCATAAACCATTACAACATCAAAATAACTAATACCAACATATCATTTTCATAAATAACCACAACAATATATATATATATATATATATATATATAGAATCATGAATAAAATACAGTTCATAAAATAAAATAAGTAAAAAATGTTCTCCCATGGCTAACCTTAGTATATACATATAATATCATGATGATACAAAATAAATACTCATTAAGAAAAACTCCAATTGATACAGGAACCCAAGAACCTTTCCCTCCATCCCATGATAAGAATTATAATGTGATCACTAAGTTCTAGATCCTAATCTTGAACCCTTACCCTATTGTAAGAGCACAGAGTCTACACGTGTCTTGAAGGGCCTGTGTATTGTTTGAGAATAATCATAGTTTCACACCACCAACTTGTTCATATCTTACATTTTAGATAAATAAAATGTATCTAAATGTAAAATAAACAACACATTCACATCAAATAAATGACATAGTTCCATTTTCATCCCAACAACCAATATCCCAAGTAATGTTGGTATCTTTACTCCGAAATATTTCTGGTCCCATGGTCTCAAATACATTAAACCTCATCCACCAACTTATGGTCTCTAAAAATTTAACCGATGACTCTTCACTATCCCCATGGATTTATACAATAAGAACCTCCAAATATAATGATGATTAAAAAAATTCTAAGATGCATATATGGAGGAAACTACCCACATGAGTGGTCAATACCTCCTTATTATCTAATTCCTATTTATGTGCACACAACTCCAATGGAGAATCATTCAGTCACAGTGAGTTGAAATCACCAATAATGTACCTAATTTTCATCATCCTAATACCTCATTCCCCTACAATCATGTCCCTCAATATGATGTTCATCACCATGAAATATCACATGAGCTATGCCCATAACTTGGTGACCTTGTTGACTTAATATGATGACCCTCTCTCTCAACATATGATAAACATCACAAAAAAATCAGTTTAATCACAATATGATGGCCAACATTTCCTAAATCCAAGTTTTCATTACCACCTCAAGCCTCATGTATAGATCATCACATTCCCATGGAACCATTAAAGCTATACAATATAAAAAACAATTTAAATTAATAAATAAACACCATGGCCTAATATTTAAATGATCTGAAGACTCTCACAAGGATTAAACCATTTTTGTTCTAGTGGGAGCATGACCATATGAATCTCTAATGATAATTTTTTTAATTTAAAAGAAATGTGTTAATTAAATAGGGTCTTTCTCGAAACACCCAATGGAATACTCAATGTCACCCCCACCAAAACATAGTAAAATTAAAGAGAAATATAATCACCACCTACGCTGTACTAGTAGACGTACTCTCATCTGATATCAGCCTCTAACTCTTTTGGCTTGCAAGAAATTAGTGTTTTTGATAAATAAACTAAAAATTGGGTAAAACAACTTACACAAATTTAGTGCCCTGTATAGAGAGAACGAAGGAAAATAGAAGTGAGAAGAGTTGGAGCCTTACCAATACACACCCAATGCCAAAAAATGATTATGAATCAGAGCACAGATGACAGAGATCCCTCAAATTCTAAGAGAGGAGGAGAAGAGGGAATCCCTCTTCTGTGTACGTAGGTGGATGTGAAAAAATGTGAGAAAAATAGAAACCGGGGTATTTTAGTAATTTAAATAATTTAAGTGGACCACAAGGTTATGACTCATGATTTTGATAGCCATATTCTAATCGTGTGACTCCTACTTCTTAAGAACCACACATGAATGGTCAGCCCACATGGTTTTCCAAAACAAGTGAAAACTGTGTGTGGGCCTCTGTTGAAAACTACAGAATCGACAACATGACCATGAACCCCAACCTGAATGGATTGAAATACTATTTACTATGATTTAGTTAGGCCTCATAGTTTCTCTTGGGAGCTATGCTATTTTCCCATACCATGTGCCCCAGTCTATGCACCCTAAAAGATTTGTATTTCAGCCTCCAACACACCTAAAACTAAACTAAAAACCCAAGGAACATTCCAAGAATCAAAATAAATCTGATAAAAATTACCTGGGTCAATGAAGATCTTAGAATTAGGTTCTAATAATTAGGAAAATAGTTATTCTAACCACCACCCTCTAAAAACTCAAATATAACTTGAAAATGACTCGTTCCAAAAAAATCTCGAGACATTATAAATCTCTTATATCCTTGACTTAGTATTTTCACCCACACTCACATATACCTACCTATATAGATTTTCCCATCTAACTCATTTTAATTTTGAGAAACATTTTTGTTAAATCTAAGTCATGAAAGAGTCATACGAGCCAATAGATTCTCTCAATGTTCACACTGATGACTGTAAGTTTATACCAATTCCAATGGATTTTTATGGATAGTTTAGGGTTATAGTTGTATATTTAATGAAAATATGTTGCTTAAAATGAGTTTTTTTGTAAAATATCATAATAAATAGTGTAATATTCAGATATGATAGATCATTCATTTCCTTTGAAATACATCGTCCATATGTCTTCTTCCCTATGTGATTTTTAAGGATTTATGATATGAATATTTAGTTAATGGTATTATTTATTTATCACTTCACCATTATTATATTCCATTCATTTCATCATGATTTTTTTAGATTACTTATTTTTTAACATCATTATAGAAACAATCCATGGAATTCAAAATTAAAATATGAAATACCGTTTCTTAGTTCACAAATTATATATAAAATAGTTAATTATACTTTTAATTTAATAGTTTACTTTAATCATAGTCATCCCCTATAATTTTTCATAATTATAGTATATAAATTCACCTTAGGTAATTTTAGAAATTCATATTAGGCCTATATTAAATATTCCTATATAGTTGACCGGGAATGATTATTAGAAAATAGGGTTTAGATATAAGGGGTGTCTCAATAGAATTCAAGAAATGATTTACCAATAAAGCTCTAATTTGACCATTTTCATATAACCCTAGATCTCATAAATCATTATTGAGACTCCCTATATGTTCTTGTTTCTCATGTCATGGTTTTGTCTCTTAAGAATGAATATTTTGTAAGAAGATGAAAAAAAATTAGAAACCTCCTTGGTATGCAATTTTGAATTTGGGCCAATATTTAATGGATTGAAATTTACTAAATTGTAAATTATAATAGAAAATATAAAAAATAGAACATGTATTAATATCATTTATGAATTTATCCAACCCTTGATATTTGGAACAAATCATCCCCACAGATGTGATTAATTGTGTCAAGTAGATATAAATAACATTCATTATATTTCCCATGAGTAGATAAAAATTTCTCACTATACCTTAGTATTACCATCCCCATTCATAGAACAATACAAAATTATATACTACTAAAATACTAAAATAATTAGTTAATAGAATTTATATTATTGAGCATAAGGTATAAATAGATATAGATATCTTATGAGTAACATAAAAAATATCATATTAAATGTGGAATTGCCTATTGAATCTCTTGTAATAAAAAATATTAATTAATGAGTATGAAATAAATGGGATAATAGTTTATTAATAAAAATATATAATTAAAATACCAATTGTAATATTTGGTTTCTAGGTAAAAAAAATTCATCAGTTTTATCATCTAAACATAATTTCATCTCATTCTTCCAAGGTTAAAGGTGAACATATTATCTATAGTGTAGCTCCTAATGTATGGATTTAACAATAATCAATTTAAAATTATTAGATCCCAATTTTTATTAGTAATATTACATCTATATTATAATCAAATGTAACAATACAAAATAATTCACACCATCTAGAAATAATGTTCTGAGGAAAAAATTTAAACCCAAAAATTGAAAGAAATAACCTCCTCCCTTCCAATAATTTTTTATTATTTATTTGAGAATCATTAAATTCTATTACATACTCATTAAATATCTGATAATTCTCAAATTATTCCCTTTTAATATCCATAATCTCATTTAATTGTAATATTCTCTTCTTACCAACCTCATTTTCATTCAAATTCTATACCCTAATAGAATAAAATGTGCTATAATTTCTTTCTACATGTGAATAACATGATTTTACAAATACAGTACCATATATTGACTTAAAAATATTTATTCTAGAGGATATCTTATAGGCCTATATTTGATAATATTATATGTTTGACTAATCTTTTCATATCACATTGATTGTTTTTTATTCAAAATTTCTTTATGGAAAAGTTGGATACTCTGGATTACCCAATAGGTTATGTATGGTAAGTGGTTACAATATTTTTTATTTCATCCACATTTCAACATCAATACACTGATTTTTTGGAAATAAACACTATTGTCACTGATTATTTCTCTTAGAACTCCAATCCTATTAAAAATGTTCCTCTTTACAAATAGACTTGAATACTTATTATTTTGTAATGAATTTATTCTACCTATTTGGATACATGATCCTTTTCCACAATATGTATCATTTGTATTGAGATTTAGGTAGTGGTCCTATGAATTAATGTCCCAAAAAAATCAAATTCTTATACCTATAGAAACCCATATTATTTTATTTCATGTTTACACAAAATATTTCATGTATATTTATAATCATAAAATGATAAAACTTATAATATTTTATTATTATCTAATGTATCTATATAAAACTATATTTAAGAACATAATGATATGTCTTTTCATTGAACCCAAGGTTGTTCGGTACTCCCCTTTTGAGTTTATGAACTGAACCAATACATCTATTCATAGTAAACCATCATTTCTAAAGGTCACCAATACATATTTTATTACAATCTCACCGGTGTAATGCTATTATACATATAAAATGGTAATATAATCTTTATATATAACAACAAGAGAGGTTATAACTAAGATAAACAACTATCAAGTTATTATTTAACTTCCTTATTTTACTAAAAGTTAATATTTTATTCATCCTCTTCCACATATTCATTAATCACTATAAATAACACTAAAATACTTCTTATTATACCCCTTCAATAAACTAGTCCTTTAATATCACTAAAAATGGAATTTAATGGTGCTAGGGAAGTGATGACTACCAGTATGAGATTATAACCCCTAGACATTCATCAGTGATAAAAAATAACTGATAAAGGAAAAAATTTATATGTGATTTTATTTATCACTAATAAAGGGGAACTTTATCAGCTCTTATAGAAGTGCTGATAAAGGGTAAATTTATCTATGTTTTTAAATGCATTGATAAAGGGGAACACTGTATAACTTTTGTAGTGTGCTGTGACAGCACACCACAACACTAGAAACACTAATAGATATATAAAAAATAATTTACCAATAAATAATAAAAATGAAATAAAATTAACAACAAAAATACATGAAAAAATATATATTCTAGACATTTCAAGAATTGGTTTATACAATTACAAAAGTGAAAATTATTACATACATTCAAAAATATTAGTGTTCTTTTGTATTTTGATACTAACCCCGGCTCATGCTATTTATGAATAAACCACACATACTTGAGTAAAATAATTCATCTATATAAGAAAGAAATTATTATGTTAGTAATAATATAATGAAATGAATTAACCAAAAGTGTTAATTTTAGACTAAACTTTTAGTCATATGAGTAAAACTATGTATCTGATTGAGTTGTGGTTGATTTCTGCATGTCACACCATTTCTTGTTCATATTCAAGAATTATCTCTATGAAAATTAATTAAATCAGTATAAGATAAAATTGATATGAAAATCAATTAAGTAATAGAAGATAGAATTATGAGAAAACAATATAGGCTTGTTTTCTCAATTTTGGAGATGTGATGGATGTTTTAAACTAAAATGACACTTTTATATTGAAAAGAAACACTTAGAGTCATACAGATCACACCGTGAATCAGATTGATATGATTTTAACTCCTAGAAATCCCAAAATGACTAATGGATTGTTTTACAAATGTATCAAAACAAACCGAATGTGCTTTATCAATTTTGAGTATGTCACTTGTGTTTTTTAATAAAATTTCATTTTAAATTGGAAACACACACTTTGAGTCATACCGGTCACATCATGTTTCATTTTTATGTGAGACTAATTCATACAATCTAAAATAACTTATGAATCATTTTCCTAAATTATTAATACATTCTAAGTGTGTTTTCTTTATTTTCAGTGAGTGAAAATTTTGAAATAAAATGTCAATTTTAAATTGACCATGAAAACTTTGAGTCATACCAAGAACATCATATATCATATTAAAGTCCAGATGATTCCTATATGTAAAAAATTACTCATGGATTTTTCCTAAAATATCAAAAGAATCTGAACATGTTTTCTCATCTTAGAGTAGGTTAGTTGTCTTTTTTACTAAAATTGATTTAAATTTTAAATAAAAAAACACTTTGAGTCATACCAGTCACAATGTGTGTTGAATTACATTTTATATGATTTCTAAATTTCTCAAATGAACTATGTATAGTTTTCACAAAGTATCAAGACAATATGAATGTGTTTGTTTGTTTTTGAGTATGATTCTTTTCTTTTTTTCCCAAAATTTCATTTTAATCTCAGAACATATACTTTGACTCATACTAGTAACATTGTGTGTTAGTTTGAGTTGAGACCAATTTCTAAACATTAAATATGATTTATGAATCATTTTAATAAATTATTAATAAAATACAATTTTTTTCTTGGTTTTCAAAGAGTGACACTTTTTGAACTAAAATATCGATTTTAAACTGATAACAGATACATTGAGTCCTACTAGGAACATCATGAATCTCCTCTACATCAAAAATGACTTATGAACCATTTTACTAAAGTATAAAAACAATACAAATGCTTTTTCTTGGTTTTGAGTAGGTCACTTGTCTTTTTTACCAAAAATTATTTTAATTGTAAATAAAAATATGCACTTGGAGTATTACTTAGCACATTATGCATTAGATTGAGGTAAAACTGATTCATATACATCTCAAATGACTTATGGATCATTTTCATAATGTATAAAAAAGACATGAATGTGTTTTCTTAGTTTTAAGTACGTCACTTTTCTTTCTTACTAAAATGTAATTTTAAATTGGAAACACACACTTTGTCCCATACCGGTTGCATTATTTATAATTTTGATGTGAGAAAAATTAATACAAATAAAAAATGATTTATGAATCATTTTCCTAAATGATCAAGAAAATTAGAGAATGTTTTCTCAGTTTCAATTAAGTGAAACTTTCTAAACTAAAATATCGATTTTAAACTGATAACATACATTTTGAGTCATACTGGGAACATCATGTATCAGATTGAGGTAAAGTGTATTCCTAAACATTAAAAAAATTTTATGGATAATTTTACTAAAGTATCAAAATAATTTGAATGCATTTTATTGGTTTTAAGTAGGTAATTGTTTTACTAAAATTTCTATCAATTTTACAAAAAAGAAACACTTGGAGTCATACTGGTTACACTGTGCATCAGATTGAGTTTTGGATGATTCTAGAACATCTCAAATGAATTATGGATCATTTTCATAAAGTATCAATACAATACAAAGTTTTTTTCTTAGTTTTGAGTATGTCACTTGTCTTTTTTTACTAAAATGTCATTTTAAACTACACACATGCACTTTGACTCATACCAGTCACATCTTGTATCAGATTGACTTGAGAAAAAATCGTACACATCAAAAATTATTTATGAATAATTTTACTCAATTATAAAGACAATATGAGAGTGTTTTCTCAGTTTTTAGTGAGTGACACGTTTTATACTAAAATGTCAATTTTAAACTGATAACTAACACTTTGAGTCATGATGGGAACACTTTGTTTCAGATTTAGGTTAGAAATATTACTACAAAAAATGACTTATGAATAATTTTACTAAGTATAAAAACAATCCAAATGAAATTTCTAATTCTGGAGTAGGTTAGTTGACTTTTTTCAAAAATTAATGTTAATTTTAAATAAAACGATGCACTTTGAGTCATTTCGGTCACACTGTTCATCATATTGAGGTGTGTCTAATTTATAATCATCTAAAATGACATATTTATTGTATTCCTATTGTATCAAAATGATATTAATCTGTTTTCTTGATTTTGAGTATATCAATTATCATTTTTAATAAAATATCATTTTAAATTGGAAACACACGCATTGAGATATATCCGTCACATCATGTGTTAATTTTATGTGAAGCCAATTCCTATAGGTAAAAAATGACATGAATAATTGTCCTAAATATTTAATAAAATCTAAGAAAGTTTTCTTGGCTTTTGGTGAGTGACACTTTTTGAACTAAAATGTTGATTTTTAATAGATAACAGACACTATGAGTTAGACTGGGAAGACCATGTGTCATATTAAGGTGAGTTTGATTCCTAAATTTCAAAAATTTATTATGGATCACTTTCCTAATTTATCAAAAAAACATGAATGTGTTTGATCAGTTTTGAGTGTGTTAGTTTTATTTTTTAATAAAATTAAAGTCAATTGTAAATAAAAAGACTCCCATAGAGTTATACTGGTAACATCATGCATCATATAGAGGTGTAGATGATTCTTAAAAACCCTAAATGACTTATGGATCATTTTTATAAATTATCAAAACAATATGAATGTACTTTATAGGTTTTAAGAACATCACTTGTATTTTTTACTAAAATGTCATTGTAAACTAGAAACAAAAACTTTGAGTCATAATGGTCAAATCACGTGTTGGTTTGGAATGATAATGATTCCTATAAATCAAAAATGAATTATTAATCATTTACATAAATTATAAATCCATTTTGGGAACCTTTTCTTAGTTTATAGTGAGTGGCACTTTTAGAACTACAATGTCATTTTTTAACTGATAATGGAAACTTTGAGTCATACTGGCCACATAGTGTATCATATTGAGGTTTAGATGGTTCCTACACATAAAAAATTAAATATTGATCATTTTACTAATGTATCAAAACTATAAAAATGAGTTTTATCTATTTTGAGTGTGTTAGTTGTCTTTTTTAATAAAATTAATGTCAATTTTAAATAAAAAGATGCACTTGGAGTCATACCGGTCACACTATGTGTCAGATTGAGGTGAGGAAAATTAAAACACATAGAAAATAAATTATGGATATTTTTCCTAAAGTATAAAAAAATAAATCATTTTCATAGGTTTGAGTACCGCACTTAATTTTTTTTTTCTAAAATGTGTTTTTAAACTGGAAACACTCACTTTGATTCATACTGATCACATCGTGTATCAGTTTGGCATGAGACTGATTCCTACATGTCACAAATGATATATGAATTATTTTACTAAATTATCAAGAAAACTTGAGTATGTATTCTTATTTTTTAGTGATTGACACTTTTTGAATTAAAATGTAAATGTTAAACTTATGAAAGACACTTTCAACTTATAACAGGCACTTTTAGTCATATCTGACACATCATGTATCAGATTAATGTGTGACTGATTCATACACATCAAAAATGACTTATGAACCATTTTACTAATATATAAAAACATTATGAATATGTGTTATCAGTCTTGAGTATGTCTGTTTTATTTTTTACTAAAATTAATGACAATTTTAAATAAAAAAAGCACTTGGAGTCATACCGGTGACACATTGTGTTGGATTGAGGTGCGACTAATTTCTAAACACCCCAAAGTCTAAACAAAATCCAAAATTTTAATGATACCATAATATCCATTGGATTTATTTATCAAAATATCAATGATTCATATTGAGTTAGTGTTTTTAGCCGAAAAACCTTTTTTGGCTAATAACATCGACTCAATATGTAGTGTTATATTTTAAAAAATAAAGAAAATGGAAAGTGAGATAACATTGGAATAAATGAACATTTTATCTCTTTTTTGGATTTTTACAGATAGTTGAAATAAAAAAATTAATTCCTAAATGATATGTGAAAAAAACTAAATAAGTATTAGATAAAAATGATAAGGAAATTCATTTACAAATATTAGATAAAATGATGACAAGATAAATTAAATAACTTGTAGTAATTCACATTTTATTGAAGTTTTTATGAATTCTTGATACATTTCCTTATTGTTATTATCTCAATTTCCATCTTAAAGTCTAATCTCTAATGAGCATGAACAACTTCAAACAAACCAACCAAACTTGAACAAAAGAACTAATCTATATAAGAAAATAATTATTACATTAGTAATAATAAAAATAAATAAATTAAAAATAAATATGAAACAATACATTAATTCTATGTAAAATGATTTTACTATGAAAATACCATGATTAACTATTTGATTGAGCAGATGCAACATCATTTCTGTTCCTGTAAAGGTAGTAGAGGAAACTTGAAGGAAAGTGATAAATGCCAATATTGAAGGGATGAAAAGGATTTGAGGGAGAAAAAATCTATTTAAATTT
The DNA here is from genome assembly GCA_963277665.1 of Viscum album. Lineage (NCBI taxonomy): Eukaryota > Viridiplantae > Streptophyta > Magnoliopsida > Santalales > Viscaceae > Viscum > Viscum album. Next base: position 1,967,440,684 of record OY728165.1, on the reverse strand, counting down.
TTATGAAAAAAGGAATTAAATATGGACATAAGTATTCAAAAATAAATGAAATGTGAAAAAAATAATTTCTAAAATATCTATGAAAAAACTAAATAATTTTTAGATAAAAATGATAAAGAAACCGCCTTGAAGATAAAATTATGAAAAAATAAATAAATTATTTAGTATGAAATAAAATTTTCATGATAGTTGTATAAATCCTTGACCCATTTCCTCATTATAATTATCTTAGTTACAACCTTTAAGTCCAATCTATCATGAGCATGAGAAGGTTCGAACAAACCACCCCAACTTGAACAAAAGAATCCACCTGTATAGAAAATAAATTCTTTCAGGAGTAATACTAAAAAGAAGTAAATTAAATATAAATATGAAATAATAAATTCATTCTATGGAAAATAAATTTATAATTAAAATGTAAAGATTAACCCTATGATTGAATTGAGTTAGCATCATTTCTATACCTGCAAAGGAAGTTGAGAGAACTTTAAGGAAAGTGATAAATGACAACACTATAGGGGTGAAAAGGATTTGTGGGAGAAGAAGTATGTGAATGTTTTTGTGTATAGAGGGTTAATATATAGACATAATTATTCTAAAATAAATGATCTCTATATGTAATAATAAAAATTAAATCAATTTTTTATTACATAATTTTTCGGTAAAACAGATAAATTATATCATAACATTATCTTTACATCTTCCCAAAGGGTTTCATTTTTTTAGTTTGTTTATCCTTAGGATTGGTAACATAATCATGTGAATAAGACATCATTTTAATGAGTTTTCAAACATTTAATTTAGATTATGTTAATGAAGTAGAGAACAAATAATATTATGTGAAAACACATAGTGCATTAAAATATAAATTTACCTTCTAATTAAAATATATTATTTTTTAAGGTTTTAGGGATTAGGTTCCTCAATCAAGAATCTAAATCACCTCTTTTTGGTCCTCTATAATGTACAATACATTTTATACATTAGGAATTTCATAAGAAAATTGTGATCTCCCAATGAAAGGGTCATCATCAATTGAATTTTCATCTGACCTGACATTTGTTTTAGTCTCCAGTAGGATAATTGACCAATTTTTGTTTTTTAGATTTTAGACAAAGAACACTTGCACTGTTTGTGATTTCAGTATGAAAAGATCTTATATTCCCCCTTACACTATGAAATTCACCTTCACAAATCCCAATTCATAAACATTCACTGCAGTCATATTGTTAACCCATTTACAATGGAAAATACTGACTTGAAATATTATATAATCCAACTTGTATATCTATTCGATAATTCCAAAATATGACATATTTTCATAAATTGGATTCCAATCCTTGGATACAGATATGTGTATCACTTCCACCATAAGTGTAACACCACTATTTTTTATCATACTACAGTCATCATTTTCTTTTAACATATAACTATTAATTACTAAAGAAGTATAAGATATAACATTTTCATTCAGTCCACTGGCTATCCATCGAAGAAGTTTGGAAATTGAATTCATATTTTCATATAAATCATTATAATATTGATCTTGGAACCATTCTATAAATTTTTGATTATGTTTATTTGATATCCATCATTCATCTCTAAAGGGAATAAAATCTCTAAGAATTACTTTTTGGGATTCAATTTCTAGATCAATATCTTCACTATTATGTAAAATTTAAAGGTATACTTTCTTCTGATTGATTAAGGTAATTATAACAACATCTCTTCTGGAAATCCCTTATCCTATAATGTATATGTTGTGATGAGACTTTGGGAGAATTATATTGTCAACATATGATAGGTAATCGATATAGAATTCAATATATTCTTCAATAATATATCATTCTTGAATAAACCTTCTAGAAAAATTTGATTCTTGACATACCCTTTTAAAATCTCCATATACCATTCAATGGGGTAAATCTATCTATAATGGACATGGAAAAATAACTGAACCTATCTAAACAAGTGAACCATCATGTATAACATTATATTAAAGAATAATGATGGGAATAACATCTCCAATTCACATAATATGACTACAACCTCCTTATTCATGATTAGAAACATATTCAGGTCTATACATTTACTACATATATCTTTGTAAAAGAAGCATGTTATGATTAATTTATGCCATACATTTTTAGGTAGGATACAATGGAAATAAATATAAATCAAATATTACATCAAAATATGAAAACATGGTAATTTAGTCCTTGCAACTTTAAATTAGTCACTGACATAAAATTCTTGATATTTTATGAATACCCCTTAGGAACATTTACACTATTAAGGAAAAGACAAAATTTAAATTTTTCCTACCTAGATAGAGTATATGCAGCTGGAAGAAGAAAATTCCACTCATTACCCTTCCTTGATGCCAACTCATCCCTTATCCCCATGTAAATCATGTCTAACCTATCCTTGATTCCATCATTATTTTTTCTAGGAACATTTAGAAACATTCCAATAACATTATCAAATACATTTTTTTCTACATGGATGACATCCAAAAAATTTATGAAATAAAAAAATTCCAATATGGTAATTCAAATAAAATTGATTTCTTCTTCCAACATGACTATGTAAGGTTTAAAAAAATGGTTTATTGGAATCAAGGTCAGTATATTTTACATTATCAAATAGTTGATCACTCATTACAAGATATGTTTTTGAACCTTGTAATATTTTCCCATCAATTTTTGTCATCTAGGACTGGTACATATGTTTTCAAGGTAGAAATTTATAATGTTCTAAAAACATATTCTTTAATGAATGTTTCAACTAAACTAATTTCCTACATTATTCACAACTGAGACACCCCATCATTCCTTTAATTCTATAAGCTGATAAATTTATAAAAGTGAGGAAGTCATTTATCATCCCATAAAATATGGCCCTCAATGTTAATTTTTCACTTCTATATGCAACATACATTGAATCACATGTTTCCCACATCAATTTCATATCATTGATAAATGGATCCAAATATAAATCAATATCAATATCGGGTTTCTTTGATCTAGATATATACAGAGACAACATAATGTAATTGCAGAACATGAATAACCATAGTGGAAAGTTATAATTTACCATCATGATGATCCATATACTGTGAGTAATATTATTTACAAAAAAATATTTATTCCATCTCTAGATAATGCAATACGAAAGTTTCTCAGATCATTTCCAAATCTAGGTTACTCTTAATCAATTTTCTTCCAATGAGGAAAATATTTTGGATGATGTAGGTTCCCATATTTAATTTTTGTATCTATATTATATATCAATTGTATCATGGTTTCCTAACATCCATATAGTCTTCGAAACCATGGAATGATAGGAAAGTACCATATATATTTCTAAGCACTTGATTCATTTTTCTTGTATCGATCTGCACAACACTTAGGAAATTTATGAGTGATTCATGGTCCTTATGAACCAAAATGAAATAATTTAAACAAGAATGTATTTCTTATATATCATTCCCATTAAATATATAATTATTTAAGAATTATATGTTCGACATGGTAATTCATTTTCTTCTGGTAGAACATCATTCAAGAGACCAAGTAGTTCTGTAATGATGATGTCACTCCATCCACTACCAGCTTTAAAATTATATAATTAAAATAAAGTTAGAAATATTGTGTGTTTTGTGAAACCAGTAAAAAATAGTCTCTTACCATAACTATTTAACTTCTCAAACAAATTTGGACAATCATGAGGGTCATATTCAATTTCCATTTTTATTTCTTCCATGTGATCTCCATCATTATTTACACTAGTACTCATATAAAATGATCCATAAACCACATTATCATCCCAATCAATGTGTACATTAATTTTTTCTCTGTATTTAGTCCAATATTTATGGCTATGATATATATTTTGAAAAATAAAATGTTCTTAAAACTCGTCTAGACTAATTTTTCTGGAATAACAACAATGTAAAAACAGACAATGGATTTGAGAAAGGTCATATGCATGCTCTATTACAAACCTAATGAACTCTTTAACTCCATATTCATGCTCTTTTATCGAATGTTTAGTGTGAATCCATTTTTTATTCATATCCATCCCATTGTGTTCACAAATTATTCATTTTGTATAATAAATAAATAATTTCACATAAGATATTCATTATCAAAGGTGAAACTTATATATAGTTCTAATAAGGGAAACCTGATAGTTGATTGTTTCAAATTATTTATGTTTTATTTGATGAAAATGAATAATTGAATTTAAAAAAAAGAATTATTCTGGTATGGTTGTTTTTATACTCTAAATTCATCCAAGGGTTAATGATATAGACATATTTCATCCTCATTAGCTCATCTATCGAATAATTATCATTGCATTTTATTATTTCAGACTCATCCTCCATCTCTTTTGAACATTCACCTATGTTTCTTAAAATAATCTGAGTAATTTTTTTCAATGGAAGTACTCCTTATCAGAGTAATACAAGGAATATAAAAGAAAGAAGGGATGATTTTCAAGATTTTTTTTAATAATAACTATTCAGAAGATGAATCTCATGAGGATGACAATTATACTCCATTTTTTTCTCTAAAAGAAGAAATGCCTTACATTTTTAAGAATTACACCA